>CP125975.1:474158138-475358138 GCA_030063025.1 Avena longiglumis | reverse complement strand
TGCAATAATAATATAGATGGGCTTTATGTAGATTTTTCTATGCTCGGGATTCTAATGTTAGCAATACCTGGCTGTTCCACTAGTACATATCTACTCTTCGTACACGGTGAAAATGGCCATTCACAAAAACTGTGAATCTAACGTTGCTACCCGAGGGTGTGCGATGAACCTCTACTACTCAAGCGGTTCCTGAAATTGTGTGCGAAATCGCAAACGATTTTGCTTGTCCAACGGTCGGTGCAATTTGGAGATTTCGCAAACGGCTATTCTATACTAACCGTTTGCCTTCTGATTGCAAACGTTTTGAGATCCTTCTTCGTATGTCCTCATCTCAATTCACAAACGATTTTTTAGAACCAACAATAGGGTTAGTCCATATATTGCAAATGGTTTTACTGCTTCTAGTGCAGACCCAAAATGCTAGTAGTATATTTATACAAATACAGTACCAAACCTCAACTTTACTTGATTGTACATCAAATACATCATTTGTTTACAACCATTTGCAACATAACTTTATTTGGTAGGCGTACATAGAAGAATGATACACAAAAGGAAAAAAAATATAGCTTATTGGTCACGTCTCTGTATTTTATCATACTATTATAAGAAGCCTATTCTAAAAAGCATAAATTCCATCATCCGGGATGACCATTCGTGCAGCTATGGCGGTCGTCGCAGAAGGCGAGGGAAGGCGAGCCTCCTTATCTTTTTGCAGCCACGATGTTTTACGCTTGTTAAACACCGGACAGCCCATACCCTTCACTTGCCTTCGTACTATGCAGAGTTACCAAAGTAAGATCCCTATTAAACAAGAATGAACACATATTAATATAGATGGTTATACACATTCACAATTTATTTAAAGTACACATCCATTCTACTACCAAAATAATTAATAAATCAATGGTGCATATGTATATCTAGATGTTGGGAAATGCGCTACGCAAAACAAAAAATTTATAGTGCATAACCAGGATCATATGTAACAGGAGAGGCAACAGATCATACTCTCGAAGATCGATCTAGCAGAAGTTTTTGATGACGAGGTTGAATGAGCGTCGATCCCTGCAACAAGACTTGTCAAGTCGTGAGGAGATGTATTATCCCTTGAACTACTCCCACGAACATGTATCGATGAAAACGCCATTGTCGAAGTAGTTGGTGCGTCGATTACCGCGGCTAGTCGATTAGCCGAGATAAGATTTCTCCTTGTGAAGATCCACGCAGTCAAGTGATCCAAGTGTAGCACCTCTATCGGTATCAACACATACGGGTGTAGCGTCACCACGTCGAAGGGCGATCAAGTGCACCGTTCGAAGCGAGGGAGAAAGTCAATGAAGTTCCGACAGTGCTTCCGTAGTCTGACTAATTAGATCTAGACAGAGGTAGAACTCAGTCAGTGCTTTGACGTCGTAGTAGAAGAACCTAGGCACGCCCACCCTAGGGTTTAGATCCACCATCATGGAGGAGGTGGAGGATATATATATATATATATATATATATATATATATATATAGAGAGAGAGAGAGAGAGAGAGAGAGAGGTGAAGGTGGCGTATCGGGCGGCCGCCTGGCACAAGGGGCGGTGCGCGTGGCACTAGGAGGCGGCGTCGCTAGGGTTTGGAGGTGGCGGGGTGCTGCGCCTTAGAGAGGATAAGATCATCTCTAGCAGGGACTGTAAATGCACAAACTGTATTTTAAAACCCATTTTACCGTTCTGGAGGTGGTCGAGTCTGCAGGATCTGATCTGTGCTACATGTCGATTTTGCGGGATCTGATCTGCGCAACCACCTCCGAAACGGTAAAAAAAGTGCTTTCATCATTTTCATCCAAAAGATCATATATCCCAGCCAATCAAAAGATGCAATAGTTCATAGTTTTACATCAAATTGACTTGATCGCCGCGACCCACACCTTCATATGGCATTGTTCAACCAAATTCACCAAAAGAGGGTGCATGCTCACATATATGCCACCACGAGGGATCATCAAACGCAGACAACCTCGTCGGAGAGACCTCCGTCACCACCACTCACGGGGGATGCTCCATGGTGTAACACCCCGGCCTCTCGGGACCGGTGGCTGTCACTCCTGGCATCTCAATATGATCTCTAGACTAATCCCACACACCAACACTTGTCTTTTCTGCGCACTTTGTCCTCACTCGTGCGCACCCGGTACTCACTTTCCGGCCGGTCATCCATCCTCAAATTGCTCTAGGCGACGCTTAACCTTAGAGTTCTTTTCAGATGAGCTTCCGGAAAATAAGTTGCAACTTGTTGGTATGGGTATACTATCAATCCTATTCAGCCATGCGCCAGGGTCTCACATACACCCACCCTTAGAATATCGATGCTCTCGTCGACCAACCAGAAGCCAGGAACATCCCCTCTTGGCACACGTTGTGCATATAGTGCCGACACATTGACATGCCATGTCCACTCTGGGCCACACGCGCCATGCTACATATGTCCGCTACTGACCTGCACACGCCCATGTAACCGCAAGGATCGGCTCTAGTACCACTTTGTAATACCCTGGCCTCTCTGGACCGGCGGCTGTCACTCCTGGCAGCTCAATAGGATCTCTAGACTAACCCCACACACCAACACTTGTCTTTTCTGCGCACTTTGTCCTCACTCGTGCGCACCCGGTACTCACTTCCCGGCCGATCACCCATCCTCAAATTGCTCTAGGCGACGCTTAACCTTAGAGTTATTTTCAGATGAGCTTCCGGAAAAAAAAGTTGCAACTTGTTGGTATGGGTATACTATCAATCCTATTAAGCCATGCGCCAGGGTCTCACACATGGCCACTTGCCGGTGCACTGGCTGCTGTGGCTCCACCTTGACGCGCTAGAATTCTCCTCTCTAAGATGTCTAAGAGCATCATTTGATGAAGCTCCATTTGTTGCTCATTCATCTTGGATGTATCCATCATCATCACATCTTTCTCCTCGGCCGTGATCTCCCTCATTGCTTTGGCTTCCTTTATCTTGAGCTTCCTCTCCTCCATCTCCTTGTTGCACTTGGAATCATTGTGGATTGCTTCCCATCTTGATTTCTTCATCTCATTCATCCTCATATTTGCCTCCATCATTTTCATCATCAAGGTTTCCTTTGATTTGACCATCTCATCAATCTTGTCACGCAAAGATGATGCCTCAGCCTCAAGCTTGATCCTCTCCTTTGCCTTCTTGTTTCCTTCAGTCTTCCCCTTGTTTCTTCCTTCTTCCTCTTCACTAGCATCATCCATCTCCTTCATAGATTCTTTATTGGTTGGTGCCTCTTGGTCCCTCAAATTCCATTTAGGAATATGGTCACACAGCTTCCAACAATGTTGAAGTGTAAAAGGTTTCCCCTTGGACATCTTCATAGCCTTGTATATCTCATTGGCAACACGTTCCTAACATCACAATGAGATGACCAATACATAAACAATGGACTATTGCATCCGATGGCCTAATTGGGAATTGAATTTGAGATGAATAATGTAATCACATAGTCTTCTATAGTAATGCCACTAGGAATAATTACACGCACTTGTTGCAGGGCTACGGACCAATGGCTACTAGATGGCTTGATCACATCCTATCTATTGGGTTCGCAGCATAGAAAACAAAAAATTTCCTACGGTATGAAGAACTAAGCACCAAGATCTATCTATCTAGATACAAGCAACATGTGGATATACTTCCATTGAGAACTCACCCTTGAAGACCAAAAAGATTTATGAGATTGGTTCTCGTGGATGATGTAGTCATAAACTTGCCGACCTCAAGATCGTGATACAGTCTAGCAAATCTAGCAGGTCCAACACCAACAAGTCTAGCACCGCAAACCAGTAGCGCTTCTGTGATCACACACACATCTAGCACCCCAAAAACCTCCATACCTCGCTCCAACAAAGAAGCGGAAGCAACATATCCTTCCAGGGAAACCACCGAGAACATGTACTTCGCTAATCCAAAGCCGTGGGGAATTTACTAGAGGGGGGAGATCCTTCACGAGGAGGTGTGAGAGTGGATGAGGAGAGCTCCTTTTATAGGGGGTGAGGCATCCCCCAAGGGGCCATGCGCATGGTCATGGTGGTGCCCCACCTCTCCCTCCATAATAGTGAATGGAGCTTCCACTAAGCCCACTACCATTAACACAAACTCCACTCAATTTGTATTATTTTTCCACCAAATTTAATGCAAGCCATCATTAAATAAAAACCATTTTATTTCTTTTATTCAGAATTTTGTTAATTACTTTAATTAACAAACATTTGCATAAACCCCTTGCATAACTTTGATATTGCATCTGAAACCAATTTTAGCAATTTGACCCGAAACAATTCCGGTGTTTATCAAAATAATGCAAGTGCTATCAAAACCTTTCTCTGGTATTATATCTTCCCCAATTGGTGTCGGTATACCCTAAGGATGTCACCCTACGGTTTGTGAATAATGCGGACATGATCGAGACCCCTCTCCGATCAATAATCAGTAGCGAGACATGGAGATCCATACCCACTCCCACACATTCAACGTCGACTTAGTGATCGTGAGAACCTTTAACACCATAACTAAATACTTTTGTCTCGTGGTATATTACATTTCCAAGATTCGATCATGGGTATCCCCATACCTAGTTTAATCTCATTACCGACAAGTACTCTTTTCTCATTCTCCTAATATGACATTCTTTGTGATCAAATTACCTGCTTGCAAGATGTTATCAATGTGATATCACCGAGAGGGCCTAGAGTATATCTCTCCATCATCGGGATGTACAAATCCCACTCTGGATACATGAGCCTCTACATAACACTTTCGGAGTACCTGGACCCACCTTTATAGTCACCCTCTTATGGTGTGATATTTGATGTTATCAAAGTACTCTTCCGGTGTTAGTGATTGACATGATCACATGGTATAAGGATTAGGGTTACTTTGTATAACTTATTATAGCAATGTAAACATAATGACTTAGATCATATTACTATACTTTAGGTGAGTTCATGAAATCATTCCACCAATGCTGTGATCCTGTTTTTAACAATATACAATGTCTATGATTAGGAAACCTTTGAAATCATCTTATTAATCAAAGAGCTAGTTTAACTGAGAGGCATAACTAGGAACTCTTATTTGTTTATTAAACACACATGTATTTACGTTTCCAATTAAATCAATTATAGCATGAGAAATAAAAATTTATCCTAAACAAGGAATAAGATAACCACTTTATTATTGCCTCTCGGGCATATTCCCTTCACTATCGGCCTTGGAGGGATCGATAGGAGCGGTACACCAGCCGAGCTACACGAGGCATGATTTTGAAGAAATTGGCTTCAATCCTTTGCCAATAAAGTTTGCCTGTTTGATCCATGTTGGTCACCGCATCAATTGACACTTGTGACCATGCACAAACCAGGCAAACGTCTTCCATCTTGGTGTAGTTGACCGCGCACTTCTTCGTCATTGTCTTCTTGGTTGCCTTATTGAACACCTCTTCTTCAACCTCCTCCAAGTCACGGTGTGCATCATCGTATTCGTCGACCTCATAGGCCTTGGCCTCATTGCCATACTTCAATGGCTCATCATCAAGGTTGAAAGTGGTCTCATTGAGGAGGTCCGTGAACGAATCACCGGCATGGAGATATGGTGTGCTAGGGATATATGCCCAATTTTAGAACCCGAAAATTCTTCCAAAGGAGAAACATCATTGAATTAATGAAAGGGAAGCATGCTCACCTAGTGGCACCCTAGATGAAACCGTTGGCTGCTTGCAAAGATGCCACCTGCTTCTCCTTCTTCTTCCTAAAATTTGCGCGGTTGGCATGGGACGCGCTGCTTCGCTGCCGCCACGACAGAGGCTTTCTCGTGCGACAAGGATGACCTGACGCACCAAGTGATGGTCCAGTAGCAGGTGCCATGACGTTGTTGTCCTGGCGCTTCCTCTTCGGCCTCGCGCCAGCGGGAATCTCGGCCACCGCTGACACCAACCGAGCGGAAGGGGATCCTGCCACAAATCCCACACAGGAGCCACGTGGAGAGGAGGCGCGATCTCGGTAGCGGTGGGGGGAGCCTCAGTCACATCCATGAGCGTCTCAACACGCAATGGATATCGCTACTTTGTAACATTCACTGATGATTTGAGTAGATATGGGTACATTTACTTAATGAAACAAAAATCTAGAACATTTGAAAAGTTCAAAGAAATTTAGAGTGAAGCAGAAAATAAACTCAACAAGAAAACCAAGAACCTTCGATCTGATCGAGGAGGCGAGTATTTGAGTTATGAGTTTGGCATGTATCTCAATACTTGTGGTATTGTACCACAACTTACGCCAGCTGGAACACCAAAGTGTAATGGTATGTCTGAGTGACATAATCGCACTCTATTAGATAGTGTGCGGTCTATTATATCTCTTACCGACTTGTTAGTATCGCTCTAGGATATGCGTTAGAAACAACTGCATTCATTTTCAATAGGGCGCCATCCAAATCTATGGAGACAACACCATATGAAATATGGCACGGAAAGAAACAAAAGTTGTATTTACTGAAAGTCTGGGGTTGTGAGGATTATGTTAAGAAACTATAGACCGATAAAATCAAACTGAAAGCGTAGAAATGTATCTTTGTAGGGTATCCAAAGGAAACTATTGGCTACACCTTATATAACAAAAACAAGGGAAAACATTTTTCACTAAGAATGGTACATTTTTCGAGAAAGAGTTTCTCGCCAAAGGTGTTAGTGGGAGGAAAGTAGAGGTCGATGAGATTGTTGACCCTTCTCTCCAAATAACTAGTGGTGCAATAGAAGATGTTCCAGAACCATCCTTAACAGTTGGAGAGGAAGCACATGATGATGATCATAGAACTCCCATAGAAGAACCTACTCAAACAAGCAGGTCTACAAGAATATGTACCGCTCTTGAGTGGTATGGTAATCTTGTTAATACAGTCATCTTAGTTGAACAAAATGAACCTGCAATCTAGAAGGAAGCAATTGGAAGGACCCGAGTTTGAGAAATATCTTGAAGCCATAAAATCCGATGTAGGATCCATGTATGACATCCAAGTATGGACTTTCGTGGATATTTCAGATGGTCGCAAGGCTGTTAAGAATAAATGGATATTTCAGAAAAAAGATAGACGCTGATGGGAATGTAACCGTTTATAAAGCTAAATTTATCGTAAATGGTTTCCAAAAATTCAAGGAGTTTATAAAGCCTTTGACCCGATGGCATCTCTCCGTCCGAGCGCCTGCGAGCGCCTGCGAGGGTTTCGTAACATAGCGAGGGGAAAAGTGAGAAAAAGTTAAGCGGCTGGGAAAAACTGAGTACAACTAACGGACCAGGGGCACGGAAATAGAAATACCAATAATAAAGATGTTTTTATTTGTTATATCTCAAATGTTCATAATAGTATTATTCCATTCTATAACTATATTAACTGGAAATATTAATACACGTGTGGTATGTAAACAAACCAAGTCCATGATAACCTCTAGTCGACCAAATCATTGGTCAACTGATGACCAAGGTTTCTCGATCATGGACATTTATATCAATTGACGATAATGTCATGTAATTGGATGAATGATGTGATGGACACACACCCAAACAAAGTATTGCAATGAGATCCAGTCACTATGAGATGATATCTAATCACTATCACCGGAGGATGCCTTGATTGCATCAACTGTCACACTGGAACAGGGTGATCATAAAGGTGTATCTCAGGTATTCCGAAGGAATAAGTTGAGGCGTATGCATCGGGATTGATATTTTCCCATCCACATGACAGATAGATACTATGGGCCCACTCTGTGAGATTACATATATTAATCTTGCAAGCATGCGACTAGATCATGAAAATATAATATCACAGGAACGAGTAAATGTGTTTGTCGGTAACAAGATCGAACTAGTTATCGAGATACCGAATATCAGATCTTGGACAAACCAGGTATCAAAGAGCAAAAGGAATGAGACTCAACGTTTAAGGTTCATTCGATCAAGTTATTCATGGAATGCATGGAGGCCATCATGGGTGTCGAGATCCCGTTGTTGGTCATTGTTCGGAGAGGTGTCTCGATCATGTATGCTCTTTCCTGACCCGTAGGATGGCACGCATAAGGGTAGATGATTCTTAAGGATTGATTCGAGACCAACACAACCAAATTTGTCTCTTTGAAACTTGCAGCAAACCAATCTCCAATCTTTTAAATTTAAAGCTAAGCCAAAGAAAAGAAAAAGTACAACTAATCATTCTTTATGTTTCAGATGTGTGCAGAAAGATACGTAGCAACATGGGATTTACTCATCTGTCTAGTCGTCTTTGGTTGATAATAGCTCAGGTTTTCATCAATTAAATATGGCCTAAAATAATTTTCTATTCTTAGTACTTTAGTTAATTGTAAAATAATCATGTGTTTCACTTTGCCCATGTCGATAAGGATGCGAAATATTTATCAGTGGAGAAGCAGGATTCAGCCCTTCTAACTGATGAAGAAGAGGAAGAAGAAATTGATGAATTGGTGTATGGCGAGTTTGATTTAGGGTTTTCCGAGGGGGAAAAGCATTCTCACACTCTCGTATATATAATGATCAGTACAAATACATAGTGTACACATACATGACAACTATACTATACTAGATTTATTAGCACTCCCCATCAATCTGAACTTCTACTATGCACAAAATTCATACTGGTCTTGAATTTGTCTAGCATCTTTTGAGTGGCCGATTTAGTAAACACATCAGCCAACTGGTAATCATAATATATAAAACTGACCTGTAGAGTGATGATTGCTATTTTATGGCGCTCGCGTGCACCTTTCATCCATGTTTCCACGGGATCCCAAAATATTGAGGCCCTTTGAGCTATCATATTGGACAAAATATGATATTTCTCAAGTAATAAAAGTCATTATTATGATTTACCACGCACCTAGGAGGAAAGGCATAGCGAAGAGGTGACCCAGAAGGTTTAACGAGCGTCAGTACGGGGTTGCACCATCCGTACCGTGCGCCCGTACCATGTGGAGGCTACTTTGTCTTGTCAAACACTTTCACCACGCAAAAATGAATCTGAGATCTGACATTCAGAGACACTAGAACACGCAGAAATCTCATATTCAAAAGGGATCTAGAGGGGGAACTTGCAGAGGGCATCATCCTTGCTGCTGCACGGATCATCGAAGGCCAATGCATCATCTCCATCATTATCAACTGCTCCATATTCATCACCATCACCATTCCCATCTCATTTACCATACCTTGTTGTAATTCCAATTGCTATTGTAGATTTGCACTTGTTATCATGCATCTACTCGTATTCATTTCATATATCCATGATGAAGTTGTTGATTGCCTCCCTTAGTGAGTAGTTTACCCTGTTCTTGGGGAGATAGAGAAATCCTAGCAATATTATGATATGAAATAAAGATGATATGTAACTTTGGTTCATGATTATGTGTTGATTTTCTCTCTAGATATTATGTGAAGTCGACCATGTAATATTTTCCTTTGGGACTAGAGAAGGAATTATCATTGGGTATATGGTAGTACTATAGTGCTAAGTGACATAACGTGTCAGGGTGCTATTCCTATGGTCAAGGGGGATAATGATAGATTCACTAAGGTCATATCAATATCCATGGGGAAACCTTAATTGTGCGGGATCAGAGTGGTTTTGTTATGATCATCACAATGGTTATTAGGGATGATATGACAAATGTATTTATGTGATCATTCATTTATGGACTTTTCCCCACACATGTCATGAAGAAAGACATAGATTTATCCTAATAATAATTAATACTAATGCTTGATGTGAATCCTATAGTCCATGAGAACACTTTGCCTCACTCAGTTTCATTGCCACTTACATCACGTTTATCTCCTTGTTCATTTACTATTTAGTATTTACTTTATGCACAAAACAATCTTCTTTGAACACTCTTACTTGAGATCATGGGCAGCTTACAAGTTTTCCTTGATAGATAGTGACGAGGTGCACCAAATATCTGTTCGTGGTTTGATAATATTACTTCGAAAACTAGCTACACCGTGTCTGTGCCCTTGCAGTCATCATAGAGCTCCATAAGAAACACGCTAAATTATCACACCACGGTATGAGGGTATGCTGCTGACAAACTCCTAGATCCATGAGTAGTGACTCTACCCATATGGCTTCAACAGCTCCATTAGCCAAAGCTTTGTATTCAGCTTTAGTACTTGATCTTGATACAATAGGTTGTTTCTTCGAACTCGAGGAAATAAGGTTCGGTACAACAAATACATCAAATCCTCCCATTGATTAGCGATGATCAACGGATCCTGCCTAATCCACATCAGTCAAGATACTAATACGGGTGGAGGCAGACTTATGGAATGTCAGCCTTGTATTCAGTGTTCCCTTAACATAGCATAAGATGCGCTTGAATACTTCCCAATGAACATCAGTGGGCTATGAGAGAAACTGGCATACTTTGTTCACCGCAAATGAAATATCCATACGAGTGAGAGTCAAATACTAAAGATATTGGATGAAATCACCAGCATTGAGTGGGGTACCATACTCGTGTGCAAGGCGATCTTGTGTAGGCAACGGTGTAGAAGTAGCTCTAGAATTCTCCGTACTCACATGGTGCAAAAGATACAATGCATACTTCTGTTGATTCACTATCATCACCCTGAACTGTAGGCCGCTTCTAATCCCATAAAATACTCTAGTGTACCAAGATCCTTGATAGTAAAATTGGCACAAAGAGAACGAACTAGAACATCAACTAATCCTTAATAGAATCAGGAATCACAATATCATCAACATATAAATCTGAATACAATTCTAGGAGAAGGTAAACAGGGGTGTCAGCCTTGGAGGAAACGAAACCAAGCTCGGTAAGGAGAGCACTCAAACGATCATAACATGCATGAAGAGACTGATTGAGACCATAAAATGCCCTCTACAACTTGCATACATGTGAGGGGTACCGTGCATCCTCAAACCCTAGCGGCTGCTACGTGTAAACATCCTCAGAAAAGAACCATGAAGGAATGCATTACTGACATCAACTTGTCTAAGACTCCACCCTTTGGACACTGTAAGGGAGATAACTAGATGAATCATGTCTTGCTTCATGATCGGACTAAAAGTTTCACCGTAATCGATGTCATGTTACTGGGTGAAACCATGAGCGACAAGGCTTGCCTTGTATTTTTCAATGGAACCATCTGGCCGCTGCTTGTTCTTGAAGATCCACTTGCTCCTAACAATATTAACACCAGGTGGATGGAGAATAAGAGCCCGGGTCTTGGTGTGCTGATGAGCATCAAACTCATCAGTGATGGCTTGCACAGCTTATGTGAGCCTGTTGGGAACCCCAAGAGCAAGGTGTGAAGCAGCACAACAACAAGTTTTCCCTTAGTAAGAATCCGAGGTTATCAAACCAGTAGGAGGAAGGAAACGTCATACAGGTGTTGCTAACAACACGGAGACCTGCACAACACAAACTCAAGACTTTGCCCCAACGAATCAGTGAGGTTGTCAAGCTCACCGGTTTGCTGTAACAAAGGATTAAATGTATGGTGTGGAAGGTAATGGTTTGCAGCAAGTAAACAAGTAACAGTCGAAGATGTATCAATGGTAAAGATTCGACCGAGGTCCATAGTTCACTAGAGGTGCTCTCCTTAGATAAACAACATGGCATGAAGGGTAAACAAATTACAGTAGGGCAATTGAAAGGAACTGAGCAAGGCATAACAATACAATTACTAGTTAGAAAGATCCTATAAGATTCGATTGGGCAATACAACAAGATACATAGACCGCTATCCAACAACATCTATGACTAGAAGTCCACCTTCAGGTTATCATTCGAACCCCCTCCAGTATTAAGTTGCAAGCAATAGACAACTGCTTTAAGCAAAGTGTGTAAGGTAAACAGTCCACATGTTCCATGAACAAGAGACTGTTTTTTTCTCCCTAGTAGCTGTTGGAGATATGCCCTAGAGGCAATAATAAATGTAGTTGTTATTATATCTTTGTGTTTATGATAAATGTTTACATTCATGCTATAATAGTATTAACAAGGAAACATTAATACTTGTGTGATTTGTAAACTTAAATTGAAGTCCCTAGTAAAGCCTCTTTATAATACTAGCTTGTTGGTTAATAAATGATTGTGGTTTCCCTATCATGAACATTGAGATGTTATTAACAACAAGATCATATCGTTAGGAGAATGATATGGTGGACATACTCCTATAGATAAGCGTAGCATAAAGATCAAGTCATTTTAATAGTTCAATTGCTATATGCTTTCTGATACATAGTAACCTAATTCCTTCGACCATGAGATCATGCATATCACCTTTACTGTATGGATGCTTTGATGACATCAAACACCACACCGTGAATCGGGTGGCTATAAAGGTGGCATTGAGTATTGGAAAGTATTGGTTGAGACACATGGATCAAGAGTGGGATTTGTCCATCCATATGACGGATAAATATACTGGGACCTCGGTGAAATGTCATCCAATTAGCTTGCAAGCATGTGACGCTCACAGGGATCACATATCACGGGAACGAGAAAAGAGTACTTATCGGTAACGAGGTTGAACTAGGTATGAAGAGATACCGACGATCATAACCTCGGATAAGTAAACTATCGTGAGACAAAGGGAAATTGGTATCGTATGTAAGTGGTTCATTCGATCGCAAAGTAACCATAGAAATATGTGGGAGCCATATGAATTTCCAGATTCCTCTATTGGTTATTGTTCGGAGAAGTGTCTCGATCATGTCCGCATAATTCACGAACCGTAGGGAGACACATTTAAGGATTCGACGTTGTTTGAGTAGTTATGGAATGATGAGAAAGAGACCGAATGTTGTTCGGAGTCTCGTATGGGATCCGGGATATCACGAGGAGATCCGGAATGGTCCGGAGAATAAGATTCATATAAGGAAAGTCCTGTTTCGGAGTTGGGGAATGGTTCCGGTGTTTTCATCGAGAATGTTCTAGAAGGTTCCGGAATGTCTGGCACTCCGGAGGGGAAGGGTACATGAATGTCTCATATCAAGTTGGTATGATTGCATCATGTACTAGGTGTCATCGCTGAACAAAATAAAGGGTTTAATCAAATCCTAGTTTGAAAAAGTCAAACGCCAATTTGAAAGTCAAACGGCTATTTTTGGGAAGTGGAGAGGGAGGTGGAAACCGAGTTGGGGAGGAGTTCCTCCCCTCCACCGCCGGCCCACCTCCAAGCCGAGTTGGGGAGGGACTCCCCTCCCCTTGGTCGGCCCCTCCACCTATAAAAGGAGGGGCAGGGCTCCCCTCCTAGACACCCAACACCTCCACCTCTAAACCCTAGCTGGCCGCCCGCCTCCTTGCGCCGCTCGCCTAGGGCAAACCGCCGCCTAGCTAACCCTAGCCGCCGGCTTGCCCCCTCCTCGGCGTGTCTAAACCCTAGATCATCGAGGGCTCTCTCATAGTCCACCATACTCGCTCCGGCAAGGCGAAGCCTGAGATCTCCCTACTTCCGGTACCACACGTTGTCTTTGGGAATCGAGAGAGTGCTACAACCTCCGCCCTCTTGGAACAAGCGAGAGGAAGGACTTCGAGTACCAATGTGTGACCGATCATGCGGGGCCGAACTGTTGGGAAGGATCGTCTACGCGATCTTGAGATCGGGAAGAGTACGACTACATCACCCACGAGAATCCGCTCTGGTTAAACACTTTGGAATCTTCGAGGGTGAGTTATTCCATCGACTCGTTGCTACAATATAGTAGATATATCTTGGCTTGTTTGTTTATATGCGATAGAAATTTTTTGTTTTCCATGCTACGAAACCCTACAGTGGTATCAGAGCCGTGTCTATATGTATATCTGTTGCACGAGTAGAACAAAATGGTCATTGTGGGTGTTGATGCTTTTATTGTCGATTGCTTCTTGTGTACTTTGCATCTTGCGGGATGTTGGGATGAAGCGGCCCGGGCTAACCTTACATGACATCGTTCATGAGACTTTCTCCACGTTTGACATGCAACTTGTATTGCATAAGTGGCTTTGCGGGTGCCTGTATCTCCTAGCATAGTTAAGATCCAATTTACAACGGGTGATTAACAATACTAGTATCCATGTTGTGGTTCATGTTCGTAAGTTAGATCGACACTTATTGAAAGCCCCAAACCACGTAAAACATGCAAAGAAAGTAGAGGCGTCTAACTTTGTTTTGCAGGGGTGTGCAGTGATGTGATATGGCCATGATTGTGATTATATTTGATGTATGCAATGTTCCTTATTGTAAGTTGGCAACCTGGAGCCATATGGTTGTCTTTAATTTATGTTAAGACCCGCGTGTCTATTCAAAGTAGTTGTAATAGTTGAAGCCGGTGGACGACAACCATGGAGAAGCGTCATTGACCTTGATGCAATGTCGGTGATGATGGAGATCATGTTCGTGCTTGAAGATGGAGATCGGAAGCACAAAAAAGAAAGGCCATATCATATCACATATTATGAATTGCATGTGATGTTAATCCTTTATGCATATTGTATTGCTTAGTTAACGACGTTAGCATTATAAGATGATCCCTCATGCACATGAATTTCAAATCATAAAGTGTTCACCCTTAGTTAGCACTGTTTCTAAAGCTTGTTGTTTCGAAGCACCACGTGATGATCGGGTGTGTTAGATTCCGCAAGTGTATACAACGTGAGCAAGCCAGATTTTCTCATGCGGAATCTAAGGTTTGATCTTGACGAGCCTAGCATGTACATACATGGTCTCGGAACACGGATCACCGAAAGGTAAAGCATGAATCATATAGTAGATATGATGAACATGTCGATTGTTTGCCATTGAAACTATATCAACTCTCGTGATGATCGGTGTTGATATGGTGGATTTGGTTCGTGTGATCACTAAAACAATGTGAGGGATATTGTTTTGAGTGGGAGTTCACCTAGATTAATTTAACTATTAATTAGAACTCAATGTGTCATAAACTTAGTCTGAACTATTGCAAATATGTTGTAGATCAATGGCGGCCCCTACCATTGTAACACCCCGGTTCTGAAAAGACCGTGGCTTCTATGTGACATGCCAATCCCTGGATCGGTTCATTGGACCACAACAGAATAAGATGAATAACATAGCAAAATATCCGTGTATCATGTTTAAGGATGATCCAGAGTACCATTATTACAATAAAAGCTTAGCACAAAGCTAGCTCAAATTATTCAGGTAACAACATAAATAAAGTAAATCCTCCATTCTTCAAATTGCCCACAAGTGAACAAGTGCCGAGTGGAGTACCGTGGCCTATATCGATTACTCAGAATCGGAATAACCTCCAACATGAAACGTAGCAGCCCCGAAGGGTCAATACATGGAATGTATGGCAAGTAGAGCTAGTAAAGGAGACAATAGTACTAACTTCTACATGCATATTTGGCAATTGGAGTTGTGTCTGGCTTGCATTTGCAAATACATTTGTCCTACTTTCATAAACAGTTTTGATTTTCTTTGAAAAGATCCCAATTAAGTAAACCCAACAATATTAAAACAATTATGAAATTAGAGTGAGCGAGAAACATGTCATGGAATCAATATCAAGCAACTCAGATGTCCATAACCGGGGACACGGCTAATCGATTAGATTATACACCCTGCAGAGGTTTGTACACTTTACCCATGTGACTTGGCCAGCCCAGCTCGTACCATCACTCTCATTTTGGGTGATGATAGGGAGAAGACCAAGAAGAGACTGTTCGGGAAGTAGCACCCCAATCCCGACGCGCACCGGTCCAACCTACCAAAATTCTACATCTCTGGATACGCGGGTTCGGGTTACCACAACCTACTAAGTCCAACCAACCGCCCATTCCATTATTGGCACATGGTTGTACACGTAAGCTACACAATAAAGAAGCCAATCAATTTCTCTCGTTACCTGGGTGCCTTTCCGCAATAAACCACCAAAATTTATCAATCCCAACACACACAGGAGATTAATTGATTAAGTTGTTTTAGTTTTCACAAACCAATACTTTTAGAAACAAGTCTCAATGATGTAACCCAGCCCTCGTTCAACATAGCATGGCTAAGCACATCTACCAACAGTGGTTCATCTACAAGGAAAGCCCTACCACATAATAGGACATAGCATAGCGATAGTATCATCCTACCCATGCATCTACAAAATACACGACAATGCATTGAAAAATAGTAGGACGATATCATGAACAGAGTAGCATCTACTTGCCTTGGTTGTAGCGGTCGGAAGAACAATCAACACACGAGCAAGCGTTGCACTCGTCACAATCTACACGATACAATTGCAATCATAAACAAACAATCCACAAGCATATGCAACAAATATGATGCATGAAGGTATGCAAGACAAGTGGATTGGTGCTACAGCTGCACCACGCAATCCTAATCAATAATACTACTGATTGCATGCATGGAAAATAGTTTTAGCGCAAGAAAAACTATTATGCAAAAAGTAATGCTCAAAACTAGAGCTAGAACTCAAATAATTCACTACCGGTAGTATACTGTTTGTAAAATCTTGGGAAAATTCTACCGCATAGGCATCGCTGATTATAAACAGTACCAATTGGAATTACTCAAAAAGGAATTATAAAACTCCCCGAGTAATTAAAACACCGCAGAAAGCCACTAGACAATTTCTGCAGAAGTTTTTACTGTAAGCCTATCTTTTTAATTCACGATGAGATTCCCCTCGTTCCACTGAATCCAGGGACATATCATACGCGATTTTTGGAACTACGGATCTTTTTCTACGAATTTATTACTCCAAAAAGGCCACTAACTAGTTTGATTAAACTGTAATAAACCTTGCTGCAAAGGCCTGAACCAAAGGTGCAGCGAGATTCTACACGACTCACTGAATCTACACATATTTTATTTGCAATTTTTGACCAAGCGGTTTAATTTCTACGCAATTTACAAGATTCTACCGAAATCTGTCCACTAAAAGGATTAACGAAATTAACCAGTCAACTGTGTCTGTTAACTGGTCAACGCGTCTGCTGACTGGACGCTGACTGGGCGTCTGACTAGCCAACGCCCGAGTCTGACCGGTCAACGACTGATCTGAACCACTGATCTGAGATCTGACGGTGGCTACAGACTTACCGGAAACGAACGGCGAAACGGACGGCGGCGAGTTCCGGACGGTGGCGGCGATCGGTTCCGGCGTCGGTGTTTTTCCTGCGCGGATGGAAACGGTCAGCGCACGGTTCAAGATCGTCAACGCGGCGCGCAAGACGGTAGCGTCGCGACATTGCACGGACGACGAAGCGCGACGCAAAAGCAACGCTGCGTGGGTAGTTGCGTCTGGCGGCGCCAGCTGTCGTGTGCGCGGCGCGTGTGTGTGCGTGCGGCGGCGGCAGCAACTGTAGCGGCGGGCGGCGGAGGTAGGCGCGACGCGTAGCTCGGTTCCCGAGGTGCGTGCGCGGGTATCGAGGTGGGAGGCGGCGGCTCGGGCCAGGTGGGGTCCTTTTGTGGGGCCCCACGCGGAAACCTAGGCTGATTCGGCGCAGGGTTAGACGCGGACTCGGAAATCGGTCCAAAATTTCGGCCGCAAATTCTCCGTACGAGCTCCGAATCGAGTGATTCTTGCTCCTATGGTTTCGTAAAGTCGAGGGGAACAATCTAGGCCCAAGGTTTGAGCGAAACCACTAGGCTACAAGGGTGGGAAACGCTAGTCCTACTAAAGTCTCCCGCAGGAGCCTCGTAGCAAAATAGAAAAGGGTTTCGAAAATAGCGTTCCGCCGATTCTTTTCGATCGACGGTTTTGTATGGAAAAGCATGATGCGATGATTTGAATGATATGCAGGACCAAATCTCAAATTTGGGATTTGATAACCATCAATTTTAATGCGTTCCTAGAGAAAGAAAAGTTGAAAAACAATGGAAGCAACTTCGCGGATTGGTTCCGCAATTTGAGGATTGTCCTCACAGCTGGTAATTTGACCTATGTGCTGGATGCACCGCTGGGTGACCCTCCTGCAGCTGATGCTACCGACGAAGTAAAGAATGTTTACCTCGCTCGAAAGACTCAGTACTCCACAGTTCGGTGTGATATCTTGTATGGTTTAGAATCGGAGCTTCAAAAAAGGTTTGAGAATTCAGACCCACATGATATTGTCCATGATCTCAAATTGATTTTTGAGACTCATGCGGCAATCGAGAGCTATGAGGCTTCTGAAAAGTTCTTTAACTACAAGATGGAAGAGGGTAGCTCCGTCAGTGAGCATGTGCTTAAGATGTCTGGGCATGCAAACAAACTTCAAAGCTTGGGTATAGTGATTCCTAATGCTTTGGGGATTTACCGTGTCCTCCAATCACTACCACCAATTACAAGAACTTTGTGATGAACTACAATATGAAAAACATGAACAAGCAGTTGCCAGAACTGTTTGCTATGTTGAAATCGTCAGAAGTGGAGATCATGAAAGAGCACCAAGTGTTGATGGTCAATAATACCACCAAATTCAAGAAAGGCAAGTCTAAGCAAAAGGGACACTTCAAGAAGGGTGGTAAGAAAGTTACCGCGCCGGCGAAGAAGACCAGGGCTGGACCTAAGCCTGATACTGAGTGCTTTTACTGCAAGGGAGAAGGTCACTGGAAGCGGAATTGCCCAAAGTACTTGGCGGATTTGAAGAACGGCAACATCAAGAAGAAAGGTATATCCGATATATATGTTATTGATGTGTATCTCACTAGTACTCGTAGTAGTGCCTAGGTATTTGATACTGGTTCGGTTGCTCATATTTGTAACTCGAAACAGGTGCTACAGAATAAAGGGAAGCTAGCGAAGAACGAGGTGATGATGCGCGTGGGAAACGGATCAAAGGTTGATGTGATCGCGGTCGGCACACTACCCCTTCATCTACCATCGGGATTAGTTTTATACTTAAATAATTGTTATTTGGTTCCTGCGTTAAGCATGAACATTATATTGGGATCTTGTTTATTGCGAGACGGTTACTTGTTTAAGTCCGAGAATAATGGTTGTTCGATTTATATGAGTAATATGTTTTATGCACATGCACCTTTGATAGATGGTCTATTCTTATTGAATCTCGATAGTGGAAATACACATATTAATAACATTGAGGCTAAACGTTTGAAATCGAGCGATAACTCGACCTATATGTGGCACTGTCGTCTTGGTCACATTGGAGTGAAGCGTATGAAGAAACTCCATTCCGATGGACTTCTTGAATCACTTGATTTCGAATCACTTTAAAGATGCGAAGCATGTCTGATGGGTAAAATGACTAAGACTCCATTTTCTGGTATGATGGAGCGAGCTACGGACTTATTGGAAATCATACATACCGATGTGTGTGGTCCAATGAGTGTAGCATCGCGCGGTGGTTATCGTTATGTTCTTACCTTCACGGATGACTTGAGTAGATATGGGTATATCTATTTCATGAAACATAAGTCCGAAACTTTCGAGAAGTTTAAGGAATTTCAAAGTGAGGTAGAGAATCAACGTAACAAGAAGATTAAATTTCTATGTTCTGATCGTGGAGGTGAATATCTAAGTTACGAGTTTGGCGAGCATTTGAAGAAATGTGGAATACTTTCACAATTGACACCGCCGGGAACACCACAGCGTAATGCTGTGTCCGAACTTCGTAATCGAACTCTCTTAGATATGGTTCGTTCTATGATGTCACTTACAGATTTACCGCTATCATTTTGGGGTTATGCATTAGAAATAGCCGCATTCACTTTAAATAGGGCACCATCTAAATCCGTTGAAACGGCACCGTATGAATTATGGTTTGGGAAGAAACCTAGATTGTCGTTCCTTAAAGTTTGGGGTTGCGAAGCCTATGTAAAGAAGTTACAGCCGGACAAGCTTGAACCCAAAGCGGAAAAATGCGTCTTCATAGGATACCCGAAGGATACTATTGGGTATACCTTCTATCATAGATCCGAAGGCAAAATCTTTGTTGCCAAGAATGGATCCTTTCTAGAGAAGGAATTTCTCTCGAAAGAAGTGACTGGAAGGAAAGTAGAACTCGACGAGGTTGTCGAACCTTCTCTCGAAATTGCGAGTAGCGCAACACCGGAAGTTCCTGTGGTGCCTGCACCAATAAGAGAGGAAGCTAATGATGATGATCATGAAACTTCGGTTGTAGTTGCTACAGAGCCTCGCAGGTCAACGAGAACTCGTACCACTCCAGATTGGTATGATCCCATTATGAGTGTCATGTTGGTGGACAACACCGATGACCCTGCGACATATGAGGAAGCAATGATCAGCCCAGATTCCAATTAATGGCAAGAAGCCATGAAATCCGAGATTGGATCCATGTACGAAAACCAAGTATGGAATTTGGTGGACTTACCGGATGGCCGGAAGGCTGTCGAGAATAAATGGATTTTCAGGAAGAAAACATATGCTGATGGTAATGTTACTGTCTAAAAAGCTCGACTTATCGCAAAAGGGTTTCGACAAATTCAAGGAGTTGACTATGATGAGACTTTCTCACCAGTAGCGAAGCTAAGTCTGTGAGGATTATGTTAGCAATTGCTGCATATTATGATTATGACATATGGCAGATGGATGTCAAAACAGCATTCCTCAATGGAGACATTGATGAAGAGTTGTATATGATGCAACCCAAAGGTTTTGTCGATCCTAAAGATGCTAACAAGGTATGCAAACTTCAACGGTCCATCTATGGATTGAAGCAGGCATCCCGAAGTTGGAATCAACGTTTTGATAAGGTGATCAAAAGTCTTGGTTTTATACAAACTTATGGAGAAGCTTGTATTTACAAGAAAGTGAGTGGGAGCTCTGTAGCATTCTTAATACTATATGTAGATGACATATTGTTGATTGGGAATGATGTAGACCTTCTTAATAGTGTCAAGGAATATTTGAATAATAGTTTTTCAATGAAAGATCTTGGCGAAGCAGCTTACATATTAGGCATAAAGATTTATAGATATAGATCAAGACGGCAAATATCATTGTCACAAAGTACATATTTGGACAAAGTTCTAAAGAGGTTTGGAATGGAAGATAGCAAGAAAGGGTTCTTTCCCATGTTGCCCAATACGATCTTGAGTAAAACTCAAAGTCCGACATCGGCAGAAGATAGAGAAAGAGTAAGACTCCCTATGCCTCAGCCATAGGATCTCTAATGTATGCCATGCTATGCACTAGACCCGACATTGCATATGCTGTTAGTTTAACTAGCAGATATCGAAGTGATCCAGGAGTGGATCATTGGACAGTGGTCAAAAACATCCTTAAGTACTTGAGAAGAACTAAGGATATGGTTCTTTCTTATGGAGGTGACGAACAACTCGTTGTTAATGGTTACACCGATGCTAGTTGGAACACCGATCCGGATGATTCTAAATCACAATCTGGATACGTATTTATCTTTAATGGTGCAGCAGTTAGCTGGAGGAGTGCAAAGCAAAGCGTTGTGGCGAGATCTTCAACTGAATCGGAATACATGGCTGCTTCGGAGGCTTCACAAGAAGCGATATGGATGAAAGAGTTCATTACAGAGCTGGGTGTGGTTCCTAGTGCGCTGGACCCAATGTCTATCTACTGTGATAACATAGGCGCCATAGCCAATGCGCAAGAACCAATGTCACACAAGAAGCTGAAGCACATCAAGCTACGATTTCACGCTATTCGAGAACATGTCCAAGATGGGGACATAAAGATTTGCAAAGTACACACAGATCTGAATGTGGCGGATCCGTTGACTAAACCTCTCCCGAGGGCAAAACATGACCAGCACCAAACTGCCATGGGTGTTCGGTGTATTACCATGTAATCTAGATTAGATGACTCTAGTGCAAGTGGGAGACTGTTGGCGATATGCCCTAGAGGCAATAATAAATGTAGTTGTTATTATATCTGTAACACCCCGGTTCTGAAAAGACCGTGGCCTCTATGTGACATGCCAATCCCTGGATCGGTTCATTGGCCCACAATAGAGTAAGATAGATAATCATAGCAAAATAACCGTGTATCATGATCTACAAAGATCCAGAGTACCATTATTACAATAAAAGCTTAGCATAAAGCTAGCTCAAATTATTCAGGTAGCAACAAAACCAAATATATCCTCCAATCTTCAATTTGCCCACAAGTGAACAAGTGCCGAGTGGAGTACCGTGGCCTATAACGATCAATCAGAATCGGAATAACCTGCAACATGAAACGTAGCAGCCCCGAAGGGTCAATACATGGAATGTATGGCAAGTAGAGCTAGTAACGGAGACAATAGTACTAACATCTACATGCATATTTGGCAATTGAGCTGTTCCGCTTGCATTTGCAAATACATTTGTCCTACTTTCATAAACAGTTTTGATTTTATTTGAAAAGATCCCAATTAAGTTAACCCAACAATATTAAAACAATTATGAAATTAGAATGAGCGAGAAACATGTCATGGAATCAATATCAAGCAACTCAGATGTCCATAACCGGGGACACGGCTAATCGATTAGAGTATACACTCTGCAGAGGTTAGTACACTTTAACCATGTGACTTGGTCAGCCCAGCTTGTACCATCACTCTCATTTTGGGTGATGATAGGGAGAAGACCAAGAAGAGACTGTTCGGGAAGTAGCTCCTCAATCCCGACGCGCACCGGTCCAACCTACCAAAATTCTACATCTCTGGATACGCGGGTTCGAGTTATCACAACCTACTAAGTCCAACCAACCGTCCATTCCATTATTGGCACATGGTTGTACACGTAAGCTACACAATAAAGAAGCCAATCATTCTCTCTTGATACCTGGGTGCCTTTCCGCAATGAAACCACCAAAATTTATCAATACCATCACACCCAGGGGGTTCATTGATTAAGTTGTTTTTAGTTTTCATAAACCAATACTTTGAGAAAACAAGTATCAATGATGTAACCCAGCCCTTGTTCAACAAGCATGGCTAAGCACATCTACCAACGGTGGTTCATCTACAAAGAGGGTCCTACCACATAATAGGACATAGCATAGCGATAGTATCATCCTACACATACATCTACAAAATACATGACAATGCATTGAAAATAGTAGGACGATATCATGAACAAAGTAGCATCTACTTGCCTTGGTTGTAGCGGTCTGGAGCACAATCCTCACACGAGCAAGCGTTGCACTCAGCACAATCTACACGACACAATTGCAATCATAAACAAACAATCCACAACATATGCAACAAATATGATGCATGAATGCAAGAACGGCAAGTGAATTGGTGCTACAGCTGCACCACATGATTCTAATCCATAAAACTACCGAATACATGCATGGAAAAATAGATTTGGCGCTAGGAAAACTAATGGCCAAAAGTAATGCTCCAAACTAGAGCTAGAACTTAAATAATTCACTACCGGTATTATACTGTTCGAAAAATCTTGGGAAAATTCTACCGCATAGGCATCGCTGATTAGAAATAGTACCACTTGGAATTACTCAAAAAGGAGTTATAAAACTTCCCGAGTAATTAAAACACTGCAGAAAGCCATTGGACAATTCCTGCAGAAGTTTTTACTGTAAGCCTACCCTTTTAATTCGCGATGAGATTCCCCTCGTTCCACTGAATCCAGGGACATATCATACGCGATTTTTGGAGCTACGGATCTTTTTCTACGAATTTATTACTCCGAAAAGACCACTAACTAGTTTGATTAAACTGTACTAAACCTTGTAGTAAAAGTCTAAACCAAAGCTACAGAGAGATTCTACACGACTCACTGAACTCGTACATATTTTATTTGCAATTTTCGGCCAAGCGGTTGAATTTCTACGCAATTTACAAGATTCTACCGAAATCTGCCAACTAAAGGGATTAACGAAATTGACCCAGTCAACTGTGTCTGTTTGACTGGTCAACTCGTCTGCTGACTGGGCGCTGACTGGGCGTCTGACTAGTCAACGCCTGGGATGCTGACCAGTCAACTAACGATCTAGGCCGCTGATCTGAGATCTGACGGTGGCTGCTGTGTTACCGGAAACGGATGGCGAAACGGACTCCGGAAGGCGCGGCGAGCTCCGGACGGCGGTGGCGATCGGTTCCGGCGTCGGGGTCTTTCCTGCACGGACGTACACACGGTCAACTACGGGTCCAAGAAAAATAACATCGCGCGCGAGGCGGCGCGTATGTTCGTGTGCATCTATCCATGTGCGCATGCGATGACGCGCACGTGCACGTGCGTGCGGCTAGGCGGCAGCACGCAGGCGGCGAGGCATGGCGCGGCGCAGGCGGCGGCGGGCGAGCGCAGGCCGAGGCGGGCGGCGAGCTCGGGCGACGGGTCGGCGCGCGCAGGCGTGGCGCGCGGCGCACCGAGGAGGGGCGCTGGCGCTGCGGAGGCAACGGCAGCGGCGCGGGCGGCGCGGCGATGATGGCGCTGGCGCCGCGGAACGGAGGCGGCGGGCGCGCACTGGCGGCGGTGACGGCCGGCGCGGCGGCCTTTGGGGCGCGCGTGGAGGTGATCGAGGCGCGGGTGGTTGGGCTGGTACGAGGCGGGCGGCTGCCCTTTGTGGGCCCCTGCACGGGTCCTACTCAATTCGGTCCAAACCGACTATAACTCGAAATCGGTCCGATTTTCGGACCGTTTTCGGCGGATTACTAAACGTCGAGTCTTTGCATACGAACTCCGATTTGAGCGATTCTCGCCTACGGGTTCAGATCGTCGGAACAACCTTCAGTCAAAGTTTGAGTGAAAACTCGAACCTACAGGGTGGTTGCAAGTCCTCTAAAGCCCGCAGAACCGTGTAGCAAAGTAAAATAGGGTTTTGAAGATAGCGTTCCGCCGAGCCTTTCTACTCGACGGTTTTGCATGGAAAGATATGATGCAATGCTATGAATGATATGCAAGACCAAATCTAAAATTTGGGATGTGACAAGACTAACCCCCTTAAGATGAATCTCGTCCTCGAGATTCGGGCAACTAACAAATAGGTGTGGGTAGTCCTCTCGGATGTCATCCTCATGCTCCCAAGTGGCTTCCTCTTTGGTGTGGTGGCTCCACTGTACTTTGCAAAACTTGATTGTCTTGGTACGGGTAGTCCTTTCTGCTGTCTCCAGAATCTTGACCAGTTTCTCCTCATAGGTCAAGTCATTCTCCAGCCGAACCTCCTCCAGCGGTACGGTGTCTCTCAACGGTGTATCCACCATCTCCGGATGGAACTTCTTCAGCTGGGATACGTGGAACACGTTATGAATAGCAGACAGAGCCTCTGGCAACTCCAACTGATAAGCAACTTCTCCTTTGCGTGCTAAGACCCGATACGGTCCAATAAATCGAGGTGCCTGCTTACCCTTAATTCCAAATCTCTTGATTCCACGAAGTGGCGACACTCTAAGGTATGCTCTATCACCTGTCGTGGGAATTGTCACGGCAGATGCTGCAATCGGTAGCGAGTAGTAGAACGAGGGGCAAGGGCGGCCAGCCATCTGCGGTGCGAGATGAGGGCAAAGACACAGGGTTTTACCCAGGTTCGGCCCCGGGAATAAAGACCTACTCTGCTAGATTGTATTATGGAGGTGTTACAATGGGCGAGCTCGGCTAG
The DNA here is from genome assembly GCA_030063025.1 of Avena longiglumis. Classification (NCBI taxonomy): domain Eukaryota; kingdom Viridiplantae; phylum Streptophyta; class Magnoliopsida; order Poales; family Poaceae; genus Avena; species Avena longiglumis. The sequence continues at coordinate 475,332,515 of CP125975.1, read as the reverse complement.
GCGTGAGTCGCTTGGGTGTATGAGGGAACGTGTCTCTACTTACCCTATAGGGAGGTTTATATAGGCTCACCTCCCTAGGGTTTACATATCTCAACCGATTGTTAAAGCTTCAATAGCGTTTAATCCTTACCCGATCGGGCCTATCTACTACTTTGGGCCTTGACTTCCGATCGCTCGGCTCTGGGCTTGATCCACTGGCTGCAGGCCCACTCGCCGGGTCTTGGGCCAGTCGGAAACGTCCTGCTGGGTATACCCCGGTAGGCATATCCCCATCAGTAGTCCCCGAGGCCGTCGTCGATTAGGCGTAGGTGGCTGCTGGCAGTCGGAGTATACGGCTTCAGAGTAGGCATCCAGTCGAATCGTCGGCGGGCTCCTGTATAAAGGAAACAACCAATGATCCAGGTCACAGCTTTGGCGAGTCGAGTCGGCGAAAACACTGTCTTAGTGATTGGGTCGGCGAGCCGAGTGGCCGTAGTTGGACCGTCAGGCGTGGTCAAACTAGCCGTTGGGGTAATCCAACGGTAACTTTCGGCGTAATCACCGCGTGGTAACGGCTCCCTGATTTGGCGGGTAACTCCCGCTATATAAGGGGAATGGCAGGCAACCGTAGAGCCAACTCCTCACCACTTCTTCCGAGTGCGCGCATTTTCCTTCCTTCGCTCCGCGATCCAGTCGACCCGAAATTCTCCGATCTCCAACCAATCTCTCGGCCATGGCCCTTTCCACCGAGCCGTGGGGTAGGTCCAAGTGCACAAGGGCACAGCTGGCCTCCTTCGAGGAGGCCGGGATCCTGCGAGCCGGCTGTTGGCGTATCCCCGCAGCCGGAGAAACGACCCCAAACCCGCGAGAGAGGGAATTCGTCTGTTTCACCAGTCATCTCGAGCGGGGGCTAGGGTTTCCTACGTCCCTATTCTTCCGGCGCTTCTGCGCCTACTACGGGATCCAGCCTTCAGATCTGGGTCCCCATAGCATCGAGCAGCTCGCCATCTTTGTGGCGTTCTGCGAATGCTACTTGGGCTGCCGGCCCTACATCCCCTTGTGGCAAGATCTGTTCCACGGACGGATCAGCCGTGAGGAGGCAGGCGGCCCAATGCTGGCCGCGGGCGGCTTGACATTTCAGCTCAAGTCCAAAGCTTATTTCTTTGATCTGATGCTACCCGCCAAGGCAGCGAGCGACTGGAAGAAGTCGTGGTTCTACGTGGCCGAGGCGACCCCGGAGGGCGAGGTGGCGATCCCGCGGTACTCCGCTAGTCGCTCCGAGCCGCGCAATCTCCAAGTCGGCAAGCTCCCCGACGACCAGCGGATGGTCGTCGACGAGATGCTCCAGACCATCCGTGGTCTGAAAAAGAAGGGCCTTCAAACGATAAACTTTTACAATTGCTGGCTCGGGCGGCGGCTCGTTCCACTCGCCCACCGCGACCACAACATGTACCAGTACACGGGCCGGGGAGACTCGACGAAGGCCTGTCTCGACGAGTGGAAGCTGGAGGATTATCTCCCAGCGTTGAAGAATATTACCCAGGCGGTGTACCTGGATGCGCAGGCTGGGGTCGCCTATACCGCTGACGTCCGGCTCCAACGGTAATTTCTTTACCTTGCTCGCAGTCGCAGCAAATGCAGTCGCGGTAATTCTGATTCCGTTTTTTATTTGTTGCAGCTATTCCAAGTGGTGGAAGGGTGGCTCCCACCCTCGGATGATGAAAGCTCGGGCCCATCCGCCCAGGACATAGGCGAATCGCCGCCTACGAAGGGCAACGAGGACGACGAGGACGAGTCCAAAGAGGAGGTCGCCCATGGTCCGAAGACCGCGGCAACGACAGCGCGAGATCGAGGCAAGCAGAAGCCTCGAACGTCATGACGATGACGACGAGATCCCAGAGACCACCTCGCGCCGTCAAGCCACCCCGTCAAAGAATAAGAGGAAGGAAAGGGAGGCGAGGCCCCCCCCGAAAAAGAAGACGAGGCCGTCGAAGTCGGCCTCGCCGTCGCACTCGGCGAGAAGCTCAGACGCTCCCAGCCCAGCTGGCGACAGCGCGCCACCAGCGACAACCGTGCTGGACGCGGCGACCGTGGAAGTGTTGCTGGCTTCAATGCCTCCACCATTCACCCCAGTCTCTGGGCTGGGGGAGGCTCTGGCTGCGGCGGCTTCGCCTCGCAAGGAGGTTCCGGCGGAGGATGTTCTAGAGGCGCCAACTGCGGCCTCAACAACGAAGAAGCTGTCCGTGTCTTGGGCACGCGACGTCCTGGAGTTGGGGCTCACTCGCCGTCTGGGCCCTGAGCTGGAGAAACCGGCCGGCCTCCATACAGGACTGCGTTTCATCCCAGTCGCCAAGTGAGTTTGCTCACCTTTCCTTATTTTTCATAACTATTTCGATTGTTTTTGGTGATTCGATTGATGCGCAGGACCGGGGTGAAGAGGATGGGCCACCCGACCGTGGACAAGGTGCCCTCCGCCGCTAGCGAGGAAGATCCTTCCCGCAAGAGGAAGGCGGACAAGGTCGTCGCCTCGGCAGATGGCAGTAAGAAGGCCAAGGGCGACGACACCATCACTATCTCTGACGATACAGCGGTCGCAACAACCGGGCCCGTGATGGAAGCAGCCGCGTCTACGAAGGAGGGTTCTTCATTGCCTGGAACGGCTGAGGCGACCTCTCTCGGAGCAGGTACCTCTATCGCTACCTTCCCGCGCTTCGTGACCAAGGCGGCCACGGCGAGTGGGCCTGCACCCTCGAGCCACGCTCCTGGGACCGCCGACGCTGAAGTCGACCAACGCCGCGGGCACACGCCAGCACTTCTCGCATCCGTGGACGCGGTACAACTTCACAACATGCTTGGCGCGGTCATCCAGGTACATCCAGTCCCCGAGTGCGCGCGCGCTAAACTTTAGCGGGTGGGCACTTAGGAATTTTTTGATCGCCAGTCCCCGAGTGCGCACTCGCTGAATTTCAGCGGGTGGGCACTTAGGAAATTTTTTTGATCGCCAGTCCCCGAGTGCGCACTCGCTGAATTTCAGCGGGTGGGCACTTAGAAATTTTTTTTGATCGCCAGTCCCCGAGTGCGCACTCGCTGAATTTCAGCGGGTGGGCACTTAGGAATTTTTTGATCGCCAGTCCCCGAGTGCGCACTCGCTGAATTTCAGCGGGTGGGCACATAGGAATTTTGATTTGACTAACCCTTTTTTGGTGATGTGCAGGGTCTGCAGCTTGAGTCAGCGGACCGATTGGCCGCGAAACAGCGCGCGGAGAAGGAGCTGGCCATCGTCCAGGAGGCAAACAAAGGACTTCAAGCTGTTGCTATGAAGGCAGAGGAAGCTCGCCAGGGGCTTGTCCCCGCTGGTGAGTTGGTGGCGGCGCGATCTGCTCTAGGTGCCGCTGAACAGCAGATCGCCGACCTCGAGCGCGAACTGCGAGAGGCGAGAGAAGAAGCGAGCTCGGCGGACGGGCGAGCTAAGGTCGCCATTGCGGCCGCTGAAGAGGATCGCAAGGTGTCGGAAGTCCTTATTGCTGGGCTTCAGGACGACCACACGTCGCTTCAGTGCTTCATCACGGGACTCGCCCGCCCGTTGCTTGGTGAGTGCATCTCCCCTTTCTAATAGTTGTGGTTTTTGTGGTGTCCGTCATACTTATCATTGTCTTCTACTCGCAGGTCGCATCATTGATAGTGAAGAAGAGGCGAGCTCGCTCGACGCGAGGCAGTGCGTAAGCATGCTCGTCGATTCGGCGACGTTGTCGGCGACGTGCATCCATGCCTACCTCCAAGAAATATCGCCCACGGAGGTGATTCCCAGCGACCTCGTTGAGGTGTGGAGGTACTTGGAGAAGGCGCCCGCGGTCGTTGAGTTCATGACCCGGTCGGCGTTTCGGCGTGGAGCGTCGACGGCACTGAGCCTTGGACTCGCCCACTTCCCCGAAGATTTCGACATTGACGATGTGACGAGTGGGTATCCATCATCGACTGGCGCGGTAGAGCTGTCCGAGGTCCTCAAGTTGCAAGAACGTGCCGCCACGTACTCGGGCGATTCCGGCAATGGGCGACCTCCTGCCGTATGCAGAGACGGTTGTCGCCAAACGACCCCGAGCCGCCGCATCGTGACTTCAAGGTCGAGCAGCCTTTTCGTGCGGCGATGGCGGGTGAACTGACGACGTATCCATCCAACCCGTACACGGCGTTCATCCGCAGTCGCCGGGATGCTGGCGAGTCGTCATCGAAGCCTGCAGAGTAGGGTAGTTTGCCTTGTGGCGTTAGCAGCAGTTCTGCCACGCGGGCATATTTTGTAACATGAAACAATGCAACATGTGATTGAATGAGACGTCGTGTCTATTTTGATATTTGTTTGTGTGCTTTTGATTGATTTTGGACGAGTCCCCGAGCGCGTCCGCCCTTTTGTGGGGTTTACCTCGTATATGATGTGTGTGTTGTTATCATGTGTTTTGTTGATTTGGTCGACTCGCCCGAGCTCGGAGAGCCAGTCGCAAGGAGACTCCCTTGAGTGCTCTATACTTTGCCATTTTCCCTTGCGCGAACGAGGTCGGGTGGCCGAGTCCCCGAGCGTGGTACTTGGTTGTTCTAGTCGCGACTCGAGGGTGGTTGAGGATTTAGCGCGTTGGTGTGAGCGCGTCGCTCCTGCCTGGCCCGTTGGGTCAGTCGCGTGGCGAGTCCTGGGCATGCTCTCTTACTTGGCGTTTTCCCTGGCCGCTTGCGACGAACTGGTCTTCAGTCCCCGAGCGTGGTACTTAGCCGTTCGAGTCGCTATGCCGAGGATGCGGAGGACCAAGGTCGCTGTGAGAAGCGAGGGCAGTTGTCTTGGCTCGTAGAACCAGTCGAGCTAGGCGACTCCAGTGGGGCTCCGGGTTGGCGTTTTTCGTGGACGATGCAAGACCTGAAGTGATTCAGTGCTCTTACACCGCACTACTTAGCCGTGCCGATCGCTGTACCAAAGGTTGACTTCTGCATTTAGCATAACGCTGTTTTTACGAGTGCGAGTGGCACAAGTCAACGAGGGCGGGATCGCCACCTCGCCGTTGATCCTGGCGGGGGCCGGGCGCTTCCTCCTGGTGGCGCAGACGCGCCGCCCACGCCGCCGGTCATTCGTCGTCGAAGTTCGTGGCGCCTGAGCGGTGGGGTTCAGTGACCTGATCCGCTTCGTGGTAGCGTGACAGCTCTCGCTGCCACCGCTCGAGGCGAAATTTTTCGCGCCGGCTTGCTCTTTGCGTCTCCGCCCGCCAGCGGAGTTCCTCGACCTCCGTTGCCGTGGCGTTAGGAGGGATTGGGGTGGAGAACGGGTCCTCCGGCGGATCGGTGCCGGTTGCCATGTAGGTCGCGGTGTGGCGACCGGTTCCGTCGCGGGGGTCGCCGGAGTTCTCCGATCCGGAGTCGAACTCGAAGATCCCGAGGATGGAGGGATCCTCGAAGTCTCCCGCGTTGGAGACCTGGGCGATGGAGCCCGCGGACGAAGCCGCGGTGATGGATCCGGCGAGTGACGCCGGGGTCGCCGAGTCGGCGTCGTCGGTGAGGGCCGCATCCTCTGTGGCCGCTGAATTCCCGGCCACGTTGTTGTGGGACGAGTTGTACTCGGAGGAGGGGCGATGGATCGTGCGGATCTGGCTCTTGGAGAGCCGATCGCGCGGCGGCGACTCGCGGATGCGAGCCGAATCCTCCGAGACGATGACGTCGATGAGACCGACGAAGAGGCTGATCGTGCCAATCGGCAGGATCACGCCAGGCGTGTCGCGCCGCCGAACGTAGCTGCTCGGCAAGATTTGGAGCATCTCGCCGATCGCTATCATGCCGGTGGCGACCGTCGTTGATGGGCAGATTGGATCTCGCCATCGTGGGAATTGTCACGGCGATGCTGCAATCGGCAGCGGTAGTAGAACGAGGGGCAAGGGCGCCAGCCATCTGCGGTGCGAGATGAGGGCAAAGACACAGGTTTTACCCGGTTCGCCCCGGAGGGTAAAGACCTACTCTGCTAGATTGTATTATGGAGGTGTTACAATGGGCGAGCTCGGCGGCTAGGCGAGTCGCTTGGGTGTATGAGGAACGTGTCTCTACTTACCCTATAGGGAGGTTTATATAGGCTCACCTCCCTAGGGTTTACATATCTCAACCGATTGGTTAAAGCTTCAATAGCCGTTTAATCCTTACCCGACCGGGCCTATCTACTCTTTGGGCCTTGACTTCGATCGCTCAGCTCCTGGCTGGGCTTCGATCCACTCGCCGTTCTACAGGCCCACTCGCCGGGTCTTGGGCCAGTCGGAAACGTCCTGCTGGGTATACCCCGGTAGGCATATCCCCATCATCATCTATCTCATACACCACTTCCTTGCGCTTGGCGTCAGCGTAGCTTTTCTGCCTTGATTGTGCTACCATCAACCTGTCCCTAATCAAGGCGACCTTCTCCTTAGCATCCTTTATCAAATCAGGTCCAAACAAATAACGTTCTCCTACTCCATCCCATAGCAATGGTGTCCGGCACCGTTTCCCATATAGCACATCGAACGGTGACGTCTTGGTGCTTGTCTGATAGCTGTTGTTGTAGGAAAACTCCGCATAAGGCAAATTCTCATCCCAACTAGAGCCATGAGCCAAGGCACAAGCTCTCAGCATGTCTTCCAAAATCTGATTCACCCTCTCGGTCTGTCCATCAGTCTGTGGGTGAAACGCTGTGCTAAACTCCAATCTAGTACCAAGTGACTCGTGTAGCTGGCGCCAGAAGTGTGAGGTAAATTGGGTGCCTCTATCAGATACAATACTCTTGGGAACTCCGTGTAGGCACACAATCCTATCCATGTAAATCTTGGCCAACTTTGCACTCGTATAGGTCGTCTTCACCGGTATAAAGTGGGCTACCTTGGTCAAATGGTCGACCACTACCCAAATAGAGTCATAACCTGACCTGGTCCTGGGCAATCCTGTGATAAAGTCCATTCCCACTCTATCCCACTTCCAATCCGGCAATGGCAATGGTAGATCCTGGCTTCTCGTGTTCCGCCTTTACTCTACATACATCACATAGGGCAATATGCTTGGCGATATCTCCCTTCATGTTGTTCCACCAAAATCTGCTCTTCAAATCCATATACATCTTTGTGTTGCGGATGTCCGGAGTATGGCGAGTTATGAGCCTCTGCAAAATCAACTCCCTTATCTCCGGTCATTTGCACACACAAACGATCCCCATACCACAAGGTACCATGTTCATCCTCACGAATATCCTTTTCCCGGTTCTCCTTCATCTTTTCCTTTATCTCTTCTATTTCCTTGTCTCCTACCTGAGCCTTTACGATTCTGTCCTGTAGCGTTGGTTGGACTTCCATTGTAGCCAGGTATCCTTCAGACACTACTTCCAGTCTAAGGTCCTTGAATTGCTTGCACAAATCCTCAGGAAATTCACCAATTGTCAATCCATTGGCATAAACCTTCCGGCTCAGAGCATCTGCTACTACATTGGCCTTTCCTGGGTGGTATTGTAGATTCATATCATAGTCCTTGATAAGTTCCAACCATCTCCGTTGTCTCATGTTCAGTTCCTTCTGTGTAAATATGTACTTCAGGCTCTTATGGTCGGTGTACACATCACAGTGTTTTCCCATTAAGTAGTGCCTCCACACTTTGAGCGCATGAACCACTGATGCTAACTCCAAGTCATGTGTGGGGTAATTCCGCTCATGGTGCTTGAGTTGTCGTGAGGCATATGACACTACTCTCCCATCTTGCATCAGCACACTGCCAAGTCCCTGTCGAGAAGCATCGCAGTACACTTGGAGATCCTTCTGAAGATCTGGTAAACACAGAACAGGCGCGGTCACTAGTCGACGCCGCCTCGAAGCTGGCTTCACATACGTCTGACCATTCAAACTTCTTCTCCTTCTTCAGAAGTTCAGTCATCGGCTTAGAAATCTTGGAAAAGTTTTCGATGAACCTCCTGTAATAACTAGCAAGTCCCAAAAAGCTTCGAATCTCTCCAGCATTCTTGGGTGCTTCCCACTCAGTTACTGCAGTCACTTTGTTTGGATCAACAACAATTCCTTATCCTGACACTACGTGTCCAAGAAATCCAACAGTGTTAAGCCAGAATTCACACTTGCTGAATTTGGCATACAGCTTGTGTTCCCTCAGCTTATCCATGATCAGTCGCAGATGCTTCTCATGCTCAGCATCATCCTTGGAATATATCAGTATGTCCTCAATAAACACCACCACGAACTTGTCCAAGTACTCCATAAATACCTTGTTCATCATGGTCATGAAGTATGCCGGGGCATTCGTTAGTCCAAAAGACATAACCGTATACTCATATAAACCATACCTAGTGGTGAAGGCGGTTTTCGGTACATCCTCTTCTCGGATTTTCAATTGGAAATAGCCTGATCGCAGATCAATCTTGCTGAACACCTTTGCTCCTTCCAGTTGATCAAACAAGTCATTTATGTTCGGCAGAGGGTACTTGTTCTTAATGGTTACTTCATTCAACGAGCGATAGTCTACCACTAATCTCTTGGTGTTGTCTTTCTTCTCCACAAACAGAACAGGTGCTCCCCATGACGACGCACTAGGCTGAATGAATCCCTTTTCCAGCTGTTCCTTCAACTGTTTCTTCAACTCCTTCAGCTCATCCACATCCATCTTATATGGCTTCTTTGCTATAGTTCCCGTTCCTGGCATCAGGTCGATAAGAAACTCTACATCCCTATCAGGTGGCATTCCTGGAAGCTCTTCCGGAAACACGTCGGGGTAATCCCTAATCACTGGTACAGTATCCATGCTAACCCCCTTAAGAGAATTCAACTTACACCTTCTCGGTCGTGCAGCCGACTTGAATCTAATCCTCTTACCATCCGGGGTTTTGAGTGAAACAGCTCGCTGTGCACAATCTATGTGTCCCCCATGCATAGACATCCAATCCATACCCAGAATGACATCTAATCCCTGTGAGTCCAATACTACTAGATGTGCAATGAAGTTGTGTGTTCCAATCCTCACAGTCAAGTCGCGGCATCCCGCGCTAGCTATCATATCTCCTCCAGGTGAACTCACTCTAATAGACCTCTTCATAGACTCAGTAGGTAACTTATACTTATCCACAAATGCCCTTGATATGAATGAATGCGATGCACAAGTATCGAAAAGTATAAGTGCAGGGTAAGTGTTGATTGTGAACTTACCAATCACAAGGTCAGGCTCATCTGGAATCTCCTCCACATTCATGTGGTTCACTGTGGCCTTCTCGCCGTTGGTTGGCTTCAGTCCTTTCCTCTCCTGGTTGTCGATAGTGTCCCTTCTGCTTGCACTTGAAGCACGTCACCTCACTCAGATCCTTCTTCACGAAGTTGCGATCACGGTTGCGGTCATGTCCACCGTGTCCTCCAGAGTGGTGAGAGTGTCCTCCCTTGTGGTTGTGGTGGGTGCTCCTATGGTTGTCATGACGATGTCCATCGCGGCGGTCATGGCTCCCATGGTCACTTCCTCCATGCTTGGAGTATCCATCATAAGTCACGAGACTTGTGGTGTGAACCGAGTGATGAGTATTGCTCTTTCTCTTGCGGTTCTCCACCGCTTGTGCTTCCCTTCCAAGATCTGGCCTTGTCCATAAGATCCTAGAAAGTGGGCAAGAAACCACAAGTAGCTGTCTTGAAAGCTCATCACCGAGGCCATCCAGAATCTCTCCTCCTTTTGGCATCGTGTCAACATCCTCGTGCATAACGGACAGGTTGTTGAACTCCTCAATGTACTCAGCCGCAGTGCGATTGGTTTGGCGCAAGTTGCGAACTCCTTCCTCTTCAGGCTCGAACTCCTGAAGACACGTGGTTGGTCCTAAAACCTTCCTCAAACATAGCCCAAGTCACGATTCCAGCGGGTGGGTGATCTGAAATGTGTCCCACCAAGAAGCGGCTGGTCCCTCCAGTAGGTGAGCGGCAAACCTCACCTTCTCAGCATCAGTGCATCCGACAGTTACTAGATCCTTGTTGACTGAACGCAACCAGTCGAGAGCAACCATTGGTTCCGTTGCAGTAGAGAACTTAGCTGGCCTTAACCTTAGAAATCTGGTGAGAGCATCTCCCTGAGGCTAATTGTTTCCATTGTTGTTGTTCTGATTCGCCATGAACTGGGTCATCACTTGGGTCAGCTGTGCCTGAGCTGCCATGAGCTGCTCCATCTCGGTGGGTTGGCGACGAGGAGGCATCTGCGGTTCAGCATAGGTAAGTTTAGAAAGAAACAACTACGACAATAGGATTCTACCCATGCATATGATCAAGCAACAACAAACAATAGCTGACAATCACAAGCAAGCAACACATCAACAAACAAGCGATCCAGCAACATCCCAGGTGTTATCCTAGAAGTATATACCTACTGAAATAGTTTTGCAAGAGTTGGCAATGGTTAACTAAACAGTTGATCAACTAAACAACCAAAACAGCAATCTGCTAGAACAGTCCAGCAGCCTTTTCGAATATTTCCTCCTGACTTAAACTCGTCAGTAAATTAAGCCAATTTTTGTGCATATAGCACAGAGAGTTTCACATCAGCCCAATTTTTTTCATATTTTTCCGAGTTACCAGAAAAATATGAAAAATCGCGCAGTACTGCTGTATCAGCAGAAAAACTACAGCGAAAATAACACAGATGATAACCAAATTGCCATAACTCTTTCATAAAATTCACACAAACAAATCTTGGTATATTGGAGTACACAAATAAGAAACTAATCACTCTTAAATAACACGAACTAAGTTTCACAACGATCGAGACTAATCCTAACGAGTTCTCCAAACGTGGACTAATTGGTGGACTTCTATCTACTTCTTGAAGAGATTGAGGTAGGTCCTTGCGGTCATGCGTTGGGCGCTTGACCATGGTACAACCATGGCGGCGGAGTGTACACCTCGCCTGAACCATCACTTGAGACTTCAAACTCCACCTCTTCTGGATCCTCCTCTTCTTCTTCATCCTCAGCTGCAACAACAATAGCTTCATCTCCTCCACCATCATCGTTTCCATCATCATCATCATCCTCGTCCTCATCATCATCATCGTCTCCACTGTCTTCATCATCCCCATTGTTGCCATCATCTCCATTGTCATCATCAGAGGGTGGATTTAGCTGTGCTTGGAGAGCGGCAATCTGGGCTGTCATAGCTTCAATGGTTTGGTCCCTTTCCTGGACGGTCCCTTGCAACTGTTGTATGCTCTGGGTATTCTCTTGCATAGTGCCATGAAGATGTGCTATGGTCTCATCTCTGGCTATCAGGGCAGTCTCCAGAACTCCCACATCTTCATGCAAAGTGTCAATCTCCTGTCCTTGGACCACCATTCCATTGCTAGTAAAGTCTGCAATCTCCTTCAACATCCTCACCTTCTCTGCTAGAGCTCCATTCTCTCTTTCCATGTCCTCTATGTGCCTCCGACGGGGCGGCATGTTGTTCCTGTCGCCCGGGGTAACCACAATGTTCCCATCTTCATCACGCCTTCCATAGTCACGGTAGGGTGAATCTGCGCGCGATGGGTGTCGGACGTGGTAGCCTTTGGCGAGACAGGGCTTCATGTACGGCCAAGTTGATTCCAAGTCCCCAGTTGCAGTATATCTTGGTGTAGACCAAGTGCGCGGGGTTTGGCAAGGCGGCATCTCTGAATATGAAGGTAGTGATATCCCATGCATCCTCTCCATATCCATAGGTGTACAGCCTTCTTCCCTTGAACATAGGCAGTGGCAATCCCAATGACTGAGAGAGCTGAGCTAACTGCCTTGCAAAGGGCCTTGGTGACTCCATGGTGACATACTCAGTCCTGACGTCTCCCATCTATCAAGTAAAAGAGGAACGTGTGAGAATAGCATATGGTAAGAATTTTACGAGGGTGAAAGGCATAAGAGGAAAGACAGAGTTAATATAGGCTTTAATAATTCTATGGCTTCCTAATCCAATCCTAGGTCACGATCCTACAGTCGACACACGGGCTCTGATACCATCCCGTAACACCCCGGTTCTGAAAAGACCGTGGCCTCTATGTGACATGCCGATCCCTAGATCGGTTCATTGGCAAAATAACCGTGTATCATGATCTACAAAGATCCAGAGTACCATTATTACAATAAAACCTTAGCATAAAGCTAGCTCAAATTATTCAGGTTGCAACAAAACCAAATATATCCTCCAATCTTCAATTTTCCCACAAGTGAACAAGTGCCGAGTGGAGTACCGTGGCCTATAACGATCAATAAAAATCGAAATAACCTGCAACATGAAACGTAGCAGCCCCGAAGGGTCAATACATGGAATGTATGGCAAGTAGAGCTAGTAACGGAGACAATAGTACTAACATCTACATGCATATTTGGCAATTGGAGCTGTGTCTGGCTTGCATTTGCAAATACATTTGTCCTACTTTCATAAACAGTTTTGATTTTATTTGAAAAGATCCCAATTAAGTTAACCCAACAATATTAAAACAATTATGAAATTAGAATGAGCGAGAAACATGTCATGGAATCAATATCTAGCAACTCAGATGTCCATAACCGGGGACACGGCTAATCGATTAGATTATACACTCTGCAGAGGTTAGTACACTTTACCCATGTGACTTGGTCAGCACAGCTCATACCATCACTCTCATTTTGGGTGATGATAGGGAGAAGACCAAGAAGAGACTGTTCGGGAAGTAGCTCATCAATCCCGACGCGCACCGGTCCAACCTACCAAAATTCTACATCTCTGGATACGCGGGTTCGAGTTACCACAACCTACTAAGTCCAACCAACCGCCCATTCCATTATTGGCACATGGTTGTACACGTAAGCTACACAATAAAGAAGCCAATCATTCTCTCTTGATACCTGGGTGCCTTTCCGCAATGAAACCACCAAAATTTATCAATACCATCACACCCAGGGGGTTCATTGATTAAGTTGTTTTTAGTTTTCATAAACCAATACTTTGAGAAAACATGTATCAATGATGTAACCCAGCCCTCGTTCAACAAGCATGGCTAAGCACATCTACCAACGGTGGTTCATCTACAAAGAGGGTCCTACCACATAATAGGACATAGCATAGCGATAGTATCATCCTACACATGCATCTACAAAATACACGACAATGCATTGAAAATGGTAGGACGATATCATGAACAAAGTAGCATCTACTTGCCTTGGTTGTAGCGGTCTGGAGCACAATCCTCACACGAGCAAGCGTTGCACTCAGCACAATCTACACGACACAATTGCAATCATAAACAAACAATCCACAACATATGCAACAAATATGATGCATGAATGCAAGAACGGCAAGTGAATTGGTGCTACAGCTGCACCACATAATTCTAATCCATAAAACTACCGAATACATGCATGGAAAAATAGATTTGGCGCTAGGAAAACTAATGGACAAAAGTAATGCTCCAAACTAGAGCTAGAACTTAAATAATTCACTACCAGTAGTATACTATTCGAAAAATCTTGGGAAAATTCTACCGCATAGGCATCGCTGATTAGAAACAGTACCAGTTGGAATTACTCAAAAAGGAGTTATAAAACTTCCCGAGTAATTAAAACACTGCAGAAAGCCATTGGACAATTCCTGCAGAAGTTTTTGCTGTAAGCCTACCCATTTAATTCACGATGAGATTCCCCTGGTTCCACTGAATCCAGGGACATATCATACGTGATTTTTGGAGCTACGGATCTTTTTCTACGAATTTATTACTCCGAAAAGACCACTAACTAGTTTGATTAAACTGTACTAAACCTTGCAGTAAAAGTCTTAACCAAAGCTACAGAGAGATTCTACACGACTCACTGAACTCGTACATATTTTATTTGCAATTTTTGGCCAAGCAGTTGAATTTCTACGCAATTTATAAGATTTTACCGAAATCTGCCAACTAAAGGGATTAACGAAATTGACCCAGTCAACTGTGTCTATTTGACTGGTCAACTCGTCTGCTGACTGGGCGTCTGACTAGTCAACGCCTGGGATGCTGACCAGTCAACTAACGATCTAGGCCGCTGATCTGAGATCTGACGGTGGCTGCTGTCTTACCGGAAACGGATGGCGAAACGGATTCCGGAAGGCGCAGCGAGCTCCGGACGGCGGTGGCGATCGGTTACGGCGTCGGGGTCTTTCCTGCATGGACGTACACACGGTCAACTACGGGTCCGAGAAAAATAACATCGCGCGCGAGGCGGCGCGTACGTGCGTGTGTGTGCATGTATGCATGTGCGCATGCGATGACGCCTACGCACGCGTGCGTCTTGGCGCAACGAGATGCGCGTGCGGCGGCGGCAGCAGCGTTAAGCGGCACGCATGCGGGCGAGCATGGCGTGGCGCAGCCGAGGCGGCGGCGGCAGCGGCGGCGACGGGTCGGCGCGCGCTGCTGCGTGGATGCGCGCGCGCAGCGAGGCGAAGCGTCGGCCGCTGCGCGGCGACGGCCGGGCGGCGGCGATGATGCGCGGCGCCCGCGGAACGGAGAGGCGGCAAGGCGACTGGGCGGCGGCGGCGGTCGGAGGCGCGGGAGACGATCGAGGCGGCGGGGTGGTTGGGCGCGGGGTACGAGGCGGGAAGGCGGCGGCTGCCCTTCAAGTGGGCCCCCTACGCGGGTCCTACTCCAATTCGGTCCAGAAACTGACTATAACTCGGAAATCGGTCCGGATTTTCGGACCGTTTTCCGGCGGATTACTAAAACGTCCGAGTCTTTTGCATACGAACTCCGATTTGAGCGATTCTCGCGCCTACGGGTTCGTATAGTTGAGGGGAACAACCTTCAGTCAAAGTTTGAGTGAAAACTCGAACCTACAGGGGTGGTTGTTGCAAGTCCCTCTAAAGCTCCCCGCAGGAACCGTGTAGCAAAGTAAAATAGGGTTTTGAAGATAGCGTTCCGCCGAGCCTTTCTACTCGACGGTTTTGCATGGAAATATATGATGCAATGCTATGAATGATATGCAAGACCAAATCTAAAATTTGGGATGTGACAATATCTTTGTGTTTATGATAAATGTTTACATTCATGCTATAATAGTATTAACAAGGAAACATTAATACTTTTGTGATTTGTAAACTTAAATTGAACTCCCTAGTAAAGACTCTTTATAATACTAGCTTGTTGGTAAATAAATGATTGTGGTTTCCCTATCATGAACATTGAGATGTTATTAACAACAAGATCATATCGTTAGGAGAATGATATGGTGGACATACTCCTATAGATAAGCGTAGCATAAAGATCAACTCATTTTAATAGTTCAATTGCTATATGCTTTCTGATACATAGTAACCTAATTCCTTCGACCATGAGATCATGCATATCACCTTTACCGGATGGATGCTTTGATGACATCAAACACCACACCGTAACTGGGTGGCTATAAAGGTGGCATTGAGTATTCGGAAAGTATTGGTTGAGACACATGGATCAAGAGTGGGATTTGTCCATCCATATGACGGATAATCTGGGCCCTCTCGGTGGAATGTCATCCAATTAGCTTGCAAGCATGTGACTGGCTGACAAGGGATCACATACCACGGGAACGAGAAAAGAGTACTTATCGGTAACGAGGTTGAACTAGGTACGCAGAGATACCGACGATCATAACCTCGGATAAGTAAACTATCGTGAGACAAAGGGAAATTGGTATCGTATGTAAGTGGTTCATTAGATCGCAAAGTAATCATGTAAATATGTGGGAGCTATATGAATTTCCAGATTCCTCTATTGGTTATTGTTCGGAGAAGTGTCTCGATCAAGTCCGCATAATTCACGAACCGTAGGGAGACACACTTAAGGATTCGACGTTGTTTGAGTAGTTATGGAATGATGAGAAAGAGACCGAATGTTGTTCGGAGTCTCGGATGGGATCCGGGATATCACGAGGAGATCCGGAATGGTCCGGAAAATAAGATTCATATAAGGAAAGTCCTGTTTCGGAGTTGGGGAATGGTTCCGGTGTTTTCATCGAGAATGTTCTAGAAGGTTCGAATGTCGCACCGGAGGAAGGGTACATGAATGTGTCATATCAAGTTGGTATGATTGCATCATGTACTAGGTGTCATCGCTGAACAAAATAAAGGGTTAAGAAAATCCTAGTTTGAAAAAGTCAAACGCCAATTTGAAAGTCAAACGGCTATTTTTGGGAAGTGGAGAGGGAGGTGGAAACCGAGTTGGGGAGGAGTTCCTCCCCTCCACCGCCGGCCCACCTCCAAGACGAGTTGGGAGGCCTCCCTTGGCCGCCCCTCCACCTATAAAAGGAGGCGGGGCTCCCTCCTAGACACCCAACACCTCCACCTCTAAACCCCTAGCCGCCACCACCTCCACGCCGCCCGCCTAGGGAAAACCGCCGCCGCCTAGCTAACCCTAGCCGCCGGCTTGCCCCCTCCTCGGCATGTCTAAACCCTAGATCGTCGAGGGCTCTCTCATAGTCCACCATACTCGCTCTGTCTTAAGGCGAAGCCCTGCGAGATCTCCCCTCTACTTCCGGTACCACACCGTTGTCTTTGGGAATCGCGAGGAGAGTGCTACAACCTCCGCACTTGGAACAAGGAGAGGAAGGTCTTCACGACACGAACGTGTGACCGATCAAGGAGCGCCAGCCGAACGCAGTCTTGGGAAGGATCGCTCACGCGATCTTGAGATCAGGAAGAGTACGACTACATCACCCACGAGAATCCGCTCTCGTTAAACACTTTGGAATCTTCGAGGGTGAGTTATTCCATCGACTCGTTGCTACAATCTAGTAGATAGATCTTGGCTTGTTTGTTTGTATGCGATAGAAATTTTTTGTTTTCCATGCTACGAAACCCTACAGTAGCAACAACACATCTACAACCGAAGAGATTATTGTCACTTCCCTTGGAAACTAGAGGCATGAACCCACTATCGAGCATAAATACCCTCTCTTGGAGTCACTAGCAACTACTTGGCCAAGATAGGTACTAAAAACAGAGAGCATGCAAGATCACAAACAACACAGACATGACAGAATCATAAAGACAAAACCATTAATCAAACCAACATAATAATCTCAATAACCATCGGATCCCCGCAAACACAACATGCATGATTACAAATAGATTAGATCCTAATCATGAATGGAGCTCACAAGATCTATACATGAAAGAACAAAGGAGGAGATACAACTATCTATCTACTACATGGACCCATAGTCCAAGGTGGAACTACTCACGCATCATACCGAAGAGAAGGCCTCCGTGATGATCTCTCCTCCGGCAGGGTGCCGGGAAGAACTTCAGATCCCCCTGATCTATGGACAATGGTGGCAACGGCTACAGACGATTTCGTGGATATTTATCGGGTACTCAGGGTTTTTGCATCGGGGGCTTCTTATAGGTGAAGGGGGAGGCCGAGGCGGTGGCTAGGGGCCTCAAACCCTAGCCAGGCGCGGGGCAGGTCCCACCCGCGCCTGGGGTGGGTCTGTCCCCCCCTGGATGGCCCCTCTGGCTCTCCTCTGGACTTCTTGTGCCCCTCGGAAAGTAATTGACTTTGACGTTTGTCCCGTCCAATTCCGAGAATATTTATTTAGTAACTTTTCTGAAACCAAAAACAAGCATCTGGCACTGTTGCAACTTGTTAGTAAGTTAGTACCAGAAAACATGTAAAAAGCACCTCAAATTGTAGACAAGTAAAGCAAAGTAGATACTAAACAAGCATGGAGCATCAAAAATTATAGATACGTTTCCTATGTATCAATCGATCATGGTTGCACGCCAGGTGGTGTCGCAAAGAGCATCCAAAACTGAATCAGGTGTCGCAAATAACACGCGCCGATTGGGGTTATAGCCCACAGTGCCATCGGTGAACTGCTTGTCTTTCCGCGTTTGAACACGCGCGCAGGTGGCCATTACATGGCCAGGATAAGTCGAAGGCGCCGTGGTTAGAGCGGTGACATGAGGTATTGCGGGCTGAGTGGAAGGTGACTCTGTGCCGCCAGCGAGCGATAGAACAACTGGCCCAGCCGGGCGAGCTCCATCAGTGGGTGACGACGAGCCCACATCCTACACAGGCACAACAAGAGGCGAGGGGCAAAATGGCCCATTGATGGTAGTCGCAGCAGGCGACATTGAAGAGTGGGCCCTGGAGGGAGAGGTCGGTCTCTCAGGCAGAGCCGCGCCTATCTCGGGGTGGGTGCAGTGCACGTTGATCTCTGGTGCAACATGCACATCGATCACGAGTGTAGGGCGATGCTTGGAAATTTCCTGCACATGATAAGAACTGCCTATACTAGGCGCATCCACGGTCAAATAACATGCCATATTTTCTCATAAAGTCACTCGTCACCAGTACATTAGAAGGAAACAAAATCGCATATTTTAGAGTGGACACATTGACATTAACAACGGGAGTGAAATAGGGGAAATGGACTCATCGAAAACAACATCACAAGAGATGTAGATAAACATGTACCCATTATGCATCGGACTATACCCTAAGTGACGAGGGTTCGACTGGCCAATGCCCATTTTTATGGACTTGGGTTGGGAGAAGATGGGGATGCTGGAGATCATGAGATGTTTAACAGAGACGCGTCAAGGGGGACGTGATATTTACCTAGGTTCAGGCCCCTAGAGGGAAAAATCTACTCCTTCTTGTCTATTCTTGATTGATGTTGGAATCAAAGATTACAGGGGGTGCGCAGATGCAATATGGCGTGAGGTATGTGTATAAGTTGGAGAGATCCTCCTCGCCGTGCCCTCTTGGACTTTATATGGGGTGGCCAGGTATCGGGTAGGTCGAGTCGGTTACAAGTTAGGTTTTCACCCTTCAAGATTCTATCTACATCTTGGTCGTGTTCTCCAAGGAGTCAAACTTCTATCGGGCTTGGGCCATCCGAAATCTCCTTGGGCTTCGTGTTAGCAGCAAGTCTTCGCGTGCGCCTTCACTGGACTGGACCGGGTAGGCCAATGTTAGGTACCCGTAGGGAATATCCATGTCAGTAACCCCCGAGTGTTAAGTCGAATCGTAGATTCGACTAGAGACTCTATAGTATTTTGTGTGCTTCTCATCCGAACATGTTTTCAGGTGAATATGCTAGTTCATGGGGATTGTTGATACGTGTGCCTGACTCTCCCGACGGATCAGGGTCAGTTAATATCTTTGGACAAAACATCACGATCTGTAGAGAAATAGAGCAATTTACCATGCGAATTATCCATAATAAACGCTACATAAAACATGACTAGAATAATAGGTAATATACTAATCATGTTAAATAGCGAAAACAAAATAAGGCATATAGCCACACAAACTACAAGGCATAAAACTCTGGATAGAATCAGAACAAGATTGAGACAGAAGTTGTACACGGCAGTAGCAGAAGTAGAACCGCCGTCATTGGCCATGTCGTCGAGGAAGAGGGTGCTGATGTCGGGGAAAAAGTCCTCGTCGGGGAAGACGTCGCTATCTGAGAGGGAGTCCGTGAAGCCAAGAGTCGCGGACAGCTCCCAAAAACCTTATCGCCCTTCTCCCGTCTGACTCAAGCGCGGGGTCTCGGAGGCCCTTGTCCGGCTCATGCGGTGCCGCGCAAGGCGGGATGGAGAAGATAGAAGTAGCGCATGCTCTGGAACTCGAGGTAAGGGATGTATATTAGCACACCGAGAGGAGGCGACCTCTCTCTCTTATAGGCGCAGAGGAGAAGCGGTGCGGTGCAGAAGATGAAACGAGCAGGCACATTTAACTCGTATTAAACGTCCATTTAAAGCAAACGTTTCACCTTCGTATCTCAAAGAGCCGATGCACATCTGCTCCAGGAGCCGATAGCAATGTATCTCAAAGAGCCGATGCACATCGGCTTTCCCAAATTGTTGATATACCATTCATGCGTGGCAAAATAAAGCTCGGCTCGAGATTCCCATAACCATGGCGGCCGTGGCAGGCGAGGCGAGAGTCGAGGCGTGTGGCGTGGCGGCGAGGAGGAGGAGGAGCGTGTGGAACTCTCTCCTTCTCCTTCTCATCCTTTTACCAAGTGGTAGAAGAGCTCACCTTATAAGCTGGTCCAACTTCCACTCAACTAGCAATGTGGGACTAAACATTTGTCCCACCTCTTTCCTTGCATGAATGGGCCACATGGGCCTCTAGGATTTTCAGGAATTATTGAAATAGAAAATGGGCTAGAATATTTGGGCCAAAATTCCAACAATCCCCCACCAGATCCCAGAGGCACATGTAATCTGCCTTTGGTTCCAAAACACTGTTTATATACCGGTACTTTAGTGGAGACTAAGTTGAACTTCCACCTAGAATTCTATGCTACACTAGATTGCGTCTTGTACAGTGGACTATGCCTTGAACTGCAAGTTTGCTGCAATCTAGCTTCACACGAAGTCTTGACCGATACTGGGCTACCGTGGGACTTCCCCGCGGGTGGAGCTTATACGTCATACTCCATGACCTTTCATGAGTTTATTAGAGAGCACCCCACTCTCATAGACTGCGACGTTTTAATAGTCAGACTCATATAGGTGTGTTCTTCAAAAGATGTTCTGCAGGACAACATCTTTGCTTAGGATAAGCCACTTAGAACACATTAAGATAATAAATCAACCTACCGTGCAGAATAGGAAAATATTGCATCTTTATGGAGTGGTGTTTATTAAAGTAGGGATACTTTCCTCTCGGCTAACCAACAGCTTGTTTCCCAATTCTAATTCACGGGATCTCCGATCACATAGAATGGTTTACCACTATGGAAAGCTCAAATTGTGGGTCTCATACCCATCTCCTTTGATGCATTTTCTATCACGTTGCGTGATAGACCCTTTGTGAAGGGATCTAAGTTTTTAGATGTTTGGATATAATCCAATGCAATAACTCGAGTTTCTCATTTTCTGACAGATTTCAGTCTCCTCTTCACATGTCTTGAGGACTTCATATTATCCTTAGAACTGTTCACCTTAATAATCACAGTTTATTATCACGATTCATTGGAATTGCGGGTATAGGTTTTTCAACCACGTAAGTCCATCAAGAGTTCACGACACTCTGCTTCAACGGTGGCGTGTCTAGTCTTTGTGAGTTCTGCTTCCATAGTTGACCTCGTTAAGATGGTGCTTGCAAGACTTCAAGAAACAGCGCCACCACCAAGTGTGAAAACATATCCACTCGTGGCCTTTATCTCATCGACATCGGATATCCAATTTGAATCACTATAACCCTCTAGTACCCTTGGATACCCGGTATAGTGTATGCCATAGCTCATGATGCCTTTTAGATATCGCATAATTCTCTCAAGAGCATGCCGGTGATCATCTCCTGATTTGAGACAAATCGACCGAGTTTGCTTCTGACAAAGGCGATGTCGTCTCGTGGCACTAGCTAAATACATAAGCGAGCCAATAATTTGAGAGTATCTTAGTTGGTCTCTAGCATTTCCTCGATTCTTTCAAGCAACACACTAGGATCATATGGTGTAGGAGAGAAAATTGGCGTCGCTATACCCAAAACGACTCAAAATCTTTTTCCACATAGTGGGAATGAAGCAATGTAATCCCACCATCATCATCTCTCAATAGCTTGATGTTCGGATAACATCGCCTACTCCCGATCCTTCATCTCAAAGGAACGAGATAAGAAATCTTTGACCTCCTTAATTGCATTAAGGTTGGTTCCAAAATCAGTATGTCATCAACATACAAACAAAGGATGACTCCTCACCCCCACCATGGCGATAGTATACGCACTTGTCGACCGTTTACAACAAAGCCTGCGGTTAAGGTTTTATCAAATTTTTGTGCCCTTTGCTTAGGTGCTTGTTTAAGACCATACAAAGACTTGATAGCTTGCACTTTTCTTTCTTGACCATTTACTACAAAACCATCTGGTTGATCCATATAGATTTCCTCATCCAACTCTCCATTTAGGAAAGCCGTCTTAACGTCCATTTGATGAGCGAGAAGACCGTGTGAGGCAGCCAGGAGAAAGTAGTACTCGAATAGTGGTCAACCTTGCTACTGGTGAGTAAGTGTCAAAGAAGTCTTCACCTTCCTTTTGGGTATAACCCTTGGCTACAAGCCTTGCCTTGTACTTCTCAATAGTACCATCGGCCTTAGTTTCTTCTTGAACACCCATTTACATCCTACAGGTTTGCACCCATAAGGACGATCAGTGATCTCCCATGTTTCATTAGCTAAGATGGAATTCATCTCACTATGAACAGCTTCCTTCCAGTAGTCAGCATCAGGAGATGCATAAGCTTCTGAAATGGAAGTGGGAGTGTCATCTACAAGGTACACAATGAAATCATCACCAAAAGACTTTGCAGTCCTTTGTCTCTTGCTTCTTTTAGGAATTTCATTGTCATCCTCCTTAGGACTTTCAGAGTGTTCAATCGGAATGATAGATTCAGAGAATATAGCAAATTCCTGATTAGATGAACTAGGTATCTCCGGATTTGATGAGTTAGGTTTATCCTTCATTGGAAATATATCCTCAAAGAAAGTCGCATCAATCGACTCCATGATTGTACCGACATGAAGGTCAGGTACTTCAGATTTTACTATCAAGAATCTATAACCAATGCTATGAAAAGCATAGCCCAGAAAAACACAATCAATGGTTTTTGGTCCAAGCTTGCGCTTCTTGGGGATTGGTACATTAACCTTTGCCAAACAACCCCAATGCGTAAGTAAGAGAGTTTTAGTCTTTTCTTCTCCCATTCTTGAATGGAGTAATTTCTTTGTTCTTTGTGGGAACTCGGTTTAGGACATGACACGGTCAATAATGCCTCCCCCACCATTCCTTAGAAAGACCCGATGTGTCTAACATGGCGTTAACCAAATCTGTTAGTACGGTTCTTTCTTTGGCTACTCCATTTGGTAGGGTGAGTAGAGGCGTCCTCTCATGAATTATACCATGTTCCGCACAAAAGAATCAAACTCGTTGGAAAAATACTCTCCACCACGATCGGACCTAAGCCTCTTAATCTTTCGATCAAGTTGATTTTACGCCTCGGCTTTATAGATTTTGAAGAAACTCAAAGCCTCATCTTTTGATTTCGAAGATACACATGACAATATCTCGTAGAGTCATCGATCAAAGTCATGAAATATTTCTTTCCACCTTTTGTCAACACACCATTCATCTCACAAAGATCGAATGTATGAGCTCTAGTGGTGTTAAATTTCTCATACTGCAACGTATGTGACTTGCGAGGTTGTTTAGCTTGTGTGCAGACTTGGCACTTAGATCCCTTAACGGTTGAGAAATCAGGATTAAATTCATTTTGGCTAGCGTCATACAGACCAAAATTAATATGACAAAACGAGAATGCGGACATTTGATTCAAAATTTGTGTAAATATGATTAACAACTTTATTACAAATGTCGGAGAGATAAGCGGAACAAGCCTCCGCATTCATAGCCTTTACCAATAAATGTTCCATACTTGAAATTACAAATTTATTGGACTCAAATACAATCTTGTAGCCATCTCGACACGAGAGATCCGCTAACAAGATTCTTATTTATTGAGGAACATGATGCACGTTCTTGGTATACAGTCTTTCCAGTGAACTTCAGATCGACCGTACCAACACCATGAGCGAAGCATGCGAGCCGTTCCCCATCAAGACGGTTTGAGTCCCTCGACTGATATGAAGAAAACATGGAAATATCGAGCAGACATGTACATTAGCGCCGTGTCAATCCACCAATCGGAGAATGACATAATGAAAGAACGAGGTAATATACCATACCAAACATCTTTCATCTCAACGTCTCCCATGACAACATTAGCAGTCTTGCTGCTCTTCCCATGTTGGCGCTTGTCAAAGCGGTTGGGACAAGCGGGAGCCCAATGATTAGGATCACCGCACACATGACAAGCACCTTTCCTCTTATCGTCTTCTTCTTGAAGCTGGTAGACGTGAGGCCTTGTTCTTTCCATCGAACTTTCCTTTGTCATCAAACTTGCCTTTGTTCTTGAACTTGTAAAATGGAAGTTCCTTTCTGTACCGAGTTGGCATTAGAACCTCCCTCGGTACCTCGAGCACGTGTGTCTTTTGCTCTCGCCTTCTCTTCCACATCAAGAGTCCCAATGAGATCCGTCACGGAGAACTCTTGTCTCTTGTGCTTCAGAAGTAGCAAAATTCCTCCATGATGGGGAAGCTTGGCAATGATGCCTCCGACAACAAACTTGTCCGTAACACACAAGTGAAGTGCTCAAGCTCCTGGCAAGTGATTGTATCTCATGAGCCTGCTCCACAATGGGCGGTCATCAATCATCTTGTAGTCATAGAATTGTTCCATGACATACATTCCTTTGCCAAAGATCGAGAGACTCCAAATTTTCTCTCGGCGCATCCACATATCTTTTCCATTGCTGAATGACAAATATGAATCGACAATATTGTCGCCAAGGATGCTGATCAAGGCAGCCTTGAAAGTAGTATCAAGTTTTGGGCAGCCTCTTCTGGCGGGATTAAGTTCCCCTCAGTGCGCCATAGATGGCGTTATAGCAGCTCATGGTGCGAACGAGCCTTTGCTCTCGCACGCCACCGTTTGTAATTCACACCTTCAAACACAGGTGGCTTCATAGAAGCAACAAAGCCACTTGGGGCAAATTGCCTGAAATAAGGTTTTTGGATTGTAGAGAAATAGAGCAATTTACCATGCGAATTATCCATAATAAACGCTACATAAAACATGACTAGAATAATAGGTAATATACTAATCATGTTAAATAGCGAAAACAAAATAAGGCATATAGCCACACAAACTACAAGGCATAAAACTCTGGATAGAATCAGAACAAGATTGAGACAGAAGTTGTACGGCGATGTGAAGAACGCCGTCATTGGCCATGTCGTCGAGGAAGAGGTGCGATGTCGGGAAAAAGTCCGTCGGGGAAGGCGTCGCTATCTGAGAGGAGTCCGTGACAAAGCCAGTAGTCGCACGACAGCTCCCAAAACCTTATCGCCTTCTCCCGTCTGGGACTTGAAGCGGGGTCTCGGAGGCCCTCTTGTCGGCTCGCGGTGCCGCAAGGCGGATGGGGAAGATAGAAGTAGCGCAGTGCTCTGGAACTCGAGGTAAGGGATGTATATTAGCACACCGAGAGGAGGCGACCTCTCTCTCTTATAAGTAGAGGAGAAGGCGCAGTGCGAGAAGATGAAACGAGCAGCACATTTAACTCGTATTAACGTCCATTTAAAGCAAACGTTTCACCTTCATTATCTCAAAGAGCCGATGCACATCTGCTCCAGAGCCGATAGCAATGTATCTCAAAGAGCCGATGCATCGGCTTTCCCAAAGTTGATATACCATTCATGCGTGGCAAAATAAAGCTCGGCTCGGAGATTCCGCAACCATGGCCTTGTCGTGTGACGAGGCAGGCGAGTCGAGGCGTGGCGTGGCGTGGCGAGGAGGAGGAGGAGCGCGGGTGTGGAACTCTCCTTCTCCTTCTCATCCTTTTACCAAGTGGTAGAAGAGCTCACCTTATAAGCTGGTCCAACTTCCACTCAACTAGCAATGTGGGACTAAACATTTGTCCCACCTCTTGCCTTGCATGAATGGGCCACATGGGCCTCTAGGATTTTCAGGAATTATTGAAATAGAAAATGGGCTAGAATATTTGGGCCAAAATTCCAACACGATCTACATTAGACTCGAGTCCCCGAACTCGAATCCGGAAAATTGCTGGTGTAATTCGACTAAGGCCATTGAGGTATTACAAGAGTGGAATTCCAGTGTTTAAGTTAAGTACCCAACGTGCCTGTCAGGATTTTTCACCGTGCCTACTAACACGGTATGTTACTGGTATAGCGTAGTGAGGTGCGATACCAGGCCAT
The DNA here is from genome assembly GCA_030063025.1 of Avena longiglumis. Taxonomy (NCBI): domain Eukaryota; kingdom Viridiplantae; phylum Streptophyta; class Magnoliopsida; order Poales; family Poaceae; genus Avena; species Avena longiglumis. The sequence goes on along the minus strand of CP125975.1, from coordinate 475,306,725 downwards.
CAGATGATATCTGTAGGTCTTATCTTTGCGTCGTAGACACAACATCCGAAAATTTATCACCGCGGAGGTGTTTCAGGTGACCAAGTGATATGTCGGAAATGTATCTATAATTTTTGATGTTCCATGCTTGTTTAGTATCTACTTTGCTTTGCTTTGTCCACACTTTGAGGTGCTTTTCATATGTTTTTTGGTACTAACCTATTAACAAGTTGCCACAGTGCCAGTTGCCTGTTTTCTGTTGTTTTTGGTTCTAGAAAAGCTAGTAAGGAAATATTCTCGAAATTGGATGGGACAAAAGCCAAAGTCAATATTTCACCGAGGAGAACACGGAGTCCAGAGAAGAGATGGAGGGGCTCCATAGGGTGGCCACACCCTCAGGAGCGGGCCCACCCTGTGTCGTGCCTAGGAAGGGTGTGGGCCCCCTGGCCGCCTCCCAGCCTCGCCTCTTCGCCTATAAGAAGCCCCCGATGCCTAAACATTAAGTACCCGATCTATATTCCACGAAACCATCTGTAGCCGCCGCCACCATCGTCCCTAGATCGGGGGGATCTAAAGCTCTTCCCGGCACCCTACCGGAGGGAGATCATCCCAGAGGCCTTCTTCTTCATCACGCCAGCCTCCGGTATGAAGCGTGAGTAGTTCCCCCTTGGACTACGGGTCCATGTAGTAGCTAGATGTTTGTATCTCCTCCTTGTGCTTTCATGTCTAGATCTTGTGAGATCTGTTCATGATCAAGATCTCACATATTTGTAATCATGCATGTTGTGTTTGCGGGGATCTGATGGATATTGACATTACTATGTCAGATTGATTAATGGTGTTGTCTTATTGATTCTATCATGTTTGTGTTGTTTGTGATCTTGCATGCTCTCCGTTGTTAGTAGCTATCTTGGCCAAGTAGTTGCTAGTGACTCCAAGAGGGGGTATTTATGCTCGATAGTGGGTTCATGCCTCTACTTAATCAAGGGAATTGACAGAAATATCTACGGTTGTAGATGTGCTGTTGCCACTAGGGAGAAAACAGCGGTCTCTTGTTCATGGAACAGGTGGATTGTTTACCTTACACACTTTGCTTAAAGTAGTTGTATGTTGCTTGCAACTTAATAATGGAGGGGGTTCGGATGATAACCTGAAGGTGGACTTCTAGTCATAGATGCAGTTGGATGGCGGTCTATGTATATTGTTCTATTGCCCAGTCGAATCTCATAGGATCTTTATGTCTAGTATTGCATTGTTATACCTTGTTCAGTCCTGTCAATTTCCCTGCTATAATTTGATTACCCAGCATGCCATGTTTGTTTATGTAAGGAGAACACCTCTATTGAACTATGGACCCCGATCCAATCCTTACCATTGATACATCTTCCACTGTTACTGTTTACTTGATGCAAACCACTTTCACCTTCCACACCATATAGTTAATCCTTTGTTACAACAACCTATGAGTTTGACAACCTCACTCTTAGCTAGGGCAAAGTCTTGAGTTTGTGTTGTGGAGGTTTCCACGTTGCTTGCAATACCTTTGAGACGTTTCCTTCCTCCTACTGGTTCGATAACCACGGTTTCTTACCGAGGGAAGACTTGCTGCTGTGTTGCATCATACCTTGCTCTTGGGGTATCCCGACGAAGTGCTCCATATCAACAAAGCGCCATCAATAAGTTTTCTGGCGCCGTTGCCGGGGAGGCTAAGGACGTCTTCACAAGGGGAGTCCGTCGCAACCTTTCTCTTTACTTTGTTTTTGGTTTGCTTAGTTTCTTTTTCTTGGTTCTGTTTGCCTATTTTTATCAAAAACTTCAAAAAAATAGTTTAGTTTGGTTTGCTTTCTCTTATCAAAAACACAAAAAAATTAGTTCCTGCTCTAGCTGCTGCTGTTGTTTTTGGCTTGCTCCATTTTTGACAAAATGAAATCTGCTGAGAACACCAAGTTGTGTGACTTTACTAGCACAAACAACAATGATTTCCTAAGCACTCATATTGCTCCACCTGCTCCTGATGCTACCTTTTATGAAAGTAATCCTGCTTTGTGTAGGGGTTCGTAGCATGGAAAACAAAAATTTTCTATCGCATACAAACAAACAAGCCAAGATCTATCTACTAGATTGTAGCAACGAGTCGATAGAGGAACTCACCCTCGAAGATTCCAAAGTGGTTAACGAGAGCAGATTCTCGTGGGTGATGTAGTCGTACACTTCCGATCTCAAGATCGCGTAGACGATCCTTCCGGCGCCACGTTCCGGCAGCGCTCCCGCAGTCGGTCACACGTTAACTCGACGAAGACCTTCCTCTCCCTTGTTCCAGGCGGCGGAGGTTGTAGCACTCTCCTCGCGATTCCTGGCAACGTGGTACCGAAGTAGAGGGAGATCATGAGGCCTTAAGCCGGTGCGAGTATGGTGGAGCTTATGAGAGAGGCTATTAGTGGTCTAGTAATTAGACACACCAATTAGAAGGCTCTAAACCAATTAGAAGGCTCTAAACTGTTGGCTAAAGCAATTAGAAGCTCTAAACCAAAACAGCTCTAAACCGGAGATCTAGAGTAGAAAGTTATGTGTCAATTGGAGGAGCCCTGCCCCTCCTTTTATGGGAGGGGGGTCCTTGGCGCGCCAGGGAGGGAGGGAGTCCCTCCCCAACTCGGACCAGGGCTTGGGCGCCGGCCTGGAGGAGTCCAACTCCTCCTCCAGTGTTAGGGTCCCAACCTGATAAGGTAGAGTCCTCCTGTGTTTTACAATGCTAGTCCCTGGATCAATAGCTAGCATCCACAGTTAAGATGTAATATCAAGAAACAAAGGTCATAATATAACTTTATAACCAGGAATAACATAGATTTATTACATCTTACATAGCTCATATGGCTACTACATTATATTGCAGCGGAATAACTATAAGCATGGGTCCTTCATCTTCAAAGTGCCACAGGCAGATGTTGGTTGTAGACTTTGAAATCCTAAACAATCAATCTTCTCTAAACAATCAAACCTGCAACATACAAGTTACAGCCACAAAGGGTCAATACATTTGAATTGTATTGGCAAGTGATACTCTTAGTAATATGGTGGAGTCTATCATCTATATGCATTTGGCTAAGTGGAGTCGAGGCTTGCATTGCTCAAAATAGATTTTTCTTATCATTTGAAAATAAATAGTTTTGTCAAAAACTTTCCAATGCTTCTCTCAATCAAAGACTGAAGATCCTTCTCGAGGCATCTACAAATCAAAGACTGAAGTGCTTGGTAAAATCATTTTCCTCAATCCAAGATTTCAAGATCCTTATATCAAGCCATCTTTCCATCAAAGATTGAAGAATACACACAATCCCTTGTTCACCCACAAGTTTTTATTTAGAAATTGGAATGATGAGATTCTTGATTGTTTCCATGTCTTGATGCTCAAATTGTCCTTTACCAGGGACATGGCTAAGTACTTAGATTCTACACTCTGCAGAGGTGGTGCACTTTACCCACAAGACTTGGTTTCCCAAGACAAAATCTTTCAGAAGCCTTCCCTTAGACCAAAATGGACGCGTTCCAACCTATCAAACACTACCACCCACTGTCCATTTGGCTAAGTTCTTGCAACCTATATGATCATGGCAGAGCCCATATTGCCAAGTGGTTGCACTTGAAGCTTCTTAACATTTGACATCTCAAATCTCTTTGTTTCCTGGGTGGCCATCCACAAGTGAGATACACAAGGTTAACCATAAATATGGGCCTTGTGAACCACTCAACATAACCCAATCTTTCCATTCCACCCAGGTGTTTCATTAACTTAGTTGTTTTATTAAACAAAATCACAAGTCCTTAGACTTAGAATATTTTTCCATAGTGTGAATATATATTCCACCCATGTTTTCTATTAGCTAGGCTAAGCTTGGTAGTAGTAGGAATCTCTAACTTAGGAAAATCCTACTAAGGATTCATCTACTAGATTTTCCTATAGCAAGATCTATACTTAGCAAAATCCATGCAAGTTTTACTTAACAAAATCACTAATGCATAGAAAAGTAATAGGGCAAAAAGTATGAAGCATCACTTGCCTTTTTGGTAGAGTATAGGTTCACTTCTTGATCTTTGTAACAATCACACTCTTCAAGTTACTACAAATAAATCAAGCAAGACACAAACTCAATCTACCAATCAAGCAAAACAACACACATAAATAACAATGTCAAAGAAATGCATGTAAGCATGCCAAGCTTTGTTTTGTTTGAAAAAGTGGTTCCTAGTGGGTCATAGTCATTTGGGTACATCTAATGGTCATTCTCTAAAGTGGCCAAGTCATTTGCAAAAGGTTTCACCTTAAAACCATTTTCAAAACAAAGTGTTATTTTATGTGGTGTAGAAATATTTTTACTAAGGCATTAGCCCATAGGGTTCACCAAATGAGTTGCTATTGCAAAACTTGGTGTTTTGGTCAGGAGGGGTGGTCCAAACTATTTTCTCAAAGTTTTCTTTTCAAAACCATTTTTCATAATCAAATCAATAGTTTTATTTAGCTAGAAAGGGACTAAATCAAGTAATCCATTCTAAATCTTTCCAAAAACATTTATAAGGGCATGGTTTGGTTCCTAGGGTCAGTAAGGTCACAACTAAACATTTTGCAAAGGTTTTACTCCTAAATTCAATTTTACAAAATTTTTATACTCTAAACAAGCTCACAAAAGTTTCTGCAAATTCAAACAAGCTAACAAATACTATTTGACAAACTAAGGGTAGGGTTGGTTAGGTCTTGTTCTCCTGAATCTTTTGATATAAAATTTGTCAAATTTGGACGTGTGGTTCAAAAGATATAAAGGTTTGAAAATGGCATTTAAATCTGTTTTCAAAAATCTGTTTTATAACATCTCTGGCCACGTGTCTGATTCCCATTGGTTCATACCGGTTCAGTGTGGATAGCTGGTGTGGGTCGCACGATTCACATAAAGCGGACGGTGTGGATTCATCCAGGCTTGAGCTAGGCTGGAGGCTTGGCTCACGGCGTGTGGCTCGGCTAGGCGCGGCTCTATCTAATCGTGTCCGTCGAAGTGAGATCAAAGGGTGGGGAACAGAGGGAGCTGGCTCACCGGGTGGCTCTGGTCACCGGCGACGATGAGGACGGCGGCTCGGGATGTGTACGAAGGCGAGGTTCTGGTGGTTCCTGAAGACGTTGGAGGCGATCTTGCGAAGTTACAGGCAAGGCCGATGGCGTTGGCGGTGTCTGTTGCTTCTGGAATGGTTCCTAGGCGCCGGAGTTGAGCTGCGGCGTCGCTTGCGAATGTTGTCGGAGGTGAGGTTTGAGGCGTCTTTGAGGCAAACAAACCAGACGGTTAGCTGCGTACGGTACTGAGGGTCACAGTAGTGTCACGGATAGGTGCTGGGGCAGTCTGTACTCACCGGGAAATCTCGTCGGAGAAGGAACGGACGGCGGCTGTCGAGGCTTCAAAGCTGGCAACAGGCGCCAGTGGCTGCGATTCTGAAAGGTTCTCTGTGGATTTCTGAGAACGGCTGCGTGCTCGAGGAGGCAGGAGAGGCGTGTGTTGGCGGAATCGGTGAGGAGGTCGCCGGAGGCGGAGGTGCTGGGCAAAATCCTCCGGCCTGGGGGCGTGTCGAGGAGGAGCGTCTGGGGGAAACAGAAGAGGGGAGACTGGCGCTTTAAGGTGCTTGATCGCGGCGAGGAATTAACTAGGCGTTAAGGCGTAATCAAGTCGAGACTTTATATACCTGCGAGGAGAAGGGAAGAAACGATTCGTGCGGGTGGAGAAGAAGGAGGCGTGTGGGGTCGTTGTGTCGTGGGAAAAGAGGAGAGGGAGGGTCCACATGTCAGCGACTTGGCGGGCTGTTTCAGCGATGAGGAAAAACGTTTGAGGAGGAAAAGGAGCTGGGCATTGGTGGGCTTCGTGGGTTCTTTGGGTTGGGTTGGTTCTTTTTTTTTTCATTTTCTGATTCCTTTTCTTTTTCTATTTCTATTTACTGATTTGGATTTCAAACAACAATTCAATCAATCCAAATAAATTCATACAAACACCACATTTCAATTCTTTGAACTTGGTTGTGTTTATCAACATAAACCAACATTCCAAATTAAATAATATTTTTATTCCTTTTTAAGATCTATTTAATATAAAATAGACCATAGTTATTTAATCAAATATGTTATGATTTATTTAATAAATCTCAATTTAAATTCCAAATATTTTCAAATTCAAATCTGTAGGTTTTATTTGTTAATAAAGAATATTTTGAAGACTTGTTTAAAATAATATAATCCTTTTATTTTAGGGTCCATTAACAATTAAGTAAAATGGGTCTTAGTTATTAAATCAAATAGGGTTTGATTTTTATTAATAAAATCTTTATTTGAAACCTAAATATTTTCCAAATCAAATTAGTAGGTTTAATTTGGGAAATATATAATATTTGTAACTTTGTTTAAAACAAAATAACCTTTTATTTTAGTATCCATTATTAATTATTATAATAGACTTTCTTTATTAAATCCAATAGGATTTGTTTTATTGAGATATTTATTTTGAAATCTAAAACAAAGCCAAAACATTTTAGCAGGTTTTATTAGAGAATGTAAAATACTTAGAAAACTTATTTTAAATAAATTAATAAGTTTTAATGTTTCATTTAAATTGGTAAGACCTTTTATTTTAAAAGAGTTTGGATATTAATTATTTTATTTAAGAAATCCTTTATTATTTTTAATTAAACCTTTGCTATTTTATTTTAAAATAGAATGTTTTAATTCAAAAGCTTGGTCAAGGTTTAATTGGTTTTATAAAATAATCCTTATTTGTAAATCCATCTTTTCTTATCAAATCCTTTTATTAAAAGATCCAAAATGGTAATTCCAAAACATCTTAATTTCCTTTATTAAATGTTTATCTTTAAGAATCCCTTTAGGATTTTATTTAATTCAAATGGGTTTGAAGTTCCAATTGAATTCAAAAAGTTTCTTCTGGCTCTGAAAATCTAACAAAGTTTTATTTTATTCATTTATTTTCACATTACAAGATTTGGAAAATCTTGGGATGTGACAGGCTACCACCCTTAAAATAAATCTCGTCCCGAGATTTGGGAAAGGTAGGGTTGCAAACAAGTTCAAACAACTAGGGTACTACCACCCTTAAAATATTTTCAAACAAAAATTACACATTGTCCTTCTTGGGATCCTGGGAAAACTTCCTCTTGGAAAACTTTTGCATAGTGTCCATTGTTTCCATAATTGACTTATGGTCCAAGGTTGAGTTTCTCCATAGGCTTGATCAACTTGTTCTTCATCTTTTCTGGACAGTTGCTTGCATAGTGTCCTGGGTTCTTGCAATTGTAACATATCACTTGGTGATATCTCTCAAAGGCTGGTTTATCTTATGTTTTATATTTTCTCGACAGATGTTTGCATAATGTCCAAACTCTTTGCCATATTTGCACATCACTTGGCTAAAATTCTTCCTTATCTTGGGTTTCACTAGCTTTTGTTTGTCTTCTTGTCTCTTCTTCTTTTCTGGGCATTCATTGGCATAGTGTCCCATCTCTTTGCAAGTGTAACATTGCTCTTGAGTAATATCCTTCTTGCTAGTGTTGGGAAATTTGTTTTTTTTCTTGGGTGTCCAAAGCTAGGAGTTCTTCTAGTTCATGTTCTTCATGAGTGGGAGATCTTTCTCTCTTCTTGAGGCATTGATCTTCATGTTCCTTGGATGCATGATCCTTGTCTCTAAAAATATTGCTAGTTTTGGTTCCTTCTAGAATAACATCTTTGTCATCCTTGTTGTCATTAGCTCCTTGGGAAAGGTTTTCTCATGTTGATCACTTGAGTAACTAATCCTTGCAACAATTGGGATTGAAGTTTGAAAATCCTTTGTATGGCTGGGTCTAGTCCATTGTTGTTGGCTAAAAGCTGAGTTGTCTCTTGGCTCAACTGGTTTTGGGTTGCTATAAGTTCTCTCATGTTGTCTTCTTGGTTGTTGTTGGTGTCTCTTGGAGTAGTCATCTGTTTGGGTTGAAGGGAGATTAGAGTAGGCAAGATATTTCTAATGAGATATTTTTAATCACACATATCTCAATTCACACAAGAAATGTGCATGTAATCACAAACCAAACATTTCACTCAAACAAGGTTCAAGCACATACTTAGGCAACAAAATATTTTTGTTACACTACATAAGTTGGTGTGTTTGACTTAACTAAAATATGGTGGTCCATCTATATGGTTTACTTGTGATCTTTCCTTCCTTTCTTGGTTTTTCTTACTTGAGATCATGGTTCCCTTGAGAAAACTCTTAGTCATAATACTTCAAAGTTATTGATGGTTTCTTCTTATTTTGCATTCCCTCAGTCTCTAAATCTTGAGTAGGTTTTCCTTGTCTCACTTGTAGTCCTTAGTAATTTCCAAGTCAGAAGTCCTTGGTGAGAATGCTGAAGATGTTGAAGTCATTAGAGCTGAAGATGTTGAAGAAGTCTCTGCACATGGGGTAGTCTTTGGTCATGGGGTAGGCTTTGCCATCAAGTTGAAGGAGAAGAGATGTAGAGCTGAAAACCAAAATGGTTGAGGAAAGAGTTTACAAGTGTTTTGTAAATAAGTTTTTGGAACAAAATATCACTCCTATTTTTTTTAAGGGTTTTTGTCCAATCCTAGGGTTTACAAATCCTACAGGCAACACAATGCTCTGATACCATCTGTTAGGGTCCCAACCTGATAAGGTAGAGTCCTCCTGTGTTTTACAATGCTAGTCCCTGGATCAATAGCTAGCATCCACAGTTAAGATGTAATATCAAGAAACAAAGGTCATAATATAACTTTATAACCAGGAATAACATAGATTTATTACATCTTACATAGCTCATATGGCTACTACATTATATTGCAGCGGAATAACTATAAGCATGGGTCCTTCATCTTCAAAGTGCCACAGTGCATGTTGGTTGTAGACTTTGAAATCCTAAACAATCAATCTTCTCTAAACAATCAAACCTGCAACATACAAGTTACAGCCACAAAGGGTCAATACATTTGAATTGTATTGGCAAGTGATACTCTTAGTAATATGGTGGAGTCTATCATCTATATGCATTTGGCTAAGTGGAGTCGAGGCTTGCATTGCTCAAAATAGATTTTTCTTATCATTTGAAAATAAATAGTTTTGTCAAAAACTTTCCAATGCTTCTCTCAATCAAAGACTGAAGATCCTTCTCGAGGCATCTACAAATCAAAGACTGAAGTGCTTGGTAAAATCATTTTCCTCAATCCAAGATTTCAAGATCCTTATATCAAGCCATCTTTCCATCAAAGATTGAAGAATACACACAATCCCTTGTTCACCCACAAGTTTTTATTTAGAAATTGGAATGATGAGATTCTTGATTGTTTCCATGTCTTGATGCTCAAATTGTCCTTTACTGTGGACATGGCTAAGTACTTAGATTCTACACTGCAGAGGTGGTGCACTTTACCCACAAGACTTGGTTTCCCAAGACAAAATCTTTCGAAGCCTTCCTTAGACCAAAATGGACGCGTTCCAACCTATCAAAACACTACCACCCACTGTCCATTTGGCTAAGTTCTTGCAACCTATATGATCATGGCAGAGCCCATATTGCCAAGTGGTTGCACTTGAAGCTTCTTAACATTTGACATCTCAAATCTCTTTGTTTCCTGGGTGGCCATCCACAAGTGAGATACACAAGGTTAACCATAAATATGGGCCTTGTGAACCACTCAACATAACCCAATCTTTCCATTCCACCCAGGTGTTTCATTAACTTAGTTGTTTTATTAAACAAAATCACAAGTCCTTAGACTTAGAATATTTTTCCATAGTGTGAATATATATTCCACCCATGTTTTCTATTAGCTAGGCTAAGCTTGGTAGTAGTAGGAATCTCTAACTTAGGAAAATCCTACTAAGGATTCATCTACTAGATTTTCCTATAGCAAGATCTATACTTAGCAAAATCCATGCAAGTTTTACTTAACAAAATCACTAATGCATAGAAAAGTAATAGGGCAAAAGTATGAAGCATCACTTGCCTTTTGGTAGAGTATAGGTTCACTTCTTGATCTTTGTAACAATCACACTCTTCAAGTTACTACAAATAAATCAAGCAAGACACAAACTCAATCTACCAATCAAGCAAAACAACACATAAATAACAATGTCAAAGAAATGCATGTAAGCATGCCAAGCTTTGTTTTGTTTGAAAAAGTGGTTCCTAGTGGGTCATAGTCATTTGGGTACATCTAATGGTCATTCTCTAAAGTGGCCAAGTCATTTGCAAAAGGTTTCACCTTAAAACCATTTTCAAAACAAAGTGTTATTTTATGTGGTGTAGAAATATTTTTACTAAGGCATTAGCCCATAGGGTTCACCAAATGAGTTGCTATTGCAAAACTTGGTGTTTTGGTCAGAGGTTTGGTCCAAACTATTTTCTCAAAGTTTTCTTTTCAAAACCATTTTCATAATCAAATCAATAGTTTTATTTAGCTAGAAAGGACTAAATCAAGTAATCCATTCTAAATCTTTCCAAAACATTTATAAGGGCATGGTTTGGTTCCTAGGGTCAGTAAGGTCACAACTAAACATTTTGCAAAGGTTTTACTCCTAAATTCAATTTTACACAATTTTTATACTCTAAACAAGCTCACAAAGTTTCTGCAAATTCAAACAAGCTAACAAATACTATTTGACAAACTAAGGGTAGGGTTGGTTAGGTCTTGTTCTCCTGAATCTTTTGATATAAAATTTGTCAAATTTGGACGGTGGTTCAAAAGATATAAAGGTTTGAAAATGGCATTTAAATCTGTTTTCAAAAATCTGTTTTATAACATCTCCGCGGTCTCGATTCCCATTGGTTCATACCGGTTCAGTGTGGATAGCTGGTGTGGGTCGCACGATTCACATAAAGCAGACGGTGTGGATTCATCCAGCTTGAGCTAGGCCGAGGCTTGGCTCACGCTCGGCTAGGCGCGGCTCTATCTAATCGTGTCCGTCAAGTGAGATCAAAGGGTGGGGAAGAGGAGCTGGCTCACCGGGTGGCTCTGGTCACCCGGACGATGAGGACGGCGGCGACGCGGATGTGTACTGGCGAGGTTCTCGTGGTTCCTCAAGACGTTGAGACGGAGACGATCTTGCAGATTCGCAAGGCCGTGGCGTGAGCGGTGTCTGCTTGCTTCTGGAATGGTTCCTAGGGGCGGAGTTGAGCTGGCGCCGCTTGCATGTTGTCGTCGGAGGTGAGGTTTGAGGGCGTGCTGAGGCAAACAAACCAGACGGTTAGCTGCGTACGGTACTGAGGGTCACAGTAGTGTCACGGATAGGTGCTGGGGCAGTCTGTACTCACCGGGAAATCTCGTCGGAGAAGGAACGGACGGCCATTGCTCGGGGCTTCAAAGCCGACGCCAAGTAAGCCTTGATTACGAAAGGTTCTGTGGATTTCGAGAACGGCTGCGTGCTCGAGGAGGTGAGAGGGCGTGTGTTGCGGAATCGGTGAGGAGGGTCGCGGAGACAGAGGAGGCTGGCAAATCCTCCTACTGGGGCGTGTCGAGGAGGAGCGTCTGGGAAAGAAGAGGGGAGATGGCGCTTTAAGGTGCTTGATCATGGCGAGGAATTAACTAGGCGTTAAGGCGTAATCAAGTCGAGACTTTATGTCGAACGGCAGGAGAAGGGAAGAACAGTTAAATGGGGTGGAGAAGAAGGAGGCAGTGGGGTCGTTGTGTCGATGGGAAAAGAGGAGAGGGAGGGTCCACATGTCGGCGACTTGGCGGGCTGTTTCAGTGAGGAAAAACGCTTCGGGAGGGAAAGGAGTCAAGCCATTGGGGCTTCGTGGGTTCTTGGGTTGGGTTGGTTCTTTTATTTTTTCTGCTACGATTCCTTTTCTTTTCTATTTCTATTTACCGATTTGGATTTCAAACAACAATTCAATCAATCCAAATAAATTCATACAAACACCACATTTCAATTCTTTGAACTTGGTTGTGTTTATCAACATAAACCAACATTCCAAATTAAATAATATTTTTATTCCTTTTAAGATCTATTTAATATAAAATAGACCATAGTTATTTAATCAAATATGTTATGATTTATTTAATAAATCTCAATTTAAATTCCAAATATTTTCAAATTCAAATCAGAGGTTTTATTTGTTAATAAAGAATATTTTGAAGACTTGTTTAAAATAATATAATCCTTTTATTTTAGGGTCCATTAACAATTAAGTAAAATGGGTCTTAGTTATTAAATCAAATAGGGTTTGATTTTTATTAATAAAATCTTTATTTGAAACCTAAATATTTTCCAAATCAAATTAGTAGGTTTAATTTGGGAAATATATAATATTTGTAACTTTGTTTAAAACAAAATAACCTTTTATTTTAGTATCCATTATTAATTATTATAATAGACTTTCTTTATTAAATCCAATAGGATTTGTTTTATTGAGATATTTATTTTGAAATCTAAAACAAAGCCAAAACATTTTAGCAGGTTTTATTAGAGAATGTAAAATACTTAGAAAACTTATTTTAAATAAATTAATAAGTTTTAATGTTTCATTTAAATTGGTAAGACCTTTTATTTTAAAAGAGTTTGGATATTAATTATTTTATTTAAGAAATCCTTTATTATTTTTAATTAAACCTTTGCTATTTTATTTTAAAATAGAATGTTTTAATTCAAAAGCTTGGTCAAGGTTTAATTGGTTTTATAAAATAATCCTTATTTGTAAATCCATCTTTTCTTATCAAATCCTTTTATTAAAAGATCCAAAATGGTAATTCCAAAACATCTTAATTTCCTTTATTAAATGTTTATCTTTAAGAATCCCTTTAGGATTTTATTTAATTCAAATGGGTTTGAAGTTCCAATTGAATTCAAAAAGTTTCTTCTGGCTCTGAAAATCTAACAAAGTTTTATTTTATTCATTTATTTTCACATTACAAGATTTGGAAAATCTTGGGATGTGACATCCAGGTTGGTTCCAACTCCTCTTGCTTGTTTCCCACAGTTTCTTGTTTTGGCAGTTTGACTTTCAAACTGGACATTTGACTTTTCTGTTTTAGGATTCAATTTAATCCTTTATTTGGGACAGCAATAACACTTAGTACATGATGCAATCATTCAATGAGTAATGACACATTCATGTACCCTTCCCGGAGTCTTGGGACAATCCGAACCTTCTAGAACATTCCCGATGAAAACACTAATCATTCCCGAACTCAAACGGACTTTCCTTATATGAATCTTATTCTCCGGACCATTCCGGATCACCTCGTGATATCCGGATCCCATCCGAGACTCAACAACATTCGGTCTCTTTCATAATACCATAACTACTCAAAACAACGTCAATCCTTAAGTGTGTCTCCCTACAGTTCGTGAATTATGCGGACATGATCGAGACACTTCTCAACAATAACCAATAGAGGAATCTGGAAATTCATATGGCTACATATTTCTACGATTACTTTGCGATCGAATGAACCACTTACATACGATACCAATTTCCCTTTGTCTCACGATATGTTACTTATCCGAGGTTATGATCGGTATCTCTGCATACCTAGTTCAACCTCACATCGATAAGTACTCTTTCTCGTTCCGTGATATGTGATCCCTTGTGACCAAGTCACATGCTTGCAAGCTAATTGGATGACATTCCACCGAGGGCCCAGAGTATATCTATCCGTCATATGGATGGACAAATCCCTCTTGATCCATGTGTTTCAACCAATACTTTCCGAACACTCAATGCCACTTTTATAGCCACCTGTTACGGTGTGGTGTTTGATGTCATCAAAGCATCCATCCGTAAAGGTGATATGCATGATCTCATGGTCGAAGGAATTAGGTTACTATGTATCGAAAGCATATAGCAATTGAACTATTGAAATGACTTGATCTTTATGCTACGCTTATCTATAGGAGTATGTCCATCACATCATTCTCCTAATGATATGATCCTGTTGTTAATAACATCTCTATGTTCATGATCGTGAAACCATGATCATATATTAACCAACAAGCTAGTTTAACAAGAGGCTATACTAGGGACTCTTATTTTAGTTTACAAATCACACAAGTATTAATGTTTCGTTAATACAATTATAGCATGGTATGTAAACATTTATCATAAGTGTGAAGATATGATAATAACCACTTTATTATTGCCTCTTGGGCATATCTCCAACATCTCCCACTTGCACAGAGTCAATAATCTAGTTTCAAACCTTTGTGTATATAACACCTATGGCTTTCCTGTTGTATGTACACGATTGCTAGTGGTCAATCGATCTCCGGATCCGACACTTCGTGTCCGTGTGTAATTGCATGTCTTTATGCCTCACGCATCACTCATTCTCTAATGAGATGGCTTTGTATAAATTTGGTCTTTCGGTGTGACCTTTAGCTCTTTGGGGTTAAAACATGTTGATAATATTGTCGCACAATATATCTTCATAGTATTATCCCACTGTGAACTACACCTAGTTTGATAACAAACTACTTGACACAAATGCCTCTTTGCTGCTAAAATAGCAGTTATATACTTGGCCTTTTGTAGTATCTGTCACAATGTCTTAACTTTGGAACTCATCCAAATCCATTATGGAACTCACCTTCCATTATATTGTGCCACCCTTAGTTTAGATTGAGATAAACTTAATTTGTACTTTGTGACAAAGCTAGTATCAATGTAGTACTCTTACAATGAACTAACTATCTATTTGTCACTTTTACAAATAATATACTCTTAGTTCTTCCAAAAGATCATAAGAATATCCTTACTATTGTCCAATGATCATCTTACAAATCATTCTGGTATATGCTCACAACATTTAGAGCATAGGACATATCTGGATTTGTACATATCACAGTATGATATAAATACTCTTTGTGATTTTATATATCAAGTATCAATCTATACTTGATTATTTATTTCACTTTACCAAATGTCAATACACTTGAATATATCATCATTGAATTTATTCAATCCTTTCTGTGCGACAAGAAACTTTCTTGTAGTTTCTATATTGAACTCATTCAATATCTTGTCTATGTACTTCTGGCATAACCATATTAGCGTCTAATCATGCCAAATATTTGGGTTTTGCCTAAGTCTTTCATCAGGATGAAATTCTTAATATGTGTTAATAAAAGATACATCTTTTCTAATCAACAATATGTCCTCCACATAATGTATTAGAAATACGTCTTAGCGCTCCCACTTAATTTCTTGCAAATGCAAGCATCTTCATTATCTCTAATGAACTTTTAAAACTCCTTTAACAGTTTCATCATAGTGAAGATTCCAACTCCGCTATGCTTACTTCAACCATTGAAGTTTGCATATGCTTTTAGCATCCTTTGAATTAACAAAACCCTATGGACCGTGTCATGCACACGTCCTAGGTAACGATTCTATTAGAAGAACTTGTTTTGTTTATTCAACTACCATATAACAAAGTATATGTAGTGGTTGCTACATTAATCCGTCTAGACTAAATATCGCTATGAAAGATCTGATCTTGTCATAGTCAACCTTTGAACATTGTTGTGAACTCTTTCCCAACATGTCGACTATTTCATAGATGTGCAACATCCATGTCTATTTATTTATAGATCCAAACACAACTGTAAGGTCTTACACCTTTCTCGAGGGTCCTTCAAGTTCAAAACTTGATTTCTCGTGTATGGAACTATCACGGATTTTATGGCTTCAAGCCATTTGACGGAGTCAGGGCCCATCATCGCTTCTTTGCATGTAATCGGTTCATTATTCTCAAATAATGATTCAACCCTCAAATCTTGGTATTTGATTGTTTACCCGATCAACTTGTTTCAATAAGAACTTGGATCTCCATGACCACAACCTTTGAGGCACGTGAGCCATGAGCATTGTTGCTGCCTCCTAACACTTTTCGGTCTCGCAACTGCACATATAGCTAAGGTTCTTTCAACCTTATCAAAGTTCTATTGTCCTCCCTCTTAACTTTTCACGAAAAATTCCTTCTTAAAGAAACTTGACGTTCTAAGCGACAAACACTTTTGTCTCCGGTGTTTATGGAGAAATACTTAAACAAAGACAGATTCATCCGACTTTGGTTGCAAACATCTTTCTTATGTATAACATACCAATGTTTAAGAAAGGACTACTTGGGTTTTATCCCAAACCATAACCTTATATGGTGTCATTTCAACGGATTATGATGAAGCTCTTTTCAGTGGAAAAACGGTAATCTCTAAAGCTTTTAATCTTTAAAATATAATGGCAGTTTTATGAATTACACCTTCGATCTTACCATGTCAAACAAGGTTTAATTACATATCTCGAACGCTCTATACTCTTATGGTGTTTCGAGAAATGCAAATCCACGGAATGATTCCTTAAATCTTAGGTATTATGCTAAACTTTGTAACTCAAATATCTTCCTTTATGATCTTTATCATAAACTGTTTATATTCTTGTTACAATGATTTTACACTTCATCTTGAAAGTCTTCGAACTTTTCAAATGTTTCATACTTCATCCTTATTAAGTAAATATTCATATATTCACTCAAATTTTCGGAGAAAGCATATGAAGTTGAAATCCATCGCTCTTGACTACACATAATGGACTTCGTACAACAATATGTACAAATTCCAATAAGCTAGTCTTTCGTTCCCTTTTGGCCTATGAACGAAGTTTTAATTATCTCTAGGAAAGTTTCACAAGCGTCATTTGATCAAAATCAAAAGACTCAAAAATTCCATACATATGGAGTTTCTTCATGTTTTCTTTCCAATATAATTTAAACGGCGATGTCACTTCCTAAGTGATCTTTTCAATCAATTTGTCTTTCGACATTTTTAGCATTAGCTTTATGGATGTGATTTTTTTAACGAGATTTGTGAATCATCCATCTTTTATGGATTACGGCAATTATTTGAACAACACTTTTGTTCTCATAACACCTGATAAAACAAATCTTGAAGGCAAGCTTTGATGTTTAACGAGCAACACAATAACCCTTTATTTTGTTCTCGATGAACATCATCACATATTCTTTTGCTAGTTACTTAGGCCATTGTAGTTCATGAATTGTGTTGTTTCGTATGACGATTCACACCAACAAATTCAGTATCAAATACTTAAGAACCACATTGTTTAATAAGCAAAGAATATATCCATAACATGTATATCATCTATATACTTAAATTGAACAATTCTAATCTTTTCTTTTCTGCCATATATTTATGAGATTCTTTTTCAGTATTTCCTTTTCTGTTTGAAAGAATCTATCAATATCAATAGTGGAGTCATACATATGACACATATAGTCCAAAACGTGTATAGTTAAATACCAATGTCTTTGGACTTGCACTTTGAAGTAGATCACCATCATCAAATGTTTGGTGTTCTTTCAAATTCCTTTATTTAGTAATCTTCTTGGTGTAGTAAACATTTTACCTACATCAAATATTCACCCTTATTATGGATTAATCCATGATCAAGCTACTTTTAGCTTGTAACGGTGAATCGCAAGTATAATGTTGCTCTCCAAAATCTTTTGGAGGATTAGGACAACTAGTGTCTCCAACCTTTTTGCAAATTCTCATCAAATATGAGAACATGACTTTTGCCATATTATACTCTATCATGTTGCAACCAAAACTTTGTTTCAGATATCACAATATCTTCCACACATCATGGTTTCAAACAACTCTTCAGATCCTAGATAACCTTGATATTAAGAGAATCCTTTGAATATCAAGAATCGGAGACAAACATGATACTTATATACTAACATTGGAATTGTTACTCTTGTTTTAATACCAATTATTAAACTTCATGGAGTAACTGAACTTCTTGAAAGTTTGCAATAGGACTTTTAAACTTTAGATTAACACTTCAAAACAATACGATACCAGTTCGTAAAGTAACTAACAGAATTCTATAGTTCTATCATCTCAATTATAACTAAGCGCAAGGTGGTAAACGGATGCCAATGACTACAACAACTATGCAAATTCACTTTGATTTAGTTTATGATAAATTGAGTTCTAATTAATAATTAAATTAATCTAGGTGAACTCCCACTCAAAACAATATCCCTCACATTGTTTTAGTGATCACACGAACCAAATCCACCACATCAAAACCGATCATCACGAGAGTTGATATAGCTTCAATGGCGAACAATCGACATGTTCATCATATCTACTATATGACTCATGCTCTACCTTTCGTAATCCGTGTTCCCGAGGCCATGTCCGCATGCTAGGCTCGTCAAGATCAAACCTTAGTTTCGCATGAGCAACCGCTTGCTCACGTTGTATACACTTGCGTAATCTAGCACACCATCATCACGTGGTGTTTCAAACAACAAGCTTTAGCAACGGTGCTAACTAAGGGTGAACACTTTATGATTTGAAATTCATGTGCATGAGGGATCATCTTATAATGCTACCGCTGTCTACTAAGCAATACAAGATGCATAAAGGATTAACATCACATGCAATTCATAATATGTGATATGATATGGTTTTCTTCTTTGTGCTTCCGATCTCCATCTTCAAGCACCGAACATGATCTCCATCATCACCGGCATTGCATCAAGGTCAATGACGCTACTCCATGGTTGTCGCCCACCGCTTCAACTATTACAACTACTTTGAATAGACACGAGGTCTTAACATAAATTAAAGACAACCATATGGCTCTCGCCGTTGCCGACTTACAATAAGGAACATTGCATACATCATATATAATCACAATCATGGCCATATCACATCATCGACACCCTCGCAAAACAAAGTTAGACGCTTCTACTTTCTTTGCATATTTTACGTGGTTTGGGGCTTTCAATAAGTGTCGTTCTAACTTACGAACAAGAACCACAACATTGATACTAGCATTGTTGATCACCGTTGTAAATTGGATCTTAACTATGCTAGGAGAAACATGCACCCGCAGCCACTTATGCAATACAAGTTACATGTCAAGCGTGGAGCAAGTCTCATGAACGATGTCATGTAAGGTTAGCCCGGGCCGCTTCATCCCAACATACCGCAAGATGCAAAGTACACAAAAGCAATCTACAATAAAGCATCAACGCCCACAATGACCATTGTGTTCTACTCGTGCAACAGATCTACATATAGACACGGCTCTGATACCACTGTAGGGGTTCGTAGCATGGAAAACAAAAATTTTCTATCGCATACAAACAAACAAGCCAAGATCTATCTACTAGATTGTAGCAACGAGTCGATAGAGGAACTCACCCTCGAAGATTCCAAAGTGGTTAACGAGCAGATTCTCGTGGGTGATGTAGTCACACTTCCGATCTCAAGATCGCGTGAGACGATCCTTCCGCGCCACGTTCGGCAGCGCCTCAATGGTCACACGTTCGGTACTGACGAAGACCTTCCTCTCCTTGTTCCAGCAGCGGAGGTTGTAGCACTCTCCTCGCGATTCCGAAGACAACGTGGTACCTAAGTAGAGGGAGATCGCAGGCTTCGCCTTAAGCCGGCGAGTATGGTGGAGCTTATGAGAGAGGCTATTAGTGGTCTAGTAATTAGACACACCAATTAGAAGGCTCTAAACCAATTAGAAGGCTCTAAACTGTTGGCTAAAGCAATTAGAAGCTCTAAACCAAAACAGCTCTAAACCGAGATCTAGAGTAGAAAGTTATGTGTCAATTGAGGAGCCCCGCCTCCTTTTATGGGAGGGGGTCCTTGGCCAGGAGGGAGGGAGTCCCTCCCAACTCGGACCAGGGCTTGGCCGCCCGGAGGAGTCCAACTCCTCCTCCGTTGGTTCCAACTCCTCTTGCTTGTTTCCCACAGTTTCTTGTTTTGGCGTTTGACTTTCAAACCGACATTTGACTTTTCTGTTTTAGGATTCAATTTAATCCTTTATTTGGGACAGCAATAACACTTAGTACATGATGCAATCATTCAATGAGTAATGACACATTCATGTACCCTTCCCGAGTGCTTGGGACAATCCGAACCTTCTAGAACATTCCCGATGAAAACACTAATCATTCCCGAACTCAAACGGACTTTCCTTATATGAATCTTATTCTCCGGACCATTCCGGATCACCTCGTGATATCCCGGATCCCATCCGAGACTCAACAACATTCGTCTCTTTCATAATACCATAACTACTCAAAACAACGTCAATCCTTAAGTGTGTCTCCTACGGTTCGTGAATTATGCGACATGATCGAGACACTTCTCCGAACAATAACCAATAGAGGAATCTGGAAATTCATATGGCTCCCACATATTTCTACGATTACTTTGATCGAATGAACCACTTACATACGATACCAATTTCCCTTTGTCTCACGATATGTTACTTATCCGAGGTTATGATCGTCGGTATCTCTGCATACCTAGTTCAACCTCGCATCGATAAGTACTCTTTTCTCGTTCCTGATATGTGATCCCTTGTGACCAAGTCACATGCTTGCAAGCTAATTGGATGACATTCCACCGAGAGGGCCAGAGTATATCTATCCGTCATATGGATGGACAAATCCCACTCTTGATCCATGTGTTTCAACCAATACTTTCCGAACACTCAATGCCACTTTTATAGCCACCCTGTTACGGTGTGGTGTTTGATGTCATCAAAGCATCCATCCGGTAAAGGTGATATGCATGATCTCATGGTCGAAGGAATTAGGTTACTATGTATCAGAAAGCATATAGCAATTGAACTATTGAAATGACTTGATCTTTATGCTACGCTTATCTATAGGAGTATGTCCATCACATCATTCTCCTAATGATATGATCCTGTTGTTAATAACATCTCTATGTTCATGATCAGGAAACCATGATCATATATTAACCAACAAGCTAGTTTAACAAGAGGCTATACTAGGGACTCTTATTTTAGTTTACAAATCACACAAGTATTAATGTTTCCGGTTAATACAATTATAGCATGGTATGTAAACATTTATCATAAGTGTGAAGATATGATAATAACCACTTTATTATTGCCTCTTGGGCATATCTCCAACACTTTGTTGAATCTTGTGATGAGAGAGCAATTTTCCGGTGCTAGTTCTGATGATGTTGCTTCCCATCTCAATAACTTTGTTGAACTTTATGAGATGCAAAAGTATAAGGATGTAGATGGAGATATTATTAATCTCAAGTTGTTTCCTTTCTCCTTGAGTGGAAAAGCTAAATAATGGTTGTTATCCTTGCATAGAAATAGTATTGATTCTTGGATTAGGTGCAAAGATGCTTTTATTGGAAAGTACTACCCTCCTGCTAAGATTATATTTATGATAAGTGATATTATGAATTTAAACAACTTGATAATGAATGTTGCTCAAGCTTGGGAAAGAATGAAATATTTGGTTAAGAATTGTCCCACTCATGGACTTACTGCTTGGATGATTATCCAGACTTTGTATGCATGTTTGAACTTCTCTTCAAGAAACCTGTTGGATTCAGCTACTGGAGGTACCTTTATGTGTTGGAGATATGCCCAAAAGGCAATAATAAAGTGGTTATTATCATATCTTCATACTTATGATAAATGTTTACATATCATGCTATAATTGTATTAATAGGAAACATTATTACTTGTGTGATTTGTAAACATAAAAGAGTACCTAGTAAAGCCTCTTGTTAAACTAGCTTGTTGGTTACTATATGATCATGGTTTCCTGATCATGAACATAGAGATGTTATTAACAACATGGTCATATCATTAGGAGAATGATGTGATGGACATACTCCTATAGTTAAGCATAGCATAAAGATCAAGTCATTTAATATAGTTCATTTGCTATAAGATTTCTGATACATAGTAACCTAATTCCTTCGACCATGAGATCATGTTAATCACCATCACCGGAAGGATGCTTTGATGACATCAAACACCACACCGTAACTGGGTGGCTATAAAGGTGGCATTGAGTGTTCGGAAAGTATGGGTTGAAACACATGGATCAAGAGTGGGATTTGTCCATCCATATGACGGATAGATATACTGGGCTCTCGGTGGAATGTCATCCAATTAGCTTGCAAGCATGTGACTGGCTCACAAGGGATCACATACCACGGGAACGAGAAAAGAGTACTTATCGGTAACGAGGTTGAACTAGGTATGCAGAGATACCGACGATCATAACCTCGGATAAGTAAACTATCGTGAGAAAAAGGGAAATTGGTATCGTATGTAAGTGGTTCATTCGATCGCAAAGTAATCGTATAAACATGTGGGAGCTATATGAATTTCCAGATTCCTCTATTGGTTATTGATCGGAGAAGTGTCTCGATCGTGTCCGCATAATTCACGAACCATAGGGAGACACACTTAAGGATTCGATGTTGTTGAGTAGTTATGGAATGATGAGTAAGAGACCGAATGTTGTTCGGAGTCTCGGATGGTATCCGGGATATCACGAGGAGATCCGGAATGGTCTGGAGAATAATATTCATATAAAGAAAGTCATGTTTCGGGGTTGGAGAATGGTTCCGGTGTTTTCATCGGGAATGTTCTAGAAGGTTCCGGAATGTCCGGCACTCCGGAGGGGAAGGGTACATGAATGTGTCATACCAAGTTGTAATGATTGCATCATATACTAGGTGTCATCGCTGAACAAAATAAAGGGTTTAATCAAATCCTAGTTTGAAAAAGTCAAACGCCAATTTGAAAGTCAAATGGCTATTTTGGAAGGTGGAGGGGAAGTAGGAAACCTACTTGGGGAGGAGTTCCTCCCCTCCACCGCCGGCCCACTTGGGATCCGAGTTGGGGAGGGACTCCCCTCCCCTGGCGCGCCTCCCTCCACCTATATAAGGAGGGGCAGGGCTGCCCCTCAAAGTACATAATACCTCTCTCCTCTAAACCTAAACCCTAGCCGCCGACCTCCACCATTGTTGCCGCCTCCTCCTAGGGTTTGCCAAGTCGCCGAGTTGGGGCAATCCCCTTGCCCTAGCCATCGGCCTAGATCCCTCTCCTTGGTGCATCTAAACCCTAGATCACCGAGGCTCTCTCATAGTCCACCATACTCGCTCCGGCTTAAGGCGAAGCCCTGCGAGATCTCCCCTCTACTTCCGGTACCACGCCGTCGTGTTGCCGGAATCGCGAGGAGAGTGCTACAACCTCCGCTGCCTGCTGGAACAAGGGAGAGGAAGGTCTTCGTCGAGTACCGAACATGTGACCGACTGCGGGAGCGCTGCCGGAACGCAGCGCCGGAAGGATCGTCTACGCGATCTTGAGATCGGCAAGTGTACGACTACATCACCCACGAGAATCTGCTCTCGTTAACCGCTTTGGAATCTTCGAGGGTGAGTTCCTCTATCGACTCGTTGCTACAATCTAGTAGATAGATCTTGGCTTGTTTGTGTGCATGCGGTAGAAGTTTTTTGTTTTCCATGCTATGAACCCCTACAGTGGTATCAGAGCCGTGTCTATATGTAGATCTGTTGCACGAGTAGAACACAATGGTCATTGTGGGCGTTGATGCTTTTGTTATCGATTGCTTCTTGTGTACTTTGCATCTTGCAGGATGGTGGGATGAAGCGTCCCGGGCTAACCTTACATGACATTGTTCATGAGACTTGGTCCACGCTTGACATGCAACTTGTATTGCATAAGTGGCTTTGCGGGTGCCTGTTTCTCCCAACATAGTTAAGATTCAATTTACAACGGGTGATTAACAATACTAGTATCAATGTTGTGGTTCTTGTTCGTAAGTTAGAACGACACTTATTGAAAGCCCCAAACCACGTAAAACATGCAAAGAAAATTAGAGGCGTCTAACTTTGTTTTGCAGGTGTGTCCGTGATGTGATATGGCCATGATTGTGATTATATATGATGTATGCAATGTTCCTTATTGTAAGTTGGCAACCGGCAGGAGCCATATGGTTGTCTTTAAATTCTGTTAAGACCCGCGTGTCTATTCAAAGTAGTTGTAATAGTTGATGCTGGTGGAAGACAACCATGAAGCGGCGCAATTGACCTTGACGCCACACCGGTGATGATGGAGATCATGTTCGTGCTTGAAGATGGAGATCGGAAGCAAAAGAAGAAAGGCCATATCATATCACATATTATGAATTGCATATGATGTTAATCCTTTTATGCATATTGTATTTCTTAGTTCACGACGGTAGCATTATAAGATGATCCCTCAAGCACACAATTTCAAGTTTTAAAGTGTTCATCCTTAGTAAGCACCGTTGCTAAAGCTCGTTGTTTCGAAGCACCACGTGATGATCGGGTGTGTTAGATTCTGCGAGTGTATACAACGTGAGCAAGCCATATTTGCTCATGCGGAAGCTAAGGTTTGATCTTGACGAGCCTAGCATGTATAAACATGGTCTAGGAACACAGATCACCGAAAGGTAAAGCATGAGTCATATAGTAGATATGATGAACATGTTGATTGTTCGCCATTGAAGCTACATCAACTCTCGTGATGATCGGTTTTGATGTGGTGGATTTGGTTCGTGTGATCACTAAAACAATGTGAGGGATATTGTTTTGAGTGGGAGTTCAACGGCAATATGATTAAAAGTTGAACACTATTTATCATAAATTAAATCAAAGTGAATTTGCATAATTGTTGTAGTCATTGGCATCCGTTTACCACCTTGCGCTTAGTTTTAATTGAGATGATAGAACTATATAATTCTGGTTAGTTACTTTACGAACTGGTATCGTATTGTTTTGAAGTGTTAATCTAAAGTTTAAAAGTCCTATTGCAAACTTTCAGTAAGTTCCAGTTACTCCACGAAGTTTAATAATTGGTATTAAAACAAGAGTGACAATTCCAAGAGTTAGTGTATGAGTATCATGTTTGTCTCCATGATTCTTGATATTCAAAGTATTGTCTTAATATCAAGGTTATCTAGGATCTGAAAGAGTTGTTTCAGAAACCATGATGTGTGGAAGATATTGTGATATCTGAAACGAAGTTTTGGTTACAACATGATAGAGTATAATATGGCAAAAGTCATGTTCTCATATTTGATGAGAATTTGCAAAAGGTTGGAGACACTAGTTGTCCTAATCCTCCAAAAGGTTTTGGAAAGCAACATTATACTCACGATTCATCTTTATAAGCTAAAAGTAGCTTGATCATGAATAATTCCATGATAAGGGTGAATATTTGATGTAGGTAAAATATTTACCACACCAAGAGATTACTAAAGAATGGAATTTGAAAGCACACCAAACATTTGATGATGGTGATCTACTTCAAAGTGCAAGTCCAAAGACATTGGTATTTAATTATACACGCTTTGGACTATGTGTCATATGTATGACTCCACTATTGATGTTGATAGATTCTTTCAAACAGAAAATAAATACTGAAAGAGAATCTCATAAATATATGGCAGAAAAGAAAAGACTAGAATTGTTTAGTTTAAGTATATAGATGATATACATGTTATGGCTATATTCTTGGCTTATTAAACAATGTGGTTCTTAAGTATTTGATACTAAATTTGTTGGAGTGAGTCGTCATACGAAACAACACAATTCATGAACTACAATGGCCTAAGTAACTAGCAAAAGAATATGTGATGATGTTCATCGAGAACAAATAAAGGGTTATTGTGTTGCTCGTTAAACATCAAAGCTTGCCTTCAAGATTTGTTTTATCAGGTATTATGAGAACAAAAGGGTTGTTCAAATAATTGTCGTAATCCATAAAAGATGGATGATTTACAAATCTCGTTGGAGAAATCACATCCATAAAACAAGTGCTAAAAATGTCAAAAGACAAATTGATTGAAAGATCACTTAGGAAGTGACATCGCCGTTTAAATTATATTGGAAAGAAAACATGAAGAAACTCCATGTGGATGGAATTTTGGAGTCCTTTTGATTTTTGATCAAATGACGCTTGTGAAACTTTCCTAGAGATAATTAAAACATTGTTCATAGGCCAAAAGGGAATGAATGACTAGCTTATTGGAACTTATACATATTGTTGTATGAAGTCCATTATGTGTAGTCAAGAGCGATGGATTTCAACTTCATATGCTTTCTCCGAAAATTTGAGTGAATATATGAATATTTACTTAATAAGGATGAAGTATGAAACATTTGAAAAGTTCAAAGACTTTCAAGATGAAGTGCAAAATCATTGTAACAAGAATATAAATAGTTTATGATAAGATCGTAAAGGAAGATATTTGAGTTACAAGTTTAGCATAATACCTAAGATTTAAGGAATCGTTCCGTGAATTTGCATGTCCTGAAACACCATAAGAGTATGGGGCGTTCGAGATATGTAATTAAACCTTGTTTGACATGGTAAGATCGAAGGTGTAATTCATAAAACTGCCATTATATTTTAAAGATTAAAAGCTTTAGAGACTACAGTTTTTCCACTGAAAAGAGCTTCATCATAATCCGTTGAAATGACACCATATAAAGTTATGGTTTGGGATAAAACCCAAGTTGTCCTTTCTTAAAACATTGGCATGCTATGCATAAGAAAGATGTTTGCAACCAAAGTCGGATGAACCTGTCTTTGTATAACTGTTAAGTATTCCTCCATAACACCGGAGAAAAAAGTGTTTGTCGCTTAGAACGTCAAGTTTCTTTGATAAGGAATTTTCCGTGAAAAGATAAGTGGGAGGACAATAGAACTTTGATAAAGTTAAAAGAACCTTAGCTATATGTGCAAAGTTGCGCAACGCCGAAAAGTGTTCCGGAGGCAGCAATAATGCTCACGTGCCTCAAAGGTTGTGGTTACGAGGGTCAAAGTTTCTATTGAACCAAGTAGGTCGAGTAAGCAATCAAATACCAAGATTTGAGGGTTGAATCATTATTTGACAATAATGAACGTACTACATGCAAAGAAGCGATGATGGGCCCTGACTCCGTAAAATGGCTTGAAGCCATAAAATCCGTGATAGTTCCATACACGAGAAATCAAGTTTTGAACTTGAAGGACCCTCGAGAAAGGTGTAAGACCTTACAGTTGTGTTTGGATCTATAAATAAATAGACATGGATGTTGCACATCTATGAAATAGTCGACATGTTGGGAAAGAGTTCACAACAATGTTCAAAGGTTGACTATGACAAGATTTGATCTTTCATAGCGATATTTAGTCTAGACGGATTAATGTAGCAACCACTACATATAATTTTGTTATATGGTAATTGAATAAACAAAACAAGTTCTTCTAATAGAATTGTGACCTAGGACATGTGCATAACGCAGTCCATATGGTTTTGTTAATTCAAAGGATGCTAAAAGCATATGCAAACTTCAATGGTTGAAGTAAGCATTGCAGAGTTGGAATCTTCACCATGATGAAACTTTTAAAGGAGTTTAAATTCGTCGAAGTCGATGAAGATGCTTGCATTTGCAAGAAATTAAGTGGGAGCGCTAAGACATGTTTCTAATACATTATGTGGAAGACATATTGTTGATTAGAAATGATGTATATTTTATTAACACATATTAAGAATTTCATCCCGATGAAAGATTTAGGCAAAACCCAATTATTGGGCATCAATATCTATATAGATAGATTGAGACACTAATATGGTTGTGCCGAAAGTACATAGATGATATATTGAATGAGTTCAATATAGAAACTACAAGAAAGGTTCTTGTCCCACAGAAAAGGATTGAATGAGTTCAATATTGATGATATATTCAAGTGTATTGACACTTGGTAAGTGAAACAAAGATTCAAGTATAGATTGATACTTGATGTATGAAATCACAAAGAGTATTTATATCAATCATGTTGTGATATGTAAAAATCCAGACATGTCCTATGCTCTAAATGTTATGAGCATATACCAGAATGATTCATAAGATGATTATTGGACGATAGTAAAGATATTCTTATGATCTTGTAAAAGAACTAAGAATATATTATTTTGTAGAAGTGACAAATAGATGGTTAGTTCATTGTAAATGAATTACATTGATACTAGTTTTGTCAAAAAGTACAAATTAAGTTTATCTCAATCTAAACTAAGGGTGGCACAATGTGATGGAAAGTAAGTTCCATAATGGATTTGGATGAGTTCCAAAGTTAAGACAGTGTGACAGATACTACAACAAAAGGACTAAGTATATAACTGCTATTATAGCAGCTAAAGAGGGCATTTGTGTCCATTAGTTTGTTATCAAACTAGGTGTAGTTCACAGCGGGATAATACTATGAAGATATATTGTACGACAATGTTATCAACATGTTTTAAACCCCAAAGAACTAAAGGTCTCACCAAAGGACCAAATTTATACAAAGCCATCTCATTAGAGAATGAGTGATGCGTAGAGACGCAAAGACATGCAATTACACACGGACCTGGAAGTGTTAGATCCGGAGATCAGTTGACCACTAGCAATCGTGTACATACGACACCAGAAAGCCATAGGTGTTGAATACACAAAGGTTAGAAACTAGATTATTGACTCTAGTGCAAGTGGGAGACTGTTGGAGATATGCCCAAGAGGCAATAATAAAGTGGTTATTATCATATCTTCATACTTATGATAAATGTTTTCATACATGCTATAATTGTATTAATAGGAAACATTAGTACTTGTGTGATTTGTAAACATAAAAGAGTCCCTAGTAAAGCCTCTTGTTAAACTAGCTTGTTGGTTAATATATGATCATGGTTTCTTGATCATGAACATAGAGATGTTATTAACAATAGGGTCATATCATTAGGAGAATGATGTGATGGACATACTCCTATAGTTAAGCATAGCATAAAGATCAAGTCATTTAATATAGTTCATTTGCTATAAGCTTTCTGATACATAGTAACCTAATTCCTTCGACCATGAGATCATGTTAATCACCATCACCGGAAGGATGCTTTGATGACATCAAACACCACACCGTAACTGGGTGGCTATAAAGGTGGCATTGAGTGTTCGGAAAGTATGGGTTGAAACACATGGATCAAGAGTGGGATTTTTCCATCCATATGACGGATATATATACTCTGGACCCTCTCGGTGGAATGTCATCCAATTAGCTTGCAAGCATGTGACTGGAAAACAAGGGATCACATACCATGGGAACGAGAAAATAGTACTTATCGGTAATGAGGTTGAACTAGGTATGCAGAGATACCGACGATCATAACCTCGGATAAGTAAACTATCGTGAGACAAAGGGAAATTGGTATCGTATGTAAGTGGTTGATTCGATCGCAAAGTAATCGTAGAAATATGTGGGAGCCATATGAATTTCCAGATTCCTCTATTGGTTATTGATCGGAGAAGTGTCTCGATCATGTCTGCGTAATTCACGAACCATAGGGAGACACACTTAAGGATTCGATGTTGTTGAGTAGTTATGGAATGATGAGTAAGAGACCGAATGTTGTTAGGAGTCTCAGATGGGATCCGGGATATCACGAGGAGATCCGGAATGGTCCGGAGAATAAGATTCATATAAAGAAAGTCATGTTTCGGGGTTGGAGAATGGTTCCGGTGTTTTCATCGAGAATGTTCTAGAAGGTTCCGGAATGTCCGGCACTCCGAAGGGGAAGGGTACTTGAATGTGTCATACCAAGTTGTAATGATTGCATCTTATACTAGGTGTCATCGCTGAACAAAATAAAGGGTTTAATCAAATCCTAGTTTGAAAAAGTCAAACGCCAATTTGAAAAGTCAAACGGCTATTTTGGAAGGTGGAGGGGAAGTAGGAAACCTACTTGGGGAGGAGTTCCTCCCCTCCACCACCGGCCCACTTAGGATCCGAGTTGGGGAGGGACTCCCCTCCCCTGGCGCGCCTCCCTCCACCTATATAAGGAGGGGCAGGGCTGCCCCTCCAAGTACACAATACCTCTCTCCTCTAAACCTAAACCCTAGCCGCCGACCTCCACCATTTTCGCCGCCGCCTCCTAGGGTTTTCCAAGTCGCCGAGTTGGGGCAATCCTCTTGCCCTAGCCGCCGGCCTAGCTCCCTCTCCTTAGTGCGTCTAAACCCTAGATCACCGAGGCTCTCTCATTGTCCACCATACTCGCTCCGGCTTAAGGCGAAGCCCTGTGAGATCTCTCCTCTACTTCCGGTACCACGCCGTTGTGCTGCCGGAATCGCGAGGAGAGTGCTACAACCTCCGCTGCCTGCTGGAACAAGGGAGAGGAAGGTCTTCGTCGAAAATGTGACGCAGGACCGATCGGGAGCGCTGCCGGAATGCAGCGCCGGAAGGATCGTCTACGCGATCTTGAGATCGGCAAGTGTACGACTACATCACCCACGAGAATCTGCTCTCGTTAACCGCTTTGGAATCTTCGAGGGTGAGTTCCTCTATCGACTCATTTCTATAATCTAGTAGATAGATCTTGGCTTGTTTGTGTGCATGCGGTAGAATTTTTTTGTTTTCCATGCTACGAACCCCTACATTATGACCATCACCTTGGGTGCTGCAACAAAACTCCTTGATACTATGATGGTTAATTATTCTGAATGGCACACTGAAAGAGCTCCACATGGTAAGAAGGTAAATTCTGTTGAAGAAACCTCCTCTTTGAGTGATAAGATTGATGTTATTATGGCTATGCTTGTTAATGGGAAAGCTCCTTTAGATCCAAATAGTGTTCCCTTAGCCTCTTTGGTTTCTCAATAAGAGCAAGTTGATGTGAACTTCATTAGAAATAACAATTTTGGAAACAATACTTATGGTAATAAGTATAGGCCTTATCCTCCTACTAATAGAAATACTTATCATGGTAGATCTGGAATGCCTAGTGAAGATAGGATTCTAGAAGTTGAAAGATCCACTAAAAACTCTATGCAAATGCAATATGAACAAAACAAGATATTCACTAAAACTATGAAAGAACAATCTGTTATCTTGAAAAATATTAGTCATCAACTTGAGAATCTGAATAGAGAAATTTCTAGTTTACAGTCAAAAAATTTGAGTGTTGATAAAAATATTTCTTATTTGGCTGAAGCACAGTCCTCTTTGATTAATAATATGGATGGTAAACCCGAAAGCATGGAAAGTACCTTTGCTGCTACTCATGCCATACAAGTTACTATTGATGAAAATGTTTGACTATTAGCCCAACTTCATGCTAAGTGGGAAAGGGAAGCTGGAATTGATAGAAACAATAGTGTGTGCACCATCACCATCACCCATATGGATGCCACTAAACCACAAGAAGTCCCTTTTCCTCCTCCTACAATGCCTAAGCCTAATGAGTCTACTACTAGTGATGCTAAGTTTGATTTTGATTATGTTTCTGCAAAAGCTTACTAGAAGTCCTGATGCTAGTGATATGCATGTTGCTTTCACCAAACACATTACAAATGCTCTTTTTAAAATTAAGAAAGAGAAGTTAAAACACAAAGCTTTTATTCCTAGTAAAGTAGAAGATAGTTGGGAACCCATTATTCATATGCAAGTGAATAACTTTAATCTCAAAGCTTCATGTGATCTTCAGGCCCGGGCCTACATTGGTACCAAGTGTGCCAACAGCACAGGGCCCATGATTTTGAGGGGTCCAATTTGTTTGTATAAGTACGTATACTTGTATACTGTTGGGCACGCTGGGCTATGCATCTCTTGCGCGTGGCCGTACGCGCTGCGCTGCTGTTTTGTTGGGCTGCTGTGCACCGTGTGCGCTATGCTGGGCTCTAAACGTCGCTGCTTTGCTGCTGGTGGACAAACCGGGACTCCAGGTATTGGTGCCAAGTCATGATCGATCCGATCGACTCTCTAATCAAATTGCCCAGGATTATCGACGCTGTAACGAACAAAACCGACGTGGCGAGTCGGTGACCAAGAGGATGCGGCACACAAATCCAATCGCGCCACGACGAGTCAGCGATAAGCCGACGAACAAAACCGACGCGAACACGGACACAAATCCAGTCGATCGCGTTCACAAGCCACGACGAGTCGGCGACAAGCGATACGGTGGCAGGTGACCGACTGCCCGCAGTTCCTCCAACTCTTCGTCGCCTCAATTCTTCTCGGCTAATTCTAATTTCTGATCATATCTATACTTTTATTTTATTTTATTTATATCTTGTATCTTTTTTTCAATAATACAGATTCGACGTGGAGAAATATCAATCCGCTTCCCAGAAGCGCAAGACGAAAGAAAATGAACAAAATTTAATTAAATCTTAAGAAGGTTGCATGGACAAATTTGTAAGAAAAGAAGCTTGAAAAGTGCCATCCGGTAATCAGTATGTTGATCTTTCCATCCTTGCACTTGCAATTGTTTCTTACAATCATTCTAGAGATGACTTGAATAATTCACTTGATGGCGAAGTGTTGGAGAAGATTGATTATGAGGATATTATTGAACATTTTATTTCAAAGAGCACAAAAAATAATGATGATGTTCAAATAAATGTTAGGCAACTTCAAGTTATATAGATATGATTCTCGATATATGAAATTATTACGCAAAATATTCTGTTATATACATTAGAATTATTTATTTGGCTAAATTTTTGGGTGAGATAGGGCCCTATTTTAGATTTTCGTACAGAGCCTCGGATTTTGCCGGCCCGGCCCTAGTGATCTTGGTTCTAGTGTCTCTATTATGCCTAGGAAGATTTATGAAATGCTTGATTTGCCACCTTTGGAAGATTGTTATTTGGATGTCCCACTTAATGATAATGCGAAGAAGAAACTCATGGGGAGTGTTAATGATGTTCTTATTATGGTTAACAATGCTTATGCCCCTATTGATTTCTATGTGTTGGATGTTGAATACAATGCTTCTTGTCCTATTACTTTAGGAAGACCTTAGAACTGTTGGTGTCATCATTGATATAAAAAAGGCACCATTAAATATCAATTTCTATTCAAGAAAGGTATTGAACACTTTCCTATGAGGAGAGAGAAGTTGATTTTTGCTCTTCCTTTGAAAGCAAGGTTTGATGTTAATGCTTCTTCATTCGAAAATACTTGATTTCTTGCTTCTTGTGCCTAACTTAATGGCATTAAAGAAAAGTACTTGTTGGGAGATAACCCAAGAGTTTTCTTGAGTCTTGAAAGTTATTACTTCAGTAATGACCTCTCCTTATCCTTTTTGTTCGACTTTTGTGCCAAGAATAACCTCTAATGAGAGGGAAGTAAGATTTGGGGAGTTGCTGTCTCGAAACAGATTTCTGTCCTCCACCATAAACATTCTTGAGGAGTCTCTGTAAGTTGGATTAAGCTTAATATTTACTAATAAATCCCCTAGTATGTTATCTAACTCTCTTTAGTTCAACACTTTTTGATTTGAGCAATAGAAGGTCTTCGGAAAAATCGGTTTCTACCTGCTGGTCTGTTTTGACAGATTTCTGCCAATATTTGCATTTGCTTCTTATTGATTCCTTTTTGGGTTCTTTTTGGAAAATTGAGCTTTTTGAAGGAGTTGATACAATATCTTGTGTTTTTAAGTGAAAAGTTTTGCTGTTATAAATCTAAAACCAAGGTTCTATTATCTTTTGAATACACTAATGTTGCTAATGAAGATTGTGTGAAGTTTTGTATGAAGGAAAATTTTCAGGTGTAGAGAGAGAATGATGTAATAAGATGAAGAATGGACAAATCTCAAGCTTGGGGATGCCACCCCGGTGTCACCCCAAGAAATATCCAAGAGGTACAAGCGTCAAAGCTTGGGGATGCCCAAGGCATCCCCTTCTTCATCAATAAAAAGCTCAGGTATTTCTAGACACTTCATTTTTATTGTTTCATGCACTGTTGTGTTGTTCTTGGAGCGTCTTAGTTTTCTTTTGCTTTTCTTAGTTTGTTTAGTTTGCTTGAATAAAGTAGTTTGGACCCCCGTTCTTGCCGTGTTGTTTCAAATAAGTTGATTGGTGTTGGAAAGGAGTAGAAAGTTCTTGCTTGAAAGTGCAAGAGGAGTTGGCTTTGACTGTGACTTAGAATTTACCATGTCATGCTAGGTGCTGTTTTGACCTTATTCTTAGTGATTATTGCTTTAGCATGACTTGTTCCAAACAATTGGGATTGCTTAGTGTGCCTTGAATGAATCATGCGTTGTTTTAGCATACAAAAGCATAGTATTGTGGTATTCTCCTTTGATGCTTTGTTTGGGTTGACTTGGCACATGCTCCCACCATGTTATGACTATGAAAAAGTCACCATATCCTCTATGATCATTTAGTCTTTGACTTGTAGTATCACTCTATGCTTTGATTAGTAATGTTTTGTCGCTCTGCCTGATTATGGCCATTATTGCTCTCTTAGGTGGTTGCTCCCAGTATTTTGCTAGAATCCACTTGTATGAGTAAGCTCTACTCATGCTTCCAACTTCCAAGAAACCAAGTTATTCCAAAGTGTCCACTATAAATTCCTATGCATGGTGTGTTACACTATTCCAAGTATATTCTTGTTTTTAGCTATCTTCCAATTAAAAAGTATTTTATTATGTGAAAACTTAGTGATTAAAGCTCTCACGAACTTGATGGAACACTTTATATTTCTTGCCCCTAATAAACTTGAACCATTGTGTCATCTATGTTGTATATGCTTGCACTTATACGTTGGAATTAGCAGAACCATGTTTTCATGGGGAACTCTTTCAACTTTGCACTTGTACTTTGTACACAATTGATATCATGCTCTTTTGTCTACGGATGTCATCGGTGTGAAATGAAAGGGGAGCTTGTAAGTCCATGGAGTTATGTATTTTGTTTTAGAGAAACGCCTGGGCCGCTAACCTAAGCCATGCCTAATCATGGTGGAAACTTGCAGCATCACCATTGTGACATCTATGAAGCATTCTTCTTATAAAAAAAGAGATTGAGAAAAAAGAGACATATTGAAAAAGAGAAAGGAGAGAAAAAAAGCACCATATCCGATGGTAAATAAAAGAATGCTGAGATGCTCATTGTCTGCTTACCTTGTTATTTTGGTTATGGGAATGCTCCTGTACCATGTGCAAGAGGTACCCCGTTGGCGGCTCTATGATACACATGTACTTACTATGACAAGAACTTGCAAGTAACTAAACTTGAGTAGCATGAGGAGCGACCCTCGTATTCAAGGGACATGAGATTGCCAACTTATACTTTGTCAAGCATATACTCCATAGTTTTTTCACTTTAACCTTAATCACTTCAAGATGCTTATGATAGGGGCAATGAGGGATGAAAGCTAACAAGTACCATAATTTTTGGGAGCTCTTTTTGAAACTTGAAATCCCTGCTTCCCTTACCTGTTTATGCTGTTGTTTTGCACCGGTGCGATTGCTTGATTCGAAGGTCCCACGGGTGGAGGTGTATGAGCTCCGTGGGAGATGTCACCTGGTGTAGGTGCGGGTCCGAACCCAGGGTTCAGGGTCTGGCGTCGCATCTAGGTGAAACCCTCGCTGAGTTTTTGGAACTCACGGTAATCCTTCAACATGTGGCTGGCCTTATTTTTACCATCATGCTTGTCGATGTATAAGTGAATGGTCCAGGAACCTGACAATTTGTCGTATGCAGAGGGTTCATCGTCACGACCGCGATGCTGCCATGTTTGCGTTGGGCATCCTCCGTCACGGAAATTGCCTCCGCGGTATCCTCCACTGCTGCGGTTTTTGTCGTTGCGATGATCGGCGTAGCCAGCCACAACCATGTCGGGTCTGTCGCGGTCGTTGTGGACGCGCGACCTTCGCTTGCTACGGCGTTCGCGTCTGCAGCCGTATTCGTCCTCCTCTTCCGAATGTGCTCGGTGGAGGGAATCCTCGCCATCTGACCATCTATTGGAGATGTCCATGAGGTGATCGAATGTCTTGGGCTTGACGCGCCCAAGCTCCTCCTTGAAGTTAGGGCGCTTGACACCGTCCTTGAAGGCATCGATCGTTCTCTCCTAGGAGATGTGCGTCGCGGAGTTCTTGATGTTGGACCAGCGTAATATGTACGGGTGAATGGATTCGCCCGTTCGTTGGGTGCAGGATCGTAGCTCCTCTATCGAGGCTGGCCTTTTGCTGGTGTCTTTGAAGTTTCGGATGAAGCTGTATGCCAGCTCCTCCCAGTTTCGGATTGAGCCTGAAGATAGGCTGCTGAGCCAGATTCGGGCTGCGCCTGTTAGCTGCAGCTAAAGGCATTGTAAGGCGGTGTTTTTGTTTTCGCCATGCAGCATGACGAACGACAGGTGGTCGCTGAGCCACGCCTTCGGGTCCTGCGTGCCATCGAACTTCGGATTGTATGAAGGAAGCTTGAAATTTCTCGGCATTCATGTTCGCCGAACAGATCTGCTGAAGCATTGAGCTCCGCAGAGTTCTCCGTCGTCATCCTCTTCGGATTCGGATGGGAATGTGTGTTTGGCGCATGCTTTGTCGACCTTGCGCTGAGCGAGGTCACTTCGAGCGTCGTAATCGCGGCTGCGATGTCTCAGATTCTTGCGTCATCGAGGTAGATCATGCTCGTCTTCTTCCTCTTCGTCTGAGGGCGTGCAGCTGAATAATCAGAAGCTTTCATTTCGGCCCGCAGAGTTTCGCAGGAGCGCAGCTCCGATGAGTCTGAGTCCGGTTAGTGCGAACTTGTGCATAGGTCTCTTCGGGTCCCCCACCGGAGGTGGATGGGACACGAGATATGTGGTGGCTGCCATGATCGCAGCTTCCGGCGTCTTAGGTACGACATTGCCGTTGACGTCCATCTCCATGAAGGACGTGTTGAGGGTTCGGGTGACCTCGCGACGTGCAGTGGGGTCCATGTTATCCGTGCGAGAGCGATGCTTGTTGAATTGATTGCCATGCGAGCTGGAACCACCAGCGGCGGAGAGCACAGCATGCCACGTGCTAGACTCTGACGCTGCTTTCTTGCGTTTGTCGATCTCCTCCTACAGTTTCACCTGCCTGTTGTGCTCGCCGATGAGGAGGAGGTGGTATGCCATCAGCAGGTCCCGTGAAGCATCCACAGGCATGATCTTGTTGCCCGCCATGGCTTCCCGTGCTTGGCGCCATCTATCCTCGTTGATGTTGATCTTCTGATAGGCGTTGGCGTTGCCCTCGTTGGTTGGGAGGGACGGCTATCTCCCGTTTCCACCTTGCGGGTTGGGTGGTGGTACGTGCGCACCCGAACCTAGTGGTTGCTATTCCACATCACTTTGGATGACCACGGCGCACTGGTGCGTCCGCGGATTGGATCGCTGCTGCCGCAGCTTTCGGATCTGGAATCGTAGGTTCCCTCATCTGATGGGGGGCCGCACAGATCTGAATTGCAGCTGCTGCTGTCGTACGACTCGTCTGTCAGTGTTGATGTGCATGGCACACTGGGATGTGGGGCCCACGAGGCGGGCTGATGGATGGCAGTGGCACCCGCTTTGGGAGGCGGAGAGTGCCAGTCTGTCCCACCTGGAAGCAGAAGCTTCCGAACAGTATCTCGAGCCCGTCACCAACGGGCTCGAAGTCCTTCATGGTGGCTGGCGAGTGGGCGGTGAAGTTGAAAGCGCTGAAGAGGAGATTGATCTCCGTCGCTGAGGAGTTGTAGATCGCTTTGGTTGGGACCGTCACGATCGCACAATCAGCGCCCCCGATTCCCACAGATGGCACCAATTGACGAGGTTCGATCTCGTCAATGCCCATTGTTATGAGCTTGGGTTTTGGAGAAGATGGGGATGCTGGAGATCGCGGAACGTTTAGCAAACAAGCAACATGGGGACACGAGGTTTACCCAGGTTCAAGCCCCCGGAGGGAAAACCCTACTCCTGCTTCTCTGCTCTTGATTACAGCGGAACCGAAAAGTATAGGGGTACGCAGATGTAATCTGGCGTGGAGGTGTCTATGTGGTGAGTTGAGAGGTGCCCTCCTCGTCGTGCCGTCCTAGCCTTTATATAGAGATAATCAGGTCTCGGGCACAGATCGAGTCAGTTAAAAGTTTAGGGTTTCCCCTTTGAATATTCTATCTACTATAGTCTTGCTCTCCAAGGATCCGGAGGCGTCACGGGCTTGGGCCACCCGAAAACTCCATGGGCTGCACCGCTCGTAGTGGGACTTTTTTGGGCCGGACCATATATGCTAATGTAGTGCACCCGTTGGGTATAACCATGTCACCCGTCGTCGCGGTAGTTGCTGCCGTGATACCCGCTGTTGCGGTTTCCGTCCTCGCGGCGGTCAGCGTAGCCAGCCACGACCATACCGACTTCTTCGCGCTCGTCGTAGACGCGTGTTCTTATTTTCCCGTGGAGGTCGCGCCTACGGTCGTAGTCATCTTCGTCATACGAACGTGTTCGGTTGATGGCATCCTCGCCATCGGCCCAATGATTGGCGATGTCCATCAAGTGATCGATGGTTTTGGGCTTGACGTGTCCGGGCTCCTCTCTAAATTCATGGCGCCTTACGCCACCGTTGAAGGCGTCGATTGCCCTTTCATCCGAGATGTTCACGGTGGAATTATTGATGACGGACCAACGCTGTATGTATGAGCGTATGGAGTTGTTGGACCGTTGGCAACATGCTCGTAGCTCCTCAATTGAAGCCGGTCTTTTGCTGGTGCCCTTGAAGTTGCGGATAAAGCAGTAGGCCAGCTCTTTCCAACTGCGGATGGATCCGGAAGGGAGGCTGTTGATCCAGGATCTGGCCACGCCCGTCAGATGCAGCTGAAGGCATTGCATGGCTATGGTTTTATTCCCTCCATGGAGTTTGACTAACGACAGATGGTTTTCTAGATAGACCTTTGGCTCCTGCATGCCGTCGAACTTGGGGTTGTCCGAAGGAAGCTTGAAGCCCTTAGGCATCCGCGACTGCCGTACATCCCTGCTGAAGCACCTGGCGCCGCATAGTTCCATGTTCTCCTCCTCGGACTCTGTGGAGCACGCACGTTTTGCGCGTGACTTGTCAATCTTACGCCGCATGAGCTCTCTACGAGTGTCGTAGTTGTGGCTCCTACGCTGTGGGCTACGCAGGCGTGACGGCAGATTGTATTCTTTCTCATCGAATGAGGGTGTGCGGCTTAAGGTGAATTTTACCGTGGACTTTTTCTTTGGCTCCACGGCTGATTCTTCGTGGAGCGCGGATCCGACAAGTCTGAGGCCCGCAATCGCAGATTTATAGATTGCATACCATGGATCCCCTGCTGGTGGCTGGTTTGGTGCTAAGTAGGTGGTGGCCGCCATGACCATGGCCTGTGGAGTTTTGGGCATGATATTGCCCTGCGAGTCCATCTTCATGAAGGACATGTCGAGTGCCTTGGTGGCCTCTCGCCGTGTGGCGGGATCCATCGCTCCATGCGGGAGCGATACTTGCGGCCATCGTAGCCTTTCGAGGAAGAGCCACCAGCGGAGGAGAGCGCAACTCGCCGCATGCTCAACTCGTCAGCAGCTCTCCTGCACTTCTCGAGCTCGTGTTGCTGCTTGATTTGTTGATTGTGCTTCTCGATGAGGAGCCAGTGGTAACTCATCAGCATGTCACGAGGGGCGTCAATTGGCAGAGGATTGGTACCTCGCACAGCTTCACGCACCATCATCCACTCGTTGTTGCTGAGGTTGATCTCATTGCGGACGCGGCTGATACCCTTAGTGTTTTCGGGTGCCCTGTTCCCGTTGGAATTGGGCGGGGGTGGTCCGTTACCTTTGTTCCCAGCCTGCGGGTTGGGAGGTGGATTTGGTGGATCGGCGCCATC
Organism: Avena longiglumis; assembly: GCA_030063025.1. NCBI lineage: Eukaryota > Viridiplantae > Streptophyta > Magnoliopsida > Poales > Poaceae > Avena > Avena longiglumis. The sequence goes on along the minus strand of CP125975.1, from coordinate 475,267,210 downwards.
GTCGATGTTTCCGTTATGTATGGCCACGCACATGTAGTGATGAAGGAGATCAGTGCTCCCACAGCTTTCAGATCCAGAATCATAGGTTCCTTCCTCCATAGGAGTGTCGTAGAGATCAGAGTTGCAGCTGACACTATCATCCGAATCGCTTGTCAGCGATAGTGTGCGCAGGGCACCGATTGGTGGCACCCACAAGGCGGGCCTGATCGACGGAGGTGGCACCCGCTCTGGGAGAAGTAGGGTGCCGATCTTGCCCACCTGGTAGCAGAAGTTCCCGAACAGCATCTCGACTCCGTCTCCTACGGAGTCGAAATCCTTGCGAGTGGCCGGGAAGTGGGTGGTGAAGTCGAGGGCAAAGAAGAGGAGGTGATTCTCCATTGTCGAGGAATCGAAGATCGTAGCATATGGAACCGTCACGATCGCACGATCAACGTCCCCAGTTCCCACAAACAGCGCCAATTGACGAGGTTTCGACTCGTCAATGCACATTGTTATGGACTTGGGTCTGGAGAAGATGGGGATGCTGGAGATCGTGAGATGGTTAACAGACACGCAACAAGGGGACACGATGTTACCCAGGTTCAGGCCCCCGGAGGGAAAACCCTACTCCTTCTTGTCTGTTATTTATTGGTGGCGGAATCGAAGATTACAGGGGGTGCACAGATGCAATCTAGCGTGAGGTGTGTGTATGAGTTGGAGAGATCCTCCTCGTCGTGCCCTCCTGGCCTTTATATGGGGAGGCCAGGTCTCGGGTAGGTCGAGTCGGTTACAAGTTAGGGTTTCACCCTTCAAGATTCTATATACATCTTGGTCGTGTTCTCCAAGGAGTCGAACTTCTATCGGTCTTGGGCCATCCGGAATCTCTTGGGCTACACGTTATCAGCAAGTATTCGTGTGGGCCTTCACTGGGCTAGACCGGGTAGGCCAATGTTAGGTACCCATAGGGCATATCCATGTCACTAAGAAAATGCACATAGTGGAACGAAAAGCCAGATTATGAGCATTATAGTACTTGTGCAAACTAGGCCACCATGCACATCCAAAAATGCGAAGGAAGGAGTAGTTGGATTGTATTTTAAGGAGACGATGAATAGGCGTGTCCTGTTGCAACACCGCAATGGGCACGCGATTAATGAGATAGCAAGCGTTCAAGAAAGGCTTCAACCCAAAAACACAATGGGAGAGAGAAGTGGGCCAACAAAGCAAGACCTATTTCTACCAAGTGACGGTGCTTGCGCTCGGCGACCCCATTGTGCTGCGAGGTATGTGGGCACGAGACGCGATGAGAGATGCTCGTGCGATGTAATATATGGTACTGCCATCCCAATCCGATTGAACGACTTTGATTTTAGTGTCTAAAAGACACTCAACGTGAGTCTGAAAGGTGTAAAACACTTGCTCAATATCATACTTGTGCTTGAGGAGGTAAATCGAACAAAACGAGAGTAATCATCGACAAAGCTAACATAATACTTGTACCCTCCCGGAGATGCGACGGCAGGACCCCAAACATCAAAGTGAATTAACTCAAGAGGCATAGTAAAACATGATGAGAAGAATTATAAGGCAACTATCGACTCTTAGCATGCTGACAAGCATCACAAACTGAAGTCTAATTATTGGAAGAACAAATTAAATAATTTTTCTTGACAATAGTTAGAAAAACATTATTGGTGGGGTGACCAAGACGATGATGCCACTCACACGAGGTGGTCTTGATGCCATAGGACGCGCGGCGAGGTGGGGTGGATAACACATGAATAAACAGGATGGGGTACAACCCATCCTAACTTCTAATGTGAAGAAGAATTTTCTTTGTGGCCTTGTCCTTAACAAGGAAAAAAGATGAAATTTAATAAAGAAATCATTATCGGAGACAAGACGATAAATAGATAGAAGATGCAACATGATGGAAGTTCTTCAAGTGAAGGGATGAACCAGGTAAATTCGAGTGTCCAATATGCGATATAGAAAAACCGGCACCGTTGGACACTTGCACTTGATCCTTCTCGCCGTAGCGCTTGTGAACATGGATACGCTCAAGATCACTAGTAAAGTGATCGATATCACCGGAATCCATGATCCAGTGAGGCTCGTGTGAGGATGTAGAGGCGGAGTTGCCGGCGCAGGAGGTCGTAGTGCTTGTGACAGTCAAGCGCCTCATGTCCCCTTTTTTTTTGCAAATTTGGCACTAGGGGCGCCAGCACCGGTTGCGGCCATTGCCGCCTCCGCTTCGTCCGCTGCGTTCACGGTGATTGGCGCCAACGCCTTTTCTACTATTGCGGCGATAGTCAACTCACTGTCCATTGCCACCTTGGCCGTAGCTTCCCGGGCCACCTTGCCCTACATTGCTCCACCCACATGACGACCGCCACTTGGGCGACCAGAGTCATACGCACGGCCTGAGCTGGTGTTTTAGACAGGTCATGACACGGCATTCTCCGAGGAGGCCCAATCACCGACCTCGCTTTCTGCTTCTGGAGCGCTTCAAAATTGAGGACATGAGAATAAAGCGTAGCGAGAGTTAACCGGGCTCCCGCAAAGTTCATCCATGCAGTGATGGGGTTGAAAGCTGGGCCGAGCCCAGTCAACATGTAGTCGATGATCTCATCATCGCAGAGGGGAGAGCCAGCGGCGACCACCTTGACCTTCTGCATATACTCGCCAACGGACTTGTCTTCTTTGTGCATCGCCTTAATTTGGTGCCGGAGGTGCCGAACGCTGGTGCAGTTCTCCACACTGAACATGGGTTGAATGGCTGCCCAAGCCACAACTGCAGTGGTGCAGCCGATCAACTGAGATGTGATCTCTTCGGTCATCGATCTGAGAAGAATCCCGAGGACCTTCTGACCGTGGGTCCACCACTGCTGATATTCAGGATTGGTGATAGTTGGAGCAGTGTAGCCGGTCCCTTCGGTCACGGTCTTGGCCGAAGCCATAGCCGTGTCGTTGAGGAAGCCGTGAATATGCACCCCAACAAAGATTTGGGTTTGTCGGAAAATAGCGAGGATGATGTTTAATAGTTTTGAGCACTCTTCCTATACCATATTGTAGTTTTGAGCATTCTTGCCCATAGAATTTGTAAAACTAAGCAACATTGTAACAGAACTTTGCTAACATCTGGAAGGCACTATACAATTGTATCACCCCCTTCCCCTAAGGCTCCACTCCGTCTCGTATTCTGGCTCTGTGGATCTTCTGGTGAAATAGGATTTTTGGGATATTTTTCGGGATTTTTCCTGATAGTTGATTTGCTGCACAAAAACTAGAAACCAATGTAATTCTGCTAAAAACAGCGTCAGTCCGTGTTATTTGTATCCAAATCACACAAGTTTAGAGGAGAAACAATAGAAAAAGTGTTCGGAAAAATAGATACGTTTTGGACATATCAAGGGGCAAACCGGCCCATTAATGGTGATCGCAGCAGGCGACAACGAAGAGTGGGCCCTGGAGGGAGATGCCGGTCTCTCGGGCGGAGCTACGCCTATCTCAGGGCGGGCACCATGCATGTTTATCGCTGGTGCAACATGCACGTCGATCGCGAGTGCAGGGCGATGCTTGGGAATTTCCTGCACATTTTAAGAACTGCCTATACCAGGCGCATCTGTGGTCAAATAAGACATGCCATATTTTCTCTTCACCAGTTTATTGGAAAGAAACGAAATCGCATCTTTTAGAGTGGACACATCACCATTAACATCGGGAGTGAAATAGGAGAAATGGACTCATCGAAAACAACATCACGAAAGATGTAGATACGTCTCATGGAGCGATCCAAGAACATGTACCCTTTATGCATCGGACTATACCCTAAGAAAATGCACATAGTGGAACGAAAAGCCAGCTTATGAGCATTATACTTGTGCAAACTGGGCCACCATGCACATCCAAAAACGCGAAGGAAGGAGTAGTTTGATTGGATTTTAAGGAGACGATGAATAGGTGTGCCCTGTTGCAACACTGCAGTGGGCGTGCGATTAATGAGATAACACGCGTTTAAAAAGGCTTCAACCCAAAAACAAAATGGGAGAAAGAAGCGGGCCAACAAACCAAGAGTTGTTTCTACCAAGTGACGGTGCTTGCACTCGGCGGCCCTGTTTTGCTGCGAGGTATGTGGGCACGAGACACGATGAGAGATGTCAGTGCGATGTAATCTGTGGTACTCGTCATCCCAATCCGATTGAACGACTTTGATTTTAGTGTCTAAAAAACAATCAACTGAAAGGTGTAGAACACTTGCTCAATATCATACTTGTGCTTGAGGAGGTAAATAGAAAAAAACGAGAGTAATTATCGACAAAGCTAACATAATACTTGTACCCTCCCGAAGGTGCGATGGCAGGACCCCAAACATCCAAGTAAATTAACTCAAGAGGCATAGTAAAACATGATGATAAGCATTATAAGGAAACTATCGACTCTTAGCACGCTGAGAAGCATCACAAACTGAAGTCTAATTATTGGAAGAACAAATTAAATAATTTTGTTGACAATAGTATGAAAAACATTATTCTTGGGGTGACCAAGACGATGATGCCACTCAGACGAGGTGGTCTTGATGCCAGAGGACGGCGTGGCGAGGTGGGGTGGATGATGCACGACTAAACAGGATGGGATATAGCCCATCCTAACTTCTACCCGAAGAAGAATTTTCTTCGTGGCCTTGACCTTAACAAGGAAAAAACAATGAAATGTAATAAAGAAATCATTGTCGGAGACAAGATGATAATTAGATAGAAGATGCAACATGAAGGATGTTCTTCAAGTGAAGGGATGAACCTTGTAAATTCAAGTGACCAATATGCCATATAGAAAAACCGGAACCATTGGCCACTTGCACTTGATCCTTCTCGTCGTATAGCTTGTGAACATGGAGACGCTCGAGATCACTAGTAAAGTGATCGAGATCACCGAAATCCATGATCCAGTGAGGCTCGTGTGAGGATGTAGAGGCGGAGTTGCCTACGCGGGAGGGCGTAGTGCTTGTGACGGTCAAGCGCCTCATGTCCCCAATTTATTTTTGCAAATTTGGCTCTAAGGGTGCCAGCGCCGGTTGTGGCCATTGCCGCCTCCATTTCCTCCATTGCGGTCACGGTGATTTCCTCCACCGCCGTTTTCGCCTTTGCGGGGACAGTCAACTCCCTGGCCATTTCCACCTTGGCCGTAGCCGCTCGGGCAGCCTTGCCCTGCGTTGCGCCACCCGCAGGACGACCGCCACTCGGGCGACCAAAGTCATACGCGCGGCTAGAACTGGTGTTTTAGACAGGTCGCGACACAATATTTGCCGAGGTGGCCCAATCACCGACCTCCGCTTTCTGCTTCCGAAGCGCTTCAAAACTAAGGACATGAGAATAAAGCGCAACTAGAGTTAACCGGGCTCCCGCGAAGTTCATCCATGCAGTGATGGGGTTGAAAGCCGGGCCGAGCCTAGTCATCATGTAGTCGATGATCTCATCATCGCAGAGGGGAGAGCCAGCGGCGACCACCTTGACCTTCTGCATATACTCGCCAACGGACTTGTCTTCTTTGTGCATCGCCTTAATTTGGTGCCGGAGGTGCCGAACGCGGGTGCGGTTCTCCATACTGAACATGGGTTGAATGGCTGCCCAAGCCACAACTGCAGTGGTGTAGCCGATCAGCTGAGATGCGATCTCTTCGGTCATCGATCTGAGAAGAATCCCGAGGACCTTCTGACCGTGGGTCCACCACTACTGATATTCAGGATTGGTGATAGTTGGAGTAGTGTAGCCGGTCCCTTCGGTCACGGTCTTGGCCAGAGCCATAGCCGTGTCGTTGAGGAAGCCGTGAAGATGCACCCCAACGAAGTTGGGATGGCTCAACGCCCTCCATAGCATGTAGTTGCTGCTGTCCCGGCGAACCGCTATGGGCTGCATGACAGGATATGGTGTCGAGGCCGAGAGGTAACAGGGCGAGCGGGAGTGGGGGTTATCGCGCTAGATACGGAGGCTAACGACAACGCGTATTCGGTGGTCATCGCGGAGGTGGCGGCGGCAGATGGGAGCTGCGGACTCCCTAGGGTTAGGCAGCGGGGATGGACTCGCAAGCTCTGGTACCAAGTTTCGTTTAGGGTTTTCCACGGGGTCAAAGCCTACTCACGTCTCTTCTATATTTTATTTTTCGAAAAGCGACGTACCGGGCCTCTCCATCAGGTCTCTTCTATATACAATGATCAGTACAAATACATACGTACACACGTGTACACATACATGACAGATATATTGTACTAGACCTATCTAACATGGCGAAGACTTGGGCTTGTCGGAAAATAGTGATGACGATGCTGAATAGAAGCACATTCGACACCCTTGCTATATCGAATTGTAGTTTTGAGTAGTCTTGCCCATAGAGTTTTGTAAACCTAAGCAACCTCGTAACTGAATTTTGCCAACCCTACTATTTTCTTTCTCCCGCACCAAGTGATATATTACCAGCAGATTTGCCTAAAAAAACTGACTGGAGGAGTGGAACTTAATGAAGTAGATGTACTTGTGCAGCTTACTGCGGATACAAGGTATGCAACTATGCTTCAAGTTCGGCTAACTGGAGTAATTCAGCCTGTTTCTTCGTTCTACCCGCACCAACCCCAATCTGGTCAACTATTCTTTGATTTTGATCTAGAAGCCCGTCAGCTTATCCTGACTGCTGCCAATTCGACGACACATTCGTCGCCACGGACTGAATACCGATGCGAGCACGAGCTTTCTGCCGTGTGCTTTCAGACCGTGCAATTATATAGATAAAAAGCTCTCCACCGACGGTGCCATCCAATTTGGGAAAAACTCGTGCTCGCTTTGGCAGCTTTCCTCCCGACCCGGCCAAGCTTCACCAACCCCAGCATGTGAGCCCTATTTAGAGTGCTCACTTCTCTGCTCTTCAGCAACCAAGCAGCAGCTGCACTACAACACCTTTCAGCTCACATCTCAGATACATAGTTGATCACCGCAGCAATGGCCTCCACCTGGACCCTTGAGATCGAGTCACCCGTGGCCGCGTCACGCCTGTTCCGTGCCGGCGTCACGCCTGTTCCGTGCCGGCGTCATGGACTGGCACAACCTGGCCCCCAAGGTTGCTCCTCACATCGTCGCCAGCGCCCACCCCGTCAAGGGAGCAGGCGGCATCGGCATCGGCAGCGTCAGGCAGTTCAACTTCACCTCAGGTATGCACTACATATATGCATCGATGTGACCAGTCAACCTGATGTAATCCAGCACACATAATAATCATCAAAGCGGTAGCATCTCACGCACTTGATCACTTAATCTTGCAGCCATGCCCTTCAGCGTCATGAAGGAGAAGCTTGAGTTCCTCGACGTGGAGAAGTGCGAGTGCAAGTCGACCCTCATAGAGGGTGGCGGCATTGGCACCACGATTGAGACGGCCACATCGCACTTCAAGGTGGAGGCAACGGCCAATGGTGGCTGCGTGGTTAAGGTCGAATCTACATACAAGCTGCTGCCCGGTGTGGAGGTGAAGGATGAAACCGCAAAGGCCAAGGACTCCATCACCAACATCTTCAAAGGCGCCGAGGCGTACCTCATCGCCAACCCAGATGCCTACAACTAAATCAATTCAATGGACAGAAATTCGTACGATATTATGGTGTTTCTCTTATGTGTGTGTGTGCTTTCTTTCTCTCTAAATAAAGCTGCTCCCAGCAGTGACGAGAGAGCACCGGACAGGGTGTGTGTACTTGAGATGAGAAGTTGAGACTTGAGAGTGTATACTTGTTTTTTCTCTTGTTGTTATGAATTTACCTCTTGGTTTTGGATGCCAATAAAATTGGGATTTATTATTCATGAAGTAGTGCTCTGTTTTGGTGTATTCTTATAACCTTTTCATTTAAGATCAACTTGGCGAAGGGTTCTTCCAAAATAACAAAACAGTACACGTATTGTTTTTCCCATCCTCAACTTGCGGTCGATGCTCCTGATATGTTAATGGGTAATAAGACCACCAAAAAACTTACATATAGCAACAAGAAAAGGAAAAAAATACGACGAAACAACATTTAACAAGTATAACCTCTAATGAGACAAATTGGTATATTTGTGAGATTTGATGAAAGGCATCAACAAGGATGTGAAAGATGTATCAGTGGAGAAGGTTGCTGCCCTTTATTTCGAAATGGGGAGCGGAGTCCTGACCTCTGCATCGAGCGATGCAAACAAACTTTTATATATTACTAGTTGAATGCTTGTGCGTTGCACGGAATTTTAAAATTTCCCCGACTATAAATATTAAAATATAATACATGCTATATTCTTCAAAGTCATGGTAAATATGTATATATTATTCACTTCTTATTTTCCACTGGACCTTTAGTTTCTCTCTAAATAAAGCTGCTCCCGGCGGTGACGAGAGAGCGCAGAACAGGGTGTGTGTACTTGAGATGAGAAGTTTTTTTTTTGAGGGGTCTACGGCGGGCAAAAAAGCCGGTCTAAACCAATTTTCATTAAAAGAACCAACAAGTAGCCAAATTACAGAAAACGAAGAGGACTACCTACATATGGTAACTCTAAGCATGTACATAACTCTAAGCAGCAGAATGTAAGTGGGCAAGAAGAGGACTACCTACATATGGTAACCTACTTGAGATGAGAAGTTGAGACTTGAGAGTGTATACTTGTTTTTTCTGTTTTTTTTATGAATTTACCACTTGGTTTTGGATGCCAATAAAATTGGGATTTATTATTCATGAAGTAGTGCTCTGTTTTGGACGGGAAGTTCATGTGTATTCTGATAACTTCTTCATTTAAGATCAACTTGGAGAAGGGTTCTTCCAAAATAACAAAACAGTACACGTATTGTTTTTCCCAGCCTCAACTTGCGGCCGATGATCTTGATATGTTAATGGGTATTAAGACCACCAGAAAAAAGGAAAAAAACACGACGAAACAACGTTTAACAAGTACAACCTCTAATGAGACAAATTGGTATATTTGTGAGATTTGATGAAAGGCATGAACAAGAGACACAAGGCACGATGTATTCGGGAGGCACCCATCGACGAGCTTGTTGAGCTCATAGTAATCTTCTTAATTAATGTGAGCACAATTCTTTCCTATAAAACCTGAAGGTATTTTTTTTAGAAAATGCCGTATTACTACTCGAATCCCTTGTAAGTTTATCATGAAAATATCTATTCTCGGAACAGGCTTTCGTCCCGCTTTATAAATAAAGCAACATCCATGTCCATACAACCATCCAACCAGAACAGCGGCCGAGGCCAAACGAGAAAAGGAGAAAAGGGTATAAGTCCGCTGGGGCCACAACACAATAGAGCCCAAAACTAAAAGAAACGAAAGGACCCCAGCAACGCAGTAGCCGCTGCCCGGGGAAGAACCATCACGAGCGAGCCGGCGCCGAGAAGGGTGACGCCACCGTCCTCAGGGCCCAAAGGGTGCTGTCGAGAGCCGCCCGGTCACGCTACCTCACCAACGGCGAACACTGCTAAAGGAACAATCGAGTCAGAAACACTTGTGGGATAGATCCGCTCAATCACCATCTTGTTTCTCACATTCCATAGAGTCCAGGCTAGGGCCGCAAACACTAGCCAGAAAAGGCGGTGTCCCCTTCTAGCACGGTTCGCCTCGGCCTGCAAGAACTCCCCAAACTCCTGGGCCTGCCAAGATGTCCCTAGTGCCTCCCTAATAAAGCTCCACAGAAATGAGCTGCCATGCACGAGAACATAATATGGGCATAGGTCTCCGGGGTCCCACATAGGGAGCACAGACCGTTGCCCCGACCATTACGTTTGGCCACCTCCACCCCTGAGGGCAGGTGATCACGGAGAAGCTGCCAAATGAAGATACAATGATGAGGGGGAGAGGGGCCTTCCAGAGGGGCGAGGTCCATCGAAGCTCCGACCCTCGAAAAGGGTCCAATAAGCCGAGATCACCGAGAACTCCCCACTCGGGGTCAGACGCCAGGATGTCGAGTCCTGTCCCTCAGATAGGAAGGTAGGGAGGGCATCCATCAGACGCTGGAACTCCTCCGCTTCGACCTTGCTAAAGGTTCGCCGTAACAAGATGTTCCAGCTTCCCTCTCGAAAGGCCTCGGCAACCAGGATCGTCAGGGAGGTGGAGATGGCATATAGGGCGGGGAACTGCTCGCAAAGCAGGGACACCAGGAGCCATGGATCAAGCCATCGACGAACCTTTTGCCCATCACCAATGGAAAAGCAGATGCTCTGCCCGATATAGTGCTTAATATCCTGGATGACCCTCCAAAATTGAGAGCCCTCCCGACGTTTGCACGCTAAGAGGGGACGACCGCGGAGATACTTAGCCTTGATGAGTTGAAGCCAGATCCCCCCGTCATCGCGAAGGATACGCCATACCCATTTTAATATCAGAGCCACATTAAAGGGGCGAGAGTCAAGGATCCCTATGCCCCCAAGGCATTTGGGGGCGCATAAGTCTGCCCATTTAACCATATGGTACCTATGGTGGCCATCCCTCGCTGCCCAGAAGAACCTAGACAGCTCCTTGGCGAAGTCTGCATGGTTCCCCTCCAGGAGAAGGTATAGCCCCATTTGGTACATGGGCAGGCTCGAAAGACAGGAGTTGACCAGGATCCTCTTGCTCGCCTTGGTCATGAGCCTAGCTGTCCAGGGTTCGGCTTTGGACCAAACCCTCATGACTAGGGGTGCAAGGTCCTTAATCAGGATCCTAGTCTCTCGGATGGGCATCCCTAGGTAGGTAGTCGGGAAGTACGCCAACCTATAATTCAATTTATCGACAATGCGCTGTCGATCCTCCTCGGGGTATCCCAAAACAAAAACCCCACTCTTGTCAAAGTTAATCTTCAACCCTGACATGGATTCGAAGAAGAGAAGCAGGAACTTGAGATTAATAATGTCAAGGTCCGACCCCTATACCATGATCATCGTGTGATCCGCGTATTGGAGGTGGAAAATGCCCCCTCCAGGGATAAGGTGCCCCACCACACCCGAAATGTGGCCAGCGATTTTGGCTTTATCCAAAATCTCTGCCAGGGCATCCACCGCAGAGTTAAACAACAGAGGGGATATAGGATCCCATTGTCTAACCCCACAGGACGTACTAAAGTAAGGGCCAATCTCCCCATTAATGTTGATCGCTGTCCTACCGCTCATCACAAACTACATGATCCAGCAGACCATCCTGTCATCCACACCCCACCTCTCCGGGACTAGCCTCAGGAAGGCCCAGTCCAAGCGATCATAGGCCTTATGGAAGTCTAACTGAAGGAACACTCCCTTCTGAAAAGTTCCTATACCTCATGAATAATCTCATGAAAGGCAAGGACCCCATCATGAATCAAGAGTCCCTTAATAAAGACGAACTATAGGGGGTGAGTGAGACGCTCCATGACAGGAGCAAGCCGCATTGCGCAAACCTTTCCAAAGATCCTCTGTATAAAATTGATGACCGTGATCGGTCGGAAATGGCGGATATCCGTGCCCCCCTCTACTTTGGGAATCAGGGCAATCACACCAAACTTTAGACGAGACATGATGAGGGTCCCGGTATAGAACTCTTGAAACATTTGCATAATCACGGGCTGTAGCTAGGCCCGGGAGGTCTGGAAGAAGGACACCGACAAACCATCAAGTCCAGGCGCCGACCCAGTCCGCATGGACCACATCACCGCAGCCACTTCCTCCGGGAGGAACGGGAGAGTAATCTCCGCATTCTCCACAGGGGTGACAGTTGCCTCGCCCGCCCAGAAGTCGGGGTCCAGCGAAAGGCCCGAGCGTGGTGCCATAGAGAACAGCTCCTTGTAAAAGAAATAAATATGGGAGGAGAGCTCTTGTGGGGATTCCAACAGGGTGTTTCCCTCCTAGAGGCAGGAGATTGTGCACTTCCTCCTCCTGCCACTGGCAATGGCATGGAAGTAGGTTGTGTTCGATTCCCCTTGGACAGTCCAATTCTAGTGACTTTGCTGTCGCCAGAACGCCTCCTCCCCTTTGTAAAAATACATAATGGAGGTCTCAAGGGAGTACGTATGAGACCAGGCCTCTTCCGAGAGGCCTCTTAGGTTGGCCTCTAGGTCAAGGGCCTAGATATCCCGCAGAATGGTCTCCTTTTGGTCCGGAAGGGCCGCCCCCAGGTTTGCCCCCATCCTCTCATAAATTGTTGGGTGAGGTTAGCACAGTGATGCCAAAAATTAACCGTGCAATAGACGCGAGGAGGGGAGGCGGCGGCCTCCATCCACATAGACCGAACCGCCTCCATAAACCCGACCTTATGGAGCCAGAAAGCCTCGAAGTGGAATGGGTTCAGCCTCGACGGAGGCCCTCCCCCTGAGGACATGCAGAGAGGGGTTGATACGTCCATTTTGCATCGCTATTTTATATCATAATTTACTGTTATTCATTGATATATTACATATTAAGAGATGATATTGATGTTATTTCATCTATTTTGCATGATTGATGACTTTTGGAGGATGAACCGCCGGAGTCAGGATTCTGATGGAAAAAGCGTTGTCTAGATGCAATATTTGCGAAGATCAGTAAATCCCAGAAAATATACGGAAATTCATATTTTTCCAGAAGACAAATATAGCCAGAAGGATAAGTGGATATGGGCAACAGGGGGCCCACACCACCCCCTGGCGCAGGTCCCCTGGGCCGCGCCACCAGGTGGTGTGGCCAACCTGGCCCACCTCTAGCATCGCCCTTCCGCGTATATAATCCTCCCAAAAACCTAAGACTCGGGTAGCGACCACAGAAAGATTCCGCCACCTCTGCGGGGCAGAAACTACAGAGAGAGAAAGAGCTCTCCGGCAGGCAAAAATCTACCGGGAAATTCCTTCCCAGAGAGGGGAGATCGTCGCCATCGACACCGTCATCAAGCTAGAATTCATCAGGATCATTATCATCATCATCACCACGAGTACCATCATCACCACACCGTACCGCTGTAACAATTAGGTTGAATCTTACATAGTTCTTAGGGGAAACTTTCTCGGTGTTGATTACTTATTGTAGTTGATGCTATTGAGTGGAACAATTGGATTATTTTCATGTTCAGATTGTTACTTATCATTATTTCATCTCTGATCTTGATCCATATGATGTCTCGTGAGTAGTTCGTTTAGTTCTTGAGGACATGGGAGAAGTCATGTTGTTAGTAGTGGAATCATGTTGAGTAATATTTAATGGTTTGATGTTTAAGTTGTGGTGCTATTCTTCTAGTGGTGTCATGTGAACGTCGACTACATGATACTTCACCTTTATGGTCCTAGGGGAATGCATTGTGTATTTGGCTACTAATTGTGGGGTTGCCAGAGTGACAGAAACCTAACCTCCGTTAGGAAACCATTGCACAAGGGAGTGTAGGATCTTAGAGTTTAATACCGTGGTTAGGTTTTTATCTTAATTACTTTCTTGTAGTTACGGATGCTTGCAAGGGGTATAATCACAAGTATGTATTAGTCCAAGAAAGGTCAGTACATTAGCATAGATTCACCCACACAACACTTATCAAACCAAAGAAGATTGATCAACTATATGAAGCGAAAGCACTTGACAATGTTCCCATGTATCCTCGAGAACGTTTGGTCATCTTAAGTAATACAACCGGTTTGTCCTTTGCTAAAAAAAGGATTGGGACACTTGCTGCAATTATTATAATTGTCTTTTATTTACTCGCACTTTATTTATCTACATTATCAAAAAACCCTAAAAATCCGTTTTCTAAGTATTTACAGTGAATCCTTGATCTAAACCGCTTGTCAACACCTTCTGCTCCTCGTTGGGTTCGACAATCTTATTTATTTAAAGTACTACGATACACCCCCTATACTTGTGGGTCATCAAGACTATTTTCTGGCGCCTTTGCCGAGGAGTGAAGCACTATTGAAGAGTGGAACTGGTAAAGGAAATTTCTATTGTGAGTATTGTTTTATTTTTGCCTGTTACTTTATTTCAATATGGATAACACACTTGGTTTCCTATTTTGAAAATCTACTACCACTGATAAGGTAGTAGATGAACCACCACCTGCTAAAATAGATCCTTTTAAAATACCTACAAAAATTATTGATCGTGTTATGGATAATTGCTATTTTGGAGATGGAACTGCCCATCCTGTGATCATTTGCTTTTTATACATGAATTATGCGATTTGTTCAAGTGTGCAGGTATTACAATGGATCAAGTTAAGAAAAAGCTATTCTCTCTATCATTGAAAGGCAGAGCTGGGAATGGTATAAGCTGCTGAAGAATGGCCGATCTATTGAATGGGGAGGAAATTGTACCTCTCTTTTGTTCTAAATTCTATCCTCCTAGTGAGATTCATAAAGATCGAAATCAAATATATAATTTTTGGCCTCGTGATAGAGAGAGTACTGCCCAAGCTTGGGGGAGATTGAAGTTACTAATGCTCAAATGTCCCATTCATGAGCTCCCCAATAATATTATTATTAATAACTTCATGATAAGGATTTATTGGATGCTTCTTGTGCTAGGTCATTCACACGTATGCAAGAAGAATCTAAATGGGATCTTCTAGACCGTATTCAAGAAAATACTAAAGCATGGGAGAATGACAAAGGAATAAATTCAGGTATAAATTATGATTATGAATGTATTAAAACTTTTATGGGAACTGATGACTTTCATAATATTAGTACTGTTTATGGTCTTGATTCTCAAGTTCTTGCAATTTTTTTAAGGCCTTTGCCTCTTATATTGAAATTCCCCAAAAGGAATGGAACAAGTATCATGCGCCATATAAAGATATTGTTAATTATGTTCCTGCTAGAAATATTGAGGTTTGTACTGTTGATCGTATTTTGCCTAAACCTTATATGGAGAAAATACCTTTCCCTGCTAAGGTAATGGAACATTCTATGATAACTAGTGTGGTTAACAAAAGTACAAAGAAAGCCGTAGAACCTGATGAACAAATAAGTGTTGAACCTGCAGTAGCAATTGTTAAAGACATTGTCACTAAAAATATAGAAGATGAACACATTGTCTTTTGTGAAGATGCTTCTAAAATTGTTTCACATCCTAGTAGAACTAGGAAAACTAGCGTCCCTGTGCTCTTTGTCAGAATAGGTGATCATTGCTATTATGGTTTATGTGATATTGGTGCAAGTTCAAGTGCTATAAGTTATGATATTTACAAAGAAATTATGCATGAAATTGGTCCTTGTGAACTTGAAGACATTGATGTGGTTATTCACCTTGCTAATATAGAGACTATCTCTCCAATTGGTATTGTAAAAGATGTGGAAGTTCTTTATGGTAAGACTAAATATCCTGCTGATTTTCTAGTGCTTGGGTCAACTACTAGCAAAACTTGTCCTATCATTTTTGATAGACCTTTCTTAAACACGTGTGGAGCTATTATAGATTGTAGGAAGGAGAAAATTTTAACTAAATTTGATGGGGAATCTTATGAGTTTAATTTTTCCAAATTTTCTAAGGCTCCTTATGAAAATGAATTGCCTGATGAGGATTTTAGAGTTGAACAACTCGCTTCTATTTCTCTTGCTCCTAACAATGCTTTGCAGCAATATGTGGAAGACCATAAAAGTGAGATCTTCATTGAAGAAAGAAATGAGATTGACGAGATTCTCCTTCGTCAACCCAAGATGCTTAAGCATAATCTACCTGTGGAAGATTTGGGTACCACATTACCACCTAAAAAGGATCCGGTTCTCGATCTGAAACCTTTACCTGATGATCTTAAATATGCTTACATCAATGATAAGAAAATATATCCTGTTATTATTAGTTCTAAACTTTCAGGAAAGGAAGAGGAAATATTATTAGAAGTATTGAAGAAACACCGAGGAGCTATGGGATATAATCTTGATGATTTAAAAGGGATTTATCCTACTATATGTTAGCATTCTATTAATATAAAACCCGATGCAAAACCAGTGGTTGAACATCAACGCCGCTTAAATCCTAAGATGAAAGAAGTGGTAATAAATGAGGTATTAAAACTTCTTGATGCTGGTATTATTTATCCTATTGCTAATAGTCAATGAGTTAGTCCTGTTCATTGTGTCCGTAAGAAAGGAGGAATTACTGTTGTGCCTAATGAAAATAATGATCTTATTCATTAAAGACTAGTAGTTGGTTATAGGATGTGCATTGATTTCAGAAAGGTTAACAAAGTTACTAAGAAAGGTCATTATCCATTACCTTTTATTGATCAAATGTTAGAAAGGTTGTCTAAGAAGACTCATTTTTGTTTTATGGATGGATATTCTGGATTCTCTCAAATTGCTGTTAAACAACAAGATTAAGAGAAAACCATTTTACGTGTCCTTATGGAACTTATGCTTATAGGCGTATGCCTTTTGGTTTGTGTAATGCTCCCTCTACTTTTCAAAGATGTATGTCTGCTATCTTTCATGGTTTTTGTGAAGAAATTATGAAAGTATTCATGGACGATTTTTCCGTCTATGGAACTTGTTTTGATAATTGTCTGCACAACCTTGATAAATTTTTGTAGAGATGCAAAGAAACTAATCTTGTTCTTAATTGGGAGAAATTTCAGAAAGAGGTATTGAAGTTGATGAAGACTAATCTTGTTCTTAATTGGGAGAAACTAATCTTATATGGTTAATGAAGGAATTGTCCTTGGACATAAAATTTCTGAAAGAGGCATTGAAGTTGATAGAGCCAAAGTTGAAGCAATTGAGAAAATGCCCTGTCCTAGGGGTGTTAAAGGTATTCGCAGTATCCTTGGTCATGCTGGTTTCTATAGGAGGTTTATTAAAGATTTCTCCAAGATATCAAAACCTCTTACCAATCTTCTCCAAAAAGATGTACCTTTTGTTTTTGATGATGATTGTAAGGAAGCTTTTGAAACTCTAAAGAAATATTTAACTACTGCTCATATTGTCTAATCACCTGATTGGAATTTACCCTTTGAAATTATGTGTGATGCTAGTGATTTTGCTGTAGGTGCTGTTCTTGGACAACTAATATATAAAAAAGTTGAATGTTATCCATTATGCTAGTAAGACTCTTGATGTTGCTCAAAAGAATTATGCTATTACTGAAAAAGAGTTCTTGGCTGGAGTCTTTGCTTGTGATAAGTTTAGACCTTACATTGTTGATTCAAAAGTTACTATTCATACTAATCATGCTGCTATTAAATACCTTATGACAAAGAAAGATGCTAAGCCTAGACTTATTATATGGGTGTTGCTTTTATAAGAGTTTGATCTACATATTGTAGATAGTAAAGGTGCTGAAAATCCTGTTGCTGATAATTTGTCTCGATTGGAAAACATATCTTTTGATCCTATGCCTGTTAATCATAGTTTTCCAAATGAACAGTTGGCTTCAATAAAGGTAAGCTCGCAAGAGAGTCCTTGGTATGCTGATTATGCTAAATTTATTGATTCCAAGTGACATGGTTATACCCTACGGGTACACGACTTCAGCATACCTGGTCCAGCCCAAGGAAGGCCCACAGCAGATATACGCTGGCCCATGAAGATTTTCGGGTGGCCAAGGCCCATGACGCCTTCGGATCCTTGGAGAGCAAGACTAGCATAGATAGGAAATTCAAAGGGGTAAAACCCTAGAACCTGTAACCGACTAGGACTATGCCCGGGACCTGCCTAAGTCTATATAAAGGCCAGGAGGGCACGTCCTAGATCTCTCGACTCATACTTTCGCACACACCTCCACGCCAGATCGACTCTGCGCACCATGTAACCTTCGGTTCCGCCGTAATCAAGAGCAGACAAGGAGTAGGGTTTTCCCTCCGGGGGCCTGAACCTGGGTAAATCTCGTGTCCCCTGGTTGCTTGTCTGTTAACCGTGCCACGATCTCCAGCATCCCCATCTTCTCCAAAACCCAAGTCCATAACAATGGGCATTGATGATATTAAACCTCGTCAATTGGCGCCGTCTGTGGGAAACGGGGCTGCTGATTGTGTGATCGTGACGGTCCCGACCCGATCGATCTACAACTCCGCGGCGACGGAGAACCACCTCCTCTCGCACGACTTCACCGCCACTCGCCGCCACCATGAAGGATTTCGAGCCCGTGGCGACGGACTCGAAATTTTGTTCGGGAGCTTCCGGTGTGGGACAACGGCACACTCCGCCTTCCTGAGCGGGTGCCCGTGCCATCGATCAGGCGCGCCTCGTGGGCTCCACACCCCGTGCTACGCACATCACCATCGACAGATGAGTTCTACAACAGCAGCAGCTGCAACTCCGATCTGTGCGATCCGCCTTCGGATGAAGGGACCTACGGTTCCGGATCTGAAAGCTGCGGCAGCAGCGAGCCGATCTACGAGTGCTACCAATGCGCCGCAGTCATCCAGGAGCAACAAACGCCTAACCCGCCGCCCAACACGAACCCGAACCCGCAAGATAGAAATAGCGGAAACGGCGGGAACAGAAGAAGCCAGTCCCCCCCACCCGAAGGGGAAAACAACAACCACGTCATCCAACTTAGCAAAGAAGGATGGGTCCAGGCACGTCGTGCCGTTGCAGGCGACATAGTCCTACCCGTGGACTCCCCACGTGACTTACTGATGGCGTACCACTACCTCCTCATCGAGGAGCACAAGAAGCAAGTCAAGATGAAGGAGACGCTCGACAAACGCAAGCAAGCAGCCTCCGAGTCCAGCGCGCGATGAGCTGCGCTCTCCGCCATGGCACCCGGCTCTAGCACGAACGGAAACCAGGGAAACAACCACCGCTCGCGGGTGGAAAACATGGATCCCATGGAACGCCGTGATGTGACCCGAACTCTCCACACATCGTTCATGGATATGGATGCCGACGGCAACATCATCCCGAAGACACCGCAAGCTGCTATCATGGCATCCACTGCGTATCTCGCGGCCCACCAACTTCCGGAAGGGGACCCAAAAAGAGCCATGCATAAGTCCGCACTCACTAGACTCTGACTCGTCGGAGCTGCGCTCCACGAAGACGCTCCTGCGGAGCCGAAGAAGAAAGCTCCGGTCAGGCGCGACCGGAGCCCCACCCCTTCATCCGAGGAGGAGGAGGAGTACGACCTTCCTCGAAGGAAGAAGAGCTCGCATCGCCATAAACGCGACTACGACGCCAGAGACGCGCTCACACAGCGCAAAATCGACAAAGAACGAGCCAAACGCGCATGCTCGTCCGAGTCCGAGATGGATGAAGATGAAGGAGAACTCTATGGAGCTCGATGCTTCAGCAGATCTGTTCGGCGAACACAGATGCCACGCAATTTCAAGCTTCCTTCGGAAACTCCGAAGTTCAACGGCACGCAAGATCCAAAATCTTGGCTCAGCGATCATCTATCATCCGTCAAGCTGCATGGCGGTAACAAAGAAACCGCCATGCAATGCCTCCAGCTGCAGCTGACAGGCACGGCGCGGGTCTGGCTCAGCAGCCTATCAACAGGATCCATCCGAAGTTGGGAGGAGCTAGCTTACAGCTTCATCCGAAATTTCAAGGGCACCAGCAAGAGGCCCGCCTCAATCGAAGAGTTGCGAGCCTGCACTCAGAGAACAGGGGAATCTATTCGCTCGTACCTATTACGCTGGTCTACCACCAAGAACTCCGCAGCACATATCTCCGAGGAGAGGGCCATCGACGCCTTCAGAGACGGCGTCAAACGCCAAGATTTCAAGGAGGAACTTGGGCGTGTCAAGCCCAAGACACTCGACTACCTCATGGAAATTGCCAACAGTTGGGCAGACGGCGAAGATTGCATCCAGCGAGCGCAATCAGATGAAGAGGACGACTACGGCCGAAGGCGAGAACGCCGTAGTAAGAGAAGGTCGCATGTCTACGAAGACCGCGACGGACCCGATATGGTCGCGGCTGGCTACGCCGACCGCCGCAACGACAACAGCCGCAACAGCGGAGGATACCGCGGAGGAAATTTCCGCGACAGCGGACGACCAGAACAGTCGTGGCAACGCCGCGACCGCAACAACGGACCCTCAGCATTCGACAAACTTTCGGGTCCATGCACCATCCACTTCTACATCGACAAACAAGATGGCAAAAATAAAGCCAGTCACATGCTCAAGGACTGCCGCGAGTTCCAGAAACTTAGCGAAAGCATCGTGCAGATGAGGCAACAAACCCCAAACCCTGCGTTCGTAAACGCACCCGCGCCAGGAGAAATAGCACACGGAGCTCCTCCACCACCACCTATTGGAGGCCCAAACCAACCAGTCGCACCAGCGCAAAACAACGCCGGGGTCGGATACCCTCCACCAAAGGGAGCACTAAATATGATCCAGAAGGGATGACCCACAAACAGGGTGCAGAAGAAAATCACCCGACAAATCAACTTGGCCGTGGCAACTCCGCCTGCAATCCCTGAGTACCTCAGTGGATCGCAGTCCTGCATCACATTCACTCGCGCGGATCACCCTTTCGGATCCTCGCCCGAGCCATGCTACCACAGTCTTTGGGCGCATATCGTAGGCTTTGAGATGAGACGCGTCTTCATGGACAGTGGCAGCGGCATAAATCTAATGTTCGCAAGCACTCTAGCAGCTATGCGGATCCCGCAATGCAGCCTGGAACAATCAGACACAACGTTCCACGACATTGTCCCAGGAAAGGGCATATTCCCCCTGGGCAAAATAGGGCTCGACGTTATCTTCGGGAAGCCGGACAACTTCGGCGGGGCGCCTCAATTTGAAGTGGTGGTGGCGTCGCAATACCACGCCATCTGGGCGTGTAGCATTCCTGGTTCTGGCCGTCCCTTTACGCATACCTACTACTCAAGATGCGGGACCAAGGGCGTCATCACAGTCCACGGGAGCTTCACCCGATCGGACCAATGTGACAGGGATTTCAACAAAATCTCCCGGTCTTTCGGCATGCAAGACGAGCTTGTAAGGCTCCGTGAAGTAACGGACAATGGGGTACCCCCAGTCACAAGGCAGAACGCACCTGACATGTCCTTCGACTCCACCGTCAACACCAAGAAAGTACAGGTCCATCCGACGAATGCCTCCAAGACGACCTTGATCGCCAATGACCTCAGCACCGCATAGGAAGGCGCGCTCGTCGAATTCCTCCGTGAGCACTGGGAAATCTTCGCTTGGTGTCCTGCGGACATGCCAGGAGTTCCCAGGGAATTCGCCGAGCACGCACTCAATGTATTTCCGGACACCAAGCCAGTCAAGCAGTCCATCGGAAGACTGTCGGAGCCACGAGCCGAAGCTATCGGCAAGGAAATCAATAGACTACTCGCTGCAGACTTCATCAGGGAAATCAAAGAAAGCGAGTGGCTTGCAAACACGGTGATGGTCCCGAAAAAGGACATGGACATCCTGCGGATGTGCGTGGACTTCATGTCACCAAATAAGCATTGCCCAAAGGACCACTTCCCTCTACCAAGGATCGACCAGATCATCGATTCGACTGCAGGTTGCAAGAAACTCTCCTTCCTCGACACCTACTCAGGCTATAACCAGATTCGGCTCAAGGTCGAAGATCAGGAAAAAACAGCGTTTATCACACCGTTCGGAGTATTCTGTTACAACACAATGCCCTTCGGGCTAAAGAACGCGGGTGCCACGTACCAGCGATGCATGCAGGCCTGCCTCAAGGACCAGATCGGTCGCAATGTCCAAGTCTATGTCGACGACATAGTAATAAAAACTAAGGAGGCAAGGACACTTATCGACGATCTCCGCGAGACGTTCGAAAACCTTGATCGCTACAGGATCAAGCTCAATCCCGAAAAGTGCGCCTTCGACGTCCCATCAGGTCAGCTCCTCGGGTACTTCATCTCTCAACGAGGGATCGAGGCGAACCCGAAGAAAATCAGAGCCATCATGACGATGGAGAAGCCGAAAAACCTCAAGGGCGTCCAGCAGCTCGCAGGACGAGTAGCGGCACTAAGCAGGTTCATGAGCCGCATGGGCGAGAAGGCCCTACCATTCTACCAGCTGCTGCGCAAGGAAGACAAGTTCGAGTGGACACCAGAAGCCAACGACACATTCTAAAGCCTCAAGCGGCTCCTCTCCACCTCGCCCGTTTTGGTCACGCCAAAGGAGCGCGAGCCCCTGCTGCTGTACATAGCAGCCACACACCAGGTGGTCAGCACCGTACTAGTGGTCGAACGACCCAAAGAAGGCAAGACCCACGGGGTCCAGCGCCCAATTTACTACCTCAGCGAGGTACTAACACCAACAAAGCAGAGGTACCCTCACTACCAAAAGCTAGCCTACGGCGTGTTCATGACAGCTCGACGGCTGAGCCATTACTTCTAGGAGGACCAAGTGATGGTGGTCAACGAGGCACCCCTGAACAGCATCTTGAATAATCCAGAGGCCACAGGACGGGTGGCCCTGTGGGGCATCGAACTGTCACCCTTGGACATAGTCTACGAGAAGCGACACACAATTAAATCTCAAGTCCTTCCGGACTTCCTGGTACATTGGATGGAGCTGCAGCTGCCAGACACCCCAGAAATGTCGTAGTCATGGACAATGCACTTCGACGGCTCCAAGCGCGAAGCCGGAGCAGGGGCAGGGGTCATACTGACCTCCCCGCAAGGCGACAAGATGAAGTATGTTCTTCGGATGAAATTCAGATCCTCCAACAACGAGGACGAATACGAAGCCCTCATCCATGGCATGAGGATGGCAAAGATATGCGGCGCAACGCGCCTGGTCATGTACGGTGACTCCAACCTCGTCGTCCAGCAGACGATGAATGAGTGCGGCGCTGCGCGCTGATATCGCGCGCTCTACAACACACTCGAAGGCGAATTCGACGGCTGCGAACTTCGGCACGTTGGAAGGGAGAGCAACGAGGAAGCCGATAGACTCGCCAACATCGGCTCCACTTGCGCAAAAGTGCCACCAGGAGTGTTCGTCGAACAGATCTGCGTGCCATCCACCAAGCGAAAGTTCCCCAAGGGATCACCCGAAGAAGCAGAACACTCGGGAGCTACGCTACCCGAAGGACACGAAGGACCCGAAAAGCCGGACACGGAGGTGGCCATGGTCAACCTAATGCAGATCATGGCAGTCGAAGAAACTTGGACACGGCCATACCTCCAGTTCTTGATAAACGGAGAATTGCCTGACAGCCCAACAGACGCCCGGCGCATATCTCGCCGGTCAAAAGCCTTCACCATTATCAACGGCGAGCTGTACAAGCGCAGCATCACGGGTGTACTACAATGGTGCGTCACCATCGACGACGGCAAGTCCATACTCCAAGACATCCACGAAGGCATCTGCGGCCACCACGCAGGCAGCCGCTCCCTTGTCGCCAAAGCTCTACGAGCAGGATTCTACTGGCCAACGGCCATGAGCGACGCAAAGGACATCGTCCGAAGATGCAACGGATGACAACGGTTCACCGACAAACCGCACGCACCTGGGTCCGAGCTCAGACCCATACCTATAGCTTGGCCTTTCGCTCAATGGGGCCTCGACATGATCGGCAAACTGCCAAAATCCTCGAAAGGGGGACACGTCTTCCTCCTGGTTGCGGTCGACAAATTCACCAAGTGGATCGAGTCCATGCCGGTCACCAACCAGAAAGGCAAAACTGCCGTCAAGTTCTTCGAGTCCATTGTCTACAGGTTCGGCGTACCACACAGCATCATCACCGACAACGGATCAAACTTCATCTCTGAAGAATTCCAGGACTTCTGCGAAGGCCTTGGGATCAACATCACGTATGCCTCAGTGGCACACCCGCAAACGAACGGGCAAGTGGAAAAGGCCAACGGCCTAATCAGCGCCGGCCTCAAGAAGCGCCTCATGAGCTCACTCGAACAAAAAGATGGAAACTGGACGAAAGAGCTGCCATCTGTCCTGTGGAGCTTACAGACTACGCCAAACAGCTCCACAGGCTACACATCGTTCTTCATGGTACACGGAGCCGAGGCCATGCTACCCGGCAATCGCCACCAGGCCCGCTGGTCGCTTCATGAAGCGAATCCACGACTGCACTTGAAGACGATGTTGACACACTCGACGAAGCACGGGATATAGCAGCAGCTAGATCAGCGGTGTACCAGCAGAGTCTCCGAACTACCACAGCCGCCGGCTGCGCCCAAGATCCTTCGACGAAGGAGACCTCGTCTTGCGACTCAAGCAAAAGCGACCGAATAAATAAGAGTCACCATGGGAAGGACCCTATGTCATCACCGAAGTCATCCCAGGTGGCGCCTATCGCCTCAAGCACGTGGAGTCTGGAGTCGCATACTCCAACCCATGGAATATCTCGCACCTGCGACGATTCTATCCGTAGCAACCTACCCCCTTTTACTTTCAATAAGGCTTCCAGCCAAGGCTATTCAGCCGAACAATGTACCTCCTCCATCACGATATAAATAAAGCTAAGTGTCTCGCCCCAAAACTTCGGTTCACTATTTTCTGCAACTATACTACATGCTACAAAAGCACTCGGGGGCTCCCCCCACCTCATGATTTCATCAACTGAGGACCAAACCTGTACACCTGAGTAGCTGACAACGTCAGGCAAACGAAAAGGAAACGTACTCAATCAAAGCACTGCGTGCTCACAAAAAACAAAACTTTCCAACAAAGGGCACAACACGCCCAGCCGAAATATACACATTTTACATCTCTCTCTTTTTACAGGTACTACCTATGTTGAAGAATAATCTGGGCACGCTGCTCAAACAAATCTACAATCTGTTCGGCATACTGCCTTACAGCCGCGTAATGCGGACGCATGTCCCACTCGCCACCATCAGGGCGAAGAGGTGGCCCAGCAGCCACAGCAGCCAAATCCATGTCAGGCCGGTGCAGCCTCACAAGAGACAAAGCAGCCTTCACTCCCGCGACGAGCTGTTTCCGCACAAACTCCTTGACATTGCTCACGTTTCGAAACTTCGACAGAAGAACCGCAAGGCTCGTCGGTACGGCATCCAAAGGAAACATGACGTGCAGCACCGAGGAAAGCGATGTCTGCACTTGGCGGAGCACCCGCGAAACTTGATGAACACGATCCTGCATCGTCGCCAGAGTCATGGCGCGATCGCGATCCATCCAGAAGAAGCCGCCGACCTCCAT
This sequence comes from Avena longiglumis, assembly GCA_030063025.1. NCBI lineage: Eukaryota > Viridiplantae > Streptophyta > Magnoliopsida > Poales > Poaceae > Avena > Avena longiglumis. The sequence goes on along the minus strand of CP125975.1, from coordinate 475,242,191 downwards.
GTCCTGTTGAGTCAAGCAATTGACCCGAACAGCGACACGCTCTTTTTCTTCCCTCGGAGCAAGATTCGCACCTGCGACAATCGCACAAAACAAGAGTAAGGCCAGCAGGCTCATCCGAAGAACTGAGCTACAGCTCGAACCAAAGAACAACTTAAATTGCAGCTGCTCGGACAGCCGAACCAGCTCCGCCATCAAGTACTCCTCCCTGGCTGCACCACGATCCGCCTTGGACTTCCAAACGTCGGCATGGCCGCGTAACCCGAGCAACTCCCTCTCCAGACTACGCACACGATCCTGAAGGAAAGTGAGCTACGAGGAATCATCCAAGGATGGACATAACGGCATTGCGGATGGGGCGTCAACAGGGTCAGCACCCGAAGGAACCTAGAGCAGCAACAAAAGAAAGGAACACAGACATTCAGCCAAGGATAGAGCACAACTCAAAGGAATTCATTAAATATATAAGGCCACTACGTAGCACAAGGATGGTGTTCTTCAAGATATTTACAACAAAAGAAGACTACAAACTACCCTACGTCTACTACGCCTAAGATGCGGGACCCTAAGTCGCCTCGGGGCCAGACTGCCTAGATTTGGCCCCGCCCTGCTGCCGCAGTGAATACTCACACAGCAAATCAATGATCTTGGGCCCATATCGCTTGCAGCGATCAGAATAGGCAGCAAAGGCTACCTCGGATCCATCCGCAGTCGTCGGCATCCGAGAGGTGATCTGGGGTAGATCCAGCTCCGCTCCAGCCGCCAAGGCCATCGCCAACCCGACGGACGCGCCGATGCCCTTCTGCTTGCGCTTGTACGCCGCAGGCGGTTTGGCTGACAGAGCCTCCTCCAGAGCATCCACATCATCAAGGGCTGCGCCCTTCGGGACAAGCTCCTTGTAGAAGCGACCAAGTACCTCTTTCGCCTTGGAAAGGGAGCTGACGATGGTGCTGCAGCGGTCTTTGACCGCCACAGTGGCATCATCTAGAGCACTCCCGTGCTCCAGAGCACCACGGTCGAACTCGATGCCTGCGGCATCTGAGAGAAAAAATAAGAAGAAAAACATGAAGAAAAGCAGCATAGAAGAAGACCCGAAGAAAAAGAAACAAGTACAAAACTAACACTCACCTGAAAGAGCTTTGGCAGCAGCCATGAGCTTCGTCGCCACCTCCTTTTCACGAGCAGCCGCAACAGTGGCCAGCTGCTCCTCACGATCTGCGACCTCCTCGCGCTCGCCTTCGCGCTGCCTTAGTCAGCTCTAGCTCGGCGTTCTTCAAGGCATGCGGCTTCAAATTCTGCTCCGATTGACCAAGGCTCTTTTTGAGAGCGTCGACCTCACGGAGGGAATTGTTATGCTCCTCTGCATTCAAGACAAGCTAGTGTCAAAGAACAGGACCAGGATAAATAAGAGAGGCATTAAAAGGCAGATAGATACCTTGAAGCTGCCGAAGGTTCGCCTCCAGCGCCAGGCGCTCCTGCACCAGCCGCTTGGCCTCCTGCACAAAAGGCTGCAGAAAAAGAAATAGCAGTAAGAAAAGGGCTTGGGGGCTACGCCCAACACGAAGAAGCAAAAACAAAATTCGCACACGAAGACACTCGGGGGCTCCCCCCGTGACATGAAGCAGAAAAACTTACATGCTCTGATGGCGACTCCGAAGGACCGCTGCGAGGCGCGCAACCACCTCCTCACCTGCGGAGGATCCGAGCCGCCACCAAGTCGCCACCGTCGAGGCGGAGGAGATGCAATTTTACTCCCCATCATCTCGCCCACCATCACTAGAGGAATCATGGGAGTGCACATCTGAACCAATCAACACAAGTGCAAAAATCATGAAGAAACAAGGATAATAGTGCAACAAGAAACTTACGAGCCCAATGAGCTCAGGTCAAAGACAGGAGGAGTCCTTCGGGCTCTCTTCTCCTCTTTCTTCTCTTCCTTCTTCTCCTCCTTCTTTTCTTCCTTCTTCCGTTTCGCTGGCGGGTGCGGTGCTACAGCCCGCACAGGAATGGCAGGAAGGGGAGAGGAAGAACCTCCATGACCGTCACTATGACACTCAAGGCCCAGAGGGTTTCTGGGAGTCGGAGGAGTCGAGGCATCCGAAGACTCGCTGGAGCTCCGTGACCGTTTTCGTGTATGGTCCTCACTCGACTCATCGGCATCTTCCGCCGGAGATCGCGCCGACGGTAGCTCAGACACGGAATCAACCACTTCATTATCCGGGGCATTCGGATACCTTTCAGGCAACGGCGGTACCATGCACGGCACTTTGAATCTCTGCAAAATCATAAGGAACTTTGTTAGCAAACAAAGGAAATAAAAACACAGCCGACAAAAAGCACTACGTGCACAAATCTACACCTGCGGTACGGCCAACGTCGAAGAAAATGGAGGAGTTAGTGACTTCCCCGAGATTTCTTCTCCGGCTTTGAACTTCAGCAGCACGCGAAGGGCCTTGTCAAGATCCCCCTCGGACATTTTCTCAGCAGAAACCCTTGTCGGATCACGGCGCCCAGAATAAAGAAACATCGGGTGCGCCCTCGCTTGGAGAGGCTGCACCCGACGCTCCAGAAAAGTCCGGATGATGTCCACGCCGTTCACCTCCTTCTCCGGAATCAGCTGGAGATCCTCCACCCGACGTTAAAGGGCCTCTATCTCCGCCACCTCACCGTCCAAGATTTGGTTTTTCCAAGATCTTTTCTTCTTAATCATTTGGGAAGGGTCAAAGGGAACAAGACCAAAATCTTTCCCGGGCACTACGGAGTCGCGGATATAAAACCATCGCCTCCGCCGGTACTGGACAGATTCGGACATGGAAAAAGAAAAGAAGAGAAGATTGGGACTAAGGGAGATGATGCAACCCCCAATGGGATACTCACCATCCGAACCAGATTGCCTCTTCACGGAATAGAGCTTCCGGAAGAGGCCAAAGTGCGGCTCAATGCCAAGCCAGCACTCGCAAAAAGTGATAAAACACGCAATGTGGAGAAGAGAATTGGGAGACAGATGATGAAGCTGAATCCCATAGAAGAAGAGCAGTCCACGAAGGAAGTCGTGAACCGGAAAAGAAAACCCACGCAAAACGAAGACGATAAACATAACCCGATACCCAGATGGGGGACGGGGGATTACCTCATTGCCGGGGAATTTGACGGCCTCCCTATCTTGCGGGGTCAGGCCTCGCTCGCGAAGCTTGCGGAGATCGCTCTCCCGCGTCTCAGACCGCCGCCAACCACCATCGGTGACACGAGTAGCGGTGGTGCCCTTCTTTGCTCGGGCGGCGCTGGTCCCAACCGCAGATGACGATTTCTTTGGCTTCCCCATGGTACTACGGCGGCGCCGGCGATGAAAACGTAGAAACAACGACGGAAATGTGGAAGGAAACCCCTGTGCGCAGCAAGAATCGCTCAAACACAAGGAGGCAGTGAAACAAGAACTGATACGGTGAAAACAAATCGAGGCTTCCCCCAATGATTATAACAGCAAAGACGACGCACGACAGCCGTCCATCCAGAAGACCTAGCGCCAACGGCAGATTTGGCCGTACACATGTCAACATCACAACGAACCGTTGTTACCACGCCATCCACTACGCGCGGAAATCGAGGAGACGCCGTAATTATCTCCACGACCCGCGTGACCGGTCAATTCAAAGTCAGTAAGTGGGACCCACGTTCGTCCAGTCAAGTCATCTCTGGCGTAGCAGACGCTTGAGGTCATTGATCGTCAGCAATGATGTCATCAAAAGCTATACTAGCACCAACTACAATTCTTCGGCTCCACAGCTAAGAGTACTCACTTGAATCTTCAATTCGACTAAATACTCGGGGGCTACTCCTATCAGGAGCGCTGGCCGCGCACCCGGGGGACGAAAAACGACAAAGTATTTTGTTCGAGTCCTACGTCGAGTCTACGACTCCACTACGGACTCGGGGGCTACTCCCATAGGGAGGATGAATTTAAGCATCCGAAATTTTTTGAGTCCTACAGACTTAAACAACTGAACAATTCTTGAACTAAAGTCTCTGCTCGAGTCTACGACTCGAACAGACACTCGAGGGATACTCCCCTAGGGGGCGCTGGTCGCGCACCCTATGAATTCTTCGATTGTGATCTTTCGGATCAACACACAAAAACTTTTTGGCATGTCTGCCCCAAAAAACGCTGAGTGAGCGACAATCTCCTTGGCCACCCGAAAACACCTCCGCGGTGACAAATGTTCGGATGCTGCGTCTGCGACGCAAAGATAAGATCCGCAGGTATCGTCTGATGGCCTGACAACGTACATGACTGCGCTCTGCTAGTACAAATCCATGTCAACAGACGTGATGAAAAATCCCGACGGACGCGTTGGGTACATTAATTAAAATCACTGGAATTGCACTCTTGTAAGTCCTCCGCGGCCTGAGTCGAATTACGCCAGCATATGTTCCAGGTCCGAGTTGAGGGACTCGAACTTGAAGAAGATCGTGTTGTTTCATCCTAAGATAGTTAACTCACCCTGATCCGTCGGGTGAGTCAGGCACACGCTTCAACAATCCCTACACACATATACTATTAATACATAGCTGCACCCGAAAGATGGAAGAGTCCTCAGCCGAATCTACGATTCGACTGATCACTCGGGGGCTACTGACATGGTTATACCCTACTGCACACGACTTCAAAGATACCTGGTCCAAGGAAGGCCCACAGAGATATCTGCCCATGAAGATTTTCGGGTGGCCAAAGCCCATGACGCCTTCGGATCCTTGGAGAGCAAGACTAGCATAGATAGGAAATTCAAAGGGGTAAAACCCTAGAACCTGTAACCGACTAGGACTATGCCTGGGACCTGCCTAAGTCTATATAAAGGCCAGGAGGGCACGTCCTAGATCTCTCGACTCATACTTTCGCACACACCTCCACGCCAGATCAATTCTGCGCACCATGTAACCTTCGGTTCCGCCGTAATTGTCACATCCCAAGATTTTTCAAATCTTGTAATGTGAAAATAAATTAATAAAATAAAACTTTGTTTGATTTTCAGAGCCAGAAGAAACTTTTTGAATTAAAATAGAACCTCAAACCCATTTGAATGAAATAAAATCCTAAAAGGATTTAAAAAGATAAACATATCATGAAAGGAAACAATTAGAAGTATTATTTAAAAAAAACAATCAAATAAAAAGATTTGTTTTTAGATAAAATAGAAGTTTATAAATAAAGATTATGTTATAAAGCCAAATTAATCCTTGACCAAACTTTGGGGAATTCAAAACATTTTATTTTAAAATAAAGAAGCAAAAGTGTATTTAAAAATAATAAAGGATTGGTTAAATAAAATAATAGAGATTTTAATGTCCTATTTATTTAAATAAAAGGTTTTACCATTCTAATTAAAATATCAAAATTTATTAAATTATTTTAAATAAATTTTCTAAGTAAAGTATATACTCAAATAAAACTTACTGAAATGTTTTGGTTTATTTTAGATTTCAAAATAAATACTCTAATAAAACAAATCCTATGGGAATTGAAATGAATAAGATATATTCATTTAATTATTAATGGACCCTATATAACAAAATGTTAATTTTATTTATTTTTATAACAAGTTCCAAGCATTCTTTATTTCCAAATAAAACCTACTGAATTGATTAGTAAAATGTTTAGAATGCAAATAAGGAGTTTATTAAATAAATCAAAACATATTAAATAAATAAAGGACCCTCTTATTTAATTAATAAAAGGTTATAAAAATATTATTTTAATTAATAATTGGTTTAAGTTGATAAACAGAACCAAAAACACATTACAAATATTTGAAATTGTTTGAATTATTTTGAATGCTTGAATAGTTGGCTGAAATTCAAATCAGGAAATGGCATAGAAATGGAAAAAGAACAGAATAAAAAAAATGGAAAAGGGCCAACCCAACCCAGTACCACTAAGCCCACCAACCAGCCCAACTCCCTTCCCAAAGAAAAGCGTTTCACACTCCCTTTTAAACCCACAGAGGAACGACATGCGGACCTCCCCTCATTTTCTTTCCCCAGCAGCGGTAGACCTACCTCCACTGTTTTCCTCTCCACCCCGCATGACTAGTTCTTCTCCCTCGTTACCGTTGATTCCTCCGCTTAAATTCGCCTTAATTCGACCACCGTTACCAGCTTTGATCACGCAGATTGAAACGCCCAAGCCTCCTCTATAATTCCCCTCGACACCTCGCTTTGCACGCCTTAGACGCCCTCAATTCCTCCCGAACGTTCTGCTCCGGCCAGCAATTCGCCAACTCCGACCACCCTCTGCCTCTACTTCACGCGAGTGGACTCCTCTCGACCTCACGCACCTCCTAGTACTCCCGGTTCGCCATGGTGCGCCAGAACCCCGACGACAAACCCACAGCGCGTCTGCCTCTTTCTCCGACAAGCCCCACAGGTGAATTCTGGACGCCCCTCTCCTCCCCGAGAACACGATAATGATCTCCAAGCTCATACGAATCTAACGGCACTTCCCGTTTGTCTTAGGGCGCCCCAATCCTCGCCATCGTCAAGCACAGAGCGCCGCCGTGTCTGCTTCTTCTCCGGCGACGTCTCCCAGGTGAACCAGACCGCCCCGCGCTTTCTCATTCACGCACACACCTTCGCCGTGTCCTTGCGCTCCTGACTATGGGTTTTGTTTACCTCCTGGTGATCTGCAGCATCATCCTCGCGACAACGAGAGCACCGCCGCTCGCAGCTTCTCCGACGAGCAATTAGCAGCATCCCCTTGCGCCCCTCGCGTAGCCAACCCCACCTCGAGCATCAGCAGGTCTCTGCGAGCCTGGTAAGCCCTGCCAGCCTCTCCCTCGTTTCCTGTTTCGCCAGCGCCGCCACTATCTGACCGTCGCCGCCGCCAGCCACCGCCGGCGCCGCTCGCAAATGGTCGAGCACGTTAGCGCCATAGGATCACGATCCGACGCTCCCGATAGATCACTTAACCGCGAAGGGGTACGTGATCTGGACCATGCGATCTAACTTGATCCAACAGCTAGCATCGCCCGATCCGGCCGAACCGGTACCGGCCAGTTAAAACACGACGCGTGGCCAGGTTTTAAAACTAAAAACAGATTTGAATCTGATTAAATTGCAAACTTCAAACCCTTGTAACTTTCAAACCACACGTCCAAAAATTACAAATTTTATATCAATGGATTCAGGAGAACAAGACCTAAACAACCATAGCCTTAGTTTGGAAAATAGTAACCATTTGTTTGCTTGTTTTTACAGATTCTTATGTAAGCTTGTTTAGAGTATAAAAATTGTTTAAAATTGACTTTAAGGATAAAACCTTTGCAAAATGATTTGTAATGACCATACTGATCCTAGGAATCAACCCTTAGTGTTAAAATTGATTTTGGTATAATTTAGGTTGAATTATTTAACTTAGCCATTTTCTAGCCAAATAAAACTAATGTTTTGTTCTATGGAAATGCTTTTGTAAAGAAAACTTTGAGAAAATACTTTGAACCAAAACCTACTGATCCAAAACACCAAGCTTTGAAAATGGAAACTCACTTGATGAAAAACATAGGGTTTTGATTTGATAAAAATAATTTCACCACATGAAATAATGTTTAGATTTTAAAATGGGTTATGGACTAAAAGCTTTTGTGAATAACTTTGCCATCTTGGTAAATGACCAATGTGGACCTTACAAAGTTAAAAGCCTAGTGGATACCTCCCTTGGGATAAAACCATCTTAAGCATGTTCCCATGCATGACTTAGAGTCCATTGCTTTGAGTGTGTGAAATATTGTTTGAATATTGGTTTGGAGTGTTACTTGATACTATGCTTGTTTGAATGATTGTAGTGATATTAGCAAAGTGTGAGACTAGCAAGATCAAGGAGTAAAACCCTCAATCCCTACCAAAAAGGCAAGTTACACTATCATACAAAAGACCTACTATTTTCATTATACTTAGTGGATTTTGTAAACATGCATGAAAATATTTTATACTTATGCTATGCTAATCCTAATAGAATTCCCTATACACTCCTTAGTGAAAATATTGAAGTTGTACATGCTTAGCCATGCTATGTTTTCGAAAAGAAATACATGTTGAGATTTTACAAAGGATGAGAAAAGGACTTGTGTTTTACATAATAAAACAAGGACTCAATGAACCACCTAGGTGGTGGACACTTTATGTTTTGGAGAAGGTGGCAACAAAAGGGAACCATGTCTATGGCAATCACTTTGTGTTGTGCTCCAAATGAAAACCACCTAGGAAACTTAGAGATTGAACATGTTTCTCCAATTGTGGCTTTCGTACAACCACATGCTATTATGGCTCGCTTAGTCAACTACATTAGGAAGATCCATACATTGTCTTTAGTTACCGGACATGAGGATCTGGAATGCTTCATGGGGGCTGAAGACAAGCTAGCAATGATGTATGGAAGGACCTTTTGGAAAGACTTCGTCACACTCTCAGTCTGCCGGTACTCCATCTTGGTGAGCACTAATCCAGTAGGCCACTGGTGGCAACAAGATGGGATTGTGTCATGTGGGTAAAGTGTACTCTTCAGAAGTTAATAAAATCTAAGTACTTAGCCGTGTCCCGGTTATGGACAATCTTGAGCAACTAAAGTTTGAACTATGGGAAATCTCGACATTCCAACTTCTAATATAAAACTTGATGCACTTGGGGGTACCAAGGAATTCAAAGAGATTAAATTAAGCTTGTTGCACTTGGGGTTACCAAGGTGCACAAGAGTATGATGTACTTGGGGTTACCAAGGAACTCATGATGTTTGATAAAACTTGTTGCACTTGGGGTTACCAAGTAGCTCAAGGGATTTTTGACAAGAACTTGAACACTTGAGTGTCTACCAAGGAGTTCAAGGAAACTTGGAAAAGAGATTTGATAAAGGACCAAAACCATTTTGAAAAGATAGGATAAATGTTGCTCTATGCAAATAAGCCTTAAACTCTACTTAGCCAAATATGCATGTATTGGTAGAATCCACTCATACACACATAGAAGTGAAACTTGCCAATACAATTCAAATGTATTGACCCTTGTGGCTGTAACTTGTAATGTTGCAAGTTGATTGTTTTTAAATGAAGATTGTTTGATTGAATAGGACTACAAAGCCTACAACCAACATCTACCTGTGGCAATATGAAGATGAAGGACCCATGACTATATTTACTCCGCTGCAATGTAATGTAATAGCCAAATGAGCTATGTATGATGTAATAAAATTTATGTTATTCCTGGTTATAAAGTTATGTAATGACCTTTGTATCTTGATATTACATCTTAACTGTGGATGCTAGCTATCGATCCAGGGACTAGCATTGTAAAACACAGGAGGAATCTACCTTACCAGGTTGGGGCACCTACAGATGGTATCAGAGCATTGTGTTGCCTGTAGGATTTGTAAACCTAGGATTGGACAAAAAAACCTTAGAAAAATAGGAATTGTATTTTGTTCCAAAACTTATCTACAAAAACACTTGTAACTCTTTCCTCAACCATTTTGGTTTCAACTCTACATCTCTTCTGCTTCAACTTGATGGAGAAACCTACCCTTGATCAAGGACCACACCATGTGCAAAGGACTTCTTCAACTTCTTCAACTCTAATGACTTCAACATCTTCAGCATATTCCCCAAGGACTTCCAACTTGAAAACTACTAAGGACCACAAGTAAAACAAGGAAGTTTTGCTCAAGAGTTAGAGACTGAGGGAATGCAAAAGTTAGAAAGATCCATCAACAACTTTGAAGTGATGTAACCAAGAGTTTGTCTCAAGGAAGCCATGATCTCATGCAAGAAGGATCAACCAAGAAGGAAGGGAGGATCACAAAAGAACCATATAGATGGACCACCATAATTTAGTTAAGACAAAACACACCCAACTTATGTGGTGTAACAAAAATATTTTGTTGCCTAAGTATGTGCTTGAACCTTGTATGAGTGAAAAGTTTGTTTTGAGATTGCATGCACATTGCTTGTGTGAATTGTGATGTGTGTGATTAGAAATATTCCCTTAGAAATATCTTGCCTATTCTAATCTTCCTTCAACCCCAAACAGATGACTACCCCAAAGGACTCCAAGGTTGATGACACCAACACCAACCAAGCTGACAGCCTGGGAGAGCTCATAGCAACCCAACATCAGTTGAACCAATTGACAGCTCAGTTCCTAGCCAACAATAGTAATGAAGATCCAGCACTTCAAAAGTTTTTAGAGGAACAATCTCAACTAATGCTTAAGGTGACCAATCAAATGATTAGCATGGAAGAAAATTATCCTAGAAGAGAGTATGATAGCAAAGATGACAAGAATGTTGTTCTTGATGGAGCCCCAGCTTGCATTATTTGTGGAGACAAGGATCATACTTCCAAGGAGCATGAAGGACAATGCCCCAATTGTGATGAAGACCATCCTGTTGGAGAATGCCCTACCTCTCAAGCTACTTGCTACCTTTGTGAGGGAAGTGATCATACTCCTGGCCTATGTCCTATCTATGCCATGGTAGAACAAAGGAAACAAGAAGGATCCAAGTCTACCAAAGGAAAAGGACCATTACTACCTCCAAGAAAGACAACCCAATTCAAAGGATCAAGGAAAATCAAGAAGCCTAAGCAAGACATGAGCCTTGTACAATGTCGTAAATGTAAGGAAATGGGACACTACTCCAGTGGATGCCCAGAGAACATAAAGAATAAAGGAATTGACCAAGTGTGGTGTAACAACTGTAATGAACCAGGTCAATTTGTAGCAACTTTCCCACAAGAGCCACGTAAAGAACTCAATGACATTCATTGCTTCAACTGCAAGAATCCAGGACACTATGCTAGCAACTGTCCAGAAAGGATGAAGAACAAGTTGAACAAGCCTATGGAGAAACTCAACCTTGGTCCATGAGTCAAGCATAGGAATAAAGCAAAGGTTTAACATAGAGAAATTCCAGGACCCAAGAAGGCCAATATGTAATTTTTGTTTGAAAATTTTTAAGGGAGGTAGTACCCTAGTTGCTTTGAGCTTGCTTGAAACCCTAGCCTTCCCAAATCTCGGGACGAGATTTATTTTAAGGGTGGTAGCCTGTCACATCCCAAGATTTTTCAAATCTTGTAATGTGAAAATAAATTAATAAAATAAAACTTTGTTTGATTTTCAGAGCCAGAAGAAACTTTTTGAATTAAAATAGAACCTCAAACCCATTTGAATGAAATAAAATCCTAAAAGGATTTAAAAAGATAAACATATCATGAAAGGAAACAATTAGAAGTATTATTTAAAAAAAACAATCAAATGAAAAGATTTGTTTTTAGATAAAATAGAAGTTTATAAATAAAGATTATGTTATAAAGCCAAATTAATCCTTGACCAAACTTTGGGGAATTAAAAACATTTTATTTTAAAATAAAGAAGCAAAAGTGTATTTAAAAATAATAAAGGATTGGTTAAATAAAATAATAGAGATTTTAATGTCCTATTTATTTAAATAAAAGGTTTTACCATTCTAAATAAAATATCAAAATTTATTAAATTATTTTAAATAAATTTTCTAAGTAAAGTATATACTCAAATAAAACTTACTGAAATGTTTTGGTTTATTTTAGATTTCAAAATAAATATTCTAATAAAACAAATCCTATGGGAATTGAAATGAATAAGATATATTCATTTAATTATTAATGGACCCTATATAACAAAATGTTAATTTTATTTATTTTTATAACAAGTTCCAAGCATTCTTTATTTCCAAATAAAACCTACTGAATTGATTAGGAAAATGTTTAGAATGCAAATAAGGAGTTTATTAAATAAATCAAAACATATTAAATAAATAAAGGACCCTCTTATTTAATTAATAAAAGGTTATAAAAATATTATTTTAATTAATAATTGGTTTAAGTTGATAAACAGAACCAAAAACACATTACAAATATTTGAAATTGTTTGAATTATTTTGAATGCTTGAATAGTTGGCTGAAATTCAAATCAGGAAATAGAATAGAAATGGAAAAGAACACGAATAAAAAAAATGGAAAAGGGCCAACCCAACCTGTGAGCCACTAAGCCCACCAACCAGCCCAACTCCCTTCCCCGAAGAAAACGTTTCACACTCCTTTAAACCCACAGAGGAACCGACATACGGACCTCCCCATTTTCTTTCCCCACCGATGTAGACCTACCTCCTTGTTTTCCTCTCCACCCCGGTTGACTAGTTCTTCTCCCTCGTTACGCTGATTCCTCCGCTTAAATTCGCTTAATTCACCACCGTTACCAGCTTTGATCACGCATTGAAACGCCCAAGCCTCCTCTATAGTTCCCTCGACACCTCGCCTGCACGCCTTAGACCGCCTCAATTCCTCCCGAACGTTCTGCTCCGACGAGCCGCCGCAGCAATTCCGGCCAACTCCGACCACCCTCTGCCTCTACTTCATGCGAGTGGACTCTCGACCTCACGCACCTCCTAGTACTCCCGGTTCGCCTGGTGCGCCTGAACCCGACTACGACAAACCCCGACGCGCGCGTCGCCTCTTTCTCCGACAAGCCCCACAGTGAATTCTGGTCGCCCCTCTCCTCCCGAGAACACGATGATGATCTCCAAGCTCATACGAATCTAACGGCACTTCCCGTTTGTCTTAGGGCGCCCCCAATCCTCGCCATCGTCAAGCACAGAGCGCCGCCGTGTCTGCTTCTTCTCCGGCGACGTCTCCCAGGTGAACCAGACCGCCCCGCGCCTTCTCATTCACGCACACACCTTCGCCGTGTCCTTGCGCTCCTGACTATGGGTTTTGTTTACCTCCTGGTGATCTGCAGCATCATCCTCGACAGCAACCAGAGAGCACCGCCGCTCGCAGCTTCTCCGACGAGCAATTAGCAGCATCCCCTTGCGCCCCTCGCGTAGCCAACCCCACCTCGAGCATCAGCAGGTCTCTGCGAGCCTGGTAAGCCCTGCCAGCCTCTCCCTCGTTTCCTGTTTCGCCACTTGCTATCGACCGTCGCCGCCACCGCCGGCGCCGCTCGCAAATGGTCGAGCACGTTAGCGCCATAGGATCACGATCCGACGCTCCCGATAGATCACTTAACCGCGAAGGGGTACGTGATCTGGACCATGCGATCTAACTTGATCCAACAGCTAGCATCGCCCGATCCGGCCGAACCGGTACCGGCCAGTTAAAACACGACGCGTGGCCAGGTTTTAAAACTAAAAACAGATTTGAATCTGATTAAATTGCAAACTTCAAACCCTTGTAACTTTCAAACCACGTCCAAAAATTACAAATTTTATATCAATGGATTCAGGAGAACAAGACCTAAACAACCATAGCCTTAGTTTGTAAAATAGTAACCATTTGTTTGCTTGTTTTACAGATTCTTATGTAAGCTTGTTTAGAGTATAAAATTGTTTAAAATTGACTTTAAGGATAAAACCTTTGCAAAATGATTTGTAATGACCATACTGATCCTAGGAATCAACCCTTAGTGTTAAAATTGATTTTGGTATAATTTAGGTTGAATTATTTAACTTAGCCATTTTCTAGCCAAATAAAACTAATGTTTTGTTCTATGGAAATGCTTTTGTAAAGAAAACTTTGAGAAAATACTTTGAACCAAAACCTACTGATCCAAAACACCAAGCTTTGAAAATGGAAACTCACTTGATGAAAAACATAGGGTTTTGATTTGATGAAAATAATTTCACCACATGAAATAATGTTTAGATTTTAAAATGGGTTATGGACTAAAAGCTTTTGTGAATAACTTTGCCATCTTGGTAAATGACCAATGTGGACCTTACAAAGTTAAAAGCCTAGTGGATACCTCCCTTGAGATAAAACCATCTTAAGCATGTTCCCATGCATGACTTAGAGTCCATTGCTTTGAGTGTGTGAAATATTGTTTGAATATTGGTTTGGAGTGTTACTTGATACTATGCTTGTTTGAATGATTGTAGTGATATTATCAAAATGTGAGACTAGCAAGATCAAGGAGTAAAACCCTCACTCCCTACCAAAAAGGCAAGTTACACTATCATACAAAAGACCTACTATTTTCATTATACTTAGTGGATTTTGTAAACATGCATGAAAATATTTTATACTTATGCTATGCTAATCCTAATAGAATTCCCTATACACTCCTTAGTGAAAATATTGAAGTTGTACATGCTTAGCCATGCTATGTTTTCGAAAAGAAATACATGTTGAGATTTTACAAAGGATGAGAAAAGGACTTGTGTTTTACATAATAAAACAAGGACTCAATGAACCACCTAGGTGGTGGACACTTTATGTTTTGGAGAAGGTGGCAACAAAAGGGAACCATGTCTATGGCAATCACTTTGTGTTGTGCTCCAAATGAAAACCACCTAGGAAACTTAGAGATTGAACATGTTTCTCCAATTGTGGCTTTCGTGTACAACCACATGCTATTATGGCTCTGGCTTAGTCAACTACATTAGGAAGATCCATACATTGTCTTTAGTTACCGGACATGAGGATCTGGAATGCTTCATGGGGGCTGAAGACAAGCTAGCAATGATGTATGGAAGGACCTTTTGGAAAGACTTCACACACTCTCACTGCGGTACTCCATCTTGGTGAGCACTAATCCAGTAGGCCACTGGTGGCAACAAGATGGGATTGTGTCATGTGGGTAAAGTGTACTCCTTCTGCAGAAGTTAATAAGATCTAAGTACTTAGCCGTGTCCCCGGTTATGGACAATAATGAGCAACTAAAGTTTGAACTATGGGAAATCTCGACATTCCAACTTCTAATATAAAAACTTGATGCACTTGGGGGTACCAAGGAATTCAAAGAGATTAAATTAAGCTTGTTGCACTTGGGGTTACCAAGGTGCACAAGAGTATGATGTACTTGGGGTTACCAAGGAACTCATGATGTTTGATAAAACTTGTTGCACTTGGGGTTACCAAGTAGCTCAAGGGATTTTTGACAAGAACTTGAACACTTGAGTGTCTACCAAGGAGTTCAAGGAAACTTGGAAAAGAGATTTGATAAAGGACCAAAACCATTTTGAAAAGATAGGATAAATGTTGCTCTATGCAAATAAGCCTTAAACTCTACTTAGCCAAATATGCATGTATTGGTAGAATCCACTCATACACACATAGAAGTGAAACTTGCCAATACAATTCAAATGTATTGACCCTTGTGGCTGTAACTTGTAATGTTGCAGGTTGATTGTTTTTAAATGAAGATTGTTTGATTGACTAGGACTACAAAGCCTACAACCAACATCTGCCTGTGGCAATATGAAGATGAAGGACCCATGACTATATTTACTCCGCTGCAATGTAATGTAATAGCCAAATGAGCTATGTATGATGTAATAAAATTTATGTTATTCCTGGTTATAAAGTTATGTAATGACCTTTGTATCTTGATATTACATCTTAACTGTGGATGCTAGCTATCGATCCAGGGACTAGCATTGTAAAACACAGGAGGACTCTACCTTACCAGGTTGGGGCACCTACAGTAATCAAGAGCAGACAAGCAGGAGTAGGGTTTTCCCTCCGGGGGCCTGAACCTGGGTAAATCTCGTGTCCCCTGGTTTCTTGTCTGTTAACCGTGCCACGATCTCCAGCATCCCCATCTTCTCCAAAACCCAAGTCCATAACAATGGGCATTGACGATATTAAACCTCGTCACCAAGTATTTGCCTCCAACCTTTACAGCCCAGCAAAGAAGGAAATTCTTTTATGATTTGAGGTATTATTTCTGGGATGACCCACACTTATATAAAGAGGGAGTGGATGGTATTATGCGAAGATGTGTTCCAGAATATGAACAACAAGAGATATTGAGAAAATTTCACGGTAGTACTTATGGAGGACATCATGCTGGAGATAGAACTGCACAAAAGGTTCTACAGTCAGGTTCTTTTGGCCTACGCTTTTTAAATATGAAATAAAGTTTATTTTATCATGTGATGAATGTCAAAGAGTAGGTAATATTTCTAGACGCAATGAAATGCCTATGAATTATTCTCTTGTTATTGAACCATTTGACTGTTGGGGATTTGAGTTTATGGGTCCTTTTCCTCCTTCAAAAGGTTATACTCATATTCTTGTTGTTGTTGATTATGTTACTAAGTGGGTAGAAGCCATACCTACAAAATGTGCTGATGGTGAGACCTCTTTTAAAAATGCTTAAAGATGTTATTTTTCCTAGGTTCGGTGTGCCTAGATATCTTATGACTGATGTAGGTTCTCATTTTATTCATGGTGGTTTTAGGAAGACCCTTGCTAAATATGATATTAATCATACAATTGCTTCAACTTATCATCCCCAAACAAGTGGCCAAGTAGACTATTAATAGATCTAGAAAAAATTGGTCTAAATGGTGAGACCTCTTTTAAAAATGCTTTATGGGCTTATAGAACTGCTTATAAAAATCCTATGAGAATGTCTCCTTACAAAATGGTTTATGGAAAAGCTTGTCACTTGCCTTTAGAACTAGAACACAAAGCTTATTGGGCAGTGAAAGAAATAAATAGGGATTTTAAATTTGCTAGTAAGAAAAGATTGCTTGACTTGAGTTCTTTGGATGAGTGGAGAAGTGAAGCTTATAAAAATGCTAGACTCTTTAAATAAAAAGTAAAAAAATAGCATGATAGGAGAATTCTTAAGAGAGAGTTCCATGTTGGTGAGAAAGTTCTATTGTATAGGTCTCGCCTAAGATTTTTTGCAGTAAAATTACTCTCAAAATGGGAAGGGCCCTTTATCACTGAAGCGGTGTATCATTCAGGTGCAATTAAAATTTCCTCATGAAGAGACAACACTACATAAGTGGTGAATGGTCAAAGGCTCAAACATTATATTTCTGGAGATTCTTATAATGAAGATATTGATATTATTAAAGTGGTGACTCTGGAAGAATTTATTAAAGACCAAATTCAGGAACCTACATAGTAAATTTTCAAATAGGTAACAGTTCTGGTAAGAAAAAGTTCACGAAAAACCTTCCAATTTATATTTTTGCAGTTTTTATCTAACATGGAAGATAATGAGTCGAAAGAGGGACGGAAACGGAGCTCGGGGGGCTCATACCACCCCTGGCACGGGCCCGCCTGGCCGCTCCACCAGGTGGTGTGGTCACCTCGGAGCTCGTCTCCGACCTTTTTTTTTCCCAGTACCTTCCTTTTGTCATTAAACTTTGTGATATATAATACCCGGATCCCCCGAGGCCCGTATATCGTGTTCCCACCATGTTTTTGTTTTGATCTGTTCTGTTCAGATGTCATTCCAGGGTTCTTCTTCGGAGGACTATGAGTTGCGATGCCGGCACAAGCTCCTTCGCAATCTCGAGAAGAGGACTTTCGTTGGATGGGTGGAAGAAGAGAGGATAACAGCGAGGCGCGAAGACATGGATCAGAGCATCGAGGAGAAAGTAAAGAACATGTCAGCATGCATGAAGGGACAAATTGCTGCAGGATCAAGGGCAAGAAAACCTACTCTTGTAGGGGCAATTAACACTGGACGTTCTTTTTATCATAACATGTAGGGGCTGATACCTCTAGTTCCATACCTCAGTTCCTGCCCTGCGGCAGTGGAAGCCCTTCGAGCCACTGCTGAGTTTTGTGATAAGTACCGAGTCTTAAGGAGAAATATGGATATACTTCAAGAGGAGAATAACAGGCTTCGCAAGATACTGGAAGATTTTCTCACTCCAATCATGATCACACCACCACCAAAGGAGTAATTCATCATCAGGTTTTGGCACCCCCTTGGTTTGTTCCAAGCTTGGGGGAGTGTTGCGGTATCACATCATTATATTTTATCTTTTTACCTTTTTATTAGAGTCATATCATGAGTAGAGAAGTTATCATATAGGATGGTTTGCATTGTGGACTTATCTCTCCTCTAGCTGGTTATCTATGTATCCCTTGGTGTGAGTGCCGTTATGGAATATTAATGAGAAATTTTATCATTCGCTTTTTGCACATCTTACTTTAGTTTGCAATTTATTTTATATGATTGATCTTGTTGTTAGTATTGGTATCACTTTGGGAGCATCAATTAAATTTAGTTGGTTTTGACAAACCTAGCTTTGGTCAATAGCAACACTACTTTGAGGATTGAGTGGAAAAGAGAAAGTACTTATAGACATATTATTTAATTTTCTTTCTTTCTTGTTTGGCTCATAAGCTTTGTACTCTTTAGTTAAGGCCGCTCGTGCCTCCAAGTAAGATTGCATGATTGTTTCTATCACTTATATGTTTGCTTGTTTCACTCAACTCGTATGCTTGCCACCCAGCCTTACTAGCCAAAAACCTGTACCGAGAGGGAATGCTTCTCATGCGTCCAAGCCTTGAACCAAAACCTATGCCATTTGTGTCCACCATATCTACATATTAGCATTGTTGCTATTCCAAGTAAATTCTCGAGTTTTATCTATCTTCCAAATTAAATTTTTTGTTATGAGAAAATTAGTTAGTAAAGCTCTCACAAACTTGATGGAACACTTTATTTTCTTGTACTTAATAAATTTGAACCATTGTGACTGTCTTATGATGCTTGTATGCTTGCAAATTATAAGTTGGGAGTTAACAAAACCATGTTGTCATGGGGTCCGCTTTCGACTTTGCACTTATTTACTTAGTTGATATCATGTTCTTTTGTTTATGGATGCCGGCGGTGTGAAATAAAAGGGGAGCTTGTAAGCTCATGGAGTTTGTATATGTGTTAGAGAAACGCCTCGGCGACTAGCCTAAGCCATGCCTAATCATGGTGGGAATTTGCAGCATAACCATAATGAGCATTCTATGAAGAATCTTCAATAAAAACCTATGCAAATAGCAAATAAAAATATCGCTTAGATGCTCATTGTCAGCTGCCTTGTCATTTTCATATGGGATAGCTCCTGTGTCATGGGGTAAGGGGCACCCCGTTGGCGGTTCTCTATGATACACATACACTTACAATGACAAGAACTTGCTTGTGACCAAAGTTGAGTAGCATGAGGTCTGGTACTTGTAATCAAGGGGCATGAGATTTTCAACTTATGATTTGTCAAGCATATAACTCATATTTCCCTCACATTAACCTTAACCACTTCAATATGCTTATGATAGGGGCAATGAGAGCTCAAAGCTAGTAAGTACCATAGTTTTTGGAAGATCTTTATGAAACTTGAAATCCCTGCTTCCCTCTGCAAAGGGCCTATATTTTACTTTTATGATTGAGTCGGTAAATCAATTCCTTTCTATCTCAAGCAAGCATTCGAGTTGTGGTGATTCAATCATTCATATGTTGATTTATTCAATCTTGTTTCTCATGTTCCTTGTTTTGCACGATGCTCTTATCTGAATGAATATAACTTTGAAAGCTATCATTGTTGGTAAAAATACCGTTATGTTTGAGAAATAGACTCCTGCAATATAAACTCCTTCATAAAAGCTTTGCCTAAAACTAAGTATGATTTGTTAATTGTTCTCTGACCAAGAACAAAGTTTGCCCTCACCAATTATGATTTTATTTGTGTATCTTTATTGCGACTCCCTTACTCATTGCAAGTTAAGTTATATAAGAGTGAGTTGCTTTCTATTATGATTTGTGTATTAATAAATGTGATGCTTCTTGTCTGTATTATCTTTATCGACACTTCACTCCATAAACCCGTGGTCATGTTTACTGAGTTTAGTTTTCGCTTGGCGACAATCGAGGTCTAAGCTTGGGGGTAGTTGACACGTCCATTTTGCATCACTATTTTATATCATAATTTACTGTTATTCATTGATATATTTCATATTAAGAGATGATACTGATGTTATTTCATCTATTTTGCATGATTGATGACTTTTGGAGGATGAACCGCCAGAGTCAGGATTCTGATGGAAAAAGCGCTGTCCTGATGCAATATTTGCAAAGTTAAGAAAATCCCAGAAAATATATGGAAATTCCTATTTTTTCAGAAGACAAAGATAGCTAGAAGGAGAAGTGGAGATGGGCCACAGGGGGCCCACACCACCCCCGGTGCGGGTCCCCCCTAGGCCACGCCACCAGGTGGTGTGGCCACCCTGGCCCACCTATGGCATCGCCCTTCCATGTATATCATCCTCCCGAGAATCTAAGACTCGGAGAGCGACCACAAAAAGATTCTGCCGCCTCTGCAGGGCGGAAACTACAAAGAGAGAAAGAGCTCTCCGGTAGGCAGAAATCTACCAGGGAAATTCATTCCCGGAGAGGGGAGATCGTAGCCATCGACACCGTCATCAAGCTAGACTTCATCGGGATTATCATCATCCTCATCCTCATCATCATCACCATGAGTACCATCATCACCATGCCGAACCGCTGTAACATTTGGGTTGAATCTTGCATAGTTCTTAGGGAAAACTTTCCCGGTGTTGATTACTTATTATAGGTGATGCTATTGAGTGGAATCATTGGATTATTGTTCATGTTCAGATTGTTACTTATCATTATTTCATCTCTGATCTTGATCCATATGATGTCTCTTGAGTAGTTCATTTAGTTCTTGAGGACATGGGATAAGTCATGTTGTTAGTAGTGGAATCATGTTGAGTAATATTTAATGGTTTGATATTTAAGTTGTGGTGCTATTCTTCTAGTGGTGTCATGTGAACATCGACTACATGATACTTCACCTTTATGGGCCTAGGGGAATGCATTATCTATTTGGCTACTAATTGTGGGGTTGCCGGAGTGACAGAAACCTAAACCCCCGTTAGGAAACCATTGCAATAGGGAGTGTAGGATCTCAGAGTTTAATACTGTGGTTAGGTTTTTATCTTAATTACTTTCTTCTAGTTGCAGATGCTTTCAAGGGATATAATCACAAGTATGTATCAGTCCATGTAAGGTCAGTACATTAGCATAGGTTCACCCACACAACACTTGTCAAACCAAAGAAGATTGATCAACTATATGAAGCGAAAGCACTTGAAAATATTCCCATGTGTCCTCGAGAACGTTTGGTCATCTTAAGTAATACAACCGGCTTGTCCTTTGCTGAAGAAAGGATTGGGCCACTTGCTATAATTATTATTATTGTCTTTTATTTACTAACACTTTATTTATCTGCATTATCAAAAACCCCTAAAAATCCGTTTGCTAAGTATTACAGTGAATCCTTGATCCAAACCGCTTGTCAACATATTCTGCTCCTCGTTGGGTTCAAAACTCTTATTTATCGAAAGTACTATGATACACCCCATATACTTGTGGGTCATCAGGGGTGTGGTCATACCCAATACCCCTGATGACCCATGAGGCCTATCTGAGGGGACAAGCTTCTGGGGGACCTCCCTACCATCAAGAGCCGGAGGGGGGGTGGTCCCTAGTAGGGCCAGGTCCAGTAGACCTATCTACTCCCTCCGTTAAAAAATATAAGTCATTTTAGCTTTGTGAACTAAATGTATTTAGAGATTTTTTATTGTATAGGTTCACTCCCAACCTCTATGAACCTATACATTGAAAGACGTCTCGATAGATTCAATTCACAAACCTAAAACATCTTACGTTTCTAAACCGAGGGAGTAGTATACACTGTTGAGAGACGGTGTAATAATAATATAGATAGGCTTTATATATCTTTGATTTTTCTATGCTCGGGATTCTAATGTTAGCAATACCTGGCTGTTCCACTAGTACATATCTGGTATTCGTACACGGTGAAAACGGCCATTCACAAAAACTGTGAATCTAACGTCGCTACCCAAGGGTCTGCGATTAGCCTCTACTACTCAAGAGGTTCCTGAAATTGTGTGCAAAATCGCAAATGATTTTTCTTGTCCAACCATCGGTGCAATTTGGAGATTTTGCACACGGCTATTCCATACTAACCGTTTGCCTTCTGATTGCAAACGTTTTGAAATCCTTCATCGTATGTCCTCATCTTAATTCACAAACGATTTGTTAGAACCAAAAATAGGGTTAGTCCATATATTGCAAATGGTTTTACTTCTTCTAGTGCAGACCCAAAATTCTAGTACTCCATATACAGTACCAGACCTCAACTTTACTTGATTGTACATCAAATACATCATTTGTTTACAACCATTTGCAACATCAATTTATTTGGTAGTAATACATAGAAGAATGATACACAAAAGGAAAAAATATATTTATTGGTCACGTCTCTGTATTTTATCATGCTATTATAAGAATCCTATTCTAAAAAGCGTAAATTCCATCATCCATGATGACCATTCGTGCAGCTATGGCGATCGTCGCAGAAGGCGAGGGAAGGCGAGCCTCCTTATCTTTTTACAGCGACGATGAGCTTGTTAAACACTGGACAGCCCATACCCTTATCTTGCCTTTGTACTATGTAGAGTTACCAAAGTAAGATCCCTATTAAACCATCAGCAGAACCCATGTGCCACCGGGTTTAATCAAGAGGATGAGGGATGAATTCAGAGAATTAAAGCAACGAAGGATGACTGTAGTGGAATACCGTGACAAATTCTTGTCATTAGCTAGGTATGCCCCAGATGAGATCGACACTGTAGCCAAGAAGAAAGAGAGATTCCTGAATGGTCTGCACGATGGGATGCAGACGGTGTTGGTCAATATCCCCTTTGCTGATATTGAAGCCCTAGTCGACTCTGCCATTCAGATGGAAGGAAAGATCAACCAAGCCAATGAGAACCGCAAGCGCCGCATGATGCATCAACCAGGAACCCACCAGACCCCAAAGTATCGCCCCAACCCATCTCCAGGATTTGCCCCGAGAACCAACAGACCCCCGATGAACCGTCCGACCTATCCCAACCGTGGAAACCCAAGGCCCGGAGGAAACCACAACAACCCCGACAACTCTAGCAATTTCAATCATGCCCCACCCAAGTTCAACAGCAACAATGCCGCCACCAACACCAACACTGCCCCAAGGACCGGAAGCAATGTTGTGCATGTCGCAGCAAAGGACAAGTCGCAAGTGA
Organism: Avena longiglumis; assembly: GCA_030063025.1. Classification (NCBI taxonomy): domain Eukaryota; kingdom Viridiplantae; phylum Streptophyta; class Magnoliopsida; order Poales; family Poaceae; genus Avena; species Avena longiglumis. The sequence goes on along the minus strand of CP125975.1, from coordinate 475,219,269 downwards.
TTTGTTATGAATGTGGACCAAGGGTCATTATTCCAATGAGTTCCCCAAGAAGATTGCCACAACCCCCAATGCAAATGACCCAGCTCAGCAACAGCGTCATGTTCTGCCCAGAAGGAGGTTTGCCCTGTGGAATTAAGCTCAACATAGCCGCCTCTTTCTCATGCATCTTGAAGAAGCCCGAAGCGTCGGTCGTCTTTGGGTATGTTTTCCGTTAACTCAGTACTTGTAAGAGTGTTGTTTGATTCTGGAGCATCGCACTCATTTGTTACTGAAGAATTTGCATGCACTAGTAAGAGTCAACCAACCAAATAAGCATGTTATGATTTTTCAAATCCCCGGTTCAACCACCAAAGCTAGGAAAATTTGCAAAGTCTTCCCTATCCGAATCCATGGCATAGACTTTTATGCTAATCTAATTGTACTCGGAACTAAAGGTTTGGAAGTAGTACTAGGAATGGATTGGATGTCCAAACAAAAAGGATTAATTGAGTGTGCCAAGAAAGCCATAACCATGACCAGTACAGCCGGAATATCAGTCGAGCATGTATCTGAAACCTTGCCTCATCAGCCCAAGTGCAACAAGAGTATAGCCCAACCTACCATTGACCAAGTACGGATAGTCTGTGAATACCCCGATGTATTTCCAGATGTTTTGCCCGTATGCCCCCAGATCGGGATATCGAGTTCATCATTGAACTGATACCTGGAACCGGACCCATACCCCAGAGACCATATAGTATGAACCCATCTGAACTAGCATAACTGAAGAAGAAACTGGACGCCAAGCTAGAAATTGGACTGATTCAACCAAGTGCGTCACCATGGAGATCACCTGTTTTGTTCGTGGACAAGAAAGATGGAGGTAACCGTCTGTGTACGGATTATCAGAAGTTGAATGATGTCACTATCAAAAACAAGTACCCGTTGCCGAAGATAGAAGACTTGTTTGACCAGTTGACTGGTGCCAACGTGTTTTCTAAGATTGATCTTAGAACTGGCTATCATCAACTCAAGATTCGCGCAGAGGATATTCCAAAGACTGCCTTTACCACCAGATATGGATTATACGAGTATATTGTCATGTCTTTTGGATTAACCAATGCCCCCACTTATTTCATGAACCTCATGAATAAGATTTTTATGGACTTCCTGGATAAGTTTTTCGTTGTTTTCATCGATGACATTCTGATTTATTCCAAATCAGAAGAAGAACATGAGCTACACCTAAGGACCATTCTTGGAACCCTTAGAGAGCATCCGTTGTATACCAAGTTTAGCAAATGTGAATTCTAGTTACAGGAGGTAGGATTCCTCGGACATATCATATCAGCCGGGCGAATTGCCGTTGACCCTGCAAAGGTGAAAGATGTCGAAGATTGGCAAGCCCCAACCACTCAAACCCAAGTTCGTGCATTTCTCAGATTACCGGGATACTACCGCAAGTTCGTAGAAGGATTCTCGAGTATCGCCAAACCCATGACCCAATTGCTGAAGAAGGACAATAAGTTTGAATGGACAGACAAATGTGAAGCAAGTTTTCAAGAACTCAAGAGGAGATTGATTTCAGCCCCAATCTTGATCATGTCGGATATCACGAAGCCCTTTGACATGTATTGTGACGCATCCAAGATCGGCCTCGGATGTGTGCCAATGCAAGAAGGCAAAGTTATATCTTATCTATCCCGACAACTAAAGCAGCATGAACAGAATTACCCAACCCATGACCTCGAACTCGCAGCCGTAGTTCTAGCCCTGAAGACATGGAGGCATTACCTGATGGGAAACCGTTGTGATATTTATTCCGATCACAAGAGCTTGAAGTATATATTCACTCAGAAGGAGCTGAATATGAGGCAGAGAAGATGGATTGAGCTAATCAAGTATTATGATCTGGACATTCACTATCACCCCCGTGAAGCCAATGTGGTAGCAGATGCCCTTAGCAGATTGCCGTGCCTCTTGAACTCCATGATTTTGAAGTAGCAACCAAGTTTGCACAAAGAGATGGAAGATTTCCGAATGGAATTAGTGAGTGAAGGATTTTTGGCTAGGATAGAACTTCAACCCACTTTGATTAGCCAGATCAAAGAGGTGCAGAAAGGAAATGCTAGTATCGACGGAATCAAGCGTCATATTGATACAGGAAAAGTACCCGGATTCACGGAAGATGAAGAAGGAGTTCTGTGGTACAAAGGACGCCTCTGTGTACCAGCAGATTCGGGATTGAAAGAAGTGATTTTGAAAGAGGCCCATGATACTCTTTATTCTATCCACCCCTGAGGAACGAAGATGTATCAGGATTTGAAGGAACAATTTTGGTGGTATATCTCCAAGTGTGATATCGCCAAGTGTGATATATGTCAGAGAGTCAAGGCGGGACATCAAAGACCCGCTGGACTGTTGCAACCTCTACAAATTCCGAAATGGAAATGGGGTTCAGTTGGAATGGACTTTATCACCGGATTGTCTACTTTTAGTAGGGGAAATGATTCTATCTGGGTCATAGTTGACAGATTGTCCAAAGTAGCCCATTTCTTACAAGTCAAGACCACATACCAGAGTTCGAAGCTAGCGGAGTTATACATCGCTAGAATCGTCAGTTTGCACGGAGTCCCCAAGAACATCGTATCGGATCGAGGAACACAGTTTACCTCGAGATTCTGGAAGAAAGTCCAAGAAGGTTTAGGAACCCGACTAGATTTCAGCACAGCTTATCACCCTCAGGCCGATGGACAAACGGAACGAGTAAATCAAATACTCGAAGATATGTTGAGAGCATGTGTGCTAGAGTATGGATCTAAATGGGAAGACTATCTGCCTTTTGCAGAATTTTCTTACAACAATAGTTATCAAGCTAGTCTGCAAATGGCCCCATTTAAGTTTATGTATGGAAGGAAGTGCCGCGCCCCTTTGAACTGGTCGGAAGTAGGAGTGATGGGGATATGCCTACTGGGGTATCCTCAGCGGGACGTTTCCGACTGGCCCGAAGGCTGGCGAGTGGGCCTGCAGAACGGCGAGTGGATCAAAGCCCATCAAGGTACCAGGCGACTGGAGATTGAAGGCCCAGGCGAGTAGATAGGCCCAGTCGGTCTGAGTTAAACGATTGGCAGAATTGTAACCGAATTGGTTGAGATATGTAAACCCTAGGGGAGGTGAGCCTATATAAACCTCCCCAAGGGGTGAGAAGGGATACGTTCCCTCAGACACCCAAGCAACTCGCCGCCTAGTCGCCGAGTTCGCCCATTGTAAACGCCTCCATAATACAATCTAGCAGGAGTAGGTCTTTACCCTCCGGGGGGCCGAACCTGGGTAAAACCCTGAGTCTCCGCCCTCATCTCGCACCGCAGATGGCAGGCCGCCCTTGCCCTTCGTTCTACTACTCGCTGCCGATTGCAGCATCTGCCGTGGTCATTCCTCGGCGATGGCCCACCGTGGGGCCTGGCGGTCGGCGGTGTTCGCGGCGAGATCCAATCTGCCCATCAACGAGGCGGTCGCCACCGCCGCATGATAGCGATCGGCGAGATGCTCCAGATCTTGCCGAGCAGCTACGTCCCGGCGCGACCCGTCACACAGCGTGATCCTGCCCGTCGCCGATCAGCCTCTTCGTCGGCTTCACCGACGTCATCACCTCGGAGGACTCGCATCCGCGAAGTCGCCACCGCGATCGGCTCTCCGAGCCAGATCCGCACGATCCACCTCGCCTCCGAGTACGACTCGGCCCACAAAGAACGTGGCGAGAATTCAGCGCGAAGACGCGACCCTCGCCGGCGACGCCGACTTCGGCGGCGGCGTCACTCGCCGGATCCATCACCGCGGCCTCGTCCGCGAGCTCCATCGCTCAGTCTCCAACGCGGGAGATTTCGAGACCCTCCATCCTCGGGATCTTCGACTCCGACTCGGGTCGGAGAACTCGCCGACCTCCACGACGGTGCCGTCGCCACGCCACGCGGCCTACATGGCCACCGATCCGATCCGGAGGACCCTTTCTCCACCCGATCCTCCAAACGCCACGGCAACGGAGGTCGAGGAACTCCGCCTAAAGTTGGCGGGCGATACGCAAAGAGCAGGCGGCGCGAAAAATTTCGCCTCGGCGGTGACAAGACAGAACCGCCACGCTACCAGCAGCGGATCAGGTCACGCCTGAATCCCACCGTTCAGGGGCGTGCCCTGAACTTTGACGATGAAAGCGACCCGGCGCGCATCGCCGAGCGCGCGATCTGCGAGAACGCGCCGCCAGGAGGAAGCAACCGAACCCCGCCAGATCGGGCGATGGGTGCCCGCCACCACCCAACCGCACCTCCTGGACCAGCGCGGATAGTCGTCTCCTCACGGAGGCGACGCGAACGGCCTTCCACTGTTCTCCACCCGATGGACAACCTCGTGGCAGGCGAGCCGCCGACAAGATTACGGCGACGGCGGCGGCGCCCAAATCGATGCGTCGGGGCCCTACTCGCGAAGGCCGTGGAACAGCGAAAGCAGGCGCCGACTCGCAGGGGCGAGTGTACTCGCGCTCCTCCGGAAGCAGGGCGGCCTCGAGCGGCCGTCCAGCGGTGGCAAACACCCTCAATTGCCCGCCGCCGGAGCCACTGCAGCTACAACGACGACCCGCGAATGCGGCACTCTCCTAAACGATCCCAGGCGGCGACCAACCTCGCCGCCAATGGAGAGCCAATCGACGCCGCACTCATATCGCCGCCAGAACTGGCACGCCAGCCCGACGACTTGCGGCACACCCTAACTACTCGCCGCGATGGCGAGCCTATGGGGTCGCTCAGTCGACTAGGGCCCAAGTGCTTCGGACCAATGATCCGAGGCGAAAAGTACCCACCCAACTTCAAGGCGCCGAAGGAGATCGAAAAATACGACTCCTCGTACGACCCCGCGGTCTGGCTTGACACATACCTCATGGCAATGGGGATCGCGGGTCACACCGACCTACTCGCCGCCCGTTACCTCCCACTGATGATGGAGGGGACGTGCAGGCAATGGATCAACACGCTCCCGTGACGATATCGACTCACGAGGAAATGCGAGACGCCGTCGAACGCCCGAGTGCTCCTACCCGCCACCACCATCGAGGACCGAACGATGCGTCCGGGGACCCCGCGAGTCGACCCGCTGGGTCCAACGGTGGCAAGAGCTCTGCATACAGCGCCGGCATCCACCCGGACACCGCTATCCATTGCTTCAAGACCTCGTGCGCTCTGAGCCTCTAGTCGCCAAACTCAAGCGACACGCCCGCACGCTCGACAACATCCCCGACCTCCTCGAGATCGCCAAACGATACGCCGAGGAAGATCCCAATCAAGACGTCGACGATGAGTCCGGGGGACAACGACGCACGGGCGGCAACGACGGCGGCCGCCGAGCAGACCTACGCTACAGCGGCACTCGCCTCACAGGCAAGCGCCGCAACGATGGGCGAGTCGACTTCGTCGCCAATGCTGGGCACGCACAACGCGACCCCAAGAGCTACCGCCGCGACGGAGGGCAAAGACGCGACGGCGGGAACTACAAGAACAAGCCAAGGTTCGATCCCGCGGCCCTCCTTAACCAACCATGTGCGTTTCACAGCAGGGAAAAGCCACGCACACCACCGCCGACCGCCACACCCTCAAGGAGATCGAGAAGGCACGCACGCGGGAGGACACCGACAACAACGACCGCAAAATGGCGGAAAATTCGCAAAGTGGCGGCTCACTCCACACCTTCACCGGCTTCAACACGAAGCGAGAAGAAGGTCATCGCCGCGCCGTCGCCGTACGCGGTGGCCCGAACGACGTCCCCAGTTCCTGAACTGGTCGGAGCAGCCTATCACCTGGAGCCGGCAAGACCACTCGCCACGCATCGAGTACCCAGGACGAGTCGCCCTGGTGGTCAAGCCCAAGGTCGGCGACTACTGGCTCCCAAAGACTCTGATGGACGGCGGCAGCTCCATCAACATCCTTTACCTCGACACCTTCAGGCGACTGCGGCTCCCGCAGTCGATGATCGAGACAACCCACACCACGTTCCATGGCATCGTCCCCGGTCGGAAGGCGTACCCGATCGGCAAGGTCACGCTACCCGTCACCTTCGGCACTCCGGCGAACTTCCGCACCGAGCGGATCGTCTTCGAGCTGGTGCCCTTCGACAGCCCTTACCATTGCGTCCTGGGGCGCCAGGCGTTCGCCAAATTCATGGCGGCACCCCACTACGCGTACAACGCGATGAAGCTCCCCGGGCCGTGCGGCGTCATCACCATCAACGGCGACCCTGACATGGCCGCCGAATGCGAGGCCAAAGGAGCGCACGCCCGGCCGTGATCGCGGCGGAAGCTAGTCACGCCGATGAGCTCGCTAAATCGCCGGCGGGTCAACAACGACGACCCCACAATACTCAAGAAGCCCAACTCGGAGGGCACAAACACCTCAACCTTTGAGGCCACGACGCCTTTACCAAGACCGTCGAGCTGGTCCCAGCGACCCCAGACGGTGACGATCGGACAGGCATGAGCCCAGCATAGGAAGGCGCTCATCGAGTTCCTTCGTGAGAATAGGGACATCTTCGCATGGAAACCCTCCGACATGCCGGTGTCCCTAGGGAGCTCGCTGAGCACAAACTAACGCCGACCCCAAAGTGCGACCAGTCAAGCGATCGCTCGGCCCTTCAATGAAGAGCGCCGTCGAGCAATTGCGAAGAAGTGCAACGCCGCTCATTCGGCTTCATTCGCCAATCAAATACTCAAGTGGCTGGCAAACCCAGTCCGGTCGAAAATAAAAGCGGGACACGGAGAATGTGTATCGACTACACAAACCTGAACGGCGCCGCCCAAAGGAGCAGTTCGTCCTCCCGGATCGATCAAATCATCGACTCCACCGCGGGCTCGAGTCGTTGTGTTTCCTCGACGCCTACTCGGGTACAACCAGATCAAAATGGCTGTCGAGGACGAAGAAGACGGCGTTCATCACGCCATTCGAGCCTTCGCTACACCGCCATGACCTTCGGCCTCAAGAACGCCGGGCGACCTACCAGCGGTGCATGCAAGAATGCCTCGCGAGCCAAATTGGCGCAACATCCACGTCTACATCGACGGCGTGGTTGTAAATCCGCCGCCAAGGCGATCTACTCGCCGATCTAGCGGAGACCTTCGCCAACCTGCGAAGGTACAAGATAAAGCTCAACCCGAGCAAGTGCACCTTGATTGTACCCGGCAATTGCTAGTACGTCGTCTCCAAACGAGGAATCGAGGCAAACCCAACAAAGATCGACACGATCGCCGGCTCGGAACCCGAGTGCTGCGCGGCGTCGAAGCTGGCGGGCGTGTAGCGGCTCGATCGCTTCATCCCACGCTGGGCGAAAAGCGATGCCACTATACCGCTGATCGCAAGAATCCCACCTTCCGATGGGACAAGGAGGCGACGGCGCGCTCGCGACCTCAAAAGGTGCTACTACGCGCACCTCTACTCGCCGCACCCGTCGACAAGGAGCCCATGCTGGTTTACGTCGCGGCGTCCGGCGCGTCGTCGGTATTGTAATGGTCGTCGAACGACCGGAGGAAGGAAAAGCGCCCGATCGGCGGTATACTACATCGGCGAGGTCCTAACGAGTCGCGCGGTAATACCCACAGTACCAAAAGCTGGTATACGCGGTCTTCAGAGCTCAGCGACGCCTGCCGCATTACTTCCAGGAGCATCCCATCACGGTCGTTTCCTCCGCTCCACTACAAGACATCATCCGCAATCGCGAGGCGACCGGGCGGGTCGCCAAGTGGGCCGTCGAGATCGGCGTCCACAACATTAAGTACGAGCCACGGAGGGCGATCAAGTCGCAGGCACTGGCCGATTTCCGCCGGGGAGGAGGCCCAAGCCGGAAGAAGCCGCCGTACCTCCACTACTGGAGCCTGCACTTCGACGGGTCCAAAAACGCGGACGGCGCAGGAGCGGGGATAGTGCTGACCTCACCAAAAGGTGACAAGCTCCGCTACATCCTCCGCCTCGAATTCACACCCTGCACCAACAACATGGCCGAATACGAGGCCCTACTCCTGGCATGCGAGCCGCGCGAAATGAGCGTCAATCGCCTTCGGTGCTACGGGACTCCGACCTCGTTGCGGTCAAGTCGCCGGCACCTGCGACCGTCTCTACCATGGCGGCATACCGCCAAGAGGTGGACAAGGTGGCGGCCACTTCACGGCTACTCGGTCGAATGGATCGACAGGAGGAAGAACGAGGCCGACGCCTCTCTCGCATCGGGTCACGATCCACCACCCGCCGGCGTGTTCCTAGACACCATCTTCACGCCCGTCAGTCTCTCCTCGAAGAGATCGACATTGAGTCCGCTCCAACCCGGAGGCAACCTTGGTCGCTTTTCGTCACCGAGCCGAACGGACCAAGCCCTACATCGCCTACCTGGAGACAGGCAACCTGCCCGCAGACGAGACAAGCGCTCGAATGATTGTTCGACGATGCAAGTCCTACACCATCATCGACGGCGAGCTACATAAGCGCAGCGTCACCGGCGTGTTCCAACGCTGCGTCCAACCAGCCGAAGGACGCAAAATCTTACACGACATCCACTCAGGCGATTGCGGCCACCACGCTGCCGCGCGCTCCCTGGTCGCCAAAGCCATGCGACACGGTTTCTCTTGGCCCATCGCACGCCCGGCCGCCGATATCGTCAGCGATCGCGGGTGCCGGCATCGCCAACCAGACGCACGTCCCAAGTTCGGCGCTCAAAACAATCCCCATCACCTGGCCATTCGCCGTGTGGGGCATGGACATGGTAGGCCCCTTCAAGAAGGCCCCCTCTGGTTACACCCACCTGCTGGTCGCCGTCGACAAATTCACAAAGTGGGTAGAAGCCAGTCCGGAAATGCGACGGGAAGACTGCCACCAAGTTCCTACGCGAGCTCATATACCGCTACGGCTTCCCCAACAGCATCATCACGGACAACGGCACAAACTTCGCCAAGGGAGCAATGGCCGAATTTTGCGAGGAGCATCACATCCGGCTCGACCTCGCGTCAGTCGCACACCCGGAATCCAATGGCCAGGCGGAACGAGCCAACCAAAGCATCCTCCACGGTCTGAAACCGCGCCTCCAAGTACCACTCGAGCGCACCGCCGGATGCTGGGTCAAGAGCTTCCTCCGTCATCCGGGAATCCGCACCTCGGTCAACAGTCGACGGATTCACCCCTTCTTCATGGTCTCTACGGCGGAAGCCGTCATGCCAACCGACCTCGAACACGACTCGCCCGGATCGTCCACTACGGAGGCCGCAAAGCGGCCCGCCAAGATGGGCTCGACCAACTCGACGAAGCGCGACCTCGCCCGATCGCGCGCGCTATCTATCGGCAAGGACTCCGTCGCTACCACAGCCGACGGGTGAAAACCCGCACCTTCCGGAAGGCGACTTGGTGCTACGCCTCATCCAGACAAGAAGGGCATGCACAAGCTCTCCTCCATGGGAAGGCCCGTTCGCTATCGGGCGTACTGCAACGACGCTTACTACCTCGTCGACGTCCGCGGGGCGGTGAACTCGACGTCAGCGGCCTGGAATGTAAACCTCCTCCGGAAGTTCTATACCTAGAACCCCACATATGTACTCTCCGATCGCTATGAATAAAAAAAGCGGTTCTGCAAAATTGTCTACTCTCCATACCTTGTGCCACTCGCACTCGTAATTAACAGCGTCATGCTAAAATACAGAAGTCAACCCTTGGTACAGCGACCAGCACGGCTAAGTAGTGCGATGTAAGAGCACTGATTCATTTCAGGTCTTACATCGTCCACGAAAAACGCCAACCCGGAGCCCCATCGGAGTCGCCTAGCTCGACTGGTTTTACGAACCAAGACATCTGTCCTCGCTTCCCACAGCGACCCTGGTCCTCCGCATCCTCGGCATAGCGACTCGAACGACTAAGTACCACGCTCGGGGACTGCATACCAGTTCGTCTCGATCGGTCAGGGAAAACGCCAAGTAAGAGAGCGTGCACAGGACTCGCCACGCGACTGGCCCACCGGGCCAGGCAGGAGCGACGCGCCCACACAAACGCGCTCAGTCCTCAACCACCCTCGAGTCGCGCCTTGAACTACCAAGTACCACGCTCGGGGACTCGGCCACCCGGCCCCGTTCGCAGTCTGGGAAAAGCGGTAAATCTGAGCACTCAAGGAGTCGCCATGCTGGCTCTCCGAGCCAGGCGAGTCGACTAAATTAACAAAACACATGATAACAACAAACATCATATACAAGGTGAACCCCATAAAAAGGCGGACGCTCGGGACTCATCCACAATCAATCCAACATACACAAACAAATAGCAAAATGAACACAACGTTCCATTCAATCGCATTTTGCATTGTCTTACATTACAAAATATGCCTACTCGGCAGAATTGTTACTAACACTACTCCATGCCGGCGATGATGCACCAGCGTCCGGCGCTTCCGGACGAATACGATATACGGGTTCGATGGATAAGTCGTCACTGGCCCGCCATTGCCGCCGGAAGGGCTGCTCGACCTTGAAGTCGCGATGCGGCGTCGGCGTCGTTCGCGCGACGACCGCTTCTGGTACGGAAGGTCGCCCATCGCCCAAACACGCTCCGAGTACGCGGCAGCACGCTCCTGCAGCTTAAGAACCTCAGATAGATCCACAGCGCCGGACGATGAAGGATAACCACTCGTCACGTCGTCAAGGTCGAAATCTTCGGGAAGTGGCGAGTCCATCGAGCCGTCGACGCTCCACGCCGAAAAGCCGACCGCGTCATGAACTCCACGACAGCGGGAGCCTTCTCCAAGTACTCCCACACCTCAATGAGGTCATTGGGAATAACCTCCGTGGGCGACATCTCTTGAAGGTAGGCGCGGATGCAAGTCGCCGACAGCGTCGCCGAGTCGACGAGCATGCTCACGCATTCCCTCGCATCAAGAGAACTCGCTTCTTCATGGCTATCAATCATACGGCCTGCGAGAAGGAGACAACTATGAGTACAATGGAACCCACAAACGGTACAATCGCAAAGGCAAGGAAGACGACTCACCAATCAAAGGCGGGCGAGCCCGTGATGAAACCCTGAAGCGATGTATGGTCGCTCGAAGCCCAACAATGATGGCTTCAGACGCCTTCGATCGTCCTCGCGGCCTGGCAACGGCAGCCTTCGCCGCCTGTCGCGAACTCGCTTCTTCTTCGCCTCCTTAAGCTCGCGCCGAGGTCGGCGATCTTTGTTCGGCGGTGCCCAATGCAGACCGCGCTTCCAGCTCTCCAGGACAAGCCCTTGGCGAGCCACCTCCGCTGCGCAGCCACAACCTGAAGTTCCTTGTTCGCTTCACGGAGCAGCCGGTTCCTTCTCAAAGACGCCCTGCTGCCCAATCGCTCTGCCGACTCCAGCCGGACCACATCGCCAAAGTTAGCACATGAAAATTATTAAGTGCCCACCGCTAAAATTTAGCGAGTGCGCACTCGGGACCAGCGGTTGAAAAAATTCCTAAAGTGCCCACCGCTAAAATTTAGCGAAAAGCGCACTCGGGGGGCGGTTGAAAAAATCCTAAAGTGCCCACCGCTAACATTTAGCGAAGCGCACTCGAGGGACCGGCGGTTGAAAAATTCCTAAAGTGCCCACCCGCTAAAATTTAGCGAGTGCGCTTTTCGAGGGATGGCGGTTGAAAAATTCCTAAAATGCCCACCCGCTAAAATTTAGCAAGTGCGCTGGGACCGGCGGTTGAAAATTCCTAAGTGCCCACCCGCTAAAATTTAGCGAGTGCGCACTCGGGGACTGGACTCGAACGCGCAAATCAGGAAATTAAAAAGAATCAGGCCGTTGCAAAACAACGACCTGATCCTCGGGGACTGGAGGTACCTGGATGGCCGCGCCAAGCATGTTGTGCAGTTGCGCCGCGTCCACAGACGCAAGCAACGCCGGTGTGTGTCCGCGACGTTGGTCAATCTCGGCGCCGGCGATCTCTGGAGTAGGGCTCGCAGTCGCAGCCGCACTCGCCGTGGCCGCCTTGGTCATGAAGCGGGGGAAGGTAGCGATTGACGCGCCCGCTCCAAGGGAGCTCGCCTCCTCCGGCCTCGTCAATGAGATGCCCCCCTTCGTGGATGCGGTCGCTTCCACAGCCGGGCCCAGCCGTGATGTGTCATCGAGACGACGACAATGTCGCCCTTGGCCTTCTTGCTGCCCTCCGTGGCGGCGGCGACTTCGTCGCCTTCCTCTTCGAGAAGGGTCCTCCTCGCTAACGGCGGAGGGCACCTTGGCCACCGTCGGGTGGCCCATCTTCTTCACTCCGGTCCTATGTATTGAGACAACTCAGAAAGAATTTAAATACTAAGAGAGGAAGATGAAGGCCGAGTGCACTTACTTGGCTGGAATGAAGCGGCCCAGACGGAGGCCGGCGGTTTCTCCAGCTCAGGCCCGGGCGGCTAAGCCCCAAGTCCAGGCGCCAGGCCCAAGATACGGAGGGCTTCTTTGACGTTGAGGTAGCGGTTGGTGCCTCGGAACACCTTCGACGGAGGCCCCTCGTGAAGTGGAGCTGCATGGCGGAGCCTCCTTGCGGCGAGACCGCCACGCTGGGACCTCCTCACGAGGCCGCCTCGGCGAGCCGCCTAGCCCGGAGACCGCGCCAGAGGCGGAGGTAGTGAAGCCATGGCGCCTCCATGGATGGCGCATCCAGCGCGGCTGTTGCCGGAGCCGCCCCGTCGTCGGCCGAGCTATGGGCATCGGAGCCGCTTGCCGAGCGCGGCGGTGAGACCATCCTCGGCGGCTTCGTCCTCCTCCTCAGGGGGGCCCTCGCCTCTTTCTCCTTCTTCTTCTTTGCGGGAGTGGCTTGACGGAGCGAGGTGGTCTCCGGGAGTTCTTCGTCATCATCATGACGCTCGAGGCTCTTGCTCGCCTCGAGCTCGCGTTGACGTTGCCCACGGGTCTTTCGGATCAGTGGGGCGATCTCTTCTTCGGATTCGTCTTCGTCGTCCTCATTGCCTTCGGCGGGAGGCGACTCGCTTGTGTCCTGGGCGGATGGCCCAGAACTCTCGTCATCGGCGGGTGGGAGCCACCCTTCCACCACTTGAAATAACTGCGTTAAACATGAAAGAAAGTTAGAACTACCGCGACTGCATATGCTGCGACTGCGAATGGGATCAGATTATTACCGTTGGAGCCGGACGCTTCGTGGTGTATGGAGGGAGCCCGGCCTGCGCATCCGTGTATGCCGCCTGGGTGATCCTCTTCAACGCCAGGAGATAGTCCTCCAGCTTCCACTCGGCGAGGCAGGCCTTCGTCGAGTCTTCTCGGCCCGTGTACTGGTACATATAATGCTCGCGCTGGGCGAGTGGAACAAGACGCCGCCAAGCCAGCGGTTATGCAGGTTCACCGTCTGAGCCCTTCTTCTTGACCGCGAATGGCTGGAGCATCTCGTCGACGACCATCCGCTGGTCGTCGGTAGCTGGCGACACGGAGATTGCGCTCGGGCGGTCGGCCGAGTATCGTGGGATCGCCGCCTCATCTTCCGGGTCGCCTCGGTCACGTAAAACCAAGACTTTTCGATCGCCGCTGCTTTGGCCGGGCATGAGGTCAAGAAGGAGGCTTTGGATTTCAGCTGGAAGGTTAAGCCGCCATGGCTAGCATTGGGTCCGCCTCCTCGCGGCTGATCCGTCCATGGAACAGATCTTGCCACAAGGAAAATAGGGCGGCAGCCGTAGCACTCATGAGCATACAAAGATGGCGAGCTGCTCGATACTATGGGGACCCAGATCTGAGGGCTGGATCCCGTAGTAGGCGCAGAAGCGCCGGAAGAACAGAGAGGTGGGAAACCCTAAACCCCGCTCGAGGTGACTAGTGAAGCAGATGAACTCTCTCGCGCGCGGGTTCGGGATCGTTTCTCCGGCTGCGGGGATTCGCCAGCAGCCGGCCCGCAGGATTCCGGCCTCCTCGAAGGAGGCCAGTTGCGCCCTAGTGCACTTGGATCTGCCCCAAGGTTCGGTGGAAAAGGCCATGGCTGAGGATTTGCTTGGAGGTCGGAGGATTGCGGGTCGCGAGATCAGCGGGCGAAAGATGTGCGATCGGAAGAAATGGTGGGCGGTTGGCTTTCCGATGGCCAACCATTCCCCTTATATAGCGAGAGCTGCCCGCCAAATTAGGGGCCGTTCTGCGCGATGATTACGCCGAAGTTACCGCGGTTACCTTAACGGCTAGTTTGACCACACCGACGGTCGCCTCCGCCACTCGGCTCGCTAAATCACTCGCCGAGGCTGCGATCCGTTGGTTCGATTCACCGAGACACGACTCGGTTTGCGGATTTTTCCTTCGCAGGAGCCGCCGACGATTCGGATGCCAACTAGAAGCCGTATACTCCGATCGCAGCCACCGCGCCTAAATCAACGGCCTCGGGGACTACGATGGGGATATGCCTACTGGGGTATCCTCGGGGGCGTTCCGATCGCCCGAAGGCTGGCAGTGGGCTGCAGAAGCGGCGAGTGGATCAAAGCCCATCAAGGTACCAGCATCGAGATTGAAGGCCCAAAGAGTAGATAGGCCATCGGTCTGAAAGTTAAGCGATTGGCGAAATTGTAACGAATTGGTTGAGATATGTAAACCCTAGGGGAGGTGAGCCTATATAAACCTCCCCAAGGGGTGAGAAGGGATACGTTCCCTCAGACACCCAAGCAACTCGCCGCCTAGTCGCCGAGTTCGCCCATTGTAAACGCCTCCATAATACAATCTAGCAGGAGTAGGTCTTTACCCTCCGGGGGGCCGAACCTGGGTAAAACCCTGAGTCTCCGCCCTCATCTCGCACCGCAGATGGCAGGCCGCCCTTGCCCTTCGTTCTACTACTCGCTGCCGATTGCAGCATCTGCCGTGGTCATTCCCTCGACAAGGAGAGAGTCAGATTTTCGGACCTGACATCCTACGAGAAGCAGAAGAGAAAGTTCACAAGATGAAGGGAATATGCCCAAGAGGCAATAATAAAGTGGTTATTATCGTATTCCTTATTTATGATAAATGTTTATTTTGCATGCTATAATTGTATTAATACGGAAACATTAATACATGTGTGTTTAATAAACAAACAGAAAGTTCCTAGTTATGCCTCTCTTATAAACTAGCTCGTTGATTAACAAGATGATCAAGGTTTCCTGATCATGGACATTGGTTGTTGTTAATAACGGGATCACAACATTAGTGTAATGGTGTGATGAACATTCATCCAAAGTATAGCATTACGATCAAAGTCATTGAGTTTATATTGCTATAACAACTTACGAAGTGATCCTAATCCTTAGACCATGAGATCATGTCAATCACTAACACCGGAATAGTTTCTTGATAACATCAAACGTCACACCGTAACAGGGTGATTATAAAGATGGATTGAGAACTAATAAAGTGTTATGTTGAGGCCCATGGATCGAGAGTGGAATTTTTTCATCCCGATGACGGATAGATATGCTCTGGGCCCTCTCGGTGATATCACATTGATTAGCTTGCAAGCAAGTGATTTGATCACTAGAATGTTATATCACGGGAACAAGAAAAGAGTGCATGTCAGTAACGAGATCAAACTAGGTATGGAGATGCCGATGATCGAATCTCGGACATGTAATATATCGCGAAACAAAAGGATTAAGATACTAGCGTAAAAGGTTCCGACGATCACAAGAAAGTCATCGTTGAATGTGTGGGAGTCAGTATGGGTCTCCAGATCCCGCTTCTGATTATTGATCCGATAGGGGTCTCGATCATGTCCGCATTATTCACGAACCGTAGGGTGACACACTTAAGAGACACCGACATCCATTTCGAGCAAAAGTTTCATGCCGAAAAGAATAACAAGCGCAAGAATTTATTTCACTAGATACTGAAACAAGTTTTCGGGTGAAATTGCAGAAAGTGTTTCTGCATGTGAAATGAAATACTAGCAACGGGTTATATGTGAATGTTTGTCATTAAAGTAATTGACAAAATTCTGAATAAATAAAATGAGTTTTATTTAATGAGAGTTTGCATTAAATTTGGTGGAAATTTAATGGGAATTTGAGTGGGTTTTTGAGTGGAGGGAATTGAAAGGAATTTGAGTGAGTGGAGTGTCCACCCACATGAATGTGGAAGAGGTGGGGCCAGCCCCATGGCTGGGAGCATGGCCCCTTGGGTGCCGCTCCTCTCCCTATAAAAGGATCCCCCTCCCTCTCTCTCACTCACACCTCCTCGTGAAGGATCTCTCTCCCCCTCTAGAATTTATCCCCCATGGTCTCGGACTAGCGAGATACATGTTCCCGGTGGCTATTTGGCAAGAAAGAGTTGTGCTTCCGCTGCATCGCTTGAGCGAGGAGGCGGAGGTTGCTCGGTGCCTCGAACGTGTGTGCGAGCACGGATGCGCTGCTGTTTTGCGGCTCTAGGACTTCCTCTCTATCTTGAGATCGACAAGAGATCGTCTACATCAACCACGAGTTTGGACTCATTAAGCTTTGTCGGTCTTCAAGGGTATGTTCTCTACGGATATACATCCGCCCGTTGTTTGTATCTAGTAGATAGATCTTGGTACATAGTTGTTCCCATCGTAGGAAATTTTTTGTTTTCTATGCTGCGAACCCTACAGTGGTATCAGAGCCGGATCTATGCATAGATACTTTGCATGGGTAGTACACATATGAGTATGTGGGCGATGATGATCATTTTATTGCTTCTTAGTTGTACTTTGGATATTGGTGACATAGTGGGATGAAGCGGCCCGGACGAACTTTACATGTCCTCGCACATGAGACCTGTTCCACGCTTGACGTGCAACTAGTTTTGCGTAAGTGGCTAGCAGGTGTCTGTCTCTCCTACTATAGTCAATATCTAAATTGCAACGAGTTGTCAACAATTTGGTTATCCTCGTTGTGGTTCATGTTCGTACGTAAGAACGGTTCTATCTTTGAAAGCCCTAAGCCACGTAAAACTTGCAATGGATAAATTAGAGGCGTCTAGTTTAGATTGTTGCTGGGCTAGTGTTACGATATGGTGATGTTGTAAGTAGAAGTATAAGATGATACTCTTACAACACACATAGCGTGTAAGTTCCATAGACCTTAGCCTTACACATAAAGGTATGATAGAGATTATACCACAGTGCACATGATGGAGATCATATGCGGGAACCATATCATTTCACTTATAAACATGTGATGTTTTGATTGCATCTTATGTTGCTTGTTTGGCATTTTATTAGCATAATAAGATGACCCCTCATTTAGATATCAAGATGAGAATGTGTTCTTCCTTAAGTATGCACCGACAATGTTTCGTCGCTTCAAGACATCACGTGATGATCGGGTGTACTTGAATCCATGAGCATATCTCGGGTGTAAGACAGTTACACACATGAATACTAAGGTTCTTACTTGGCGAGCCTAGCATGTGCCGGCATGGCCTCGGAACATGGACCGAAAGGTTAAGCATGAGTCATATGTTTTTGATATGATGACCATATGGATGCTCGCCTTTGAAGCTACACCGACTCACGTGATGATCGGACTTGGTGTAGTGGATTTGGTTCATGTAATCACCAAAAAGACACGAGGGATGTTGTTTTTGAGTGGGAGTTCATTTCTAATTTGGATTAGTAGAACTCAATTTATCATAAATTAAATCAAAGTGAATTTGCATAATTTGTTGTAGTCATTGGCATTCGTTCACCACCTTATGCATAGTTGTAATTGAGATAATAGAACTATAGAATTCTGGATATATACTTTACAAACTGGTATCATATTGTGTTGAGTGTCAATCTAAATTTTAAAGTCCTATTGCAAACTTTCAGCAAACTCTATTTACTCCGTGAAATTTAATAGTTAGTATTAAATTGAGAGTAACAATTCCAGTGTTAATATCTTAAGTATCATGTTTGCCTCCATGATTCTTGATTGTTTTAATATCAAGTTTATCTAGGAGCTGAAATAATTGTTTCAGAAACCATGATGTGTGGCAGATATAATGATATCTGAAACAATGTTTTGGTTGCAATATGATAGAGTATAATATATGTTCTCATATTGGATGAGAATTTACGAAGGTTGGAGATGCTAGACATCCTAATCATCCAAAAGGGTTTTGGAAAGTAATGTTATACTCACGATTCGCCTTTATAAGCTACAGTAGCTTGATCATGAAAGTCGTCATGATAAGGATGAATATAAGATGTATGTAAGGTGTTTACTACACTAAAAGATTACTAAAGAATGGGTTTTGAAAGAATACCGATCATTTGATGATGGTGATCTACTTCAAAGTGCAAGTCCAAAGGTATTATTATTTGAATATACACGCTTTGGACTATGTGTCATGTATATGGCGCCACTTTTGATGTTGATAGATTCTTTTAAAAAGGAAAAGGAAATGCTGAAAGAGAATCTATAAAATATATTTGGCAGAAAAGAAAATATTGGAAATATCCAATTTAGGTATATGGATGATATACATGTTATGGTTGTATTCTTTTCTTGTTAAACAATGTGGTTCTTGGGTATTGGATACCGAACTGGTTGGTATGAAATTTCATACAAAACGACGCAATTCATGAACCACAATGGCCTAAGTAACTAGCAGTAGAATATGTGATGATGTTCATCGAAAACAAACAAACCGTTGTTTGTATTTCTCATTGACATCAAGGCTTGACTTCAAGATTTGTTTTAATAATTGTTATTTGAATCAGGTATTATGAGAACAAAGGTTGTTCAAATAATTACCGTATTCCATATAAGATGGATGATTTGAAAATCTAGTTGGAGAAATCACATCCATAAAACCTAATGCTAAAATGTCGCAAGACAAATGATTGAAAGATCACTTACGAAGTGACATCGCTGTTCAAATTATATTGGAAAGAAAACATGAAGAATCTCCATTTTCATGGATTTTTGGAGTCTTTGATTTGATCAAGTGACGCTTGTGAGACTTTCCTCAGGATAATTAAAACTTAGTTCAAAGGCCAAAGAAGAACGAACGACTAAAATATTGTAATTTATGCATATCGATGTATGTAGTCCATTATGTGTAGTCGTAAGCGATGGGTTTCAACTTCATATGCTTTCTCCAGAAATTTGAGTGAATATTCACTTAATGAGAAAGAAGTATGAAATATTTGAAAAACGTTTCAAAACTTTCAAGATGAAGTGGAAAATCATTGTAACAAGAAAATAAATGGTTTATGATTTTATCATAAGGAATTTGTTTGAGTTACAAGTGTAACAAGAAAATAAATGAATTATGATTTTATCATAAAGGGGTTTATTTGAGTTGCAAGTTTAGCAAAACACCTAGATTTACATATCCCGAAACACCATAGGAATATGGAGTGTTTGAGATTTGTAATGAAACCTTGTTTGACATGGTTGGATCAAAGGTGTTATTTATAAAACTGCCATTGTGTTTTAAAAGATTAAAAGATTTAGAGACTACCGCTTTTACACTGAAAAGAGCTCGATCTTGATCCGTTGAAATGACACCATGGAAGTTATGGTTTGGGGTAAAACCCAAGTTGTCATTTCTTAAATTTTGGTATGCTAAACATAAGTAAGATGTTTACAACCGAAGTCGGATGAGCATGTCTTTGTAGGTTATTTCGAATAACAATTGGTTATTCCTTCATAACACCAAGGACAAAAGGGTTTGTCGCTTGAAACGTGAAGTTTCTTGAAAAAGGAATTTTCGCAAAAGTTAAGTGGGGGGACAATAGAACTTTGATAAGGTTAACGAACCTTAGCTAAATGTGCTGAGTTGCGCAGCACCGGAAATCGTTCCGAAGGATGCCATAATGCTCATAGCTTATGTGCCTCAAAGGTTGTGGTCACGGAGATCTAAGTTCCTATTGAACCAAGTAGGCCGGATAAACAATCAAATACTAAGATTTGAGAGTAAATCATTATTGTTTGACAATGATGAACCGACTATATGCAAAGAAGCGATAATGGGCCCTGACTCCGTCAAATGGCTTGAAGCCATAAAATCCGTAATAGTTCCATACACGAGAAATCAAGTTTTGAACTTGGAAGACCCTCCGGAAAGGTGTAAAAACCTATCGGTCGTATTTGGATCTATAAAGAAACAGACATGGATGTTTCACATCTATGAAATAGTCGACATGTCGTAAAGTATTTTACGACAATGTTCAAGGAGTTGACTATGACAAGATTTGATATTTCATAGCGATATTTAGTCTGGACGGATTAAAGGAGAAACCACTACATATAATTTGTTATATGGTAGATGAATAAACAAAACAAATTTCTTCTAATAGAATGGTTACCTAGGACGTGTACATGACACGATCCAAAGGGTTTTGTTAATTCAAAGGATGCTAAAAAGGGCATGAAAACTTCAATGGTTGAAGTAAGCATCGCGGAGTTGGAATCTTCATCTTAATGAAAAGGAGTTTTCATCAGGAGACGATAAAGATGCTTGCATTTGCAAGAAATTAAGTGGGAGCGCTGAGAAATATTTCTAATACATTATGTGAAGGACATCTTGTTGATTAGAAATGATGTATCTTTTGTTGACAAAGGTTAAGAATTTCATTTCGATGAAATACTTAGGAAAAACCCGAATATTTAGCGTGAATGCCTATAGTGGATAGACTGTGACGCCAATATGGTTGTGCCAAACGTACATATATGAGATATTGAAGGAGTTCAATATAGAAACGACAAGAAACAGTTCTTGTTGCATGGAAAGGAATTGAATCAAGATTCAAGTGTATCGACACTTGATAAGTGAAACAAGATTCAAGTGCTTTGACACTTGATGAGTGAATCATGAGAATGTTTTGATCAATCATACCATGATATGTACACATCCAGATATGTCCTATGCTCTAAGTGTTATGAGCATATACCAGAATGAATCATAAAATGATCATTGGACGATAATGAGGATATTCTTATGATCTTTTTGAAAGAACTAAGAATATATTTGTGTAGAGGTGACAAACAATTACAAATAGTTCATTGTAAAGCGTTACATTGATACTAGGTTTGTCACAAGATACAAATTAAGTTTATCTCAATTTAAACTATGGGTGGCACAATGTAATGGAAAGGAGATTCCATGATGGATTTGGATGAATTCCAAAGTTAAGACATTGTGATGGATACTACAACAAAAGGCTAAGTATATGACTGCTATAGTAGCAGCAAAGGAGGGAATTTGTGTCAAGTAGTTTGTTATCAAACTAAGGTGTGGTTCGCAACGGGATAACACTAAATATATATTGTATGACAATAGTATCGACATGATTTAACCCCAAGGAACTAAAGGTCGCACCGAAAGACCAAATTTATACAATGCCATATCATTGGAGAATGAGTGATGCGTGAAGACGCAAAGACATGCAAATACACACGGACCTGAAGCGTCAGATCCATAGATTATGTTAACCACTTGCAATTGCGTATATGGAACACCGGAAAACCATAAGTGTTCAATACGCAAAGTTCTCAAACTAGATGATTGTCTCTAGTGCAAGTGGGAGACTGAAGGGAATATGCCCGAGAGGCAATAATAAAGTGGTTATTATCGTATTCCTTGTTTATGATAAATGTTTATTTTTCATGCTATAATTGTATTAATACGGAAACGTTAATAGATGTGTGTTTAATAAACAAACAGAAAGTTCCTAGTTATTCCTCTCTTATAAACTAGCTCGTTGATTAACAAGATGATCAAGGTATCCTGATCATGGACATTGGATGTTGTTAATAACGGGATCACAACATTACTGTAATGGTGTGATGAACATTCATCCAAAGTATAGCATTACGATCAAAGTCATTGAGTTTATATTGCTATAACAACTTACGAAGTGATCCTAATCCTTAGACCATGAGATCATGTCAATCACTAACACCGGAGGAGTTTCGTGATAACATCAAACGTCACACCGTAACAGGGTGATTATAAAGATGGATTGAGAACTAATAAAGTGTTATGTTGAGGCCCATGGATCGAGAGTGGAATTTGTTCATCCCCATGACGGATAGATATGCTCTGGGCCCTCTCGGTGATATCACATTGATTAGCTTGCAAGCAAGTGATTTGATCACTAGAATGTTATATCACGGGAACGAGAAAAAAGTGCATGTCAGTAACGAGATCAAACTAGGTATGGAGATACCGATGATCGAATCTCGGACATTTAATATATCTTGAAACAAAAGGATTAAGATACTAGCGTAAAAGGTTTCGGCGATCACAAGAAAGTCATCGTTGAATGTGTGGGAGTCGAATGGGTCTCCGGATCCGCTTCGATTATTGATCCGAGAGGGGTCTCGATCATGTCCGCATTATTCACGAACCGTAGGTTGACACACTTAAGAGACACCGACATCCATTTGGAGCAAAAGTTTCATGCCGAAAAGAATAAGAAGCACAGGAATTTATTTCACTAGATACGAAAGCGGGTTTCGGGTGAAATTGCGTAAAGTGTTTGCATGTGAAATGAAATACTAGCAAGGGTTTATGTGAATGTTTGTCATTAAAGTAATTGACAAAATTCTGAATAAATAAAAGTAGTTTTATTTAATGAGAGTTTGCATTAAATTTGGTGGAAATTTAATGGGAATTTGAGTGGGTTTTTGAGTGGAGGGAATTGAAAGGCATTTGAGTGAGTGGGTGTCCACCCACATGAATGTGGAAGAGGTGGGGCAGACCCATGGCAGGCGCATGGCCCCTTGGGTGCCCCTCTCCCTATAAAGGAGCCCTCCTCTCTCTCACTCACACCTCCTCGTGAAGGATCTCTCTCCCCTCAGAATTTATCCCCATGGTCTCGGACAAGCGAGATACATGTTCCAGTGGATATTCGGAAATAAAGATTTATGCTTCCGCATCATTTGGAGCGAGGAGGCGGAGGTTGCTCGGTGCCTCTAACGTGTGTGCGAAAGCACGAATGCTGTTTGCGGCGCTAGGACTTCCTCTCGATCTTGAGATCGGCAAGAGATCGTCTACATCAACCACGAGTTTGGACTCGTTAAGCTTTGTCGGTCTTCAAGGGTATGTTCTCTACGGATATACATCCGCCCGTTGTTTGTAACTAGTAGATAGATCTTGGTACATAGTTGTTCCCATCATAGGAAATTTTTTGTTTTCTATGCTGCGAACCCTACACAAGATTCATGAGCACCTCAAGACCGCCCAGTCAATATAGAAGAGTTACGCCGACAAGAGACGTTGAGACCTCGCTTTCAATATTGGAGATTTCATGTATCTTAAAGTGTCGCCTTTGAAAGGAATGCAACGTTTCCAGGTGAAAGGAAAGTTAGCCCCCAGATATATCAAACCCTTCAAGATTCTGAATCGTCGAGGAGAAGTATCATATCAATTGGAACTTCCAGAGGAGATGTCAGCAGTGCACAATGTGTTCCATATATCGTTACTTCGCAAGTGCCTTGAAGTTTCGGAGAAGACTGAAGTGTTCAAGAACATTGAACACCGGACCATAGAGATCAGCGATGACCTGACTTACCCCGAAGCACCCATCCGTATTTTGGAAGAAGCTTTGAGGACCACCAGGACCCGAAGCATCAAGTTTCTCAAGATTCCGTGGAGCAACCTCACTAAAGAAGAAGCTACCTGGGAGCGCGAAGATCACATCAGGACGGAGTTTCCCGATCTCTTTAAATCCTAGGTAATATTTTTCATTCTTTTTCAAATCTCGGGACGAGATTTTGTTTAAGGGGGGAAGGTTTGTAACATCCCAAAAATATAAAACAAGGATCATCAAACTCTAAAATTAGGGTTAACAAAAACTTTGATTAATTAAAATCACATGAATGCATGTGTGAATGAAATGATTTGACCAATGCATGAATGGCCTTGTGTGATAAATCTAAATAGCAAGAAATGGTTTAAAGATGAAAATAACATCATATAAAACATTTCCATGGAGAAACAAATCAAAGGAAAATCAAAAACAAAGCAAATGGTCATTTTTTCCAATCTTGCTCACTAGGTCACTTTGAGTGCTTCTAGTCCAAGATTTCAAACAGAAACTTTCCCAATTCTTTTCACCCCTTGATAGAACTAGAAAAGGTGAATCAAGACCCACCTTTCAAACTTGCAGAAACATTTGGAAACCCCATTCAAATCACAATTCAAAATTGAATGTTATTCATATGTGAAGATCATCCATTTTCAAAATCCAAAGAAACCAATGCCCCTTGACTAATACAACTAACCAGACACTCCCTAGTATGTGCCTAGAAAACCCACAAAGTTTGAATCAACAATTAAAATTTAAAGTTCTTGCGGCCATTTCATCAAACACCTTGCAGATTCAAATCAAACAAACATCAAACAATATAGTGTGCAGTAAAATTGGCCTCACTTGTTCCCTCTCTAGTTGCAACTAGCCCTTAGTAGATCGTCTAGCCTCTTTAACAATATTAGCACCACTGTGAGCAAGCCTAGACATTAATGTCAAGCATGCCGAGAGCACCATTGCCACCCCATTGTCGCCGGCGAGCTAGAGGCTGCACTGGCCTCGCCAACCTTGTCTGGGACATGCAGCACCGTCCACCGCCACTCTCTCTCCCAGCCCCGAGCAATGCCAGCCCCTGGACCACATGACACGCCCATGCCAAACCTCTCTGCGCGTGAGCCGAGAGAGCGCCAATGCGCCACCCTCGACCAATACCCACAGACCGCGCGCTGCCCTCGCCTCTTGCTTGCATGATCACCAGCACCCCAGCACCCCGCCAGACATGCTCATTCGCCACCGTGCGGACCACACGCGTTGTGCGACATTAAAACCGCCGTCGGACCCGCTTAGAGCACCGCGACGTTCCGACCAATCAGGACCGCCCCACAACATAAGAACATGTCGTTGAGCTTCGCCAGGGAGCACAACACCGTCCCCTACCGTTGCCCATGCCAGTAGCTTCCTGTGCCGTCGACCACGACAAGCTCATCCCGCGCCCGTCGGTCCCTTTCCGCCACTATAAATAGAGGCCTCCATCGCTCGTTTTCACCACACCAGTTCACTCCCCTCTCACCCAGAATCACCCCACCTCACTCCCGAAGCAAGGCGAGCAGCGCATCGCCGGAATTTGGCCGGAGTTCGCTGCTGCTAGAGAACAAGGGAGTCGTCGATTGGAGTCGCCCTAGGAGGAGCTGCCGGTACCAGGAGAACCGCCGTCGTCGAATTCGTCATTCGCCCCCGTCGCGGACCCTTGCCTGAGCCCCAGTGAGCCTCCCACGACCCCCACCTGCCGCGTTAGGGTTCTGTCTGGCCGGCGCTGCCCAACGTGGACGATGAATCGTAGGCGTTCGATTAGAGTTAGATTGTGCGGTTCACAAGTCTGCATCGGCCGCTTCCCGCCTCACCGACGCTGTGGACAATCACTTAACCAGCTCACAGACGGCTGTGTAGTGGGCCGGCCCAGTAAAACATCCCGCGCGACCCAACAATTCAAATTAAGCTTTATTCATTTAATTTCAAACATAGTTCTGTACCCAGCTTCAAAAATCAACCCAGCTCGATTCACTGAACCAAAATGCATGAAACCAATTTTGCTAGAAAGGTACTGAAATACTTAATCCAAGCCCGTAGGATTCAAACCATTTAGATTTGTGGATCAAACATGGTAAAAATAACAAGGTAGAAGCTCTACTACATTCAGACATTTTTTAAAATTCAACCATAAAAGGTTTTGAGTTGATTCCAACTCTCAAAAATCACATTTGATCATACCTTTTCAGAATATATAAAAACATATGGGTTTACTTACAGAGATAATGTTCAGGTAATAAAAGAATGCCCCATAGGCATTTCTAGTCACTTTATTTAATTAAAATAAAAGGATTAAACCTTATTAAATTGTGACACCACTTTAAATCACATTCCTATGTACTGAAATATGTGGTGATGACATGTGTCAACATGATCCCATGTTTGAGTTGGAGAATATTAAATCTTAAGTAGTTTTTCAGTGAGTAGAAATTACTTTTCTAAAAATAAAACAAATAAGACAAGTTCTTTAATCTTGTAATATTAGTGATAATGCTAGATCATCTACTGTGAACCATTTGTGTGATGATTGGAAATAGTTATGTATTGTTTGGTGATTGTGTACCTCGTATTTATTTATAGACGCTAGTACCGACCAAGGATACAAGGAGGAAGGAGGATACTACGAGGAAGAAGCCGAGGAGAACTTTAACCACTGCTCTGCTGAAGGCAAGCTTGTACTGATATTTATGCAAGCTAATACTTGAAACCTTGCAAGCTAATACTTGCTTGTTACCATGACAACTATATGCCTTAAGCATATGTGATCATACCCACTTGATAACCCAATCCTAGTTGTCTGGATCATACCCATGCCTTTATAAAACTGTGGTTGAAGTTCTCCTCGTGGAGCTCGTCGTGGTTGTCGGCACAGCGAGCTAAAGGCATGGGCGACGCTAGGGGGTGGTGCTGTGCTCCCTAGCGAATTATAATGGCATCGTCACGCGGCGTGGGGCGTTGTGAGACGTTTGGAACATCGCGGCGCTCTGGGCGGGTCCGACGGGCATTTAATGGCGCACAACGTCTGTGGTCTGCACGGCGGCGAACGGGCATGTCTGCGGGGTTGTTGGTGTAGTGGTGATCACACTTGGACGCGGCGAGGGCGGCGTGTGGTCTATGGGCGTGTGTCGTGGGTGGCGCTCTGGAGCGCTCTCGGCATGCTCGCAGAGATGCTGGACACGCTCGGGCTATGTGGTCCAGTGGCTGGCAAGGCTCGAGGCTTGGACAAGGGGTGGCGGTGGACGGTGGAGTGGCAAAGGTTGGCAGTGGTCCTGCTAGACAAGGTTGGCGAGGCTAGAGCTGCTCCTAGGTGGCTGGCGACATTGGGGTGGCAAAGGTGCTCTCGGTAGGCTTGCCATGGATGGTGTGGTCGGTTTATAGTGAGCTAGAGGGGTTAATTTAGTTGTATGATCTACTGAGGGTGTAGTGTGAGCTAGATAGGGAACAAGTTAGGCCAAAATTACTTCTCACTATAGAGTTTAATGTTTGTTTGGTTTGGTGATTGCAAGGTGTTTGATGAAATGGCCAAAAGAGATTCAAATTTGAATTTTTTATTCAAACTTTGTGGGTGTACTAGTTACATACTAGGGAATCTCTGGTAAGTTGGAAAGGTCAAGGGGAATTGGTTTGGTTGGTTTTTGAAAATGGGTGATCTTCCCATATGTTAAAGATTCAATTTTGAATTGTCATTTGAATCAAGTTGCCAAATGCTTCTGTAAGTTTGAAAGGTGGGCTTGGGTTCACTTTTACTTGGTATCATGGGGTGAAAAGAAATGGAAAAGTTTCTGTTTGAAATCTTGGACTAGAAACACTCAAAGTGGTCTAGTGAGCAAGATTGGCAAAAATGACCATTTTCTTTATTTGATTTTTTTTATTTTCTCTTGATTTGTTTCTGCTTGGAAATGTTTTAGATGATGTGATGGTGCTCGACGTGGCACTTCATTGGTAACCCCAAGCGCAGGGTGTGAAGATCAAGCAACAAGTTTTCCCTCAGTTGAGACCGAGGTTATCGAACCTTGAGGAGGAAGGAAACGTCAGACATGTGTTGCAAACAATGTGGAGACCTGCACAACACAAACTCAAGACTTTGTCCTAACGAATTAGTGAGGTTGTCAAGATCACTGGTTTGCTGTAACAAAGGATTAAACATATGGTGTGGATGGTAATGGTGGTTTGCAGCAAGTAAACAAGTAACAGTGGAAGATGTAACAATGGTAAAGATTGGACCGGGGTCCATAGTTCACTAGAGGTGCTCTCCTTAGATAAACAACATGGCATGTAGGGTAAACAAATTACAGCAGGGCAATTGACAGGAACTAAGCAAGGCATAACAATGCAATTACTAGTCAGAAAGATCCTATGAGGTTGATTGGGCAATACAACAAGATACATAGACCGCCATCCAACTTCATCTATGACTAGAAGTCCACCTTCAGGTTATCATCCGAACCCCCTCTAGTATTAAGTTGCAAGAAACTGCTTTAAGCAAAGTGTGTAAGGTAAACAGTCCACATGTTCCATGAACAAGAGATCGTTTTTTTCTCCCTAGTAGCAACAACACATCTACAACCGAAGAGATTATTGTCACTTCCCTTGGAAAGTAGAGGCATGAACCCAATATCGAGCATAAATACCCCCTCTTGGAGTCACTAACAACTACTTGGCCAAGATAGCTACTAACAACGGAGAGCATGCAAGATCACAAACAACACAGACACGATAGAATCATAAAGACAAAACCATTAATCAAACCAACATAATAATCTCAATATCCAACGGATCCCCGTAAACACAACATGCATGATTACAAATAGATTAGATCTTGATCATGAACGGAGCTCACAAGATCTATACATGAAAGCACAAAGGAGGAGATACAACCATCTAGCTACTACATGGACCCATAGTCCAAGGTGGAACTACTCACGCATCATACCGGAGAGAAGGCCTCCGGGATGATCTCCCCTCTGGCAGGGTGCCGGGAAGAACTTCAGATCCCCAACGATCTAGGGACGATGGTGGCAGCGACAACATACGGTTTCATGGATTTCTAATGGGTTACTCAGGGTTTCTGCATCGGGGGATTTTTATAGGAGAAGGGGGAGACCGAGGCGGCCGCCAGGGCTGGCAAACCCTAGCCAGGCGCGGGTTAGGGCTCACCCGCGCCTAGGGTGGGTCTGGCCCCCCTGGCTGGCCCCTCCGGCTCTCCTCTGTACTTCTTGTTCCCCACGGAAAGTAATTGACTTTGACGTTTTTCCCATCCAATTCCGAGAATATTTCTTTACTAACTTTTCTAAAACCAAAAATAGCAGAAAACAGGCATCTGGCACTGTTGCAACTTGTTAATAGGTTAGTACCAGAAAACCTGTAAAAAGCACCTCAAAGTGTGGACAAGTAAAGCAAAGTAGATACTAAACAAGCATGGAGCATCAAAAATTATAGATACGTTTCCAACGTATCAACATCCCCAAGCTTAACTCCTGCTCGTCCTCGAGTAGGTAAGTGATAAACAGAATAATTTTTTAGGTGACATGCACCCTCACAATAAAGATCCAACCATTTTCAAGCTTTGAAAGCTGGGATCAAAGAACTCTAAACATGTGCATGAAAGATGGAGTTCTAACAGTAGGACATAGTAACTATGCATGCAACATGAAAGGCTACAAACTAAGATCATGAATAACATGCATTGAAAAACGTTTGTTTGTTTCACATGCAGTAAACATAGCATAGTGGCAATCAGCTTGTCCCTCATAAAGTAGCAAATAGATGCATAGGACACCTGCAAAGTTCACAAGGGTGACTAGAAACAAGTAGCACAAGAGCAAGTAATAACAATTAATAAGCTTTGGAACACTGCACACAGAATAACAACTATCCTCTCTTAATGGTGCCTAAAGGTAGAAGGTGGAGACACAATAATGGTGGAAGAAAGGCCTTTTTGTAAAGGAAGTAGTGATTACAAGTTTCAAAAAGAGCTTCCAAAAATTATGGTACTTGTTAGCTTTCAGCCCGCATTGCCCCTATCATAAGCATCTTGAAGTGGTTAAGGTTAAAGTGGCAAAGCTGGAGTATATGCTTGACGAAGTATAAGTTGGAAATCTCAAGTCCCTTGAATACAAGGGCCACACCTCATGCATACTCAACTTTGGGTCCAGGTAAGTTCTTGTCACTATAAGTATTTAACCAAAATGACAAGGCAAGCAGACAATGAGCATCTCAGCGATCTTTTTATTTACCATATGCATAGCTTTTTATTGAGGATGCTTCATAGATAGCTCATTATGGTGATGCTGCAAGTTTCCACCATGATTAGGCATGGCTTAGGATAGCGGACCAGGCATTTCTCTAACACAGAATACAAACTCCATGGACTTACAAGTCCCCTCTTTATTTCACACCGGTGACATCCATAGACAAAAGAACATGATATCAACTAAGTACAACAAGGTACAAGTGCAATGTTGAAAACGTTCCCCGTGACAGCACGGTTCTGCTAATTCCAACTTATAAGTGCAAGCATATACAACAAAGTTGTCACAATGGTTCAAATTTATTAGGGCAAAGAATAAAGTGTGCCATCAAGTTCGTGAGGGCTTTAATCACTAAGTTTTCACATAACAAAATAGTTTTTATTTGGAAGATAGTTGAAAAAAAGAATATACTTGGAATGGTGTAACTCACCATGCATAGGATTTTATAGTGGACACTTTGGAATAACTTGGTTTCTTGGGAGTTGGAGGCATGAGTAGAACTTACTCATACAAGTGGAGGCTAGCAAAAGACTGGGAGCAACAAACTAAGAGAGCAATAATGGCCAAAATCATGCAGTGCAATAAAGCATACTAATCAAAGCAAAGACTGGTACTACAAGTCAAGGAATAAATGATCATAGAGGCTAATGGTGACTTGTGAGAGTCATAACATGGTGTAAGCATGTGCCAAGTGAATCCAAGCAAAGCATCAAAGGAGAATACCACAATACAATGCTTTTGCATGATAAAACAACGCATAATTTCTTCAAGGCACACTAAGCAATCCTAATTGTTCGGAACAATACATGATACAACAATAATCACTAAGCATAAGGTCAAAACAACACCTAGCATGTCATGCTAAAGTCTAAGTCATAGTCAATGCAAGCTCCTCTTGCACTTCAAGCAAGAACTTACTACTCCTTTCCAACACCAAGAAAACTGATTTGAAAAACAACACAGCGAGAACAGGGGTACAAACTACTTTATTCAAGCAAAATAAACAACCTATGCAAAGAAAACGAAAACTAAGACGCTCCAAGAACAACACAACTGTGCATGAAACAATAAAAACAAAGTGTCTAGACAGACCTGAGCTTTTTATTGATGAAGAAGGGGATGCCTTGGGCATCCCCAAGCTTTGACGCTTGTACCTCTTGGATATTTCTTGGGGTGACACCATGGTGGCATCCCCAAGATTTAGCTTTTGTCCATTATCCATCTCATTGCATCATTCTTTCTCTACACCTGAAATTTTTCCTTCATACAAAACTTCACACAATCTTCATTAGCAACATTAGTGTATTCAAAAGATATTAGACCACTAGAAAAGCTTAGTAACAACAAGGATTTTCACTATAAACACAATATACTGTAGTAACTCCTTCAAAAAGCTCAATTTACCTGAAGAGAACTCAAGAAGGAATCAATAAGAAGCAAACGCAAATAATTGCAGAAATCTGTCAAAACATACCAGTAGGTATTAACAGATTTTTTTGAACATCTTCTGTTGCTCATATAAATTTTTTTTGAACTAACCAAAGTTAGCTAACATACTGGGGGATTCATTCGTAAATTTTGATCTCAATCTGAGTTACAGAGCCTCCTCACGAATTTCTTTAGTGGAGGACATAAATCTGATTCGGGACAGCAACTCCCCGAATCTTACTTCCATCTCATTAGAGGTCATTCTTGGCACAAAAAGCAAACAAAAAGGATAAGTAGAGGTCATTACTAAAGTAATAACTTCCAATACTCAAGTAAACTCTTGGGTTATCTCCCAACAAGTACTTTTCTTTAACGCCTTTAAGTTAGGAACGGAAAGTTTGAGAAGATGCTCCCATATGAAATATGAATTGAAGTCAAAGAGAGCATCAAGAAGCAAATTCCAAACACATTTAAGTCTAACACTCTTCCTATGCATAGGAATCTTGTACACAAATAAATTCATGAAGAACAAAGTGACATGCATAGGAAGATAAGACAAGAGTAACTTCAAAACTTTCAGCACAAAGAGAGGTGTTTCAATACCATCAAAACTTCTACAACCAAATTTTCCTCTCTCATAATAATTTTCAGTAGAATCATGAATGAACTCAAAAATATAGCTATAATATAAAGCATGCTTTTCATGATCTACAAACACATAATTTCTATCAAGCTCAAAAATAGTGGGATTAAAACCTTCACAGGTTTTACCCAAAGTAGATATTTCAAAAGGATCCACAGGAACATAACATTCATCCTCATTTGGTAAGCATGGGGGACAATCAAATAATAAGAGGTAAAGAGTTACTCTCATTAGAAGGTAGGCATGGGTAGATCCATTCTTCCTCCTTTTGTTCATCACTCTCCTCCTCTTTTTCATCTAATGAGCTTCCAGTTTTAGCATTTTTTTCTTCCAAAGGCTCCTTCAAGGCATTAGTCTCTTCCATTTGTGGAAAGAATCTATTAAAATATTCAAGAATATAGCCATTTGCTTCCTTGTAATTGTCAAAGCAAATTTTAAGTATCTCATAAACCTCATTATCATAAGGTGCATCATCAGTATTTTGAAACAAACTAGCACGTTCAAATGCACCCTTGAAGGCAATGAATTCTTCAATCTATTCCACATCATAAAAGTCATAATTTCCTTTAACATAAGAAGATATGGTAACATTATCATTATACTCACATTGATAAGGTAGGTGTTTATACCTCCTGCAACAACAAGACTTATCAAAGCAATAAGTAACATTATAAGTAGAGCACACATCTCTAGCAATAGTATTCAACTTATCAATTTGTTCCCATAAGTTTTTCCCTTTTTGTGACAAACGGTGTTCCTTATAATAATACTTTTATTCTTCTGTGAACCCACCTTGCCAATAAGAACTAGTTTCAAAGAAACCATCCATTGATAGAAAGCCTGACCAAGCAAGGCAATAACAGACCAGCAACTGGAGTAGGAACTAATTTTTTTGTGTTTTTGAATACGGCAGGCAAACCAAACTAGACTAAATTTTTTTGGTTTTTTGGAAAGAGGCAAACAAAACCAAGAAAAATAAACAAAGCAAACTAAAAATAAAGTAAAGAGGAAGGAAGTGAAGGACTCCTCTAGTCAAGACGTCCTTATCCTCCCCGGCAATGGCGCCAGAAAGACTTGATGGTGCTCGATGTGGCACTTCGTTGGTAACCCCAAGCGTAGGGTGTGAAGAGCAAGCAGAAAGTTTTCCCTCAGTTGATACCGAGGTTATCGAACCAAAAGGAGGAAGGAAACGTCACACAGGTGTTGAAAACAACGTGGAGACCTGCACAACACAAACTCAAGACTTTGTCCCAACGAATCAGTGAGGTTGTCAAGCTCACCGGTTTGCTGTAACAAAGGATTAAACGTATGGTGTGGAAGGTAATGGTGGTTTGCAACAAGTAAACAAGTAGCAGTGGAAGATGTAACAATGGTAAATATTGGACCGGGCTCCATAGTTCACTATAGGTGCTCTCCTTAGATAAACAACACGGCATGCAGGCTAAAAAAATTATAGCAGGGCAATTGACAGGAACTGAGCAAGGCATAACAATGCAATTACTAGTCAGAAAGATCCTATGAGGTCAATTGGGCAATACAACAAGAAACATAGACCGCCATCCAAATGCATCTATGACTAGAAGTACACCTTCAGGTTATCATCCGAACCCCCTTAGTATTAAGTTGCAACCAACAGACAGCTGCTTTAAGCAAAGTGTGTAAGGTAAACAGTCCACATGTTCCATGAACAAGAGACCGTTATTTTCTCCCTAGTAGCAACAGCACATCTACAACCGAAGAGATTATTGTCACTTTCCTTGGAAACTAGAGGCATGAACCCACTATTGTAACATCCCAAAAATATTAAACTAGAATCATCAAACTCTAATCCTCAAATTTAGGGTTAACAAAAAGTTTTCCAATTAAAATATGAAAGCATTTCATATGTGTAGGTATTAAAATATGGATTCTTTTGAATTGCCATGATTATGTGTTCCTTTGCTTGTAAATGGATGCTTAGGTGAAATAAACATCATCTAAACAATTCCCAAACTTTTCTCAAAGACAAGTAAATCAAAACAAATAAAATAAGGGAATGGTCATTTTGACCAATTTAACTCCCGTGCCTACTTTGGCTGTCTCAAACTTTCAGAACCTAACAGAAACTTTTCTGGATCTTTGCACCCCTTGATTGTACTCATAACCAAGTATCAAGGCCCACTTTGTGATCATCCAAAAACATTTAAATGCATAGTTTAAATGACAGTTCAAAATTGAATCTTTATCATATGGGAAGATCCCACTTTTTCAAAAACCACTCAAACAAGCTCAACTTTCAAAACCCAAGCATCTGCAGACTCACCAGCACCAACCTAGCACACCCACCAAAAATCTTTTCAAAATTCAAAACTTGAATTCTTGCGGCCATTTCATCGAACACTTGGCAGAAACAAATCAAACTGGCCTAACTTCACTATTTGGAGCAGTAATTGGGATAATCAATGTTCACCATTGATCACCCTTCTCTCCCCCAGTGCCAACCAGTGCTTAGACAAACCCTAGCCCCTACCCTTTGCCCCATGCCATGCCAACCCGAGCATCCCCTTGCCAGCCGACAATGGCTAGCTAGCCAGAGCAAGCACCAAGCCTAAACAACATGTCTAGGAGGCAGCCAACACCCCACCGCCACTCCCTGTCCAGCGCTCGAACCCTGCCAGCCACTGGACCACGCGCACGAACCATGCCAAGCTCGCCAGCAACCATGCCGAGCATGCGCCAGAGCGCCACCCTCGACCGAAGCCCACAGACCGCGCGCCGCCCTCGCCGCGTGCATACGTGATCACCACTGTCCCAGTAACCCCGCAGACACGCTCGTTCGCCGTCGCGCGGACCACGCGCACTGTGCGCCATTAAATCTTCCGTCGGGCACACGTAGAGCATCGTCGCGTTCCGACCAAACCACACCGCCCCACGTCTCGCCACCGTGTCGTTGAGCATCGCCAGGGAGCACCGCGCCGCCCCTACCGTTGCCCACGCCGATAGCCGTCTGTACCGTCGACCATGACGAGCTCACCATGCGCCCCGTCGGTCCCCTCGCTCCACTATAAATAGAGGCCACCCCCAGCCGAATTGAGCACACCATCTCACTCCCCTCTCCTCACTGATCGTGCCACCCCGTTCCCGGAGCAAGGCGAGCAGCGCATCACCGGAATTTCACCGGAGCCCGCCGCTACTGGAGAAGAAGGGAGCCAGCGATTGGAGCCGCCCCAGGAGAAGCTGCCGGTACCAGGAGGTTCGCCATCGTCGACTTCGTCATTCGCCCGCCTCGCCGACCCTCGCTTGAACCCCGGTGAGCCCCCAACGACCCCCACTGGCCGCGCTAGGTTTCTGTCTCGCCGGCTTTGCCCAACGTCGATGATGACTCTCAGCGTTGGATTAGAACCAGATCGAACGCACCACATCGCCCCATACAGCTTCGCACCCCCTCGCCTCATTGACGCGTGGGGACAGCCACTTAACCAGCCCGCGTAAGCGCTGTGCTTAGCAGGCCGGCCTAGTATCGCTTCCCGCGCAGCCCAGCTATTTGAATTTAACCTTTTCCATTTTATTTCAAACACACTTCTGTACCCAGTTTCAAAAATCAACCCAGGTCGATTCAATGCACCAAATCGAATGAAACTAATTTTGTTAGAAAGGTCTGGAAGTGCTGAATCCAAGCCCGTTGGATTCAAGTCATTTGGATATGTAGACCATCCTTGGTAAAAATAACAAGGCAGAACCTTTTCTGCATTCAAACATTTTTAAAATTAAAACCATAATATCTTTTGAGTTGATTCCAACCCTCAAAAATCACATTCAACCATACCTTTTAGAATATATAAAAATATATAGGTTTACTTACAGAAATAATGTGCAAGTAATAAAAGAATGCCCCATTGACATTTCTAGTCACTTTATTTAATTAAAATAAAAGGGTAAAACCTTATTAAATTTTGACACCACTTTAAATCATATTCCCATGGAGTAAAATATGTGGTGATGACATGTGTCAACATAATCCCATGTTTGGTTTGGAGAATATTAAATCTTAAGTAGTTTTTCAGTGAGAAGAAATTACTTTTCTAAAAAAATAAAAGGAATTAAACCAAGCTTTAATCTTGTAATGTTAGTGATGATGCTAGATCATCTATAGGACCCTTTTGTGTGATGATTGCATGTAGTTAAGTATTGTTTGGTGATTGTGTACCTCGTATTTATTCATAGACGCTAGTACCGACCAAGGATACGAGGAGGAAGGAGGATACTACGAAGAAGAAGCCGAGGAGAACTTCAACCACTACTCTGCACAAGGCAAGCCTAATACTACTAGTTGAATGTGCAAGCTAACACTTGCAATTATTAAAGTTAGATAACCTAGCACTAAGCATGCTTGGTTAGATACCATTGATGATACCCAATCCTAGTTTTACTTGCAAGCTTATTACTTTATTTCTTTATCAAAGCTCTTACTTAGAGTTACTAGAATAAATGGTAGATACTAGAAGGATAATTGAAGGTTGCATAAAGAGCATAAAATTCGGCCTAAGCTAGATAATCTTTATGTCATCCTAAGGCATGAGATTAAACTTAGTTAAACCCCACTAGTTTACCACTCCTCATTAGTGCTTACCCCCACTTGTAGATGCTAGTGCTAAGCATAAAACTTGATCAACATTAGATGGGAATACTTGGTGAAAATGGTTATGAAAACCTTAGAATGATGAATCATTCTACTGAGATGTTTTGACATGTGTTTCCGAACACCAGGTGATTTATGGTGATGAAAATGTTGAGGAATGAGCCTAGACCTTTTAAAAACTGATGGTTGTCTGGATGCGATACCTCCAATTTTATCGTACAACCACAATACCCGAGAATTGGGTAGGGCTTAACTGGAAACTTATATACCTTTGTATTAGTTCCCTCACGGACAAGGTCTGAGCTGAGGCTACCTTGTGAAGATTGTCCACCTGTGCAGTACCCAAGATGACAGTTGGCATGGTTGGGAGGCCAAACTCACAGGAGAGGTGCTTATACTAGGGCGTGTAATTGAAAGGTTAGGATTCACTATCCACATACTGAGTATAGTGAATTCAGGATTTGTTCCTGGCGGATGTATCAAATGTTGTGGTGAAAGTGTACAATCTCTGCAGAGTGTCATACTATTCGAATAGCCGCGTCATGATTATGGACGATTAGATGGCCATCTTGTTCCCCGTCAGACTTTTCAAAATGACTTGTGAAATGAATTGAGACTTTGACTTGACCACAACAGGGTTGTGATATGAAATACAAATTCACACTTAGGAGTATGAACTTCAACTAGCTCTCTTGTTTCTAAACTTAGTAGAGATAAATCTGGCTTCTTGCAAAATAACCCTAGAGCCTAGTGTCCTATTACCAAAAACCCCTTTCACTTGCTAGTATTAGTTTGCGAGTACTTAAAGAGTACTCATGGCTTTGTCCTGCTATTCCATTGGCGGACTATGAAGAGGAGTACCTGGAGGATGGACCCCTGGAAGGTTACGACAACTAGGATCATCTCCCATCATCAGCATTGCATGTGACCCCGAAGATGGAGCTTCGCCTACGCTACCGTTATTATTACGTATTCCGTTGCTTGAAGTTGTATTCAGAACTGGATCATGAGATCCCTATTTGTGTAAGAACTTATGTACGGTTTTTAATGGATGATGTACTATGGTATCCAATTCCGTTATGTCTCGAAAAAATGGTAATCCTGGGATTGCGATGTATGGCATAACAGGCATCTGGGATTAAAAATCCAGGTGTTGACAACTATCGGACATAAATACCCCCTCTTGGAGTCACTAGCACCTGCTTGGCCAAGATAGCTACTAACAACGGAGAGCATGCGAGATCACAAACAACACAAGCATGATAAAATCATAAAGACAAAACCATTAATCAAACCAACATACTAATCTCAATATCCATCGTATCCCCGCAAACACAACATGCATGATTACAAATAGATTAGATATTGATCATGAACGGAGCTCACAAGATCTATACATGAAAGCACAAGGAGGAGATACAACCATCTAGCTACTACATGGACTCATAGTCCAAGGTGGAACTATTCACGCATCATATCGGAGAGAAGGCCTTCGGGATGATCTCCCCTCCGGCAGGGTGTCGGGAAGAACCTTAGATCCCCCTCCATCTAGGGACGATGGTGGCGGCGGCTACAGGCGGTTTCGTGGATTTCCTATCGGGTGCCTAGGGTTTCTGCATCGGGGGCTTCTTATAGGCGAAGGGGGAGACAGAAGAGGCGGCCAGGGCCACCAAACCCTAGCCAGGCGTGGGGTGGGGCCCACCCGCGCCTGGGGTGAGTCTGGCCCCCCTGGCTGGCCTCCCAGGCTCTCCTCTGGACTTCTTGTTCCCCACGGAAAGTAATTGACTTTGTACTTTGTCTCGTCCAATTCTGAGAATATTTCTTTACTAACTTTTCTGAAACCAAAAACAGCAGAAAACAGGCATATGGCACTGTTGCAACTTGTTAATAGGTTAGTACCAGAAAACATGTAAAAATCACCTCAAAGTGTGGACAAGTAAAGCAAAGTAGATACTAAACAAACATGGAGCATAAAAAATTATAGATATGTTTCCAACGTATCATGATGTTGTTTTCATCTTTAAACCATTCCTTGCTATTTAGAACAATCACACAAGTCCATTCATTCATTCACACAATCATCACATTCACACATGCATTCTAACTGAATTTAATTAACAAAAGTTTTTGTTAACCCTAATTTTGGTGATTGGAATTTGATAATCCTTGTTCCATATTTTTGGGATGTTACACTACAAATGATGGTAACCATAGAATTGATTCATCTTATCACCCCCAAACCAATGGGCAAGTAGAACTTTCTAATAGAGAAATTAAATCTATCTTGCAAAAGACTATTAATAGATCTAGAAAAATTTGGGCTAAAAAGTTGAATGACGCTTTATGGGCTTATAGAACTGCTTATAAAAATCCTATGGGAATGTCTCCTTACAAAATGGTTTATGGTAAAGCTTGTCACTTGCCTCTAGAATTAGAACACAAAGCTTATTGGGCAGTGAAAGAACTGAATAGAGATTTTAAACTTGCTGGTGAGAAAAGATTTCTTGACTTGAGTACCATAGATGAGTGGAGAGGTGAAGCTTATAAAAATACTAGACTCTTTAAGGAAAAAGTAAAAAGATGGCATGATAGGAGAATTCTCAAAAGGGAGTTCCATGTTGGTGAGAAAGTTCTTTTGTATAGGTCTCGTATCAGATTTTTTGCAGGGAAACTACTCTCAAAATGGGAAGGACCTTTTGTTATTGAGGAGGTGTATCGTTCAGGGGCTATTAAAATATCTTCCTTGAAGGACAACACTACACAGGTGGTGAACGTTCAAAGGCTCAAACATTATATTTCTGGAGATTCTTACAATGAAGACGTTGATATTATTAAAGTGGTAACTCCGGAAGAATTTATTAGAAACCAAACTCCAAAATCTGCAGAGTTCGTCTTTGAATAGGTAAAAGTGCTGCAAACTAAAGGTTCGTGAAAACCTTATATTTTTATATTTTTGATGTTTTTATTACATACAGAAGGTGACGAGAAGAAACAGAGGAGGAAACGGATCCCAGGTGGGCCTCACCCACTAGTGGCGTGGGCCCCAGCTGGCCGCGCCACCAGGGGGTGTGTGCCCCATGGAGTCCGTCTTCGCCTCGTTTTTGCACGGTACCTTCCTTATGCAGTGAAACTTCGTAAAATATAACCCCCAGATCCCCCGAGGTTCGTATATCGTGTTCTCATCGTGTTTTTGTTTCGATCTGTTTTTGTCAAGCAGATTCTCAATGTTGGAGCCACAGTGTCTCTAGATCACCCATGGAGGATTCCTCTGCGGATGCCATCAACCCGTACATGTATGAGTTGAATATTGATCCTAAGGAGTTTATTCTCAAGGATGGGAAGGTGTAGATGAAAGGAGTTCAAGGCCCTAAAGGAGAAGGCAGTCTGGAAGACAGGATGGAAGCATTGGAGCAGGAAGTTTTCAGGTACAAGAAGATGGAAGAACGCGAAGTGGATGTCATCCATAAGATAAGTTCAGAACTCATCGCCGAGCACAAGAGGGAGATTGCCGAGCTTCGGGATGAAATACTCTCACTCCATCAGACCGCCAACCAATTACAAGCACAACTCTATGACATACAAAATCAAAACTGTGAGTATGAGGCTAGATCTAAACACATAAGCTCTACTGCTAGTTTCAGGATATTTGAGACCAAGACATCCTTTGTGGATGGAGAGACTTTACCATGGAAGTCTGATGATGACAAGGGAGCACCACCATAAAAGGAGTAATTAGTCACCAGGTTTGGCACCACCACAGAGACTTTACCTTTTTACTAGATTCATATCTTGGGTAGAGAAGTTATCTTATAGCTTGGTTTGCATCATGGAAGTATCTCTCCTTTAGTTGGTTATCTATGTATCACTTGGTGTGAGTGCCTTTATGGAATATTAATGAGAAATCTCATCTTTTACTTTTTGCACTTCTTATTTTAGTTTACAATCTCTATTATATGATTGATCTTTTTAATTAGTATTGGTATCACTTTGGGAGCATCAAGTAGATCTAAATTGGTTTTGGCAAACCAAGCTCTGGTTAGTAGCCACACTTTTTGAGGTTTGAAAGGAAAAGAGAAAAAGTTACATGTATTTTGTATCATTTATTTAATTTCTTGATTGGCTCATAAGCTTAGTATTATTTATTTAAGATCTTTTGTGTCTTCAAGGAAGATTGCATGTTTGGCTTTATCACTTGTATGTTTGCTTTTTTCCTTAAACATTTTTTCTTACTACCCAGCCTTGCTAGCCAAAAACCTGTATTGAGAGGGCATACTTCTCATGCATCCACTCCTTTAAACCAAAACCCGTGCCATTTGTGTCCACCTTGTCTACTTATTAGCATTATTTGTTGGAATTATGCCCTAGAGGAAATAATAAAGATGTTATTATTATAATTCTTGTTCATGATAAAGTTTATATTCCATGCTAGAATTGTATTAAGCAGAAACTTTAATAATTGTGTGGTTTATGAACAACACCGTGTCCCTAGTATGCCTTTATGGACTAGCTCATTGATTAATGATGGTTAAGGTTTCCTAACCATAGACATGAGTTGTCGATTAATAAAGAGATCATATCATTGGGAGAATGATATGATGGACAGACCCAGACTAAGCGAAGCAATTAGATCGTGTCATCGTGTTCATCTTTGCGAAGCTTTTCTTATGTCAAATATTGTATTCCTTAGACCATGAGATAATACAACTCCCTGGTATTGGAAGAAAGATTTGAGGTCATCAAACGTCATCCTATGAGAGGGTGATCATAAAGGTGTCTCTCAGGTGATCGGAAAGTACCTGTTGGGTTCTATGTCACTACTAGGAAAATGGTCGTTTGTGGCGCACCTGAAAGGCCCATCCGTGGCGCTTTTGTGCGCCAGACCGCCTTCTGACTATCTCTCGGCCGTGGCGCCTTGCCTAGTGCGCGGTTGTGTAGAGATAGGCGTGGCGCACCATAGTGCGCCACGAAGTTTGGCATGGTGCGCTACCCTTTTTACGTGGCGCTACCCAAGGCGCCACTAAACATCCATGGTGCGCTTTAGGAGTAGTGCGCCACAGAAGGTAAAACATGTGCGCCACAGATGTATTTTTTGTTTTTTTTTAATTTCCATGCCAGATTATATGCAATACAGATTATATACAATATTACAGCAGATATACACACACAGATACAAGATATACAATTATATATATAAATGCTCGATATGAAAAACAAGATTGAAACAAATACATATAGATAAGTCTCATACATGAATACATAGTCCAAGTTACATTGTTTTGATCATGTTACAAAGTAGTAGTTGGTGACATGCGAATACATGTGTCGATCGAACAAGTTAGAGCTCAAGCTCGCCTAGACATCTAAACTAGCTAGCTAGACACAACGCGGGATAAATACCCAAAGAAGATAAGCATGATCACCGCCATGACGAAGGTGTAGGTCTTCATCCGGTTCCTTGTCCTAACTCCCGCTAGATAGCGTGTATCTATCTTCCGCCATAGTGTTGTACCCTTTGTAGCTATTGCCATTGAAGCGGTGCACTGTCTCGGCAGTCTTCCCAATCATCGTAGACTCGAACCCGTCCCTTGTACGATGTACCACGTCATCTACAAGTTGACAATAATAACTAACCGGTGATTGAAAAACATGTATAATTAAAGTCGCATATGAAGATACACTTATAGAAAGTACTCTTAAATCAAAAGAGCAAACTCAAAAGCATGCCTCATATATAACTAGCTAGGTCGTTGGACAGAATTGCTTATGACGGACCGTTAGCCAAGTAGGATGCACAATTTACGGACTTGTGCATATCACAAGGCTAACAATCCCGTCATAGCACATTCACATATATATTGTGCCACGACATTTCAATCATCGGCATATTCTCGAAAAGACAAAAATAACTCGAAAAGCATGCCTCATATATAACTAGCTAGCTAGGTCGTTGGACACAGAATTGCTTATGACGGACTGTGAGCCAAGTAGGATGCACAATTCACGGACTTGTGCATATCACAAGGCTCACAATCCCGTCATAGCACATTCACATATATATTGTGCCACGACATTTCAATCATCGGCATATTCTCGAAAAAGACAAAAATAACTCAAAAGCATGCCTCATATATAACTAGCTAGCTAGGTCGTTGGACACAGAATTGCTTATGACGGACTGTCGGCCAAGTAGGATGCACAATTCACGGACTTGTGCATATCACAAGTGACAATCCGTCATAGCACATTCACATATATATTGTGCCACGACATTTCAATCATCGGCATATTCTCGAAAAAGACAGACAAAATAACTCACACTTGTCGTCCGAGAACCAAAGAGTAAGCAAAAAACCAAAGAGTAAGCAAAAAACCAAAGAGTAAGCAAAAAACCAAGCATTGATTGATATATAATAATAATAAGCAAAATAAGTAAGCGGTGATACATAAACCTAATAAGATAAGTACACTTGTCGTCCATGTACACACACACAAAGGTCATCTATAGTTTGCAACTACAACTAGGCCAACATCAAGCCTTACGGCTCGGCTTAGGAACGGAGGGCACGCCTCGTCATGAACTTCCTATAGTCACCTGCATCTCTAGGCGATCTTCTATGTCACGGTTATTCGGGATATTTCCTCCGTAGAAGATCCCCAAGTCATGACATCACGAAGATGATTGCCCCAAAACTGCTTTGGATGCGATACATCTCTTGTCTAATATCCGAATCATTGATCTTGGCCTTTGCTTCGCCCACTGCTTGAGATGATCCGCAGCGTAGAATTCTGCTGGTCAAGTAACGCCCTCATGTGATGGAGTGCGAGTAGGCTTCCTTCTTCATTTTCCGGCTGCTTCACGCAGGGAACTCATTACGTGGTTGAAGACGTGCCGAACTTGCCCTTCTTACGCACGAAGCTGGTGCCTTCCGTCGAGGCAAAGCCAGTGAGAGCATCATCCAGAACTTCCTTGAGCTTGTCGTAGTTTTTCTTCTTTTCTAGCCTCCCCGAGTCGAAATACGTGGCGTGGGAATGCTTGCGATAAGGAGATGAGTGCGGTGTTCATCTCTGCAAAAAATTCAAATGGAATGTGTTGAAAAAGAATGATGATGATCTAATAAAGCCAATCGACGGTGGCGGGAATAACGACTTACTCGGAAAGTAAGGCACGAGAATGTATTCCTTTGTCTTGTTCGCCACGAGGATTCTTTTTAGGTGCGAGGCCACGATACGTCGTTCGGGGGAACCCAAGCAGCCACGCATGTAGTAGGGGTCCACTATAGCGATGCCGGTGTGTTCTCTCTAATGATCTGCGTGGCGGTGAGAGAAAAGAGCGGACCATGGTATAGTGCAGCGGGTATAGGTGGAACATATTGAAGATGTCCTCGAACCGCAGGAAGAACACATCCGTGAGGCATGTCGGAAGCCCAAGCCTGGTGGCACCTTAACCACGAATACCGGGTGCGAGGGATCTTTCTCCGATAGAAGGCGTCTCTCTATCGTCGACGCCGTCATGCACACTCTGCAGTTCGGCGCAAGCTTCGCAAATTCTTAGGTAGCATGGGCTCACCCGCCACATGAATCCTCCACATAATACCCTCGGGTCTTGGTGGCCCGTCCGAAACCTGATCGGATTCGCGGTTGTTGACGCCACCGGCTGGCTCGAATCGCTAGATTTTCTTTCTGCCCTTTTTTCCTTTTGGAGAGCGGGCAGGCACAATCTGAGCACCGCCGCCCTATGTAGTGTGGGGGCTTAGAATAAAGGGCGGTTGGTTGTATCAGGTGGCTCAGTAAGGCGCAAGCGAGGCGTCTCGAGAACCAAACAGACGCTTGGTGATAGTGGCTTTCTCTGTGGGGCCAGCTAGGTCTTCTTCGCGTTAAACCGAGTCTTGAAGAAGTGATCATTCCAGTCTTGAAGTCCTCGGCCCGGATCTGCGCCATGTGCATATCATCAACATGATCATCCGACCCACCGCGTGGAGGTGACGGCGGCGGTGAGGCCTTGCCACCGCTTGTCGGCACGACAGCGGTGCTGTTGTCTGTGGCGTGATGGCCCCGCCGTCCCCAAACGGATCATGCTCTTTGGCCATAGCATGAACAAGCGA
The DNA here is from genome assembly GCA_030063025.1 of Avena longiglumis. NCBI lineage: Eukaryota > Viridiplantae > Streptophyta > Magnoliopsida > Poales > Poaceae > Avena > Avena longiglumis. The sequence goes on along the minus strand of CP125975.1, from coordinate 475,174,710 downwards.
AGCAACTCACGAGGATGTACGACTCTTCTTCATCCGCTCACAGGGGTTGAATGGGAGGTTCAGTCGTCGCAGCCCTTAGCACCGACTAATTTTAACCACATGCACGCTTCTCGCATCGGCTTTGAGTGGAACGTCTTGCTGCAAGGGTTGAACGATGGTACCTTGGCAACATCCCTCACCGTTGTTCACGTAGCATAAGAGAGTGCAAGGAACATCCGTCTGCGGAAAACATGTACGGCGTCGTCAGAGCGAGACGCCACAAGAGTAATATATAGATGGCATGAAAGGCGGTAATTAAAGCAATTTGTTTACCGTGATGGCGTCGAGATCGGCTAATGTCGACGCACCGCATACGGCGACGGGCGTGCAAGAGACGGAAGGGCTGCTTGATGGCGCGGTGCTGGCCGCCGGTGTATTCTCCCTACCGACGGGTGCTTGGAGCTCCGGTGCCCTGTTAAAAGGGTTATCCCACCGGGTGGCCGCCGTCGACCCCTGGGATGAGGAACCCTGGGGTCCATGACTAGCAACAATTTCCTCCTCCTGCAGAAGAAGTAACAGTGAATCATTTAGATCATCGATTAGATTGCAATCGTGTTGATCACCGGTAATTAGATTATACTTACCACAATTTCCTCGAATTCCTTCACCGCAGGATCAGCGGTGAGTTGTTTGGTTTTTGGGTCCACATGGTAACGGGCCCTGATGAAGTTTCGAACCTGCTCGGGTTCGAATTTAGCAAAGGGGTTTTCTATCCCCTTGGATGTATACTCTTCGTCCTCCTTATTCCATTTGGCCTCCATGATTCCACCACGGATCCGAGATGGTGATGACCTATATTCATCGCTGCGGCACCTTTCCCGATTACTATTGGCGGGGCTCTTTCGGATTCACACCTCTCCTTGAACTCCCGGAACTGATCTTCGGTGATCTGCGGGTCAATCTTCTGGATCTCCTCGAGACTTTTGCCTTCTTTATAGATCTTCTTCTTTATCCGGGCTCTCCAGCTGGCCAGGGCGGTGCTCATCTTTGTGAGGGCTGATTTGTTTACTTCGTTCCCATGATAATTTGTGTTCTGATACTTAGCGGGGAACTTTTATCTGGCGTGTAGCTTCTCGAAGAGTAGTGTGCGCAAGTGGCCATTATCTTTATGCCGGAGATTCTCGGTGTTGATCGAGATGGTTGTCCGGGTGATCGCCGCCACTTGCCACGCACTTTGACGACAAGGCGGGCTCCAAAGGAACCCGATGGGCTCACTTGTATTTCCTCCTGGCCGTGCCGACCGTGTTCGGGCGCGGTCCTTCAGCTTCTTCTTCTTAGGAGGGTTGCTACCACTCGTGCCCTCGCCGCCATCGGTGGTTTCATCGTCGCCGTTCCTTGACTTCTTCCTTCGCGTCTTCCATCTCATCATCCTCGCTCCGAAGGATGGTATTCTTCATCGTCTTCTAGGCCGCCTCCGAATGTCAATTGTTTATTGAGGTCGAGTTCTCCTTCAGCCTGATGCGCTTAGAACATCCAGCCTCGTCGTTATCACACATCTTTGCACTAATAAAAACAAATAATTGGTTAAATGCGGAAAAATCGGCATGACCTTTGCTAATTTTCTTAAACTAGTGCCGATTTACGCCAAAGCGGAAGTTAATCAACATTCCGCAAAAATCGGGACTCGTTTCATACAAGAACTGCATATATATGGCCAGCATAGCTAGCACACAATAAATGGCCATCATAGCCAAGACAACCAACATAAATGGCCAAAGATAGCCAGCAAAGATAATCTGCACAAGACACAATAAATCTGTTTCAGGAAAAATGGAGCAACTAGAATAAATGGCCAACACACAAACAAGACATCAAGCATAAATGGCGGTTTCAGGTTTGGACTTAGCAGTTTCAGTTTTAGGTTTGGACTTAGCAGTTTCAGTTTGGACTTAGCAGTTTCAGGTTTCACAAGCATAACAAAGGTAAAATGCAAAGACAAAACTGTTCCCACCAGAGAGAGGAGTTTCGGAGCATGGTCCAGTGATCCTTAGCTCACCACTCAGATGTAACCCCAAGAAGCATATATATGCATGGACAAGACTTTGCACAATAGTATATAGCAATAAAAAGGAACTGTTGTTCAAGAGAAAAAATTAGTTAACTTGACCGTTCTATTCACATTGTGGGAGACATGCTATACTATTTCAATCAAAAGATAATATGACGAGTTCTGACCAGCTTGTCACCTTCTCCTTGTTATGCTCTAGAACTAACCTGATTAAAATCACACAATATCTTGCACTAACTGCGATGGCGATTAAATGAATATTGACGGTAGCATTCCTTATATACTTCTCCATTTGAGTGGAAATTGAACAATAAAATTGAATTATTTTAATCGGTAGTAAAGAAAATCCTCAAATAAGAAAGCCCTTGAATTATTCAAATTACTAAGAACAATAAGAACAATATTAGGTACAAGATAAGAACAATATTCAAGACTAAGAACAATAAGAACAATATTCAAGACTAAGAACAATATTCAAGACTAAGAACAATAAGAACAATATTCAGATTAAGAACAATAAGAACAATAAGAACAATAAGAACAATATTCAAGACTAAGAACAATATTCAAGTACTAAGAACAATAAGAACAATATTCAAGACTAAGAACAATATTCAATACTACGAACCTCATCATTTGCATATTCAAGATTAAGAACAATATTCAAGACTAAGAACAATATTCAGTACTAAGAACAATATTCATCCGATCGCTATTTTTGTTACCATGCATGACATCATATCAACCTTGATACTCGAACCTAAGCTACTCAACCCTAAGCTTACCACGAACCTTGCTACTCTATCAAGCTTACTCGAACCTTGCTACTCAACCCTAAACACCACTGAACCCTTGCTACTCTGAACCCTAAGCTATCTACCAAGCTTACTCCGAATATCAACCAAGTTTACTCTGAACCTTGCTATCAACCAAGCTACACTAAATTTGCTGCTAACAATCTGTCACTACTCTGAATCTGCTGCTAAAGCAGAGTTAAATCTCACTGCTAAATTTTTCTACACTAACACTAGCAATCATCACTACTCAATCTATCACTTCTAATTTTTCTACACTAATCATCACTACTCAATCTGCTGCTAACAATCATCACTACTCAATCATCACTAAATTTTTCTACACTAACCTAGCTAACCTCACTGCTAACCCGAGAGGAGAGAGGGAGAGAGGGAGGGCTAACCTCTAAGACGAGGGCGGCGTTGGTGGGCGCAACACGGCGAGCGACGGCCTCCTCCTCCTCGGACACAGCGGCCTCCTCCTCCTCCTCGGACACGCTGGGCTCCTCCTCCACGGCCTCCTCCTCGGCCGGCTGCTGGAGGGTCGGCGTGGCGGCGGCGAGGGATCGATCGGGCTCGGTGGTTGCTAGGGGATCTAGTCTGGCGGTGGCTGGGGACCTCCTCCTCCACGAGAGCTTCCTCCTCCTCGAGAGAGCTTCCTCCTCCTCGAGCGCTTCTTCCTCCTCCTCAACGGCGACGGGCAGCACGGCGGTGGTGGGCTTCCTCCTCCTCGAGAGCCTCAGTGAGATGCGAGCGGCGCTGCGTGGTGTCATCTGAGAGATGGAACCGGCGCGGTTGACTAGCGTCCAGACATAGGCGCACCACAGCTAAGTGCGCTACGGATAACCGTAGCGCACTTGGCCAGGGTGCGCTACGCCTATGTCTGTTGAACGACCAGATAAGAGGGCGGCCACCCCTTCTGTTAACACTACTACTGTCATAGCCCACTGGTTCTAGCCCCTTAGCTCTATTCCAAACTCTGAGCACCCAGGTTCGAATCCTGGTGCTCCACTTTTTTATTTTTATTTTAAAAATACTTTTAAATGTTCACAAAAATGTCCAAAAGTGGTGATATATGCCATACAAGTTTTGTTTTGTTTTTAAAATACTTTTAAATATTCCAAACATGCCCAAAAGTAGTGATATATGTCATAAAAGTGTTACAAAATATGATTCGAAGTATAACTAAAATTCATAATACTTTGTCCATGAATATTACAATCTTTTTCGACCACGCGTTTTAAAATATTTTTGAGCTAGCGTTTTACAATCTTTTTTCCCTTCTTTGTCGCGGTTGAATAATTTAGCCCTGGCACTTTAATGTTTCTTCTTTCGAGCGCTACCTTTTTGGGTAGGGTTGTCCTTTTCTTCTTGTGATGTATGTTGCTTTGCATCGTAGTCGCCGTCATCTTCAATCTTTGGATCGCCGTCTTGGTCAAGTCTTGCTCGTTGGCGACTCCATCCAATCCGATGATGTTTCTTTTCCTCTCCTCACGATAACACGGCTAGGCTTTGTCGGGTCGGTAATGAAAAACATTGGTCCACTTTGGTAGCCAGTACCCACGGTTCATTTTTCGCCACGTTTGCACCGTGACCTTGGATTTGGCTGCCGGGTATAACCATGGTTGTGAAATACCGGTCTTCTCTTCGACACTCTTTGCCCATCGACGGAACATCGGCACCTTTTCTCCACAGTAGTCGAGCTCCCAGATCTCCTCGATTCTTCCGTAGAATCTTTCCTTCACGTTGTCATTAGTGTAGAATTCCGACGTTACGCCTGAGTTCTGATAATCACACTTGTTGTCCTTTTCCTCCGTGTAGAATGTGTAGCCGTTGATATCATACGCCTGATAGGTCACCAGGTTTTGCATCGGTCCCTGCGATAAGGTGAATATGATCTTTTCTGTCGGAAGAATGCGGCGAGGGATTATCAAGGGCGTCGCCTAAACCAACGCGTGAAATCTGAGTTGTGCTCTTTGATTATTTCTCCTGCGTCCTCTGTATGCCCCGGTCACGTACTTCTTCTCGATTAACCTTTTGTGCTTCGCACCAAGGATCGACCAGTTCTAAATGTTGTAGCGACGAGGTTTGCTCGATCAAAGTCTGCGCGTCGAAAATCGAAATGCGCATGCGATGTCGGCGACCCTCTCGGTGACCAGATCCGTCGAGCTTGCCAAGGTGTCATTGACGGAAGACCGGCAGGGTTCTCGATGTCTAGATAATTCGTGCGAAGAGATGCACTCTTCGCCGTAAAGCCCTTGGCTATGCTTCCATCGGGCGGGACCATTGCGAACGTATCCTTTGATGTGTCCGTTCATCCTTTCGACGCCATCATGCTACGGAGAAACATCGGCCCGAGTTACGATGTCCTCCACGACATGGACCAGCAGATGCACCATAATGTCGAAGAATGCGGGTGGGAAGTAGACCTCAAGCTCACATAGTATCACCACGATCTCCTCCTCAGCCTTCCGAGCTGATTCAAGCCAATCGACTTCCTAGAGATGACGTCGAAAAACTTGCAGGCCAAATAACGTTTCACGGACGTGCTCGTCCATTATCCCTCTTAGTGCGACCGGAAGTACTGCGTCATTAGCACGGCATCGTGAGACTTCATGCCATCGAACCTCTGCTTCGCCTCGTCTAGGTATCTGCTTATCTTGCCAGCGTGGCCGTAAGAAATTTTACTCCTAGAAGGCACTTGAAAACTGTTTGATCTCATCACGGCTTAGAGTGAAGCAAGAAGGAGGCGTAATATTCGTTCTTCTTGAACTTTTACCCTTCCGACGACCTTGTGTCGTCTCCGACTCATGATCATCGTCATCTTCCGATCATCGAGAGTAGTCGTCCTCCGTGAAGCTCCTTCGGATACCCAAGCATATCAGGTCGTGCCTTTCGGACCATCTTTCGTCCTATCGGCATGTTGATTATGGTGGCGACCAGACTCTACACGTTTTTCGTGATATGCATGATGTTGAGGCTATGAGGCGTGCGGAGAAACTTCCAGTATGGCAACTCCCAGAAAACAGACCTTGTTTTCCATACCTTCATCAGCGGCTTGTCTTGTTGCTGCCTCTTTCGCTTCTTTCCAGGCTTAGGACAATCTTTCCAGTTTTTCAGCAACTCTTCCACTTCTTCGCTGCTCCTATGCTCTGGGATTCCTCGGGTCTCTGATTTGCCATCGAACAGGTCTCCACGTTTTCTCCATGGATCATTCTTGCCGAGCCACCTCCGGTGCGCCATGAACACGGTTTTCGATGACCCTGGAGACCTCCTCTATTACTTATGTAACATCCAAAGCAAGTTTTACATGCTAAAAATGGTGAATGTGTGGAGAAATTGAGGTGGGAAGGAGAAGATCCCGACTAGATCTAAGGAGGAAGAAGAAGGGCAAAGTGAAGTGTGGGGTGGTGGATGTGGTCACACATGTGCACATAAAGTGCTGTCTTAAAAAAATCGACACATCCGTGGCGCACACTGCAAGAGTGCGCCACAGGGAGTACAAACTTCTGTGGCGCACTATGCAGAGTGCGCCACGGATGCTGTCCACTGGCGCCTGGGCGGAGTGCGCCACAGTTAGTGGCCGTCTCGGAGGCAGGTCGGCATGCGCTCAGTCGTAGCGCACCATGCACACGTGCGCCACAGATGACCCTAACAACCGTGGCGCACGTGTGCATGGTGCGCTACAGAAGTTTGGCGTGTGGCCAACAAGGCCCTGGCCCACACATATCTGTGGCGCACTAGGGTCATGTGCGCCACGGTTGTTCTAGTTACTAGTAGGGCACTGCCCACAGGTGAGCCACGCCTGTTTTAGCCGTGGGGCACTTCAACCATGTGAGCCACGGATGTGCTGATTACCTATAGCCGTTTTCCTAGTAGTGGTATCGAAATGGGATTTGTCCCTCCCAAGTCGGAGAGATATACTTCGGGCCCACTCGGTAATCGATATCGACACCGCTTGCAAGCATGTGGTTAAGGAGTTAATCACAAAGTGATATCAGATTATGGAACGAGTAAAGTACTTGCTATGAACGAGATTGAACTAGGTATGACGGTACCGACGATCAAATCTCGGGCAAGTAAAATATTGTGAGACGAAGGGAATGTATATATATGGGATTGATTGAATCCTGGCATCTTGGTTCATCCGATATGATCATCGATGAATGTGTGGGAGTCAATATGGGTTTCCAGACCCCACTGTTGATTATTGATAGAAGATCATGTCTGCATGTTCTCGAACCCGAAGGGTCACACACTTAACGTGTCTCGACACTAGGATAGATTGGATAATTGGTTTATGATTTTTTGTTCGGAGTCTCGGATGGGATCTGGGACATCACGAGAGGTTCCGGAATGGTCCGGAGAATAAGATTCATATAAGGCAATGCAGTTTTTGGAGTTCGGAATTGTTTCGGGTTAATCGGTATTGTACCGGAAGCTTCTAGAACCTTCCGGAGGGGGACCAACGTGGCCCCACCTTCCGGGAGGGGGCATGGGCCTATGAGGGAGTGCGCTGTCCGCATTGGGCCAGGGGCACAAGGCCCTATAGGACCCAGCCGGCCAACCTAGGGCAAAACCCTAGGGGAGCTTCTAGAAGGAGGGAAACTTGCCCCCACTCCTCCCTCCTTGGCCGCCGACACTAAGGTTTTGGGGAGGGGCAGGGGCTGTCCGCCCACCCCTCTATTTAAAGAGGACTGGCGGCGCACCCCCTCACACACCTCCTCCTCAAGCCCTAGCCGCCCTGCTTCCCTCCTATCTCTCTTCCTCCCGACTGCACGTAGGCGAAGCCCTGCTGCAGAAACTCTCCACCACTTGCACCGCGCCATCGCTATGTAGATCCAATCCATCTCTCCACCATACTTGCTGGACCGAGGAAGGAGGAGACGTCGATGTGCCGCACGTGTGCATCTCTCGGAGGCATCGACACTTGCGGTGTTAGATCGGATCGGATCGCGAGGAGGAGAAGCGAGTACGACTACATCACCCACGTTCCGACGAACGTTCCGCTGTGCGAATCTTCAAGGGTATGAAGATCTCATCTATCCCCCCTCGTTGTTTGCATCTCCTAGATTAGATCTTGGCTTTCCCGTTCACATTCGTAGAAATTTTTTGATTACTATGCTGCGAAACCCTTTAGTGGTATCAGAGCTAGATCTATGCGTAGATGTGATTCACGAGTAGAACGCAACATGGTTTTTGCGGGCGTTGATGTTTTCTGTTGCAAGCCTCTTGTTTGTGTACTTATTATGGCGCGGGATAGTGAGATCGAAGCGGTCCAGGCCAACCTTACGTGACATCGTTCGCGAGACCGGCTCCGCATTTGACGTGTGGCTTGTTCCACACATGCGGCTGGTGGATGCCAGTTTCACTCACTATAGTTGTCATGGGATTTACACCGGAGTTTGGCAACCATAATATCACTATTGTGGCTTCCGTAGGTAAGAATCGTTCTTAGCTTGCTACTCCCATAAGCCACGTAAAACATGCAACAACAAAGTAGAGGCGTCTAACTTGTTTTTGCAGGGAGTATTTTCTGTGATATGGTATGGCCCAAGATGTGATGTGTATGTTCTATGCAATGATCATGTTTTGTAATGTTTCACGACTTGCATGTCGATGAGTACACAACCGGCAGGAGCCATATGGTTGTCTTTATAATTGTGTATGACCTGTGTGTCAACTTCTTATACGCCACTTAATAGCTTTACTTTATCGCTAAGTAGTTAGCAATAGTTGTAGTTGCTGTTTGTGGTGGAGGCAATCATGGTGGAGTGATGGAGATCATGCCGGCACACACAAGATGGAGATCATTGAGCGAAGAATGGCTATACCATGTCACATAAAGTTATATGCATGTGATATTTATCCTTTTATGTCTCTTATTATGCTTAGATCGCGACGGTAGCATTATAAGATGATTCCTCACTTAAAGATCAAGATAAAACTGTGTTCTCCCCATGTACTCACCGTTGCGAAAGTTCGTCGTGTCCAAGCATCACGTGATGATCGGGTGCTATAGACTCTACGTTCACATACAACGGGTGCAAGCCAGTTTTGCACACGCGAAAATACTTGGGTTTGACTTGACGAGCCTAGCATGTACAGACATGGCCTCGGAACACAAGAACCTAAAGTTTAATCATGAGTCATATGAATGATATGATCGACACTTCGTGGTCCACCATTGAAACCACATCTCTTCTCGTGAAGATCGGATTAGGTGTGGTGAATTTGGATCATGTTCACTAAACAACTTGAGGGATGTTGAATTTAGTGGGAGTTCATCTAGTAATTTGATTAATTTGAACTAGTTATCATGAACATAGTCTAATTTGTACTTGCAAATATTGCAGATCAAATGGCTAAGTCCAACTTCAACTTCAACGTTTTTGCTGAGAAAGAAAAGCTTAGAAACAATGGGTCTAACTTCACCAACTAGTTCCGCAATCTGAGAATCATTCTCTCTGGCGGTCAAAAGGACTATGTCCTTGAGAATGCGCTAGGTGACGCCCCTGCTGTAGATGCGCCGGCTGATGAGAAAGCTGTCTATCAGTCGTGCAAAGATGATCATGGTGTGATTAAGAGCACCATGTTGTTTGATATGGAATTGGACCTTCAAAATCGTTTTGAAGATTACCCCGGGCCCTATGAGATCCTCGAGGAACTAAAAACTATGTTCCAAAATAAGGCCCGTTCTGAGAGATATGAGATCTCTGAGAAATTCTTTAACTGCAAGATGGAGGAAGGGAGTTCCGTTAGTGAGCACGCCATAAAGATGTCGGGCTACACTCAACGCCTTGAGCAACTGGACTGCAAGATTCCAGAGGAGCTCAAGATTGACAGGGTTCTGCAATCACTCCCTCCCAGATACAAAAGTTTTGTAGTGACTCATAATCAGATTGGTTCCACTGATACGATCACCGAGCTCTTCGCAAAGCTGAAGGCTATGGAGGTGGACATCAAAAAGGATAATCATGTGTTGATGGTCAACAAGCCCCCCACCTTTAAGAAAGGTAAGGGTGCAAAGAAGCCCTTCAAGAAAGGCGGCGGCAAGCATGTTGCCTCTGCTGAGAAGAAGCTCAAGTCTGGACCCAAGCCGGACACTGAGTGCTTCTATTGCAAGGACAAGGGTCACTAGAAGCGCAACTGTCCGAAGTACTTAGCGGACAAGAAGGCTGGCACCATCAAAGGTATATTTGATATACATGTTATTGATGTTTTCCTTACTAGCCCTTGTTGTAGTGCCTGGGTATTTGATACTGGTTCAGTTGCTAATATTTGTAACTCGAAACAGGAGCTACGGAATAGACGGCGGCTTGCGAGGGATGAGGTGACGATGCGCGTTGGCAACGGATCAAGAGTTGATGTGATGGCCGTCGGCACGCTCTCCTTAGTTTTACCTTTGGGATTAGTTTTAAACCTCAATAAATGTTATTATGTGCCTGCGTTGAGCATGAACATCATTTCTGGATCGTGTTTATTGCAAGACGGTTATTCATTTAAATCTGAGAATAATGGTTGTTCTACTTATATGAGTAACATATTTTATGGTCATGCACCTGCTGTGAATTGTTTATTTCTTCTGAATCTTGAAAGGGATGAAACACACATTAACATTAAGGCTAAGAGATGCAAAGTAGATAGTGATAATACTACTTATTTGTGGCACTGTCGTCTAGGTCATATTGGTGTAAAACGCATGAAGAAACTCCATTCTGATGGACTTTTGGAGTCTCTTGATTTTGAATCATTTAACACATGTGAACCATGCCTCATGGGCAAGATGATCAAAACCCCGTTTTCCGGAATGATGCAGCGAGCAACGGACTTGTTGGAAACCATACATACCGATGTATGCGAACCGATGAGTGTTTCAACGCGCGGTGGATATCGCTATTTTCTCACTTTTACCGATGACTTAAGTAGACATGGGTATATCTATTTAATGAAACATAAATCTGAAACATTTGAAAAGTTTAAGGAATTTTAGAATGAAGTGGAGAACCATCGTAACGGAAAGATTATGTTTCTACGATTCGATCGTGGATTTGAGTTATGATTTTCTCACACATCTTAAAGCAAGCGGAATCGTTTCGCAACTCACGCCACCCGGAACACCACAGCGCAATGGTGTATCTGAACGCCGGAATCGAACCCTATTAGATATGGTCTGATCGATGATGTCTCTTACTGATTTGCCGTTATTATTTTGGGGTTATGCATTAGAAACCGCTGCATTCACTTTAAATAGGGCACCATCTAAATCCGTTGAGACGACACCGTATGAACTGTGGTTTGGTGCTAAACCTAAGTTGTCGTTTCTTAAAGTTTTGGGATGCGAAGCTTACGTCAAAAAGTTGATGCCGGACAAGATCGAACCCAAAGCGAAGAAATGCGTCTTCATAGGATACCCTAAGGAAACTATTGGGCATACCTTCTATCACAGAACCGAAGGCAAAGTGTTTGTCGCAAGAACGGTTCCTTCCTTGAGAAGGAGTTTCTCTCGAAAGAAGTGAGTGGGAGGAAAGTAGAGCTAGACGAGGTTGTTGAACCTTCTCTTGAGTTGGAGAGTAGCACAGCACCTGAAATTGTTCCAGTGCCGCCTGCACCAACAATAGAGGAAGCTAATAACAAGGATCATGAAGCTTCGGACGATGCTGCTACTGAACGTCGCAGGTCTACAAGGTGGCGTGCCCCTCCTGAGTGGTACGGCAACCCTGTCTTGACTGTCTTGTTGGTAGAAGACAGTGAACCTACAAACTATGAGGAAGCGATGATGAGCCCAGACTCTGAGAAATGGCTAGAGGCCATGAAATCCGAATTGGGATCCATGAGCGAAAACCAAGTATGGACTTTGGTGGACCCTCCTAGCGACCGAAAGGTCATTGAGTGCAAATGGATTTTCAAGAAGAAAATGGACGCGGATGGTAACGTTACCGTCTATAAAGCACGGCTTGTCACGAAAGGTTTTCGACAAGTTCAAGGTGTTGACTACGATGAGACTTTCTCTCCCGTAGCGATGTTTAAGTCCATTCGGATTTTATTAGCAATTTCTGCATTTCATGATTATGAAATATGGCAGATGGATGTCAAGACTGCGTTCCTCAATGGAAACATTGATTAAGAGTTGTATATGATGCAACCCGAAGGTTTCGTTGATCCTAAGGATGCTGATAAAGTGTGCAAACTTCAGCGTTCCATTTATGGACTGAAGCAAGCATCTCGGAGTTGTAACCTTCGTTTTGATCAAGGGATCAAGAGCTTTGGATTTGTTCCAAATTGCTACGAAGCTTGTATCTACAAGAAAGTTAGTGGGAGCTCAGTGACATTTCTGGTAGTATATGTGGATGACATATTGTTAGGGTCCCAACCTGATAAGGTAGAGTCCTCCTGTGTTTTACAATGCTAGTCCCTGGATCAATAGCTAGCATCCACAGTTAAGATGTAATATCAAGAAACAAAGGTCATAATATAACTTTATAACCAGGAATAACATAGATTTATTACATCTTACATAGCTCATATGGCTACTACATTATATTGCAGCGGAATAACTATAAGCATGGGTCCTTCATCTTCAAAGTGCCACAGGCAGATGTTGGTTGTAGACTTTGAAATCCTAAACAATCAATCTTCTCTAAACAATCAAACCTGCAACATACAAGTTACAGCCACAAAGGGTCAATACATTTGAATTGTATTGGCAAGTGATACTCTTAGTAATATGGTGGAGTCTATCATCTATATGCATTTGGCTAAGTGGAGTCGAGGCTTGCATTGCTCAAAATAGATTTTTCTTATCATTTGAAAATAAATAGTTTTGTCAAAAACTTTCCAATGCTTCTCTCAATCAAAGACTGAAGATCCTTCTCGAGGCATCTACAAATCAAAGACTGAAGTGCTTGGTAAAATCATTTTCCTCAATCCAAGATTTCAAGATCCTTATATCAAGCCATCTTTCCATCAAAGATTGAAGAATACACACAATCCCTTGTTCACCCACAAGTTTTTATTTAGAAATTGGAATGATGAGATTCTTGATTGTTTCCATGTCTTGATGCTCAAATTGTCCTTTACCAGGGACATGGCTAAGTACTTAGATTCTACACTCTGCAGAGGTGGTGCACTTTACCCACAAGACTTGGTTTCCCAAGACAAAATCTTTCAGAAGCCTTCCCTTAGACCAAAATGGACGCGTTCCAACCTATCAAAACACTACCACCCACTGTCCATTTGGCTAAGTTCTTGCAACCTATATGATCATGGCAGAGCCCATATTGCCAAGTGGTTGCACTTGAAGCTTCTTAACATTTGACATCTCAAATCTCTTTGTTTCCTGGGTGGCCATCCACAAGTGAGATACACAAGGTTAACCATAAATATGGGCCTTGTGAACCACTCAACATAACCCAATCTTTCCATTCCACCAGTGTGTTTCATTAACTTAGTTGTTTTATTAAACAAAATCACAAGTCCTTAGACTTAGAATATTTTTCCATAGTGTGAATATATATTCCACCCATGTTTTCTATTAGCTAGGCTAAGCTTGGTAGTAGTAGGAATCTCTAACTTAGGAAAATCCTACTAAGGATTCATCTACTAGATTTTCCTATAGCAAGATCTATACTTAGCAAAATCCATGCAAGTTTTACTTAACAAAATCACTAATGCATAGAAAAAGTAATAGGGCAAAAAGTATGAAGCATCACTTGCCTTTTTGGTAGAGTATAGGTTCACTTGATCTTTGTAACAATCACACTCTTCAAGTTACTACAAATAAATCAAGCAAGACACAAACTCAATCTACCAATCAAGCAAAACAACACACATAAATAACAATGTCAAAGAAATGCATGTAAGCATGCCAAGCTTTGTTTTGTTTGAAAAAGTGGTTCCTAGTGGGTCATAGTCATTTGGGTACATCTAATGGTCATTCTCTAAAGTGGCCAAGTCATTTGCAAAAGGTTTCACCTTAAAACCATTTTCAAAACAAAGTGTTATTTTATGTGGTGTAGAAATATTTTTACTAAGGCATTAGCCCATAGGGTTCACCAAATGAGTTGCTATTGCAAAACTTGGTGTTTTGGTCAGTAGGTTTGGTCCAAACTATTTTCTCAAAGTTTTCTTTTCAAAACCATTTTTCATAATCAAATCAATAGTTTTATTTAGCTAGAAAGGGACTAAATCAAGTAATCCATTCTAAATCTTTCCAAAAACATTTATAAGGGCATGGTTTGGTTCCTAGGGTCAGTAAGGTCACAACTAAACATTTTGCAAAGGTTTTACTCCTAAATTCAATTTTACACAATTTTTATACTCTAAACAAGCTCACAAAAGTTTCTGCAAATTCAAACAAGCTAACAAATACTATTTGACAAACTAAGGGTAGGGTTGGTTAGGTCTTGTTCTCCTGAATCTTTTGATATAAAATTTGTCAAATTTGGACGTGTGGTTCAAAAGATATAAAGGTTTGAAAATGGCATTTAAATCTAAATCTGTTTTATAACATCTCTGGCCACGTGTCTGATTCCCATTGGTTCATACCGGTTCAGTGTGGATAGCTGGTGTGGGTGCACGATTCACATAAAGCGGACGGTGTGGATTCATCCAGGCTTGAGCTAGGCTGGAGGATTGGCTCACGGCGTGTGGCTCGGCTAGGCGCGGCTCTATCTAATCGTGTCCGTCGAGGTGAGATCGGAGGGTGGGGAACAGAGGGAGCTTGCTCACCGGGTGTCTCTGGTCACCGGCGACGATGAGGACGGCGCTTCGGGATGTCTGGCGAGGTTACGGTGGTTCCCAAGACGTTGGAGACGGAGACGATGCGAAGTTCGGGCAAGGCGATGGCGTTGGAGCGTGTCTGCTTGCTTCTGGAATGGTTCCTAGGCGGCGGAGTTGAGCTGGCGGCGTCGCTTGGAGATGTCGTCGTCGGAGGCGAGGTTTGAGGGCGTGCTGAGGCAAACAAACCAGACGGTTAGCTGCGTACGGTACTGAGGGTCACAGTAGTGTCACGGATAGGTGCTGGGGCAGTCTGTACTCACCGGGAAATCTCGTCGGAGAAGGAACGGACGGCGGCGCTGTCGAGCTTCACAAAGCCGACGCTGGCGCCCATGAGCTAAGTGATTCTGAAAGGTTCTCTGTGGATTTCGAGAACGGCTGCGTGCTCGAGGAGGCGGGAGAGGCGTGTGTTGGCGGAATCGGTGAGGAGGTCGCCGGAGACAGAGGAGGTGCTGGGCAAAATCCTCCGGCCTGGGGGCGTGTCGAGGAGGAGCGTCTGGGGGAGACAGAAGAGGGGAGACTGGCGCTTTAAGGTGCTTGATCGCGGCGAGGAATTAACTAGGCGTTAAGGCGTAATCAAGTCGAGACTTTATGTCTCTGTGGCAGGAGAAGGAAGAACAGTTATGCGGGGTGGAGAAGAAGGAGGCAGTGTGGGGTCGTTGTGTCGTGGGAAAAGAGGAGAGGGAGGGTCCACATGTCAGCGACTTGGGCTGTTTCAGCAGTGAGGAAAAACGTTTGAGGAGGAAAAGGAGTCAAGGTGGGCTTCGTGGGTTCTTTGGGTTGGGTTGGTTCTTTTTATTTTTTTCTGTTTTCTGATTCCTTTTCTTTTTCTAT
This sequence comes from Avena longiglumis, assembly GCA_030063025.1. Classification (NCBI taxonomy): domain Eukaryota; kingdom Viridiplantae; phylum Streptophyta; class Magnoliopsida; order Poales; family Poaceae; genus Avena; species Avena longiglumis. Next base: position 475,159,257 of record CP125975.1, on the reverse strand, counting down.
TTCTATTTACTGATTTGGATTTCAAACAACAATTCAATCAATCCAAATAAATTCATACAAACACCACATTTCAATTCTTTGAACTTGGTTGTGTTTATCAACATAAACCAACATTCCAAATTAAATAATATTTTTATTCCTTTTAAGATCTATTTAATATAAAATAGACCATAGTTATTTAATCAAATATGTTATGATTTATTTAATAAATCTCAATTTAAATTCCAAATATTTTCAAATTCAAATCTGTAGGTTTTATTTGTTAATAAAGAATATTTTGAAGACTTGTTTAAAATAATATAATCCTTTTATTTTAGGGTCCATTAACAATTAAGTAAAATGGGTCTTAGTTATTAAATCAAATAGGGTTTGATTTTTATTAATAAAATCTTTATTTGAAACCTAAATATTTTCCAAATCAAATTAGTAGGTTTAATTTGGGAAATATATAATATTTGTAACTTTGTTTAAAACAAAATAACCTTTTATTTTAGTATCCATTATTAATTATTATAATAGACTTTCTTTATTAAATCCAATAGGATTTGTTTTATTGAGATATTTATTTTGAAATCTAAAACAAAGCCAAAACATTTTAGCAGGTTTTATTAGAGAATGTAAAATACTTAGAAAACTTATTTTAAATAAATTAATAAGTTTTAATGTTTCATTTAAATTGGTAAGACCTTTTATTTTAAAAGAGTTTGGATATTAATTATTTTATTTAAGAAATCCTTTATTATTTTTAATTAAACCTTTGCTATTTTATTTTAAAATAGAATGTTTTAATTCAAAAGCTTGGTCAAGGTTTAATTGGTTTTATAAAATAATCCTTATTTGTAAATCCATCTTTTCTTATCAAATCCTTTTATTAAAAGATCCAAAATGGTAATTCCAAAACATCTTAATTTCCTTTATTAAATGTTTATCTTTAAGAATCCTTTAGGATTTTATTTAATTCAAATGGGTTTGAAGTTCCAATTGAATTCAAAAGTTTCTTCGCTCTGAAAATCTAACAAAGTTTTATTTTATTCATTTATTTTCACATTACAAGATTTGGAAAATCTTGGGATGTGACAGTTACCACTTAAAATAAATCTCGTCCGAGATTTGGGAAAATAGGGTTGCAAACAAGTTCAAACAACTAGGGTACTACCACCCTTAAAATATTTTCAAACAAAATTACACATTGTCCTTCTTGGGATCCTGAAAACTTCCTCTTGGAAAACTTTTGCATAGTGTCCATTGTTTCCATAATTGACTTATGGTCCAAGGTTGAGTTTCTCCATAGGCTTGATCAACTTGTTCTTCATCTTTTCTGGACAGTTGCTTGCATAGTGTCCTGGGTTCTTGCAATTGTAACATATCACTTGGCTGATATCTCTCAAAGGCTGGTTTATCTTATGTTTTATATTTTCTGGACAGTAGTTTGCATAATGTCCAAACTCTTTGCCATATTTGCACATCACTTGGCTAAAATTCTTCCTTATCTTGGGTTTCACTAGCTTTTGTTTGTCTTCTTGTCTCTTCTTCTTTTCTGGGCATTCATTGGCATAGTGTCCCATCTCTTTGCAAGTGTAACATTGCTCTTGAGTAATATCCTTCTTGCTAGTGTTGGGAAATTTCTTTTCTTCTTGGGTCTCTCCAAAGCTAGGAGTTCTTCTAGTTCATGTTCTTCATGAGTGGGAGATCTTTCTCTCTTCTTGAGGCATTGATCTTCATGTTCCTTGGATGCATGATCCTTGTCTCTAAAAATATTGCTAGTTTTGGTTCCTTCTAGAATAACATCTTTGTCATCCTTGTTGTCATTAGCTCCTTGGGAAAAGTTTTCTCTCATGTTGATCACTTGAGTAACTAATCCTTGCAACAATTGGGATTGAAGTTTGAAAATCCTTTGTATGGCTGGGTCTAGTCCATTGTTGTTGGCTAAAAGCTGAGTTGTCTCTTGGCTCAACTGGTTTTGGGTTGCTATAAGTTCTCTCATGTTGTCTTCTTGGTTGTTGTTGGTGTCTCTTGGAGTAGTCATCTGTTTTGGGTTGAAGGGAGATTAGAGTAGGCAAGATATTTCTAATGAGATATTTTTAATCACACATATCTCAATTCACACAAGAAATGTGCATGTAATCACAAACCAAACATTTCACTCAAACAAGGTTCAAGCACATACTTAGGCAACAAAATATTTTTGTTACACTACATAAGTTGGTGTGTTTGACTTAACTAAAATATGGTGGTCCATCTATATGGTTTACTTGTGATCTTTCCTTCCTTTCTTGGTTTTTCTTACTTGAGATCATGGTTCCCTTGAGAAAACTCTTAGTCATAATACTTCAAAGTTATTGATGGTTTCTTCTTATTTTGCATTCCCTCAGTCTCTAAATCTTGAGTAGGTTTTCCTTGTCTCACTTGTAGTCCTTAGTAGTTTCCAAGTTGGAATTCCTTGGTGAATATGCTGAAGATGTTGAAGTCATTAGATTTGAAGAAGTTGAAGAAGTCCTTTGCACATGGTGTAGTCTTTGGTCATGGGGTAGGCTTTTCCATCAAGTTGAAGTGGAAGAGATGTAGAGCTGAAACCAAAATGGTTGAGGAAAGAGTTTACAAGTGTTTTGTAAATAAGTTTTCGGAACAAAATATCACTCCTATTTTTCTAAGGGTTTTTGTCCAATCCTTGGGTTTACAAATCCTACAGGCAACACAATGCTCTGATACCATCTGTTAGGGTCCCAACCTGATAAGGTAGAGTCCTCCTGTGTTTTACAATGCTAGTCCCTGGATCAATAGCTAGCATCCACAGTTAAGATGTAATATCAAGAAACAAAGGTCATAATATAACTTTATAACCAGGAATAACATAGATTTATTACATCTTACATAGCTCATATGGCTACTACATTATATTGCAGCGGAATAACTATAAGCATGGGTCCTTCATCTTCAAAGTGCCACAGGCAGATGTTGGTTGTAGACTTTGAAATCCTAAACAATCAATCTTCTCTAAACAATCAAACCTGCAACATACAAGTTACAGCCACAAAGGGTCAATACATTTGAATTGTATTGGCAAGTGATACTCTTAGTAATATGGTGGAGTCTATCATCTATATGCATTTGGCTAAGTGGAGTCGAGGCTTGCATTGCTCAAAATAGATTTTTCTTATCATTTGAAAATAAATAGTTTTGTCAAAAACTTTCCAATGCTTCTCTCAATCAAAGACTGAAGATCCTTCTCGAGGCATCTACAAATCAAAGACTGAAGTGCTTGGTAAAATCATTTTCCTCAATCCAAGATTTCAAGATCCTTATATCAAGCCATCTTTCCATCAAAGATTGAAGAATACACACAATCCCTTGTTCACCCACAAGTTTTTATTTAGAAATTGGAATGATGAGATTCTTGATTGTTTCCATGTCTTGATGCTCAAATTGTCCTTTACCAGGGACATGGCTAAGTACTTAGATTCTACACTCTGCAGAGGTGGTGCACTTTACCCACAAGACTTGGTTTCCCAAGACAAAATCTTTCAGAAGCCTTCCCTTAGACCAAAATGGACGCGTTCCAACCTATCAAAACACTACCACCCACTGTCCATTTGGCTAAGTTCTTGCAACCTATATGATCATGGCAGAGCCCATATTGCCAAGTGGTTGCACTTGAAGCTTCTTAACATTTGACATCTCAAATCTCTTTGTTTCCTGGGTGGCCATCCACAAGTGAGATACACAAGGTTAACCATAAATATGGGCCTTGTGAACCACTCAACATAACCCAATCTTTCCATTCCACCCAGGTGTTTCATTAACTTAGTTGTTTTATTAAACAAAATCACAAGTCCTTAGACTTAGAATATTTTTCCATAGTGTGAATATATATTCCACCCATGTTTTCTATTAGCTAGGCTAAGCTTGGTAGTAGTAGGAATCTCTAACTTAGGAAAATCCTACTAAGGATTCATCTACTAGATTTTCCTATAGCAAGATCTATACTTAGCAAAATCCATGCAAGTTTTACTTAACAAAATCACTAATGCATAGAAAAAGTAATAGGGCAAAAAGTATGAAGCATCACTTGCCTTTTTGGTAGAGTATAGGTTCACTTCTTGATCTTTGTAACAATCACACTCTTCAAGTTACTACAAATAAATCAAGCAAGACACAAACTCAATCTACCAATCAAGCAAAACAACACACATAAATAACAATGTCAAAGAAATGCATGTAAGCATGCCAAGCTTTGTTTTGTTTGAAAAAGTGGTTCCTAGTGGGTCATAGTCATTTGGGTACATCTAATGGTCATTCTCTAAAGTGGCCAAGTCATTTGCAAAAGGTTTCACCTTAAAACCATTTTCAAAACAAAGTGTTATTTTATGTGGTGTAGAAATATTTTTACTAAGGCATTAGCCCATAGGGTTCACCAAATGAGTTGCTATTGCAAAACTTGGTGTTTTGGTCAGAGGTTTGGTCCAAACTATTTTCTCAAAGTTTTCTTTTCAAAACCATTTTCATAATCAAATCAATAGTTTTATTTAGCTAGAAAGGGACTAAATCAAGTAATCCATTCTAAATCTTTCCAAAAACATTTATAAGGGCATGGTTTGGTTCCTAGGGTCAGTAAGGTCACAACTAAACATTTTGCAAAGGTTTTACTCCTAAATTCAATTTTACACAATTTTATACTCTAAACAAGCTCACAAAAGTTTCTGCAAATTCAAACAATCTAACAAATACTATTTGACAAACTAAGGGTAGGGTTGGCTAGGTCTTGTTCTCCTGAATCTTTTGATATAAAATTTGTCAAATTTGGACGTGTGGTTCAAAAGATATAAAGGTTTGAAAATGGCATTTAAATCTGTTTTCAAAATCTGTTTTATAACATCTCTGGCCACGTGTCTGATTCCCATTGGTTCATACCGGTTCAGTGTGGATAGCTGGTGTGGGTCGCACGATTCACATAAAACGGACGGTGTGGATTCATCCAGGCTTGAGCTAGGCTGGAGGCTTGGCTCACGGCGTGTGGCTCGGCTAGGCGCGGCTCTATCTAATCGTGTCCGTCGAAGTGAGATCAAAGGGTGGGGAACAGAGGGAGCTGGCTCACCGGGTGGCTCTGGTCACCGGCGACGATGAGGACGGCGGCGACGCTCGGGATGTGTCTGGCGAGGTTCGTGGTTCTCAAGACGTTGGAGACGGAGACGATCGCGAAGTTACAGGCAAGGCCAGTGGCGTTGGAGCGGTGTCTGTTGCTTCTGGAATGGTTCCTAGGGGCGGAGTTGAGCTGGCGTCGCTTCAGATGTTGTCGTCGGAGGTGAGGTTTGAGGCGTCTTGAGGCAAACAAACCAGACGGTTAGCTGCGTCTGCATCGAGGGTCACGAGTAGTGTCACGGATAGGTCTTTGAGGCGATCTGTACTCACCGGAAATCTCGTCGGAGAAGGAACGGACGGCTACTGTCGGGGCTTCGTCAAGCCGACTGGGCGCCCATGGTAAGCTGCGATTACGAAAGGTTCTCTGGATTTGAGAACGGCTGCGTGCTCGAGGAGGCAGGAGAGGCGTGTGTTGGCGGAATCGGTGAGGAGGGTCGCCGGAGCAGGGAGGTCTGGGCAAAATCCTCCGCTGGGGCGTGTCGAGGAGGCGTCTGGGAAAGCGAGAGGGGACTGGCGCTTTAAGGTGCTTGATCGCGGCGAGAATTAACTAGGCGTTAAGGCGTAATCAAGTCGAGACTTTATATGCAACGGCGAGGAGAAGGAAGAACAGTTAAATGCGGGGTGGAGAAGAAGGAGGCGGTGTGGGGTCGTTGTGTCGGTGGGAAAAGAGGGAGGGAGGGTCCACATGTCGTGACTTGGCGGGCTGTTTTTTGATGAGGAAAAACGTTTGAGGAGGGAAAAGGAGTCATTGGTGGGCTTCGTGGGTTCTTGGGTTGGGTTGGTTCTTTTTTTTTTCTGTTTTCTGATTCCTTTTCTTTTTCTATTTCTATTTACTGATTTGGATTTCAAACAACAATTCAATCAATCCAAATAAATTCATACAAACACCACATTTCAATTCTTTGAACTTGGTTGTGTTTATCAACATAAACCAACATTCCAAATTAAATAATATTTTTATTCCTTTTAAGATCTATTTAATATAAAATAGACCATAGTTATTTAATCAAATATGTTATGATTTATTTAATAAATCTCAATTTAAATTCCAAATATTTTCAAATTCAAATCTGTAGGTTTTATTTGTTAATAAAGAATATTTTGAAGACTTGTTTAAAATAATATAATCCTTTTATTTTAGGGTCCATTAACAATTAAGTAAAATGGGTCTTAGTTATTAAATCAAATAGGGTTTGATTTTTATTAATAAAATCTTTATTTGAAACCTAAATATTTTCCAAATCAAATTAGTAGGTTTAATTTGGGAAATATATAATATTTGTAACTTTGTTTAAAACAAAATAACCTTTTATTTTAGTATCCATTATTAATTATTATAATAGACTTTCTTTATTAAATCCAATAGGATTTGTTTTATTGAGATATTTATTTTGAAATCTAAAACAAAGCCAAAACATTTTAGCAGGTTTTATTAGAGAATGTAAAATACTTAGAAAACTTATTTTAAATAAATTAATAAGTTTTAATGTTTCATTTAAATTGGTAAGACCTTTTATTTTAAAAGAGTTTGGATATTAATTATTTTATTTAAGAAATCCTTTATTATTTTTAATTAAACCTTTGCTATTTTATTTTAAAATAGAATGTTTTAATTCAAAAGCTTGGTCAAGGTTTAATTGGTTTTATAAAATAATCCTTATTTGTAAATCCATCTTTTCTTATCAAATCCTTTTATTAAAAGATCCAAAATGGTAATTCCAAAACATCTTAATTTCCTTTATTAAATGTTTATCTTTAAGAATCCCTTTAGGATTTTATTTAATTCAAATGGGTTTGAAGTTCCAATTGAATTCAAAAAGTTTCTTCTGGCTCTGAAAATCTAACAAAGTTTTATTTTATTCATTTATTTTCACATTACAAGATTTGGAAAATCTTGGGATGTGACACATATTGATTATTGGAAATGACATTAACATGCTTAACGATGTGAAGAGTTATTTGAACAAGTGTTTTTCAATGAAAGACCTAGGTGAAGCTGCTTATATATTGGGCATCAAAATCTATAGAGATAGACAAAGACGCCTGATAGCTTTAAGCCAGAGTACATACCTAGACAAAGTTCTGAAAAGGTTCAGAATGGATAAGGCAAAGAAAGGTTCAGTGCCTATGTTGTCAGGTAAGATATTGAGCAAGGCTCAGTGTCCAGCTATGGTAAATGATAGAGAAGCTATGAGCAAAGTGCCTTATGCCTCGGCCATAGGTTCTATCATGTATGCCATGTTGTGTACTAGATCGGATGTGTCCAATGCTCTTAGTTTGACGAGCAGATACCAAAGTGATCCAGGAGTGCAACACTGGACAACCGTGAAGAACATCCTAAAGTACCTAAATAGGACTAAAGAAATGTTCTTGGTCTATGGAGGTGATGAATAGATCGTCGTAAAGGGTTACGTCGACGCTAGTTTCGACACCGACAAGGATGATTCTAAATCTCAGACAGGATACATTTATATTTTGAATGGAGGAGCTGTGAGCTGGAGAAGCTGCAAGCAAAGCGTGATCGCGGGATCTACAGTAGAAGCGGAATAAATTGCTGCTTCAGAAGCGTCAAGTGAAGGAGTTTGGATCAGGAACTTCATCACTGAGCTTTGCGTGGTTCCAAGTGCATTGGACCCACTGGAGATATTGTGTGACAACACTGGCGCCATAACACTCGCTAAGGAACCAAGATATCATCCAAAGACCAAGCATATCAACCGCAAGTTTCATATAATCCGAGATTATATAGCAGATGGAGATCTGAAGATTAGCAAAGTACATACAGATCTGAATGTCGCAGATCCATTGACTAAACCTCTTCCACGTGCAAAACATGATAAGAACCTTAGTGCCATGGGTGTGAGATTGTTGCCAAATGTAAACTAGATTATTGACTCTAGTGCAAGTGGGAGACTGTTGGAATTATGCCCTAGAGGCAATAATAAAGATGTTATTATTATAATTCTTGTTCATGATAAAGTTTATATTCCATGCTAGAATTGTATTAAGCGGAAACTTTAATACTTGTGTGGTTTATGAACAACACTGTGTCCCTAGTATGCCTCTATGGACTGGCTCATTGATTAATGATGGTTAAGGTTTCCTAACCATAGACATGAGTTGTGGATTAATAATGAGATCATATCATTGGGAGAATGATATGATGGACAGATCCAGACTAAGCGAAGCAATTAGATCGTGTCATCGTGTTCATATTTGCGAAGCTTTTCTTATGTCAAATATTGTATTCCTTAGACCATGAGATAATACAACTCCCTGGTATCGAAAGAAAGCTTTGAGGTCATCAAACGTCATCCTATGAGAGGGTGATCATAAAGGTGTCTCTCAGGTGATCGGAAAGTACCTGTTGGGTTGTATGTATCGAGATGGGATTTGTCCCTCCCAAGTCAGAGAAATATACTTCGAGCCCACTCGGTAATCGATATCAACACCGCTTGCAAGCATGTGGTTAAGGAGTTAATCACAAAGTGATATCGGATTACGGAACGAGTAAAGTACTTGCTGTGAACGAGATTGAACTAGGTATGATGGTACCGACGATCAAATCTTGGGCAAGTAAAATATCATGAGACGAAGGGAATATATATATGGGATTGATTGAATCCTGGCATCGTGGTTCATCCGATATGATCATCGATGAATGTGTGGGAGTCAATATGGGTTTCCAGACCCCGTTGTTGATTATTGATAGAAGATCATGTCCGCATGTTCTCGAACCCGAAGGGTCACACACTTAACATGTATCGACGCTAGGATAGATTGGATAATTGGTTTATGAGTTTTTTCTCGGAGTCTCGGATGGGATCCGGGACATCACGAGAGGTTCCGGAATGGTCCGGAGAATAAGATTCATATATGGCAATGCAGTTTTTGGACTTCGGAATTGTTTCGGGTTAATCGGTATTGTACCGGAAGCTTCTAGAACCTTCCGGAGGGGGACCAACATGGACCCACCTGCCGGGAGGGGGCATGGGCCTATGAGGGAGTGCCCTGGACGCATTGGGCCAGGGGCACAAGGCCCCATAGGGCCTAGCCGGCCAACCTAGGGCAAAACCCTAGGGGAGCTTCTAGAAGGGGGGAAACTTGCCCCCACTCCTCCCTCCTTGGCCGCCGGCCCTAGGGTTTGGGAGAGGGGAAAGGGCTGGCCGCCCACCCCATCTATATAAAGAGGGCTGGGGGCGTACCCCCTCACACACCTCCTCCTCAAGCCCTAGCCGCCCTGCTGCCCTCCTCTTTCTCTCTTCCTCCCGACTGCACGTAGGCGAAGCCCTGCTGCAGAAACTCTCCACCACTTGCACCGCGCCGTCGCGTTGTAGATCCAATCCGTCTCTCCACCATACTTGCTAGACCGAGGAAGGAGGAGACGTCGAGGTGCCGCACGTGTGCATCTCTCGGAGGGATCGCCACTTGCGGTGTTAGATCGGATCGGATCGCGAGGAGGAGAAGCGAGTACGACCACATAACCCACGTTCCGACGAACGTTCCGCTATGCGAAACTTCAAGGGTATGAAGATATCATCTATCCTCCCTCGTTGTTTGCATCTCCTAGATTAGATCTTGGCTTTCCCGTTCGCATCCGTAGAATTTTTTTGATTTACTATGATGCGAAACCCTTCATTATTGCTATTCCAAGTAAATTCTCAAGCTTCATCTATCTTTCAAATTAAAAATTATTTTGTTATGTGAAAAATAGTTAGTAAAGCTCTCACGAAGTTGATGGCACACCTTATTTTCTTGCCCCTAATAAACTTGAACCATTGTGTCATCGAAGTTGTATATGCTTGCATCTATATGTTGGGATTAGCAGAACCGTGCAGTCACGGGAACGCTTTCAACACCTGTAAATACATACCCAGTTGATATCATGCTCTTTTGTTTGCAGATGTCGTCGGTGTGAAATAAAAGGGGAGCTTGTAAGTCCATGGAGTTATGTATATGTGTTAGAGAAACGCCTGGGCCGCTAGCCTAAGTCATGACTAATCATGGTGGAAACTTGCAGCATCACCATAATGAGCAATCTATGAAGCTTTCTTCTTATAAAAAAAGAGAGAGACATATTGAAAAGAGGAAAGAGAGAAAAAAGCACCATTTTCCCATGGTAAATAAGAGATTGATGAGATGCTCATTGTCTGCTTGCCTTGTCATTTTTATTATGGGATAGCTCCTGTATCATGTGCAGGGGGTCCCCCGTTGGCGTTTCTCTATGATACGCATATACTTACTATGACAAGAAATCACTGGTAACTAAAGTTGAGTAGCATGAGGAGCGGACCTCGTACTCAAGGGACATGTTATTGCCAACTTATATTTTGTCAAGCATATACTCCATCTTTGTTCACTTTAACCTTAATCACCTCAAGATTCTTATGATAGGGGCAATGAGAGCTCAAATCTAGTAAGTACCGTAATCTTTTAGAAGCTCTTTATGAACTTGAAATCCATGCTTCCCTCTATAAAGGGCCCTTTCTTCTACTTCTAAGTTGAGTCAGTAAACCTATTCATCTCTATCTCTAGCAAGAATTTGAGTTGTTGTGTTTCAAGCATTCATATGGTGATTTGTTCAATCATGTTATTTATCTTCCTTGTTTGCACAAGACTCTTATCTAAATGAGTATTACTTTGAAACCCATCATTGTGAAAAGCATTTTATGTTTGAGAAAAGAGTACTCCTGTTGTAAACTTTTACAAAAGCTTTATTTGAAAACTGTTTGCCAACTGTTCTTTGACCAAGAACAAAGTTTGCCAATTCCAATTATGATTTATCTTGATGCATCTTTTTTGTGACTCCCATATTTGTTGCAAGTTAAGTTATATAATGGTGAGTTGCTTTCTTCTATGAGTTGATATTGGTAAGTGTGATGCTTCTTGTCCGTATTGTTTTTATCAACACTTCTCTCCATAAACCTGCAGACATGTTTACTGAGCTCAGTTTTCGCTTGGGGACAATCGAGGTCTAAGCTTGGGGGGAGTTGATACGTCCAATTTCCATCACCATTCTATATCATAATTTTCCTCTATTCATTGATATATTTCATATTAAGAGGTGATACTTATGTATTTTCATCTATTTTTGCATGTTGGATGATTCTTGGAGGATGAACTGCCGGAGTCAGGATTCTGATGGAAAAAGCAGAGTTCTGATGCAATTTCGCGAAGATCAGAAAAATACCAGAAAAACTACGGAAAATTCTATTTTCCCAGAAGACGAAGGATGCCAGAAGGGGAGGCGGAGTTGGGCCACAGGGGCTCCACACCCCCTAGGAGAAGGCCACCCTAAGTCACGCATACAGGGGGTGTGGCCACCCTGGCCCACCTCTAGCTCCGTCCTCTCGCTTATATCTTCTCCTCGAAACCCTAATACATTGGGAGAAACCACAGAAAGATTCCGCTGCCTCTTCGGGGGCAGAAAACACCGAGAGAGAAAGAGCTCTCTGGTAGATAGATTTTTGTCGGGGAAATTCCTTCCCGCGGAGGGGAGATCGTCGCCATCAACACCATCATCAAGCTAGACTTCATCGGGATCATCATAATCATCCACACCATCATCTCCACCAGCACCATCATTACCACTCCATCCCGATGTAACAATTGTGTTGAATATTGCATAATTCTTAGGGGAAACTTTCCCGGTGTTGATTACTATTGTAGTTGATACTTGTGAGTGGAACCATTGAATTATTGTTTTTGTTCAGATTGTTATCCATCATTATATCATCTCTGATCTTGATCCATATGATGTCTCGTGTGTAGTTCTTTTAGTTCTTGAGGACATGGGAGAAGTTATGTTGTTAGTAGTGGATTTGTGTTAAGGTATTATTCAATGGTTTAATATTTAAGTTGTGGTGCTATTCTTCTAGTGGTGCATGTGAACGTCGACTACATAACACTTCACCATTTACGGGCCTTGGGGAATGCATTGTGTATTTGGATACTAATTGTGGGGTTGCCGGAGTAACAGAAACTTGAACCCCCGTTAGGAAACCTTTGCACAAGGGAGTGTAGGATCTTAGAGTTTAAGGTTGTGGTTAGGTTTATATCTTAATTTCTTTCTTGTAGTTGCGGATGCTTGAAAGGGGTTTAATAAAAAGTATGTATTAGTCCAAGTAAGGTCGGTACATTAGCACAAGTTTACGCACACAACACTTATGAAACCAAAGAAGATTAATCATGTATATGAAACGAAAACATTTGACAGTATTCCCATGTGTTCTCTAGAACGTTTGGTCCTAAGTAGTATTTCCACTGGCTTGTCCTTTGCTAAGAAAGGATTGGGCCACTTGCTGCAATTGTTTGATATATTATTTACTTGCACTTTATTTCCTTGATTTATCAAAAAACCCTAAAAATCCGCTTGCTAAGTATTATAGAGATTTGCTGCTCCATACCACTAGTCAACACCTTCTGCTCCTCGTTGAGATCGACACTCCTATTTATCGAAAGTACTACGATACACCCCCTATACTTGTGGGTCATCACATCCCATTTTCCCCTTCTCCCCCTACGCAGAAACCCTTTCCGCCATCGCCGCCCACTCCGATTCTGGCCGGGTCCGTCGCCGGCCGTCGAATCGCCTCCACCCACCACCTACCAGCCACTCCTCCTAGTCATGGCCAGCCAATCGTGCCAGAATATGGCCGGACAAGTCGGCCGTTCGCCGCGGCACGGAGGAGGCTCCTGCACCGCCGCCAAGTGAGGAGGAGGTGCGTCGATGCCACTCCGAGCAGGCGCGCGTGATCCCGCGTGACCTTCCCGGCCTGGGCCAACTTCGGGTTTGTGCATGTCATGCATGATGTGGAGGTGGGTAGCTCCCAGGCTGCCGTGAGTGCTGGCCCGCGCCTCCGCGCGCCGTCACCAGTGGTGCGCGCGCCGCCTTCTGCTCCTGCTCCCGTGTTGGCTCGGTGGGGGTACATCTCCGACGAGGACAGCTGTAACATCCCAAAAATACTAAGCTTGGATCATCAAGCACTAGTCATCAACATTTAGGGTTAACAAAAACTTTTCTAAATAAAATTATGAATGCATGCATATGTGTATGTATGGATTTCGAAATTCTTTGGAACCACCTTGTTTTATTGTTTCATTGCTTGTAAAATGTTTCTTAGGTGAAATAAGCATCATCTAAAACATTTCCCACACTTTTCCTAAAGACAAGTAAATCAAAACAAATATATTAAAGGAATGGTCACTTTGACCAATTTAACTCCCATGCCTACTTTGGCTGTCTCAAACTTTCAAAACCTAACAGAAACTTTTCTGGATCTTTGCACCCCTTGAATGTATTCCTAACAAAGTATCAAGGCCCACCTTGTGATCATCCAGAAACTTTCAAATGCATAGTTTAAATGACAATTCAAAATTGAATCTTTATCATATGGGAAGATCCCACTTTTTCAAATACCACTCAAACAAGCTCAACTTTCAAAACCCAAGCATCTGCAGACTCCCCAGCACCAACCTAGCAAACCCACGAAAAATCTTTTCAAAATTCAAAACTTGAATTCATGCGGAAATTTCATCAAACAGGTTGCAGATACAAATCAAACAAACATCAAACACTATAGTGTGCAGTAAAATTGGCCTAACTTGTTCCCTATTTAGCTCACAACCAGCTCAGTAGATCATCTAGGAAGATTAACCAAGCACTAGCACCACTGTGAGCTTGCCATTGCCATCAATGGTGAACAGCCGAGCACACCCATGTCACCCCCATGTCGACAACAAGCTAGGAAGAGAAACAAGCCTAGCCAGCATGTCTGGGAGGCAGCCCACCGTCCACCGCCACTCCCTATCCACTGCTCGAACCTTGCCAACCACTAGACCACAAGCGTGGAGCGTGCCCAGACCGCCAGCGACCATGCCGAGCGTGCGCCAGAGCACCACCCTCGACCGAAGCCCACAGACCGCGCGCCGCCCTCGCCGCGTGCATACACAATCCCCACCGACCCAGGAGACCGCCAGACATCCCCGTTCGCCGCCCCGTGACATACATCCACTGCTCGCCGTCGAAGACGCCGCCTCTGCCGCGCAGAGCGTCGCATGTTCCAGACCAAACCGCACCGCCCCACGCCTCAAAACCATGTCGTTGAGCATCGCCAGGGAACACCGCACCATCCCGTACCATCGCCCATGCTAATAGCCGCCTGTAATATCGCCCGCGACGAGCTCACCTTGCGCCCCGTCGGTCCTCTCGCTCGACTATAAATAGAGGCCACCCCCGCTCGATTTCTTCACACCATCTCACTCCCCTCTCGTCACTGATCGTGCCACACCGTTCCCAGAGCAAGGCGAGCACTACCTCGTCGGAATTTCACCGGAGCCCGCCGCCTCTGGAGAAGAAGGGAGCCATCAATTTCGTCCACCCCAGGAGCTGCCGCGACCACCCCTGAGTTCGCCGTCATCGACTTCGTCGTTCGCCCGCCTCGCCGACCCTCGCCAGCACCCCGGTGAGCCCCCAGCAACCCTCACTGGCCGCGCTAGGTTTCTTTCTCGCCGGCGTTGTCTCGCATCGACGATGACTCCCAGCCGTTGGATTAGAATCAGATTGAACGACCCACGTTGCCCCGTACGCCGCCTCCTGTCTCACTGGCAAGTTGGGACACCCACTTAAGAAGCCCGCTGGAGCACTGCGCTTCGCAGGCCCGATAACTTTTCCTCAAGACACCCGGTGATTTGAATCAAATCTTTTTCTTTTTAATTCAAACACACTTCTGTACCCAACTTCAAAAATCAACCCAGATCGATACAGTGGACCAAATTGAATGAAACCAATTTTGTTGGAAAGGTCTATGAATACTGAATCCAAGCCCGTTGTATTCAAGTCATTTTGATCTATAGATCATCTTTAGTAAAAATAACAAGGCAGAAGCTTTTCTGTATTCAAACATTTTTCAAATTTAAACCATACTAGCTTTTGAGTTGATTCCAACTCTCAAAAATCACATTTAACCATACCTTTCAGAATATATAAAAATATATAGGTTTACTTGCAGAAATAATGTTCAAGTAATTAAAGAATGCTACATAGGCATTTCTAGTCATTATATTTAAATAAAATAAAAGGGTAAAACCTTATTAAATTGTGACACCACTTTAAATCCCATTCCCTTGGACTACAATATGTGGTGATGACATGTGTCAACATGATCCCATGTTTGGTTTGGAGAATATTAAATCATAAGTAGTTTTTCAATGAGTAGAAATTACTTTTCTAAAAATAAAAGGAATTAAACCAAGCCTTAAACTTGAAATGTTAGATATGATGCTAGATCATCTATAGGACCCTTGTGTGTGATGATTGCAAGTAGTTAAGTATTGTTTGGTGATTGTGTAACTCGTATTTATTCATAGACGCTAGTACCGACCAAGGATACGAGGAGGAAGGAGGATACTATGAAGAGGAAGCCGAGGAGAACTTCAACCACTGCTCTGCACAAGGCAAGCCTAATACTACTAGTGAATGTGCAAGCTTACCCTTGCAAGATATTCTACTGATGCAAACAAACCTTACTTGCTACCATGCCAACTATATGCCTTAAGCATATGTGATCATACCCACTTGATAACCCAATCCTAGTTTTATTTGCAAGCTTTCTACTTTATTTCTATATCAAAGCTACTTCCTTAGAGAGTACTCAAGTGACTTGTAGATTCTAAGAAAATATTTGAAGGTTGCATAAAGAGCATAAAATTTGGCCTAAGCTAGATAATCTTGATGTCATCTTAAGGCATGAGATTGAACATAGTTAGAACTCCACTAGTTTACTACCCCTCATTATTGCTTACCCCCACTTGTAGATGCTAGTGCTAAGCATAAAAAATGATCAACTTTAGATGGGATTACTTGGTGAAAATGGTAATGAAAACCTTAGAATGATGGATCATTCTACTGAGATGTTTTGACATGTGTTTCCGAACACCAGATGATTATGGTGATGAAAATGTTGAGGCATGAGCCTTAGCCCTTTATAAAACTGACGGTTGTCTGAATGCGATACCATTCCAATTTTATCGTACAACCACAATACCCGAAGATTGGGTAGAGCTTGACTGGAAACTTATATAGCTTAGTATTAGTTCCCTCACGGCCGAGGTCTGATCTGAGGCTACCTTGTGAAGATTGTCCACCTGTTCAGTACCCAAGATGGCAGTTGGTCATGGTTGGGAGGCCAAACTCACAGGAGAGTTGCTTATACTAGGGCGTGTAATTGAAAGGTTAGGATTGATTATCCGCATACTGAGTATGGTGAATTCAGGATTTGTTCCTAACGGATGTATCAAAGGTTGTGGTGAAAGTGTACAATCTCTACAGAGTGTCAAACTATTCGAATAGCCGCGTCCACGGTTATGGACAGTTGGAGTGGCCATACTGTTCCCCTGTCAGACTTTTCAAAATGACTTGTGAAATGAATTGAGACTTTGACTTGACCACAACAGGGTTGTGACATGAGTTACAAGATCCCACTTAGGAGTTATAAAATTGTGACTAGCTTTAGAACTTAGTAGAGATAAATCTGGCTTTTGTAAAACAACCCTAGAGCCTAGTGTCCTATTATCCAAAAATCCCTTTACCTGTTAGTATTAGTTTGCGAGTACTTAAAGAGTACTCATGGCTTTGTCCCTGGCTATTCCCATGGCCAGACTATGAAGAGGAGTACCTGTAAGATGGACCCCAGGAAGGTTACGACAACTAGGATCATCTCGCATCGTCAGCATTGCCTGTGACCCCGAAGATGGAGCTTCGCCTACGCTACCGTTATTATTACGTATTCCGCTGCTTGATGTTGTATTAAGAACTGGATCATGATATCCCTATTTGTGTAAGAACTTATGTGTCATTTGTAATGGATGATGTACTATGGTATCCAATTCTGTTATGTATCGGTAAAATGGTAATCCTGGGATTGCGATGTATGGCGTAACAGGCATCTAGGATTGAAAAAACCGGGTGTTGACAAGTTGGTATCAGAGCCATCTTGACCATAGGAGACCCTAGTTAGACTAGACATTTGAACCAAAAACTTAGTTTCAAAACCAAAGAAAACAAATATTTACAAAAATTTATTCTCATTCTTATCTCTTTGATTCTTTCATAAAAATTCATGTTCCTCAAAAATTCTTGCAAAATACATAAAATTTTGACACACTTGATCACTCTGCTAACCTACTCATCCTCTATTTTTATAGATGGACGTGAAGTACAACAAGTTTTACCAACTTGGGAATGGAGGAGACCTTATCTTTGAGAGAGATTTGGACCAGCTTTCGGAACTTCTGGAGCGTCCGCACCCCGAGTTCTTCGGAGCTCAGATCAATGATCAAGGAGGAGAAGACCTGCAGTGGCTAATTGTTGCAAGTCTCCGAGGAAAGATTGAACCTCCCACTGCGGAAGGAATTCAGTTTACCTTGAGGGAAAACTGTAGGGTTTCGTAGCCTGGAAAACAAAAATTTTCTACCGCATACAAACAAACAAGCCAAGATCTATCTACTAGATTGTAGCAACGAGTCGATGGAATAACTTACCCTCGAAGATTCCAAAGTGTTTAATGAGAGCGGATTCTCGTGGGTGATGTAGTCGTACTCTTCCAGATCTCAAGATCGCGTAGACGATCCTTCCGGCGTTCAAGGCGCTCCATGATCGGTCTGCGTTACACGCTCGGCGAAGACCTTCCTCTCCCTTGTTCCAGCGGCAGAGGTTGTAGCACTCTCCTCGCGATTCCGGCAACCAAGGCGTGGTACCGGAAGTAGAGGGGAGATCTCGCAGGGCTTCGCCTTAAGCCGGAGCGAGTATGGTGGAGTATGAGAGAGTCCTCGGTGTTCTAGGGTTTAGACACACCAAGGAGGGGATGCTAGAGCCGTCGGCTAGGGTTCCGGGGACCCCCAAGTCGGCAGCCAGGTCAAAACCCTAAGGGAGCGGCGACGGCTATGGTGGGCTGCAGCTTCTAGGGTTTGAGGTGAGGGACTTGTGTACTCTAGGAGGGGTCCCTGCCCCTCCTTATATAGGTGGAGGGGGGCCGGCGGCCAAGGGGAGGGAGAGGAGTCCCTCCCCAACTCGGATTGGAGGGTTGCCGCCGGTTGGAGGAGGGAACTCCTCCCAACCCTGATTCCCTCCTCCTCTTTTCCACCTTCCAATTTTAGCTATTTGACTTTTCAATTTAGCTATTTGACTTTTCAAACTAGGATTCAATTTAATCCTTTATTTGGAACAGTGAGGACACTTAGTACATGATGCAATCATACCAACTTGATACAACACATTCATGTACCCTTCCTCCGAGTCGGACATTCAACATTCTAGAACATTCGATGAAAACACCTAATCATTCCCCAACTCCGAAACGGGACTTTCCTTATATGAATCTTAATCTCCGGACCATTCCGGATCACCTCGTGATATCCCGGATCCCATCCGAGACTCCGAACAACATTCGGTCTCTTTCTCATCATACCATAACTACTCAAACAACGTCGAATCCTTAAGTGTGTCTCCCTACGGTTGTGAATTATGCGGACATGATCGAGACACTTCTTCGAACAATAACCATTAGAGGAATCTGGAAATTCATATGGCTCCCACATATTTCTACGATTACTTTGCGATCGAATGAACCACTTACATACGATACCAATTTCCCTTTGTCTCACGATAGTTTACTTTTCCGAGGTTATGATCGTCGGTATCTCTGCATACCTAGTTCAACCTCGTTACCGATAAGTACTCTTTTCTCATTCCCATGATATGTGATCCCTTGTGAGCCAGTCACATGCTTGCAAGCTAATTGGATGACATTCCACCGAGAGGGCCCAGAGTATATCTATCCGTCATATGGATGGACAAATCTCACTCTTGATCCATGTGTCTCAACCAATACTTTCCGAACACTCAATGCCACCTTTATAGCCACCCAGTTACGGTGTGGTGTTTGATGTCATCAAAGCATCCATCCGGTAAAGGTGATATGCATGATCTCATGGTCGAAGGAATTAGGTTACTATATATCAGAAAGCATATAGCAATTGAACTATTAAAATGACTTGATCTTTATGCTACGCTTATCTATAGGAGTATGTCCACCATATCATTCTCCTAATGATATGATCTTGTTGTTGATAACATCTCAATGTTCATGATAGGTAAACCACAATCATTTATCAACCAACAAGCTAGTGATGTATAGAGGCTATACTAGGGACTTCAAATTAAGTTTACAAATCACACAAGTATCAATGTTTCCTTGTTAATACTATTATAGCATGAATGTAAACATTTATCATAAACACAAAGATATAATAATAACTACATTTATCATTACCTCTAGGGCATATCTCCAACAGTCTCCCACTTGCACTAGAGTCATCTAATCTAGATTACATAGTAATATACCGAACACCCATGGCAGTTTGGTGTTGGTCATGTTTTGCCCTCGGGAGAGGTTTAGTCAACGGATCCGCCACATTTAGATCTGTGTGTACTTTGCAAATCTTTATATCCCCATCCTGGATATGTTCTCGAATATCGTGAAAACGTAGCTTGATGTGCTTCAGCTTCTTGTGTGACCTTGGTTCTTGCGCATTGGCTATGGCTCCCATGTTATCACAGTAGATAGACATTGGGTCCAGCGCACTAGGAACCACACCCAGCTTTGTAATGAACTCTTTCATCCATATCGCTTCTTGTGAAGCCTCCGAAGCAGCCATGTATTCCGATTCAGTTGAAGATCTCGCCACAACACTTTGCTTTGCACTCCTCCAATCAGCTGCACCATTCAAAATAAATACGTATCCAGATTGTGATTTAGAATCATCCGGATCGGTGTTCCAACTAGCATCGGTGTAACCATTAACAACGAGCTGTTCATCACCTCCATAAGAAAGAACCATATCCTTAGTTCTTCTCAAGTACTTAAGGATGTTTTTGACCGCTGTCCAATGATCCACTCCTGGATCACTTTGATATCTGCTAGTTAAACTAACAGCATATGCAAGGTCGGGTCTAGTACATAGCATGGCATACATTAGAGATCCTATGGCTGAGGCATAGGGAGTCTTATTCATCCTTTCTCTATCTTCTGCCGATGTCGGACTTTGAGTTTTACTCAAGGTCGTATTGGGCAACATGGGCAAGAACCCTTTCTTGCTATCTTCCATTCCAAACCTCTTTAGAACTTTTTCCAAATATGTACTCTGTGACAATGATATTTGGTGTTTCGATCTATCTCTATAAATCTTTATGCCTAATATGTAAGCTGCTTCGCCAAGATCCTTCATTGAAAAACTATTATTCAAATATTCCTTGACACTATTAAGAAGGTATACATCATTCCCAATCAACAATATGTCATCCACATATAGTATTAAGAATGCTACAGAGCTCCCACTCACTTTCTTGTAAATACAAGCTTCTCCATAAGTTTGTATAAAACCAAAACTTTTGATCACCTTATCAAAACGTTGATTCCAACTTCGGGATGCTTGCTTCAATCCATAGATGGACCGTTGAAGTTTGCATACCTTGTTAGCATCTTTAGGATCGACAAAACCTTTGGGTTGCATCATATACAACTCTTCATCAATGTCTCCATTGAGGAACGTCGTTTTGACATCCATCTGCCATATCTCATAATCATAATATGCAGCGATTGCTAACATAATCCTCACAGACTTTAGCTTCGCTACTGGTGAGAAAGTCTCATCGTAGTCAACTCCTTGAATTTGTCTAAACCCTTTTGCGACAAGTCGAGCTTTATAGACAGTTACATTACCATCAGCATCTGTTTTGTTCTTGAAGATCCATTTGTTCTCGACAGCCTTCCGGCCATCTGGTAAGTCCACCAAGGTCCATACTTGGTTTTCGTACATGGATCCAATCTCGGATTTCATGGCTTCTTGCCATTTATTGGAATCTGGGATCATCATCGCTTCCTCATATGTCTCAGGGTCATCGGTGTTGTCCACCAAAATGACACTCATAACGGGATCATACCAATCTGGAGTGGTACGAGTTATCGTTGACCTCCGAGGCTCTGTATCAACTTCAACCGAAGTTTCATCATCATCATCATTAGCTTCCTCTCTAATTGGTGCAGGCACCAGAGGAACTTCTTCCGGTGTTGCGCTACTCGCAATTTCGAGAGAAGGTTCGACAACCTCGTCGAGTTCTACTTTCCTTCCAGTCACTTCTTTCGAGAGAAATTCCTTCTCTATAAAGGATCCATTCTTGGCAACGAAGATTTTGCCTTCAGATCTATGATAGAAGGTATACCCAATAGTTTCCTTCGGGTATCCTATGAAGACGCATTTTTCTGCTTTGGGTTCAAGCTTGTCCGGCTGTAACTTCTTTACATAGGCTTCACACCCCCAAACTTTAAGGAACAAAAATCTAGGTTTCTTCCCAAACCATAATTCATACGGTGTCGTTTCAACGGATTTAGATGGTGCCCTATTTAAAGTGAATGCGGCTGTTTCTAATGCATAACCCCAAAATGATAGCGGTAAATCTGTAAGTGACATCATAGAACGAACCATATCTAAGAGAGTTCGATTACGACGTTCGGACACACCATTACGCTGTGGTGTTCCCAGCGGTGTCAATTGTGAAAGTATTCCGCATTTCTTCAAATGCTCGCCAAACTCGTAACTTAGATATTCACCTCCACGATCAGAACGTAGAAATTTAATCCTCTTGTTACGTTGATTCTCTACCTCACTTTGAAACTCCTTAAACTTCTCGAAAGTCTCGGACTTATGTTTCATGAAATAGATATACCCATATCTACTCAAGTCATCCGTGAAGGTAAGAACATAACGATAACCACCGCGCGATGCTACACTCATTGGACCACATACATTGGTATGTATGATTTCCAATAAGTCTGTAGCTCGCTCCATCATACCAGAAAATGGAGTCTTAGTCATTTTACCCATCAGACATGCTTCGCATCTTTCAAGTGATTCAAAATCAAGTGATTCAAGAAGTCCATCGGAATGGAGTTTCTTCATCGTTTCACTCCAATGTGACCAAGGCAGCGATTACATATAGGTCGAATTATCGCTTGATTTCAAACGTTTAGCCTCAATGTTGTTGATATGTGTATTTCCACTATCGAGATTCAATAAGAATAGACCATCTATCAAAGGTGCATGTGCATAAAACATATTACTCATATAAATCGAACAACCATTATTCTCGGACTTAAACAAGTAACCGTCTCGCAATAAACAAGATCCCGATATAATGTTCATGCTCAACGCAGGCACCAAATAACAATTATTTAAGTATAAAACTAATCCCGATGGTATATGAAGGGGTAGCGTGCCGACCGCGATCACATCAACCTTTGATCCGTTTCCCACGCGCAGCGTAACCTGGTTCTTCGCTAGCTTTCGTTTATTCTGCAGCACCTGTTTCGAGTTACAAATATGAGCAACCGAACCAGTATCAAATACCCAGGCACTACTACGAGTACTAGTGAGATACACATCAATAACATGTATATCAGATATACCTTTCTTCTTGATGTTGTCGTTCTTCAAATCCGCCAAGTACTTTGGGCAATTCCGCTTCTTCGCCGGCGTGGTAACTTTCTTACCACCCTTCTTGAAGTGTACCTTCTGCTTAGACTTTCCTTTCTTGAATTTTGTGGTCTTATTGACCAACAACACTTGGTGCTCTTTCTTGATCTCCACTTCTGCAGATTTTAACATAGCAAACAGTTCTGGCAACTGCTTGTTCATGTTATGCATGTTGTAGTTCATCACAAAGTTCTTGTAACTTGGTGGTAGTGATTGGAGGACAGGGTAAATCCCCAAAGCATTAGGAATCACTATACCCAAGCTTTGAAGTTTGTTTGCGTGCCCAGACATCTTAAGCACATGCTCACTGACGGAGCTGCCCTCTTCCATCTTGCAGTTAAAGAACTTTTCAGAAGCCTCATAGCTTTCAATTGCCGCATGAGTCTCAAAAATCAATTTGAGATCCTCGACAATATCATATGGGTCTGAATTCTCAAACCTTTTCTGAAGCTCCGATTCTAAACCATACAAGATAGCACACTGAACTATGGAGTATCTTGATTCTTCCGAGCGAGGTAAACATTCTTTACTTCATCGGCAAGATCACCGCAGTGGGTCACCATGGTGCATCCAGACATAGGTCAAATTACCAAATGTGAGGACAATCCTCAAATTGCGGAACCAATCCAAGTTGCTTCCATTGTTTTCAACTTTTCTTTCTCTAGGAACGCATTAAAATTGATGGTAGGGGCTGCCATTGATCTACAACATATTTGCAATAGTTTAGACTAAGTTTATGACAAATTGAGTTCAAATTAATAATAAAATTAAACTAGGTGAACTCCCACTCAAAACAACATCCCTCACATTGTTTTAGTGATCACACGAACCAAATCCACTACATCAACACCGATCATCACGAGAGTTGATATAGTTTCAATGGCGAACAATCGTCATGTTCATCATATCTACTATATGATTCATGCTTTACCTTTCGGTGATACGTGTTTCGAGACCATGTCTGTACATGCTAGGCTCGTCAAGATCAAACCTTAGTTTCCGCATGAGCAAATCTGGCTTGCTCACGTTGTATACACTTGCAGAATCTAACACACCCGATCATCACGTGGTGCTTCGAAACAACAAGCTTTAGCAACGGTTCTAACTAAGGGTGAACACTTTATGACTTGAAATTCATGTGCATGAGGGATCATCTTATAGTGCTACCGTCGTCTACTAAGCAATACAAGATGCATTAAGGATTAACATGACATGCAATTCATAATATGTGATATGATATGGCCTTTCTTCTTTGTGCTTCCGATCTCCATCTTCAAGCACGAACATGATCTCCATCATCACCGGCATTGCATCAAGGTCAATGACGCTTCTCCATGGTTGTCGTCCACCGGATTCAACTATTACAACTACTTTGAATAGACACACGGGTCTTAACATAAATTAAAGACAACCATATGGCTCCTGCCGGTTGCCAACTTACAATAAGGAACATTGCATACATCAAATATAATCACAATCATGGCCATATCACATCACTGCACACCCCTGCAAAACAAAGTTAGACGCCTCTACTTTCTTTGCATGTTTTACATGGTTTGCGGCTTTCAATAAGTGTCGTTCTAACTTACGAACATGAACCACAACATTGATACTAGTATTGTTAATCACCCGTTGTAAATTGGATCTTAACTATGCTAGGAGAAACAGGCACCCGCAAAGCCACTTATGCTATACAAGTTGCATGTCAAGCGTGGAGCAAGTCTCATGAACGATGACATGTAAGGTTAGCCTGGGCCGCTTCATCCCAACATACCACAAGATGCAAAGTACACAAGAAGCAATTGACAATAAAAGCATCAACGCCCACAATGACCATTGTGTTCTACTCGTGCAACAGATCTACATATAGACACGGCTCTGATACCACTGTAGGGTTTCGTAGCATGGAAAACAAAAATTTTCTACAGCATACAAACAAACAAGCCAAGATCTATCTACTAGATTGTAGCAACGAGTCGATGGAATAACTTACCCTCGAAGATTCCAAAGTGTTAAACGAGAGCGGATTCTCGTGGGTGATGTAGTCGATTCTCCGATCTCAAGATCGCGTGACGATCCTTCCGCGCTGCGTTAAAGGCGCTCCCGCAATCGGTCACACGTTCGATACTCGACGAAGACCTTCCTCCCTTGTTCCAAAGCAATGGAGGTTGTAGCACTCTCCTCACGATTCCGGCAGCACAACGGCGTGGTACCGGAAGTAGAGGGGAGATCTCGCAGGGCTTCGCCTTAAGACGGAGCGAGTATGGTGGAGTATGAGAGATTCCTCGGTGTTCTAGGGTTTAGACACACCAAGGAGGGGATGCTAGAGCCGGCGGCTAGGGTTCCGGGGACCCCCAAGTCGGCGGCTAGGGCAAAACCCTAAGGGGGCGGCGACGGCTATGGTGGGCTGCAGCTTCTACGGTTTGAGGTGAGGGACTTGTGTACTCTAGGAGGGGTCCCTGCCCCTCCTTATATAGGTGGAGGGGGGCCGGGGGCCAAGGGGAGGGAGAGGAGTCCTGATGGATTTCGTGGCATAGTAAATCAAAATTTTCTACGGAGCGAACAGAGGGAAAGCCAAGATCTAATCTAGGAGATGCAAACAACGAGAGAGATTGGATTAGATCTTCATACCCTTGAAGATTCGCACAGCGGAACGTTTGTCGGAACGTGGGTGATGTAGTCGTACTCGCTTCTCCTCCTCGCGATCCGATCCGATCTAGCACCACAAGTGGCGGTGCCTCCGTGAGATGCACACGGCAAGACCTGACGTCTCCTCCTTCCTCGGACCAGCGAGTATGGTGGAGAGATAGATTGGATCTACAACACGACGGGCGTGGTGTATATGGTGGAGAATTTCTGCAGGGCTTCGCCTACAAACAATCGGGAGGAGAGAGGAAGGTAGCAAGGCGCCTAGGGCTTGGAGGAAGGTGTGTAGGGGAGGGCGACCACCCTCTATATATAGAGGCGGGGCGGCCAGCCCTTGCCCCTCCTCCAAGCCTATCTCTAGTTTAAACAATTTAAACTCTCCCTTATCTAGAAATCCTATCTCTAGTTTAAACGATTTAAACTCATCCCTTATCTAGAAATCCTATCTCTAGATTAAACGATTTTAAACTTATCTAGGATCGGCTGGGCCCTATGGGGCCTTGTGCCCCTGGCCCAATGCGGCCAGGACACTCCCTCATAGGCCCATGCCCCCTCCCGGAAGGTGGGGCCACGTTGGTCCCCTTCCGGAAGGTTCTAGAAGCTTCCGGTACAATACCGATTAACCCGGAACAATTCCGAACTCCAAAAACTGCACTGCCTTATATGAATCTTATTCTCCAGACCATTCCGGAACCTCTCATGATATCCCGGATCCCATCCGAGACTCCGAACAAAAATTCATAAACCAATTATCCAATCTATCCTAGCGTCAAGACACGTTAAGTGTGTGACCCTGCGGGTTCGAGAATATGCAGACATGATCTTCTATCAATAATCAACAGCGGGGTCTGGGCACCCATATTGACTCCCACACATTCATCGATGATCATATTGGATGAACCAAGATGCCAGGATTCAATCAATCCCATATATATATTCCCTTCGTCTCGCGATATTTTACTTGCCCGAGATTCGATCGTCGGTACCGTCATACCTAGTTCAATCTCGTTCACAGCAAGTACTTTACTCGTTCCGTAATCCGATATCACTTTGTGATTAACTCCTTAACCACATGCTTGCAAGCGGTGTTGATATCGATTACCGAGTGGGCCCGAAGTATATCTCTCCGACTTGGGAGGGACAAATTCCATCTCGATACATACAACCCAACAGATACTTTCCGATCACCTGAGAGACACCTTTATGATCACCCTCTCATAGGATGACGTTTGATGACCTCAAAGCTTTCTTCCGTACGTGGAGTTGCATTATCTCATGGTCTAAGGAATACAATATTTGACATAGGAAAAGCTTCGCAAAGATGAACACGATGAAACGATCTAATTGCTTCGCTTAGTTTGGAGTCATCCATCATATCATTCTCCCAATGATATGATCTCATTATCAATTGACAACTCATGTCTATGGTTAGGAAACCTTAACCATCATTGATCAATGAGCTAGTCCTTAGAGGCGTACCAGGGACACGGTGTTGTTCACAAACCACACAAGTATTAATGTTTCCGCTTAATACAGTTCTAGCATGGAATATAAACTTTATCATGAACAAGAATTATAATAATAACATCTTTATTATTGCCTCTAGGGCATAATTCCAACAGTCTCCCACTTGCACTAGAGTCAATAATATAGTTTACATCTGGCAACAATCTCACACCCATGGCACTGAGGTGTTGATCATGTTTACACGTGGAAGTGGTTTAGTCAATGGATCTGCGACATTCAGATCCGTATGTACTTTGCTAATCTTCAGATCTCCATCTGCTATATAATCTCGGATTATATGAAACTTGCGGTTGATATGCTTGGTCTTTGGATGATATCTAGGTTCCTTAGCGAGTGCTATGGCGCCAGTGTTGTCACACAATATCTCCAGTGGGTCCAATGCACTTGGAACCACGCCAAGCTCAGTGATGAAGTTTCTGATCCAAACTCCTTCACTTGACGCTTCTGCAGCAGCCATGTATTCCGCTTCCACTGTAGATCCCGCGATCACGCTTTGCTTGCAGCTTCTCCACTTCACAACCTCCATTCAAAATATAAATGTATCCGTCTGAGATTTGGAATCATCCTTGTCGGTTTAAACTATCATCGACGTAACCTTTAAGACAAGCTGTTCATCACCCCATAGACTAAGAACATTTCTTTAGTTCTATTTAGGTACTTTAGGATGTTCTTCACGGCTGTCCAAAGGTTCCACTCGGATCACTTTGATATCCTCGTCAAACTAAGAGCATTGGACACATCCGTCTAGTACACAAAGATGGCATACATGATGGAACCTATGGCCGAGGCATAAGGCACTTTGCTCATAGCTTCCCTATCATTTACCGTAGCTGGACACTGAGCCTTGCTCAATATCTTACCTGACAACATAGGCACTGAACCTTTCTTTGCCTTATCCATTCTGAACCTTTTCACAACTTTGTCTATGTATGTACCGCTTAAAGCTATCAGGCGTCTTTGTCTATCTCTATAGATTTTGATGCCCAATATATAAGCAGCTTCCCCTAGGTCTTTCATTGAAAAACACTTGTTCAAATAACTCTTCACATCGTTAAGCATGTTGATGTCATTTCCAATAATCAATATGTCATCCACATATAGTACCAGAAACGTCACCGAGCTCCCACTCACTTTCTTGTAGATACAAGCTTCGTAGCAATTTGGAACAAATCCAAAACTCTTGATCACTTGATCACTACGAAGGTTCCAACTCCGAGATGCTTGCTTCAGTCCATAAATGGAACGCTGAAGTTTGCATACTTTACTAGCATCCTTAGGATCGACAAAACCTTCGGGTTGCATCATATACAACTCTTCATCAATGTTCCCATTGAGGAAAGCAGTCTTGACATCCATCTGCCATATTTCATAATCATGAAACGCAGCAATTGCTAATAAAATCCGAATGGACTTAAACATCGCTACGGGAGAGAAAGTCTCATCGTAGTCAACACCTTGAACTTGTCGAAAACCTTTACGACAAGCCGTTTTATAGACGGTAACATTACCATCCGTCCGCTTTCTTCTTGAATATCCATTTGCACTCAACGGCCTTTCGGTCGCTAGGAGGATCCACCAAAGTCCATACTTGGTTTTCGCTCATGGATCCCAATTGATTTCATGGCTTCCACCATTTCTCGAGTCTGGGCTCATCATCGCTTCCTCATAGTTCGAGGTTCACCGTCTTCTACTAACAAGACAACAAGACAGGTTGCCGTACCACTCGGAGAGAGGCACGCGACCTTGTCGACTGCGATGTTCAAGAGCAACATCATTCAAGCTTCATGATCCTTGTCATTAGCTTCCTCTATTGTTGGTGCGGTGACCTGGAACAATTTCAGGTCTTGCGCTACTCTCCAATTCAAGAGAAGGTTCAATAACCTCTAGCTCTACTTTCCTCCCACTCACTTCTTTCGAGAGAAACTCCTTCTCAAGAAAGGAACCGTTCTTTGCGACAAACACTTTGCCTTCGGTTCTGTGATAGAAGGTATACCCAATGGTTTCCTTAGGGTATCCTATGAAGACCCATTTCTCCGCTTTGGGTTCGAGCTTGTCCGGAATCAACTTCTTGACGTAAGCTTCGCATCCCCAAACTTTAAGAAACGACAACTTAGGTTTAGCACCAAACCACAGTTCATACGGTGTCGTCTCAACGGATTTAGATGGAGCCCTATTTAAAGTGAATGCAGCGGTTTCTAATGCATAACCCCAAAATGATAACGGCAAATCAGTAAGAGACATCATTGATCGGACCATATCTAATAGGGTTCGATTCCGGCGTTCAGACACACCATTGCGCTATGGTGTTCCGGGTGGCGTGAGTTGTGAAACGATTCCACTTGCTTTAAGATGCGTGAGAAAATCATAACTCAAATATTCACCTCCACGATCGGATCGTAGAAACTTAATCTTTCTGTTACGATGGTTCTCCACTTCATTCTGAAATTCTTTGAACTTTTCAAACGTTTCAGATTTATGTTTCATTAAATAGATATACCCATATCTACTTAAGTCATCGGTAAAAGTGAGAAAATAGCGATATCCACCGCGCGTCGAAACACTCATCGGTCCGCATACATCGGTATGTATGATTTCCAACAAGTCCGTTGCTCGCTCCATCATACCGGAGAACGGGGTTTTGATCATCTTGCCCATGAGGCATGGTTCGCATGTGTCAAATGATTCAAAATCAAGAGACTCCAAAAGTCCATCAGAATGGAGTTTCTTCATGCGCTTTACACCAATATGACCTAGACGCAATGATTGCCACAAATAAGTAGTATTATCAGTATCTACTTTGCATCTCTTAGCCTCAATGTTATGGATGTGTGTTTCATCCCCTTCGAGATTTAGAAGAAATAAACCATTCACAAGAGGTGCATGACCATAAAAGATGTTACTCATATAAATAGAACAACCATTATTCTCCGATTTAAATGAATAACCGTCTTGCAATAAACATGATCCGGAAATAATGTTCATGCTCAACGCAGCCACATAATAACATTAATTAAGGTTTAAAACTAATCCCGAAGGTAAAACTAAGGAGAGCGTGCCTTACGGCCATCACATCAACTCTTGATCCGTTGCCAACGCACATCGTCACCTCATCCTCGCAAAGCCGCTCATTCCGTAGCCTGCTTCGAGTTACAAATATTAGCAACCGAACCGTATCAAATACCCGGGAACTACCACGAGGGCTAGTAAGGAAAACATCAATAACATGTATATCAAATATACCTTTGATGGTGCCAGCCTTGTCCGCTAAGTACTTCGATGGCGCTTCTAGTGACCCCTGCTTGCAATAGAAGCACTCGATGTCCGGCTTAGGACCAGACTGAGCTTCTTCTCGAAGGGCATTGCGCTTGCCGCCGCCTTCTTGAAGGGCTTCTTTGCCCTTACCTTTCTTAAAGGAGGGCTTGTTGACCATCAACACATGATTATCCTTCTTGATGTCCACTCCAGCCTTCACTTTGCGAAGAGCTCGGTGATCGTATCGATGGAACCAATCTGATTATGAGTCACTACAAAACTTTTGTAGCTGGGAGGAGTGATTGCAGAACCACAATCTTGAGCTCCTCTGGAATCGTGCATTCCAGTTGCTCAAGGCGTTGAGTGTAGCCCGACATCTTTATGGCGTGCTCACTAACGGAACTCCCTTCCTCCATCTTGCAGTTAAAGAACTTCTCAGAGATCTCATATCTCTCAGAACGGGCTTGAGTCTGAAACATGGTTTTCAGCTCCTCGAGAATCTCAAAGGGCCCGGGATAGGTTTCAAAACGATTTTGAAGCTCCGGTTCCATAGCAAACAACATGGTTCTCTTAATCACACCATAATCATCTTTGCGCGACTGATAGACAGCTTTCTCATCAGCCGACGCATCTACGGCAGGGGGGTTACCTAATGCTTTCTCAAGGACATAGTCCTTTTGTCCGCCAGACAGAATGATTCTTAGATTGCGGAACCAGTTGGTGAAGTTAGACCCATTGTTTCTAAGCTTTTCCTTCTCAGCAAAAACGTTGAAGTTGAAGTTTGATTTGGCCATGTGATCTACAGTATTTGCAAGTACAATTTAGACTATGTTCATGATAAATAGTTCAACTTAATCAAATTACTAGATGAACTCCCACTAAATTCAACATCCCTCAAGTTGTTTAGTGAACACGATCCAAATTCACCACACCTAATTCGATCATCACAAGAAGAGATGTGGTTTCAATGGTGGACAACAAAGTGTCGATCATATCATTCATATGACTCATGCTTAACCTTTCGGTTCTTGTGTTCCGAGGCCATGTCTGTACATGCTAGGCTCGTCAAGCTAGACCCAAGTATTTCCGCGTGTGCAAAAACTGTCTTGCACCCGTTGTATGTGAGCGTAGAGTCTATAGCACCCGATCATCACGTGATGCTTGGACACGACGAACTTTCGCAACGGTGCATACTTGGGGAGAACACAGTTTTTATCTTGATCTTTAAGTGAGGAATCATCTTATAATGCTACCGTCGCGATCTAAGCTGTAGGGGTCCCAATCTTAGATAAGATAGAACCTCCTGTGTTTTACAATGCTAGTCCCTGGATCAATAGCTAGCATCCAAAGTTAAGATGTAATATCAAGAAACAAAGGTCATAATATAGCTTTATAACCAGGAATACCATATTTTTATTACATCAACATAGCTCATTTGGCTATTACATTACATTGCAGCGGAATAATTATAGTCATGGGTCCTTCATCTTCAAAGTGCCACAGGCAGATGTTGGTTGTAGACTTTTTAATCCTATTCAAACAATCTTCACTAAAATCAATCAAACCTGTAACATACAAGTTACAGCCACATAGGGTCAATACATTTGAATTGTATTGGCAAGTGATACTATGGTAGTATAGTGGATTCTATCATCTATATGCATTTGGCTAAGTGGAGTTGAGGCTTGCATTGCTCAAAATAGATTTTTCTTATCATTTTGAAAATACTAAGTTTTTGCTTGACAAAATCATTTTTCTCAATCAAAGACTTCAAGATCCTTGTACCAAGCCATCTCTCCATCAATGATTGAAGAATTCAAACAACCCTTGTTCAAACCACAAGTTTTAACTTTAGAAATTTGAATGATGAGATTCTTGATTGCTTCCATGTCTTGATGCTCAAATTGTCCTTTACCAGGGACATGGCTAAGTACTTAGATTCTACACTCTGCAGAGGTGGTGCACTTTACCCACAAGACTTGGTTTCCCAAGACAAAATCTTTCAGAAGCCTTCCCTTAGACCAAAATGTACGCGCTCCAACCTATCAAACACTACCACCCACTGTCCATTTGGCTAAATTCTTGCAACCTATATGATCATGGCAGAGCCCATATTGCCAAGTGGTTGCACTTGAAGCTTCTCAACATTTGACATCTCAAATCCCTTTGTTTCCTGGGTGGCATACCACAAGTGAGATACACAAGGTCAACCATAAACATGGGCCTTGTGAACCACTCAACCAATCTCCACCAAGCAAGCCCATTCCACCCAGGGGATTCATTAACTTAGTTGTTTTATTAAACAAAAACATAAGTCTTCAGACTTAGAGATTTTTCCATAGTGTTAATATATTTTCCACCCATGTTTTTTATTAGCTAGGCTAAGCTTGATAGTAGTAAGAATCTTAACTTAGGAAAATCCTACTAAGGATTCATCTACTAGGTTTTCCTATAGCAAGGTTCATACTTAGCAAAATCCATGCAAGTTCTACTTAGCAAAATCACTAATGCATAGAGAAAGTAATGGGATAGAAAGTATGAAGCATCACTTGCCTTTTTGGTAGAGTATAGGTTCACTTCTTGATCTTTGCAACAATCACACTCTTCAAGTCACTACAAATCAATCAAGCAAGGCACAAACTCAATCTACCAATCAAGCAAAACAACACACATAAATAACAAAGTCAAAGAAATGCATGCAAACATGTCAGGCTTTGTTTTGTTTGAAAAAGTGGTCCCTAGTGGGTCATAGTCATTTGGGTACATTTAATGGTCATTACCTAAAGTGGCCAAGTCATTTGCAAAAGGTTTCACTTTTAAACCATTTTCAAAACAAGGTGTTATTTTATGTGGTGTAGAAATATTTTTACTAAGGCATTAGCCCATAGGGTTCACCAAATGAGTTGCTATTGCAAAACTTGGTGTTTTGATCAGTAGGTTTGGTCCAAACCATCTACTCAAAGTTTTCTTCCCATAAACATTTCCATAATAAAATCAATTCTTTTTATTTGGCTAGAAAATGACTAAGTCAAGTAATCCAACCTAAATCTTACAAAAATCATTTTTAATGCCAAGGGTTGGTTACTAGGGTCAGTAAGATCACAACAATCCAATTTGCAAAGGTTTTATCCCTAAATTCAATTTTAAACAATTTTTATACTCTAAACAAGTACACAAATGTTTCTGCAAATTCAAACAAGCTATCAGATACTATTTGTCAAACTAAGGCCATGGTTGGCTAGGGCTTGTTCTCCTGAATCCATTGATATAAAATTTGCCAAATTTGGACGTGTGGATCAAAAGATATAAGGGTTTGAAGTTTGTAAATAATTCTGATTTCAAATTCTAATTTCAATCTATCTGGTGACACGCGGCGGCTTCCTATTCGTCGGTACCGTTTCGGTTGGATCACGCGACGACAGCCGTTGGATTAAGTTAAATCGTGCGGCGCGCAGAGGTTACTTACCGCTTCAGTTAAATTCTATCGTGGCCTTACGATGACGATCTAACGGTGCTAGGCACTCCAGCCACAGATGGGCGGCGATATGTTACCGGCGAGCGGCGGAGCGGCCAGTTAGCGGCGGCGCTGGCGATGTAGGAAGCGAGGGAGAGAGGGAGGAAGCTCACCGGGTTCGTGGAGCGACGCTGATGCTCAACGTGGCTTCGAGGAGGCGAGGGGTGCACTGGGGCGATACTAATTGCTCGCCGGAGTTCGCTCGGCAACGGGCGCGTTCAGGCGTCGCTGGGGTTGTTTCTACAAGGCACGGGAGAGGGAACGGAGAATGGGGTTAGCTTCGTGCGTGGTTCCCTGACAAGTTAGCATCAACGCGAGGAAAGGGGGTGGTCTAGCTTACCGGGGAGGGGTTCGTCGGAGAAACCAGATGGTGGCGATGACGGTTGTCGTTGTTGCCGACGTTCTGGGGCTTCCGCGAGTGAGTGGGAAGCGCCGGGAGAAAGGTCTGGGAGTAGGGAAGCTGTCAGGGTTCTCGGGGAGGCTCGGGGTGGTGTGTGCTGGTCGGATTTTGGCGAGGATGGTCGTCGGAGTTGGTGAGGTTGCAGTGGTCAATTGGAGCAGCACTGGGGCGGAGAGGAACTGGAACCAGAGGGGAAACAGAGAGGAGGGACTGGCGATTTAACACTCGTGTTCACTACGGCTTTTACTCGTGGCATCAAAGCGAATTAAGCCGAGGAATTAAGCCTGCAACGGCGAGGAGAGGGAGAAGAATCAGTCGCGGGGTGGGTGAGAAAGATGAACAGGAGGAGTGGGTCCTGCTCACAACAAAAGAGAGGAGGGAGAGAGGGGGCCGGGTCCCTCGTCTGAGTAGGTTTCTGAGTAAGAAAAGAAACGCTTCGGGGGAGGGGGAGAAGTCTGGGCTGGACTGGCTTAGTGGGCTGGGCCTTTGCACTATTTTTTCTCTGTCTGCTTTATTTTTCCTTTTCTAATTCTTTTCTATTTTGAATTTCAAACAATTATTCACACATTCAAACAACACCCAAATCAAATCAAACAACACTCAATTTTACTTTGAATTTGGTTCTGTTTTTCAACATCATCCAAATCTCAAAACAAAATAATAATTTCATTCTTTTTAAGATCCATTCTTTAATTTAAATAAATAGATATTTTAGTTATATAATAATATAGGGTTTGTTTTAATTAATATAATCTTCATTTAAAATCCAAACACTTTCAAATCTAAATCAGTAGGTTTATTTGGAAATAAAGAATATTTTGATACTTGTTAAAAATAAAATAATCCTTTTTCTTTAGGGTCCATTAATAATTATATATAATGGGTCTTAGTTATTAAATCAAATAGAGTTTGATTTTATTAATAAAATCTTTATTTGAAACTAAATATCTTAAAAACAAAATTAGTGGGTTTTATTTGGGAAATATAGAATACTTGGAAATTTGTTTAAAAATAGAATAACATTTTATTTTAGGGTTCATTATTAATTAATATAATAGACTTTCATTATTATTTCAAATAGGATTTATTTTATTTGAGATATTTATTTTGAATCTAAAATAAAGCCAAAACACTTTAGTAGGTTTTATTAGAGAATATAAAATACTTGGAAAACCTATTTTAAACAATTTAATAAGTTTTGATGTTTTAATTAAAATGGTAAAGTCTTTTATTAAATAAAATTGGATATTAAATCCTTATTAATTTATTTTAAATAAACCTTTGCTAAATTTATTTATAATAAAATGTTTTAATTCCAAAACTTGGCCAAGTTTTAATTTGGCTTTATAAAACAATCTTTGTTTATAAAACCATATTTTCTTTTGAATACCAAATCTTTTATTAAAGGATCAAGTAATAGTATTTCCAAAACATTTTTAATTTCCTTTATTAAATGTTTATCTTTATGAATCCTTTTAAGATCTTAATTAATTCAAATGGGTTTGAAGTCTTAATTGAATTCAAAAAGTTTCTTCTGGCTCTGAAAATCAAACAAAGTTTTATTTTATTAATTTATTTTCACATTACAAGATTTGGAAAATCTTGGGATGTGACAGGCTACCACTTAAAATAAATCTCGTCCCGAGATTTGGGGAGGCTAGGGTTACAAGCAAGTTCAAAACAACTAGGGTACTACCACCCTTAAAATTTTCAAACAAAAATTACACATTGGTCTTCTTGGGCTCTGGAAAACTTTCTAAGCAACTTTTGCATTGTGTCCTTGGTTTCCATACTTGACTCATGGGCCAAGGCTGAGATCCTTCATAGACTTGTTTAACTTGTTCTTCATCTTTTCTGGACAATTGCTTGCATAGTGGCCTAGTTCCTTGCAATTGAAACACATCACTTGGTTGATGTCTTTCTTTTTCTTTGGTATTACTGTCTCTTGTTTGTTTCCTTGGTTCTTCTTCTTTTCTGGGCACTCATTGGCATAGTGTCCCATCTCTTTGCATTTGAAACATTGCACCTGTGTAATATCCTTCTTGCTAGTGTTGGGAAATTTCTTTTTCTTCTTGGGTCTCTCCAAAGCTAGGAGTTCTTCTAGTTCATGTTCTTCATGAGTGGGAGATCTTTCTCTCTTCTTGGGGCATTGATCTTCTTGTTCCTTGGATGCATGATCCTTGTCTCTACAAACATTGCTAGCTTGGGTTCCTTCTATATTAGCATCTTTGCCATCCTTGTTGTCATTAGCCCCTTGGGAAAAGTTTTCTCTCATGTTGATCATTTGAGTAACCAATCCTTGCAACAATTGGGATTGAAGTTTCAAAATCCTTTGTATGGCAGGGTCTAGTCCATTGTTGTTGGCTAAAAGCTGAGTTGTCTCTTGGCTCAACTGGTTTTGGGTTGCTATAAGTTCTCTCATGTTGTCCTCTTGGTTGTTGTTGATGTC
This sequence comes from Avena longiglumis, assembly GCA_030063025.1. Lineage (NCBI taxonomy): Eukaryota > Viridiplantae > Streptophyta > Magnoliopsida > Poales > Poaceae > Avena > Avena longiglumis. The sequence continues at coordinate 475,122,744 of CP125975.1, read as the reverse complement.
ATTATCCTTGATGTTGGAGTCTCTTGGAGTATTCATCTGTTTGGGTTGAATGGTAGATTAGAGTAGGCAAAATATTTCTAAGGGAATAATTCTAATCACACACATCACAATCCACACAAGCAATGTGCAAGCATTCACAAACCAAACATTTTCCTCAAACAACCAAGTTCAAGCACATACTTAGGCATTAAAATATTTTTATTACACCACATAAGTTGGTGTGTTTTTGACTTAGCTAAAATATGGTGGTCCATCAATATGGTTCACTTGTGATCTTTCCTTCCTTTATGATTCTTCTTGTATGAGATCATGGTTTCCTTGAGAAAAACTCCTTGGTCACAAACTTCAAAGTTGTGGATGGTTCCTTCTTATTTTGCATTCCCTCAGTCTCTAAATCTTGAGTAAGATTTTCCTTGTTTCACTTGTGGTCCTTAGTGATATATAAGTTGGAAGTCCTTGGTGAAGATGCTGAAGATGTTGAAGTCATTAGAGTTGAAGAAGTTGAAGAAGTCCTTTGCACATGGTGTAGTCTTTGGCCATGGGTAGGTTTTTCCATCAAGTTGAAGTAGAGAAGAAGTAGAGTTGAAAACAAAATGGTTAAGGAAAGAGTTTACAAGTGTTTTTGTAGATAAGTTTTGGGATCAAAATATAACTCCTATTTTTATAAGGGTTTTTGTCCAATTCTAGGGTTTACAAATCCTACAGGCAACACAATGCTCTGATACCATATGTAGGGGTCCCAATCTTAGATAAGATAGAACCTCCTGTGTTTTACAATGCTAGTCCCTGGATCAATAGCTAGCATCCACAGTTAAGATGTAATATCAAGAAACAAAGGTCATAATATAGCTTTATAACCAGGAATAACAAATTTTTATTACATCAACATAGCTCATTTGGCTATTACATTACATTGCAGCGGAATAATTATAGTCATGGGTCCTTCATCTTCAAAGTGCCATAGGCAGATGTTGGTTGTAGACTTTGTAATCCTATTCAAACAATCTTCACTAAAATCAATCAAACCTGTAACATACAAGTTACAGCCACATAGGGTCAATACATTTGAATTGTATTGGCAAGTGATACTATGGTAGTATAGTGGATTCTATCATCTATATGCATTTGGCTAAGTGGAGTTGAGGCTTGCATTGCTCAAAATAGATTTTTCTTATCATTTTGAAAATACTAAGTTTTTGCTTGACAAAATCATTTTTCTCAATCAAAGACTTCAAGATCCTTGTACCAAGCCATCTCTCCATCAATGATTGAAGAATTCAAACAACCCTTGTTCAAACCACAAGTTTTAACTTTAGAAATTTGAATGATGAGATTCTTGATTGCTTCCATGTCTTGATGCTCAAATTGTCCTTTACCAGGGACATGGCTAAGTACTTAGATTCTACACTCTGCAGAGGTGGTGCACTTTACCCACAAGACTTGGTTTCCCAAGACAAAATCTTTCAGAAGCCTTCCCTTAGACCAAAATGGACGCGCTCCAACCTATCAAACACTACCACCCACTGTCCATTTGGCTAAGTTCTTGCAACCTATATGATCATGGCAGAGCCCATATTGCCAAGTGGTTGCACTTGAAGCTTCTCAACATTTGACATCTCAAATCCCTTTGTTTCCTGGGTGGCATACCACAAGTGAGATACACAAGGTCAACCATAAACATGGGCCTTGTGAACCACTCAACCAATCTCCACCAAGCAAGCCCATTCCACCCAGGGGATTCATTAACTTAGTTGTTTTATTAAACAAAAACATAAGTCTTCAGACTTAGAGATTTTTCCATAGTGTTAATATATTTTCCACCCATGTTTTCTATTAGCTAGGCTAAGCTTGATAGTAGTAAGAATCTTAACTTAGGAAAATCCTACTAAGGATTCATCTACTAGGTTTTCCTATAGCAAGGTTCATACTTAGCAAAATCCATGCAAGTTCTACTTAGCAAAATCACTAATGCATAGAGAAAGTAATGGGATAGAAAGTATGAAGCATCACTTGCCTTTTTGGTAGAGTATAGGTTCACTTCTTGATCTTTGCAACAATCACACTCTTCAAGTCACTACAAATCAATCAAGCAAGGCACAAACTCAATCTACCAATCAAGCAAAACAACACACATAAATAACAAAGTCAAAGAAATGCATGCAAACATGTCAGGCTTTGTTTTGTTTGAAAAAGTGGTCCCTAGTGGGTCATAGTCATTTGGGTACATTTAATGGTCATTACCTAAAGTGGCCAAGTCATTTGCAAAAGGTTTCACTTTTAAACCATTTTCAAAACAAGGTGTTATTTTATGTGGTGTAGAAATATTTTTACTAAGGCATTAGCCCATAGGGTTCACCAAATGAGTTGCTATTGCAAAACTTGGTGTTTTGATCAGTAGGTTTGGTCCAAACCATCTACTCAAAGTTTTCTTCCCATAAACATTTCCATAATAAAATCAATTCTTTTTATTTGGCTAGAAAATGATTAAGTCAAGTAATCCAACCTAAATCTTACAAAAATCATTTTTAATGCCAAGGGTTGGTTACTAGGGTCAGTAAGATCACAAAAATCCAATTTGCAAAGGTTTTATCCCTAAATTCAATTTTAAACAATTTTTATACTCTAAACAAGTACACAAATGTTTCTGCAAATTCAAACAAGCTATCAGATACTATTTGTCAAACTAAGGCCATGGTTGGCTAGGGCTTGTTCTCCTGAATCCATTGATATAAAATTTGCCAAATTTGGACGTGTGGATCAAAAGATATAAGGGTTTGAAGTTTGTAAATAATTCTGATTTCAAATTCTAATTTCAATCTATCTGGTGACACGCGGCTTCCTATTCGCGGGTACCGCTTCGTTGGATCACGACAGCCGTTGGATTAAGTTAAATAAATGCGGTAGCAGAGGTTACTTACCGCTTCAGTTAAATTCTATCGTGGCCTTACGATGACGATCTCATGGTGCTAGGCACACCAGCCACAGATGGGCGGCGATATGCTACCGGCGAGCGGCGGAGCGGCCAGTTGGCGGCGGCGCTGGCGATGCAGGAAGCGAGGGAGAGAGGGAGGAAGCTCACCGGGTTCGTGGAGCGATGCTGATGCTCAACGTGGTTTCGAGGAGGCGAGGGGTGCACTGGGGCGATACTAATTGCTCGCCGGAGTTCGGCGTCGGTAGCGTTAAGCGTCATTGGGTTGTTGCTACAAGGCACGGGAGAGGGAACGGAGAATGGGGTTAGCTTCGTGCGCGGTTCCCTGACAAGTTAGCATCAACGCGAGGAAAGGGGGTGGTCTAGCTTACCGGGGAGGGGTTCGTCGGAGAAACCAGATGGTGGCGATGACGGTTGTCGTCGTTGCCGACGTTCTGGGGCTTCCGCGAGTGAGTGGGAAGCGCCGGGAGAAAGGTCTGGGAGTAGGGAAGCTGTCAGGGTGCTCGGGGAGGCTCGGGGTGGTGTGTGCTGGTCGGATTTTGGCGAGGATGGTCGTCGGAGTTGGTGAGGTTGCAGTGGTCAATTGGAGCAGCACTGGGGCGGAGAGGAACTGGAACCAGAGGGGAAACGGAGAGGAGGGACTGGCGATTTAACACTCGTGTTCACTACGGCTTTTACTCGTGGCATCAAAGCGAATTAAGCCGAGGAATTAAGCCTGCAACGGCGAGGAGAGGGAGAAGAATCAGTCGCGGGGTGGGTGAGAAAGATGAACAGGAGGAGTGGGTCCTGCTCACCGAAAGAGAGGGAGGGAAGAGGGGCCACCGGGTCCACATCTGAGTAGGTTTCTGAGTAAGAAAAGAAACGTTTCGGGGGAGGGGAAGAAGTCTGGGCTGGACTGGCTTAGTGGGCTGGGCCTTTGCACTATTTTTTTCTGTCTGCTTTATTTTTCCTTTTCTAATTCTTTTCTGTTTTGAATTTCAAACAATTATTCACACATTCAAACAACACCCAAATCAAATCAAACAACAATCAATTTTACTTTGAATTTGGTTCTGTTTTTCAACATCATCCAAATCTCAAAACAAAATAATAATTTCATTCTTTTTAAGATCCATTCTTTAATTTAAATAAATAGATATTTTAGTTATATAATAATATAGGGTTTGTTTTAATTAATATAATCTTCATTTAAAATCCAAACACTTTCAAATCTAAATCAGTAGGTTTATTTGGAAATAAAGAATATTTTGATACTTGTTAAAAATAAAATAATCCTTTTTCTTTAGGGTCCATTAATAATTATATATAATGGGTCTTAGTTATTAAATCAAATAGAGTTTGATTTTATTAATAAAATCTTTATTTGAAACTAAATATCTTAAAAACAAAATTAGTGGGTCTTATTTGGGAAATATAGAATACTTGGAAATTTGTTTTAAAATAGAATAACATTTTATTTTAGGGTTCATTATTAATTAATATAATAGACTTTCATTATTATTTCAAATAGGATTTATTTTATTTGAGATATTTATTTTGAATCTAAAATAAAGCCAAAACACTTTAGTAGGTTTTATTAGAGAATATAAAATACTTGGAAAACCTATTTTAAACAATTTAATAAGTTTTGATGTTTTAATTAAAATGGTAAAGTCTTTTATTAAATAAAATTGGATATTAAATCCTTATTAATTTATTTTAAATAAACCTTTGCTAAATTTATTTATAATAAAATGTTTTAATTCCAAAACTTGGCCAAGTTTTAATTTGGATTTATAAAACAATCTTTGTTTATAAAACCATATTTTCTTTTGAATACCAAATCTTTTATTAAAGGATCAAGTAATAGTATTTCCAAAACATTTTTAATTTCCTTTATTAAATGTTTATCTTTATGAATCCTTTTAAGATCTTAATTAATTCAAATGGGTTTGAAGTCCTAATTGAATTCAAAAAGTTTCTTCTGGCTCTGAAAATCAAACAAAGTTTTATTTTATTAATTTATTTTCACATTACAAGATTTGGAAAATCTTGGGATGTGACATAAGCATAATAAGATACATAAAGGGATAAACATCACATGCATATAACTTTATGTGACATGGTATAGCCAATCCTCGCGCAATGATCTCCATCTTATGCGTTCCGGCATGATCTCCATCACTCCACCATGATTGCCTCCACCACGAATAGCAACTACAACTATTGATAACTACTTAGCGATAAAGTAAAGCTATTACATGGCGTATAAGAAGTTGACTCGCAGGTCATACACAATTATAAAGACAACCATATGGCTCCTGCCGGTTGTGTACTCATCGACATGCAAGTCGTGAAACATTACAAAACATGATCATCGCATACAATATACACATCACATCTTGGGCCATACCATCTCACAGAAAACACTCCCTGCAAAAACAAGTTAGATGCCTCTACTTTGTTGTTGCATGTTTTACGTGGCTTATGGGAGTAGATGCTAAGAGCGATTCTTACTACGGAAAGCCACAACGGTGATATTATGGTTGCCAAACTCCGGTGTTAATCCCATGACAACTATAGTGAGAGAAACTGACATCCACCAGCCACATGTGTGGAACAAGCCACACGTCAAGTGCGGAGCCGGTCTCATGAGCGGCGTCGGCGTAAGGTTGGCCTGGACCGCTTCAATCTCACTATCCCGCGTCATAAGAAGAACACAAACAAGAGGCTTACAACAGAAAACATCAACGCCCGCAACAACCATGTTGCGTTCTACTCGTGAAACACATCTACGCATAGATCTAGCTCTGATACCACTGATGGGTTTGGCGGCATAGTAAATCAAAATTTTCTCTGAGCGAGCAGAGGAAAGCCAAGATCTAATCTAGGAGATGCAAACAACGAGAGAGATTGGATTAGATCTTCATACCCTTGAAGATTACGCGCAGTGAACGTTCGTCGAGCGTGGGTGATGTAGTCGTGCTCGCTTCTCCTCCTCGCGATCCGATCCGATCTAGCACCACAAGTGGCGGTGCCTCCGTGAGATGCACGTGCAGCACCTCGGCGTCTCCTCCTTCCTCGGACCAGCGAGTATGGTGGAGAGATAGATTGGATCTACAACACGACGGGCGTGGTGTATATGGTGGAGAATTTCTGCTGAGGCTACAAGCGATCGGGAGGAGAGAGGAAGGTAGCAAGGCAGCTAGGGCTTGGAGGAAGGTGTGTAGTAGGGAGGCGCACCACCCTCTATATATAGAGAGGCGGCCAGCCCTGCCCTCCTCCAAGCCTATCTCTAGTTTAAACAATTTAAACTCTCCCTTATCTAGAAATCCTATCTCTAGTTTAAACGATTTAAACTCTCCCTTATCTAGAAATCCTATCTCTAGTTTAAACGAGTTTAAACTTATAAAGGATCGGCTGGGCCCTATGGGGCCTTGTGCCCCTGGCCCAATGCAGCCAGGACACTCCCTCATAGGCCCATGCCCCCTCCCGGAAGGTGGGGCCACGTTGGTCCCCTTCCGGAAGGTTCTAGAAGCTTCCGGTACAATACCGATTAACCCGGAACAATTCCGAACTCCAAAACTGCCGCCTTATATGAATCTTATTCTCCGGACCATTCCGGAACCTCTCGTGATATCCCGGATCCCATCCGAGACTCCGAACAAAAATTCATAAACCAATTATCCAATCTATCCTAGCGTCGAGACACGTTAAGTGTGTGACCCTGCGGGTTCGAGAATATGCAGACATGATCTTCTATCAATAATCAACAGCGGGGTATGGGCACCCATATTGACTCCCACACATTCATCGATGATCATATTGGATGAACCACGATGCCAGGATTCAATAAATCCCATATATATATTCCCTTCGTCTCGCGATATTTTACTTGCCCGAGATTCGATCGCTTCATTGGCCATACCTAGTTCAATCTCGTTCACGCAAGTACTTTACTCGTTCGTAATCCGATATCACTTTGTGATTAACTCCTTAACCACATGCTTGCAAGCGGTGTTGATATCGATTACGAGTGGGCCCGTATATCTCTCCGACTTGGGAGGACAAATTCCATCTCGATACATACAACCCAACAGATACTTTCCGATCACCTGAGAGACACCTTTATGATCACCCTCTCATAGGATGACATTTGATGACCTCAAAGCTTTCTTCCGGTACCAGGGAGTTGCATTATCTCATGGTCTAAGGAATACAATATTTGACATAGGAAAAGCTTCGCAAAGATGAACACGATGAAACGATCTAATTGCTTCGCTTAGTTTGGGTCCGTCCATCATATCATTCTCCCAATGATATGATCTCATTATCAATTGACAACTCATGTCTATGGTTAGGAAACCTTAACCATCATTGATCAATGAGCTAGTCCTTAGAGGCGTACCAGGGACACGGTGTTGTTCACAAACCACACAAGTATTAATGTTTCCGCTTAATACAATTCTAGCATGGAATATAAACTTTATCATGAACAAGAATTATAATAATAACATCTTTATTATTTCCTCTAGGGCATAATTCCAACAAGTCCCTCCCCAACTCGGCTTGGAGGGTTGCCGCCGGTTGGAGGAGGGAACTCCTCCCCAACTCGGATTCCCCCCTCCTCCTCTTTTCCACTTTCCAATTTTAGCTATTTGACTTTTCAATTTAGCTATTTGACTTTTCAAACTAGGATTCAATTTAATCCTTTATTTGGAACAGCGAGGACACTTAGTACATGATGCAATCATACCAACTTGATAAAACACATTCATGTACCCTTCCCCTCCGGAGTGCCGAACATTCCGGAACATTCTAGAACATTCCCGACGAAAACACCGGAATCATTCCCCAACTCCGAAACGGGACTTTCCTTATATGAATCTTAATCTCCGGACCATTCCGGATCACCTCATGATATCCCGGATCCCATCCGAGACTCCGAACAACATTCGGTCTCTTTCTCATCATACCATAACTACTCAAACAACGTCGAATCCTTAAGTGTGTCTCCCTACGGTTCGTGAATTATGCGGACATGATCGAGACACTTCTTCGAACAATAACCAATAGAGGAATCTAGAAATTCATATGGCTCCCACATATTTCTACGATTACTTTGCGATCGAATGAACCACTTACATACGATACCAATTTCCCTTTGTCTCACGATAGTTTACTTATCCGAGGTTATGATCGTCGGTATCTCTGCATACCTAGTTCAACCTCGTTACCGATAAGTACTCTTTTCTCGTTCCCGTGATATGTGATCCCTTGTGAGCCAGTCACATGCTTGCAAGATAATTGGATGACACTCCACCGAGAGGGCCCAGAGTATATCTATCCGTCATATGGATGGACAAATCCCACTCTTGATCCATGTGTCTCAACCAATAGTTTCCGAACACTCAATGCCACCTTTATAGCCACCCAGTTACGGTGTGGTGTTTGATGTCATCAAAGCATCCATCCGGTAAAGGTGATATGCATGATCTCATGGTCGAAGGAATTAGGTTACTATGTATCAGAAAGCATATAGCAATTGAACTATTAAAATGACTTGATCTTTATGCTACGCTTATCTATAGGAGTATGTCCACCATATCATTCTCCTAATGATATGATCTTGTTGTTGATAACATCTCAATGTTCATGATAGGGAAACCACAATCATTTATCAACCAACAAGCTAGTGATGTATAGAGGCTATACTAGGGACTTCAAATTAAGTTTACAAATCACACAAGTATCAATGTTTCCTTGTTAATACTATTATAGCATGAATGTAAACATTTATCATAAACACAAAGATATAATAATAACTACATTTATTATTGCCTCTAGGGCATATCTCCAACAAAAACAACTGGCTCGATGGACTTGCCAGAGCAATGCAGGAAGCTCTTTCCCGTCTGTGTGGGCAGAGCATCAATCAGATCAAGGGTACTCGTTTCGAGTTTTGCCCAACGCGTGATGCAAATGGACAACCACTGGAAGCCCCATACCACCCCGAGCTAAAGACTCAATTGGACCACCTTAGATTCATGTTGTACGATCGTCAGCAGGAATTGGACAACTGTCGTGACTACTGCAACCACAAGTCTGCCATCATCAAGACAAATGACCAGACCATCGCCATGCTAGCAAGGGATCGCAAGTCTCGCAGCCGTCAGCTCGACAAGAAGGAGCGCATCATTGCCCGTCTTCGCCACCGCATCTCATCTTTGGAAGAGACCATCCACGAGAGAGACATGCAGTTGAAAGAAAGGGAGAATGCCGGAGAGGATCTTCGTGGAGACCCTTACTCCTATCTCAGCGATGCCGATGATTTTCTGGAGGATCAGGCCATGGACTTCTTCACCGATGAGGATGATTTCGCCTTCATCGATGATGATGAAGATGATCAAGCCAAAGATTCCGAGGAGTAGTAGCACTTGAGCACTAGTGTAGTGAGTAGTATTCGGTCCCACTGTATCGTAGTTTCCAGAATGGTTCTTAAAACCATCTGCTTTTCTTTGTTGAGGTGTGTGTTGTATTGGGTGCTATGAATGAATGAATGAAAAAGCAAGTTGCTAGAAAAATCTGAGTCAAACTTTAAAAAACTTTTCAAAGACCCAAAACCTTAGAAATTTCCCTCTTTTCTCATGATTTATCTCAATCTTCAAATGCCACGTGGAGGAAGTGGTTCAGCCCCGGACCCGATGTTGCAGATTCTGCAAATGTTGACTTCTGACCTCGAAGCTAAAAGAGCGGAACGTCAAGCCAACCTAGCCACCCTGTAGCAAATATCCCAACTTGCCCACAACAACCGAGGCCACAGAAATCAGGACAACCATGGATCTAAGCTCAAGAATTTCCAGAACACCAACCCACCTGTTTTCACTAAGTCGGAAGAGCCCCTAGACGCCAATGATTGGCTGCAAACCATGGAAAATAACCTAGAAGTCGCTGGAGTGGAAGCCAACGAGAAAGTTCTGTTTGCCACCCATTATCTAGCCGGAGATGCCAGGGCATGGTGGAACAGTGTTCGCGCAATGACCGGAGGCCAGATGATGACCTGGGAGGAATTCAAGGTCAAATTTAGCAGAACCCATGTGCCACCAGGTTTGATCAAGAGAATGAGAGACGAGTTCAGAGAGGTGAAGCAAGGAAGGATGTCTGTAGTGGAATACCGTGACAAATTTTTGTCATTATCTAGGTATGCCCCGGACGAGATATACACCGAAGCCAAGAAGAAAGAAAGATTCCTGAATGGTCTGCATGACGAGATGCAGACGGTGTTAGTCAATATTCCCTTTGCGGATATTGAAGCCCTTGTCGACTCCGCTATCCAGATGGAAGGAAAGATAAACCAAGCCAATGAGAACTGCAAGCGTCGCATGATGCATCAACCAGGAACCCATCAGACCCCAAAGTATCGCCCCAACCCATCTCTAGGATTTGCCCCAAGAACCAACAGACCCCCGATGAACCGTCCAACCTATCCCAACCGTGGAAACCCTAGACCCGGAGGAAATCACAACAACCCCGGGAACTATAGCAATTTCAACCGTGCCCCACCCAAGTTCAACAACAACAATGCTACCTCCAACACCAAACCTGCCCCTAGGACTGGAAGTAATGTTGTGCCTGTCGCAGCCAAGGACAAGTCACAAGTGACTTGTTATGACTGTGGAAATAAAGGCCACAATTCCAACGAGTGCCCCAACAAGAAAAATGCTACAGCCCCCAATGCCAATGCCCCAGCTCAGTAGCAGCGTCGTGTTCAGCCCGGAAGAAGATTTGCCTCAGGGAATTCACTCAACCGCAATGGCCGTCTTTTTCTCATGCATGCTGAAGAAGCTCAGGAAGCGCCAGACGTCGTGTTGGGTATGTTTTCTGTTAATTCAGTACTTGCACGAGTGTTGTTTGACTCTGGTGCATCGCATTCATTTGTCACCGAAGAATTTGCATGCACTAGTAAAATTCAACCAACCAAATTGAAGCATGTTATGATTGTTCAAATTCCCGGATCAACCACCAAGGCTAGGCAAATTTTCAAAGCCGTCCCTATCCGAATCCATGGCATAGATTTTTATGAAAATCTGATAGTACTCAGAACTAATGGTTTGGAAGTAGTACTAGGAATGGATTGGATGTCCAAACATAAAGGATTGATTGACTGTGCCAAGAAAGCCATCACTATGACCAGTACCACCGGAATATCAGTCGAGCATATATCTGAAACCTTACCTCGCCAATTCAAGTGTAACAAGAGTATAGCCCAACCTACCATTGACCAAGTCCGGATAGTCTGTGAATACCCCGATGTATTTCCAGATGTTTTGCCCGGTATGCCCCCAGATCGGGATATCGAGTTTATCAATGAACTAATCCCCGGAACAGGACCCATAGCCCAGAGACCCTATAGTATGAACCCGTCGGAACTAGAAGAATTGAAGAAGCAAATGGATTCCATGCTAGAAATTGGATTGATTCAACCAAGTGCGTCACCATGGAGATCCCCTGTCTTGTTTGTGGACAAGAAGGATGGAGGTAATCGTTTGTGCACAAGAAGGATGGATTATCGGAAGTTGAATGATGTCACCATCAAGAACATGTACCCCTTGCCCAAGATCGAAGATTTGTTTGATCAGTTGACCGGTGCCAAAGTTTTTTCTAAGATTGATCTTAGGACTGGTTATCATCAACTCAAGATTCGTGCAGAGGATATTCCAAAGACTGCCTTTACCACCAGATATGGACTATACGAGTATACAGTCATGTCTTTTGGATTAACCAATGCCCCCGCTTATTTCATGAACCTCATGAATAAGATTTTTATGGACTTCCTGGATAAGTTTGTCGTTGTTTTCATCGATGACATTCTGATTTATTCCAAATAAGAAGAAGAACATGAGATACACCTAAGGACCATTCTTGGAACCCTTAGAGAGCATCAGTTGTATGCCAAGTTTAGCAAATGTGAATTCTGGTTACAGGAGGTAGGATTCCTCGGTCACATTGTATCAGCCGGAGGAATTGCCGTTGACCCTGCCAAAGTGAAAGATGTAGAAGATTGGCAAGCCCCAACCACTCAAACCCAAGTTCGTGCATTTCTCGGATTGGCGGGATATTATCGCAAATTCGTAGAAGGATTCTCGAGTATCGCCCGACCCATGACCCAATTGCTGAAGAAGGACAAGAAGTTTGAATGGATAGACAAGTGTGAAGCGAGTTTTCAAGCACTCAAGAGGAGATTGATTTCAGCCCCAATCTTGATCATGCCAGATATCACGAAGCCCTTCGATGTGTATTGTGACACATCCAAGATTGGTCTCGGATGTGTGCTAATGCAAGAAGGCAAAGTTATATCTTATCTATCCCGACAATTGAAGCAACATGAGCAAAATTACCCAACCCATGACCTCGAACTCGCAGCCGTAGTTCTAGCCTTGAAGACATGGAGACATTACCTGATGGGAAATCGTTGTGAGATTTATTCGGATCACAAGAGCCTAAAGTATATATTCACTCAGAAGGAGCTGAATATGAGGCAGAGAAGATGGATTGAGCTAATCAAGGATTACGATCTGGACATTCACTATCACCCTGGTAAAGCCAACGTAGTAGCCGATGCCCTTAGCAGATTGCTGTGCCGCTTGAACTCCATGATTTTGAAGGAGCAACCAATTTTGCACAAAGAGATGGAAGCTTTTCGAATGGAATTAGTAAGTGAAGGATTGTTGGCTAGTATAGAACTTCAGCCCACTTTGATCAGTCAGATTAAAGAGGCGCAGAAGGGAAATGCCCGATGTCGACGAATCAAGCGTCGTGTCAGTGAGCAAAGTACCTGGATTCACCGAAGACGAAGAAGGAGTTCTGTGGTACAAAGGACGCCTTTGTGTACCATCAGATTCTGAGTTGAAAGAAGTTATTTTGAAGGAGGCTCATGATACTCTTTATTCTATCCATCCCGGAGGAACTAAGATGTATCAAGATTTGAAAGAGCAATTTTGGTGGTATAAGATGAAAAGAGAAATCGGAAGATATATCTCCAAGTGTGATATATGTCAGCGAGTCAAGGCAGGACATCAAAGACCCGCTGGATTGTTGCAACCTTTGCAGATTCCGGAATGGAAATGGGATTCTGTAGGAATGGAGTTTATCACTGGACTGCCTACTTCTAGTAGGGGAAATGACTCTATCTGGGTCATAGTGGACAGATTGTCCAAAGTCGCCCATTTCTTGCCCGTCAAAACCACATATCAGAGTTCGAAACTAGCGGAGTTATACATCGCTAGAATCGTCAGTTTGCACGGAGTCCCTAAGAACATTATATCAGATCGAGGAACGCAGTTTACCTCGAGATTCTGGAAGAAAGTTCAAGAAGGTTTAGGAACCCGCTTAGATTTCAGTACCGCGTATCACCCTCAGACCGATGGACAAACGGAGCGAGTAAATCAAATACTCGAAGATATGCTTAGAGCATGTGTGTTTGAATATGGACCCAAGTGGGGAGACTGTCTGCCGTTTGCAGAATTTTCCTACAACAACAGTTACCAAGCCAGTTTGCAAATGGCACCATTTGAGTTCATGTACGGAAGGAAGTGTCGTAACCCTTTGAACTGGTCGGAAGTAGGAGAGAGTCGGATTTTCGGACCCGACATCCTACGAGAAGCAGAAGAGAAGGTTCACAAGATTCGTGAGCACCTCAAGACCGCCCAATCCCGACAGAAGAGTTATGCCGACAAGAGACGTAGAGACCTCTCCTTCAACATAGGACGTTTTGTTTATCTGAAAGTGTCGCCATTGAAGGGAACGCAGCGTTTCCAACTCAAAGGAAAGTTAGCCCCCAGATATATCGGACCTTTCAAAATTCTGAGCCGTCGAGGAGAAGTATCGTATCAATTGGAGCTACCCGAAGAGATGTCGCCCATGCACAATGTGTTCCATATCTCGTTACTTCGCAAGTGTCTCGAAGTCCCCGAGAAGACCGAAGTGTTCAAGAATATCGATCACCGGACAATAAAGATCAACGATGACCTGACCTATCCTGAAGTACCCATCCGTATTTTGGAAGAAGCCTTTCGAACTACCCGAACCCGAAGCATCAAGTTTCTCAATATTCAGTGGAGCAACCACACAGAAGAGGAAGCTACCTGGGAGCGCGAAGATCACATCATGACGGAGATTCCCGATCTCTTCAAATCCTAGGTAACCTTTTCGTCCTTTTTCAAATCTCGGGACGAGATTTTGTTTAAGGGGGAAGGTTTGTAACATCCCAAAAATACTAAGCTTGGATCATCAAGAACTAGTCATCAACATTTAGGGTTAACAAAAACTTTTGTAAATAAAATTTTGAATGCATGCATATGTGTATGTATGGATTTTGAAATTCTTTGGAACCACCTTGTTTGATTGTTTCATTGCTTGTAAAATGTTTCTTAGGTGAAATAAACATCATCTAAAACATTTCCCACAATTTTCCTAAAGACAAGTAAATCAAAACAAATATATTAAAGGAATGGTCACTTTGACCAATTTAACTCCCATGCCTACTTTGGCTGTCTCAAACTTTCAAAACCTAACAGAAAATTTTCTGGATCTTTGCACCCCTTGAATGTACTCCTTGTTGGAGATATGCCCTAGAGGCAATAATAAATGTAGTTATTATTATATCTTTGTGTTTATGATAAATGTTTACATTCATGCTATAATAGTATTAACAAGGAAACATTGATACTTGTGTGTTTTGTAAACTTAATTTGAAGTCCCTAGTATAGCCTCTATACTTCACTAGCTTGTTGGTTGATTAATGATTGTGGTTTCCCTATCATGAACATTGAGATGTTATCAACAACAAGATCATATCGTTAGGAGAATGATATGGTGGACATACTCCTATAGATAAGCGTAGCATAAAGGTCAAGTCATTTCATTAGTTCAATTGCTATATGCTTTCTGATACATAGTAACCTAATTCCTTCGACCATGAGATCATGCATATCACCTTTACCGGATGGATGCTTTGATGACATCAAACACCACACCGTAACAGGGTGGTTATAAAAGTGGCATTGAGTGTTCGGAAAGTATTGGTTGAGACACATGGATCAAGAGTGGGATTTGTCCATCCACATGACGGATAGATATACTCTGGGCCCTCTCGGTGGAATGTCATCCAATTAGCTTGCAAGCATGTGACTTGGTCACAAGGGATCACATATCACGGGAACGAGAAAAGAGTACTTATCAAGAATAAGGTTGAACTAGGTATGCGAGATACCGACGATCATAACCTTGGGTAAGTAACATATCGTGAGACAAAGGGAAATTGGTATCGTATGTAAGTGGTTCATTCGATCGCAAAGTAATCGTAGAAATATGTGGAGCCATATGAATTTCCAGATTCCTCTATTGGTTATTGTTCGAGAAGTGTCTCGATCATGTCTGCATAATTCACGAACCGTAGGGAGACACACTTAAGGATTCGACGTTGTTTGAGTAGTTATGGTATTATGAGAAAGAGACCGAATGTTGTTCGGAGTCTCGGATGGGATCCGGGATATCACGAGGTGATCCGGAATGGTCCGGAGAATAAGATTCATATAAGGAAAGTCCCGTTTCGGAGTTCGGGAATGATTCCGGTGTTTTCATCGGGAATGTTCTAGAAGGTTCCGGATTGTCCGGCACTCCGGGGGGGAAGGGTACATGAATGTGTCATTGATCATTGAATGATTGCATCATGTACTAAGTGTTATTGCTGTCCCAAATAAAGGATTAAATTGAATCCTAAAACAGAAAAGTCAAATGTCCAGTTTGAAAGTCAAACTGCCAAAACAAGAAACTGTGGGAAACAAGCAAGAGGAGTTGGAACCAACCTGGAGGAGGTAGGACTCCTCGGGCGCCCAGCCAAGGCCGACTTGGGAGGGACTCCTCCTCTCCTGGCCAGGACCTCCCTCCCATAAAAGGAGGGGCAGGGCTCCTCCATAGACGCTTTACTTTCTACTCTAGATCTCCTGTTTAGAGCTGTTTTGGTTTAGAGCTTCTAATTGCTTTAGCCAGTTTAGAGCCTTCTAATTGGTTTAGAGCCCTCTAATTGGTGTGTCTAATTACTAGGCCACTAATCCTCTCTCTCATAAGCTCCACCATACTGCACTGCTTAAGCGAAGCCTCATGGATCTCCCTCTACTTCCAGATACGCCAGTCTTCGGAATCGCGAGGAGAGTGCTACAACCTCCGCTGCCTGCTGGAACAAGGGAGAGGAAGGTCTTCGTCGAGTACCGAACGTGTGACCGACTGCGGAAGCGCTGACGGAACGCAGCGCCGGAAGGATCGTCCACACGATCTTGAGATCGGAAAGAGTACGACTACATCACCCACGAGAATCCGCTCTCGTTAAACACTTTGGAATCTTCGAGGGTAAGTTCCTCTATCGACTCGTTGCTACAATCTAGTAGCTAGAACTTGGCTTGTTTGTTTGTATGATAGAAAATTTTTGTTTTCCATGCTACGAACCCTACAAGGGTATCGAGAGCCGTGTCTATATGTAGATCTGTTGCAGAGTAGAACACAATGGTCATTGTGGGCGTTGATGCTTTTATTGTAGATTGCTTTTTGTGTACTTTGCATCTTGCGGTATGTTGGGATGAAGCCGGCTAACCTTACATGACATCGTTCATGAGACTTGCTCCACGCTTGACATGTAACTTGTATTGCATAAGTGGCTTTATGGGTGCATGTTTCTCCTAGCATAGTTAAGATCCAATTTACAACGGGTGATCAACAATGCTAGTATCAATGTTGTGGTTCTTGTTCGTAAGTTAGAACGACACTTATTGAAAGCCCCAAACCACGTAAAATATGCAAAGAAAGTAGAAGCGTCTAACTTTGTTTTGCGGGGTGTGCGATGATGTGATATGGCCATGATTGTGATTATATTCGATGTATGCAATGTTCCTTATTGTAAGTCGACAACCGCGAGGAGCCATATGGTTGTCTTTAATTTATGTTAAGACCTGCGTGTCTATTCAAAGTAGTTGTAATAGTTGAAGCCGTGGGCGACAACCATGGAGAAGCGTCATTGACCTTGATGCAATGCCGGTGATGATGGAGATCATGTTCGTGCTTGAAGATGGAGATCGGAGGCACGAAGAAGAAAGGCCATATCATATCACATATATATTGAATTGCATGTGATGTTAATCCTTTATGCATCTTGTATTGCTTAGTAGACTTACGGTAGCATTATAAGATGATCCCTCATGCACATCAATTTCAAATCATAAAGTGTTCACCCTTAGTTAGCACCGTTGCTAAAGCTTGTTGTTTCAAGCACCACGTGATGATCGGGTGTTCTAGATTCGCAAGTGTATACAACGTGAGCAAGCCAGATTTGCTCATGCGAAACTAAGGTTTGATCTTGACGAGCCTAGCATGTATGGACATGGTCTCGAACACGGATTACCGAAAGGTAAAGCATGAATCGTATAGTAGATATGATGAACATGATGATTGTTCGCCATTGAAACTATATCAACTCTCGTGATGATCGGTGTTGATGTGGTGGATTTGGTTCGTGTGATCACTAAAACAATGTGAGGGATATTGTTTTGAGTGGGAGTTCACCTAGTTTAATTTCATTAATTAATTTGAACTCAATTTTGTCATAAACTTAGTCTAAACTATTGCAAATATGTTGTAGATCAATGGCCCCTACCATCAATTTTAATGCGTTCCTAGAGAAAGAAAAGTTGAAAAACAATGGAAGCAACTCATGGATTGGTTCCGCAATTTGAGGATTGTCCTCACTGGTAATTTGACCTATGTGCTGGATGCACTGGGTGACCCACCAGCCACCGCTTCCGATGAAGTAAAGAATGTTTACCTCGCTCTAAGAATCAAGATCCATAGTTCGTGTGCTATCTTGTATGGTTTAGAATCGGAGCTTCAGAAAAGGTTTGAAGAGTCAGACCCACATGATATTGTCGAGGATCTCAAATTAATTTTTGAGACTCATGCGGCAATTGAAAGCTATGAGGCTTCTGAAAAGTTCTTTAACTGCAAGATGGAAGAGGGCAGCTCCGTCAGTGAGCATGTGCTTAAGATGTCTGGGCATGCAAACAAACTTCAAAGCTTGGGTATTGTGATTCCTAATGCTTTGGGGATTTACCGTGTCCTCCAATCACTACCACCAAGTTACAAGAACTTTGTGATGAACTACGACAGGTAAAACATGAACAAGACGTTGCCAGAACTCTTTGCCATGTTGAAATCTGCAGAAGTGGAGATCAAGAAAGAGCACCAAGTGTTGTTGGTCAATAAGACCACCAAATTCAAGAAAGGCAAGTCTAAGCAAAAGGGACACTTCAAGAAGGGTGGTAAGAAAGCTACCACGCACGAAGAAGACCAAGGCTGGACCCAAGCCCAAACCGAGTGCTTTACCGCAAGGGAGAAGGTCATCGAAGCGGAATTGCCCAAAGTACTTGGCGGATCAAGAACGGCAACATCAAGAAGAAAGGTATATCTGATATACATGTTATTGATGTGTATCTCACTAGTACTCGTAGTAGTGCTCGGTATTTGATAATCTGGTTCGGTTGCTCATATTTGTAACTCAAACAAAGTCGCAGAATAAACGGAAGCTAGCGAAGAACGAGGTGACGATGCGCTGGGAAACGGATCAAAGGTTGATGTGATCGCGTCGACGCTACCCCTTCATCTACCATCGGATTAGTTTTATACTTAAATAATTGTTATTTAGTGCTGCGTTGAGCATGAACATTATCTCGTGATCTTGTTTATTGCAAGACGGTTACTTGTTTAAGTCAGAGAATAATGGTTGTTCGATTTATATGAGTAATATGTTTTACGCACATGCACCTTTGATAGATGGTCTATTCTTATTGAATCTCGATAGTGGAAATACACATATCAACAACATTGAGGCTAAACGCTTGAAATCAGCGATAATTCGACCTATATGTGGCATCGTCTTGGTCACATCGGAGTGAAACGTATGAAGAAACTCCATTCCGATGGACTTCTTGAATCACTTGATTTTGAATCACTTGAAAGATGCGAAGCATGTCTGATGGGAAAAATGACTAAGACTCCATTTTCTGGTATGATGGAGCGAGCTACGGACTTATTGGAAATCATACATACCGATGTGTGTGGTCCAATGAGTGTAGCATCGCGCGGTGGTTATCGTTATGTTCTTACCTTCACGGATGACTTGAGTAGATATGGATATATCTATTTCATGAAACATAAGTCCGAAACTTTCGAGAAGTTTAAGGAGTTTCAAAGTGAGGTAGAGAATCAACGTAACAAGAAGATTAAATTTCTGCTCGATCGTGGAGGTGAATATCTAAGTTACGAGTTTGGCGAGCATTTAAAGAAGTGCGGAATACTTTCACAATTGACACCGCCGGGAACACCACAGCGTAATGGTG
Source organism: Avena longiglumis (assembly GCA_030063025.1). Classification (NCBI taxonomy): domain Eukaryota; kingdom Viridiplantae; phylum Streptophyta; class Magnoliopsida; order Poales; family Poaceae; genus Avena; species Avena longiglumis. Next base: position 475,103,394 of record CP125975.1, on the reverse strand, counting down.
TATCCGAACGTCGTAATCGAACTCTCTTAGATATGGTTCGTTCTATGATGTCACTTACAGATTTACCGCTATCATTTTGGGGTTATGCATTAGAAACAGCCGCATTCACTTTAAATAGGGCACCGTCTAAATCCGTTGAAACGACACCGTATGAATTATGGTTTGGGAAGAAACCTAAATTGTCGTTCCTTAAAGTTTGGGGATGCGAAGCCTATGTAAAGAAGTTACAGTCGGACAAGCTTGAACCCAAAGCGGAAAAATGCGTCTTCATAGGATACCCGAAGGAAACTATTGGGTATACCTTCTATCATAGATCCGAAGGCAAAACATTCGTTGCTAAGAATGGATCCTTTCTAGAGAAGAAATTTCTCTCGAAAGAAGTGACTGGAAGGAAAGTAGAACTTGACGAGGTTGTTGAACCTTCTCTCGAAATTGCGAGTAGCGCAGCACCGGAAGAAGTTCCTGTGGTGCCTGCACCAATAAGGGAGGAAGCTAATGATGATGATCATGAAACTTCGGTTGAAGTTACTACAGAGCCTCGGAGGTCAACGAGAACTTGTACCACTCCAGATTGGTATGATTCCGTTATGAATGTCATGGTGGTGGACAACACCGATGACCCCGAGACATATGAGGAAGCGATGATGAGCCCAGATTCCAATAAATGGCAAGAAGCCATGAAATCCGAGATTGGATCCATGTACGAAAACCAAGTATGGACTTTGGTGGACTTACCGGATGGCGGAAGGTCATCGAGAACAAATGGATTTTCAAGAAGAAAACAGATGCTGATGGTAATGTTACTGTCTATAAAGCTCGACTTGTCGCAAAAGGGTTTCGACAAATTCAAGGAGTTGACTACGATGAGACTTTCTCACCAGTAGCGAAGCTAAAGTCTGTGAGGATTATGTTAGCAATCGCTGCATATTATAATTATGAGATATGGCAGATGGATGTCAAAACAGCATTCCTCAATGGAGACATTGATGAAGAGTTGTATATGATGCAACCCAAAGGTTTTGTCGATCCTAAAGGTGCTAACAAGGTATGCAAACTTCAACGGTCCATCTATGGATTGAAGCAAGCATCCCGAAGTTGGAATCAACGTGTTGAGAAGGTAATCAAAAGTTGTGGTTTTATACAAACTTATGGAGAAGCTTGTATTTACAAGAAAGTGAGGGAGCTCAGAGCATTCTTAATCGTATGTGGATGACATATTGTTGATTGGGAATGATGTAGACCTTCTTAATAGTGTCAAGGAATATTTGAATAATAGTTTTTCAATGAAGGATCTTGGCGAAGCTGCTTACATATTAGGCATAAAGATTTATAGAGATAGATCGATACGCCAAATATCATTGTCACAAAGTACATATTTGGACAAAGTTCTAAAGAGATTTGGAATGGAAGAAAGCAAGAAAGGGTTCTTGCCCATGTTGCTCAATACGACCTTGAGTAAAACTCAAAGTCCGACATCGGCGTAAGATAGAGAAAGGATGAGTAAGACTCCCTATGCCTCAGCCATAGGATCTCTAATGTATGCCATGCTATGTACTAGACCCGACATTGCATATGCCGTTAGTTTAACTAGCAGATATCAAAGTGATCCAGAGTGGATCATTGGACAATGTCAAAAACATCCTTAAGTACTTGAGAAGAACTAAGGATATGGTTCTTTCTTATGGAGGTGATGAATTTCGTTGTTAATGGTTACACCGATGCTAGTTGGAACACCGATCCGGATGATTCTAAATCACAACTGGATAATGATTTATTTTGAATGGTGCAGCGATTAGCTGGAGGAGTGCAAAGCAAAGCGTGGCGAGATCTTCAACTGAATCGAATACATGGTCGCTTCCGGAGGCTTCACAAGAAGCGATATGGATGAAGGAGTTCATTACAGCTGGTGTGGTTCCAAGTCGCCGGACCCAATGTCTATCTATCAGTGATAACATGGGCGCCATAGCCAATGCGCAAGAACCAAGGTCACACAAGAAGTGAAGCATATCAAGCTGCGTTTTCACGCTATTCGAGAACATATCCGGATGGGGATATAAAGATTTGCAAAGTACACACAGATCGAATGTGGCGGATCCGTTGACTAAACCTCTCCCGAGGGCAAAACATGACCAACACCAAACTGCCATGGGTGTTCGGTATATTACCATGTAATCTAGATTAGATGACTCTAGTGCAAGTGGGAGACTGTTGGAGATATGCCCTAGAGGCAATAATAAATGTAGTTATTATTATATCTTTGTGTTTATGATAAATGTTTACATTCATGCTATAATAGTATTAACAAGGAAACATTGATACTTGTGTGTTTTGTAAACTTAATTTGAAGTCCCTAGTATAGCCTCTATACTTCACTAGCTTGTTGGTTGATTAATGATTGTGGTTTCCCTATCATGAACATTGAGATGTTATCAACAACAAGATCATATCGTTAGGAGAATGATATGGTGGACATACTCCTATAGATAAGCGTAGCATAAAGGTCAAGTCATTTCATTAGTTCAATTGCTATATGCTTTCTGATACATAGTAACCTAATTCCTTCGACCATGAGATCATGCATATCACCTTTACCGGATGGATGCTTTGATGACATCAAACACCACACCGTAACATGGTGGTTATAAAAGTGGCATTGAGTGTTCGGAAAGTATTGGTTGAGACACATGGATCAAGAGTGGGATTTGTCCATCCACATGACGGATAGATATACTCTGGGCCCTCTCGGTGGAATGTCATCCAATTAGCTTGCAAGCATGTGACTTGGTCACAAGGGATCACATATCACGAACGAGAAAAGAGTACTTATCGAACAAGGTTGAACTAGGTATGCAGAGATACCGACGATCATAACCTTGGGTAAGTAACATATCGTGAGACAAAGGGAAATTGGTATCGTATGTAAGTGGTTCATTCGATCGCAAAGTAACCGTCGAAAAATATGGGAGCCATATGAATTTCCAGATTCCTCTATTGGTTATTGTTCGGAGAAGTGTCTCGATCATGTCTGCATAATTCACGAACCGTAGGGAGACACACTTAAGGATTCGACGTTGTTTGAGTAGTTATGGTATTATGAGAAAGAGACCGAATGTTGTTCGGAGTCTCGGATGGGATCCGGGATATCACGAGGTGATCCGGAATGGTCCGGAGAATAAGATTCATATAAGGAAAGTCCCGTTTCGGAGTTCGGGAATGATTCCGTGTTTTCATCGAATGTTCTAGAAGGTTCCGGATTGTCCCAAGACCGGGGGAAGGGTACATGAATGTGTCATTGATCATTGAATGATTGCATCATGTACTAAGTGTTATTGCTGTCCCAAATAAAGGATTAAATTGAATCCTAAAACAGAAAAGTCAAATGTCCAGTTTGAAAGTCAAACTGCCAAAACAAGAAACTGGGAAACAAGCAAGAGGAGTTGGAACCAACTGGAGGAGGAGTAGGACTCCTCCGGCCGCCCAGCCCAAGGCCGACTTGGGAGGGACTCCTCCCCCTGGCGCCAGGACCTCCCTCCCATAAAAGGAGGGCAGGGCTCCTCCCATAGACGCTTTACTTTCTACTCTAGATCTCCGGTTAGAGCTGTTTTGGTTTAGAGCTTCTAATTGCTTTAGCCAACAGTTTAGAGCCTTCTAATTGGTTTAGAGCCCTCTAATTGGTGTGTCTAATTACTAGGCCACTAATCCTCTCTCTCATAAGCTCCACCATACTGCACCGGCTTAAGGCGAAGCCTGCGGGATCTCCCTCTACTTCCTGCACACGCCGTTGTCTTTGGGAATCGCGAGGAGAGTGCTACAACCTCCATTTTTGCTGGAACAAGGGAGAGGAAGGTCTTCGTCGAAATCGAACGCAGTGACCGATCATGAAGCGCTGCCGGAACGTGGCGCTGGAAGGATCGTCTACACGATCTTGAGATCGGGAAGAGTACGACTACATCACCCACGAGAATCCGCTCTCGTTAACCACTTTGGAATCTTCGAGGGTGAGTTCCTCCATCGACTCGTTGCTACAATCTAGTAGATAGATCTTGGCTTGTTTGTTTGTATGCGATAGAAAATTTTTGTTTTCCATGCTACGAACCCCTACACTCCTAACAAAGTATCAAGGCCCACCTTGTGATCATCCAGAAACTTTCAAATGCATAGTTTAAATGAAAATTCAAAATTGAATCTTTATCATATGGGAAGATCCCACTTTTTAAAAAACCACTCAAACAAGCTCAACTTTCAAAACCCAAGCATCTGCAGACTCCCCAGCACCAACCTAGCAAACCCACCAAAAATCTTTTCAAAATTCAAAACTTGAATTCATGCGGCCATTTCATCAAACATGTTGCAGATACAAATCAAACAAACATCAAACACTATAGTGTGCAGTAAAATTGGCCTAACTTGTTCCCTATTTAGCTCACAACCAGCTCAGTAGATCATCTAGGAAGATTAACCAAGCACTAGCACCACTGTGAGCTTGCCATTGCCATCAATGGTGAACAGCCGAGCACACCCATGTCACCCCCATATCGGCAGCAAGCTAGGAGGAAACACAAGCCTATCCAACATGTCTGGGAAGCAGCCCACCGTCCATCGCCACTCTCTGTCCACCGCTCGAACCTTGCCAACCACTGGACCACACGCACGGACCGCGCCCAGACCGCCAGCGACCATGCCAAGCGTGCGCCAGAGCACCACCCTCGACCGAAGCCCACAGACCGCGCACCGCCCTCGCCGCGTGCATACACAATCCCCACCGACCTGTGAGACCCAGACATCCCGTTGCCGCACGTGACGTACAGCCACCGCCGTCAAGACGCCGTCTACCCAGCAGAGCGTCGCATGTTCCAGACCAAACCGCACCGCCCCACGCCTCGAAACCATGTCGTTGAGCATCGCCAGGGAACACCGCACCGTCCCCTACCATCTCCCATGCCAATAGCCGCCTGTAACATCGCCCCCGACGAGCTCACCTTGCGCCCCGTCGGTCCCCTCGCTCGACTATAAATAGAGGCCACCCTCGCTCGATTTCTTCACACCATCTCACTCCCCTCTCGACACTGATCGTGCCACACCGTTCCCAGAGCAAGGCGAGAACCACCTCGCCGGAATTTCACCGAAGCCCGCCGCCTCTGGAGAAGAAGGGAGCCATCGATTTTGTCCACCCCAGGAGCTGCCGCGACCACCCCTGAGTTCGCCATCGTCGACTTCGTCATTCGCCCGCCTCGCCGACCCTCACCAGCACCCCGGTGAGCCCCCAGCAACCCTCACTGGCCGCGCTAGGTTTCTTTCTTGCCGGCGTTGTCTCGCGTCGACGATGACTCCCAGCCATTGGATTAGAATCAAATCGAACGACCCACGTTGCCCCGTACCGCTTCGCCCCTCCCTGTCTCACTGGCAAGTGGGGACACCCACTTAAGCAGCCCGCGGGAGCACTGCGCTTAGCAGGCCGGCCCAGTAACTTTTCCCGCGCAGCCCAGTTCTTTGAATTAAATATTTTTCTTTTTAATTCAAACACGCTTTTGTACCCAACTTTAAAAATCAATCCAGATTGATTCAGTGCACCAAATTGAATGAAACCAATTTTGTTGGAAAGGTCTGTGAATGCTGAATCCAAGACCGTTAGATTCAAGTTATTTGGATCTATAGATCATCTTTAGTAAAACTAACAAGGCAGAAGCTTTTCTGCATTCAAACATTTTTCAAATTTAAACCATACTAGATTTTGAGTTGATTCCAACTCTCAAAAATCACATTTAACCATACCTTTCAGAATATATAAAAATATATAGGTTGACTTGCAGAAATAATGTTCAAGTAATTATAGAATGCTACATAGGAATTTCTAGTCATTATATTTAAATAAAATAAAAGGGTAAAACCTTATTAAATTGTGACACCACTTTAAATCACGTTCCCTTGGACTACAATATATGGTGATGACATGTGTCAACATGATCCCTTGTTTGGTTTGGAGAATATTAAATCTTAAGTAGTTTTTCAATGAGTAGAAATTACTTTTCTAAAAATAAAAGGAATTAAACCAAGCCTTAAACTTGTAATGTTAGAGATGATGCTAGATCAGCTATAGGACCCTTGTGTGTGATGATTGCAAGTAATTAAGTATTGTTTGGTGATTGTGTAACTCGTATTTATTCATAGACGCTAGTACCGACCAAGGATACGAGGAGGAAGGAGGATACTACGAAGAGGAAGCTGAGGATAACTTCAACCACTGTTCTGCACAAGGCAAGCCTAATACTACTAGTGAATGTGCAAGCTAACCCTTGCAAGATATTCTACTGATGCAAACAAACCCTTACTTGTTACCATGCCAACTATATGACTTAAGCATATGTGATCATACCCACTTGATAACCCAATCCTAGTTTTATTTGCAAGCTTTCTACTTTATTTCTTTATCAAAGCTACTTCCTTAGAGAGTACTCAAGTGACTTGTAGATTCTAAGAAAATATTTGAAGGTTGCATGAAGATTGGGTAGAGCTTGACTGGAAACTTATATACCTTAGTATTAGTTCCCTCACGGCCAAGGTCTGAGCTGAGGCTACCTTGTGAAGATTGTCCATCTGTGCAGTATCCAAGATGACAGTTGGTCATGGTTGGGAGGCCAAACTCACAAGAGAGGTTCTTATACTAGGGCGTGTAATTGAAAGGTTAGAATTGATTATACGCATACTGAGTATGGTGAATTTAGGATTTGTTCCTGACGGATGTATCGAAGGTTGTGGTGAAAGTGTACAATCTCTGCAGAGTGTCAAACTATTCGAATAGCCGCGTCCGCGGTTATGGACAGTTGGAGTGGCCATACTGTTCCCCCGTCAGACTTTTCAAAATGACTTGTGAAATGAATTGAGACTTTGACTTGACCACAACAGGGTTGTGACATGAGTTACAAGATCCCACTTAGGAGTTATAAAATTGTGACTAGCTTTAGAACTTAGTAGAGATAAATCTGGCTTTTGCAAAACAACCCTAGAGCCTAGTGTCCTATTATCCAAAAACCCCTTTACCTGTTAGTATTAGTTTGCGAGTACTTAAAGAGTACTCATGGCTTTGTCCCTGGCTATTCCCATGGCCAGACTATGAAGAGGAGTACCTGGAAGATGGACCCCAGGAAGGTTACGACAACTAGGATCATCTCCCATTGTCAGCATTGCCTGTGACCCCGAAGATGGAGCTTCGCCTACGCTACCGTTATTATTACGTATTCCGCTGCTTGATGTTGTATTAAGAACTGGATCATGATATCCCTATTTTTGTAAGAACTTATGTGTCGTTTGTAATGAATGATGTACTATGGTATCCAATTCTGTTATGTCTCGCAAAAATGGTAATCCTGAGATTACGATGTATGGCATAACAGGCATCTAGGATTGAAAAATCCGGGTGTTGACAACAGCGAGGAGGAGGAGACGGAGGCCGGCTCGGAGGAGGACGACGCGGTCCACAAGGCGAAGTTCAACTCACTCGGGACCCTCGTCTTTTGACGGCTGGGAGCGCGTGAAGCGCCGCCGTCATGAGCGTGCGGTCGAGCTATGCAAGCTCCGCCGCGTCTGCCGCCGCTCCGCCCACGAGCACCAGGTTGGCTGGGCTTCTTTGATGTTGACTACTCCGATGACACCTCCAACTCTGACGACGAGTAGGCGAGCGACGACGACGCCATATAATCTCCGGTGTGTAGGTACCGTCGGCGGTTGCTATGGTAGATTGGATGTAGGACGCGGCATCCAATTTTTTGTTGTATATATGTTGATCTTTGATGATCAAAACCTCCCCGTATGTATGATCTGGCGCTAATGTGATAATTTTTAAATATGTAGTTTTGTTTACAGTATTTGTTTCGCCACGGAAATTTTCATACTACAAACATGTTTACGATATGCGCATTTGCAGTATCTGCCGGAGATGCTCTTACATAGCTTGTCTTAAAAAATGAGCGGAGTGGAACTTAATGAAGTAGATGTACTTGTGGTGCATCCAATTATGCAACTATATTCCGGTGTGCTAGTTATCATACCTCAGGTTCCGCTAACTTGAGAGTTTGTTTCTTCCTTCCAACCACACCAACCCCAACTGGTCAACTATTCCTTGCTTTTGATATAGAAAAAAAAAGAAAAAAAAAACTTATCCTGACTGGTGCCGAGTCAGTCTTCGCAACTGGATACCGACGTGTGCATTCAATACCAATTTGGAAAATCTCTTTGGCAGCTTTCACCCTCACCAGTCTCCACTAACCAGGCTGACCCGGCCAAGCTTCACCAACCCCAGCTATCGAGCCCTATTTAGAGCCCTCACTTCTCCGCTCTTCAGCAACCAAGCAGCAGCTGCACTACAACACCTTTCGCTCACATCACTTGTACCAGCCGCTCACAGATACTGTACATAGTTGATCATCACAGCAATGGCCTCCACCTGGACCCTCGAGATCGAGTCACCCGTGGCCGCGTCGCGCCTGTTCCGTGCCGGCGTCATGGACTGGCACAACCTAGCCCCCAAGGTTGCTCCCCACATCGTCGCCAGCGCCCACCCTGTCGAGGGAGCAGGCGGCATTGGCGTCGGCAGCGTCAGGCAGTTCAACTTCACCTCAGGTATGCATCACATACATCGATGTGACCAGTGACCTGTTGTAATTCAGCACAAATAGTCAAATCGGTAGCATAACACGCACTTAATCTTGCAGCCATGCCCTTCAGCGTCATGAAGGAGAAGCTCGAGTTCCTCGATGTAGAGAAGTGCGAGTGCAAGTCGACCCTCATCGAGGGTGGCGGCATCGGCACCGCGATTGAGACGGCCACGTCGCACATCAAGGTGGAGCCAACGGCCAATGGTGGCTGCGTGGTGAAGGTTGAATCTACATACAAGCTGCTGCCCGGTGTGGAGGCGAAGGATGAAACCACAAAGGCTAAGGACTCCATCACCAACATCTTTAAAGGCGCTGAGGCGTACCTCATCGCCAACCCAGATGCCTACAACTAAATCAATTCAATGGGTAGAAACTCGTACGATATTATGGTGTTTCTCTTAGGTGTGTGCTTTCTTTCTCTCTATGGGGTGTGTGTACTTGCGATGAGAAGTTGAGACTTGAGAGTGTATACTTGTTTTTTCTGTTGTTGTTATGAATTTACCTCTTGGTTTTGGATGCCAATAAAATTGGGATTTATTCATGAAGTAGGCTCTGTTTTGGAACATGAAGTTTATGTGTATTCTTATAACTTCTTCATTTAAGATCAACTTGGCGAAGGGTTCTTCCATAATAACAAAACAGTACACGTTGTTTTTCCCAGCCTCAACTTGCGGTCAATGATCCTGACATGTTAATGGGTATTAAGACCACAAAAAAAACATACATATAGCAATAAAAAAAAGTACGACGAAACAACATTTAAGTACAACCTCTAATAAGACAAATTGGTATATTTCTGAGATTTGATGAAAGGCATCAACAGGATGCAAAAGATGTATCAGTGGAGAAGGTCGCTGCCCTTTATTCGAAATGGGGAGCGGAGTCCCGACCTCTGCATCGAGCGATGCAAACAAACTTTTATATATTATTGAAACATTAAAGTCTGGTAAAAACCATTACAAAGATTATACAAACGAAAGAGCGCCAAAACACCATCACTGAACATAATTATTGCAGTCCATCGTCAGCTCAGACGAAATCTGGAAAACACCCAACCGCCCAGGCAAGTCAGGAGTCCAAATTCGCGTAGCATATCTGTGAAATGGCGCCAATGCACTCATTCCAGATGTCGCCATCTCCACTATCTTTCGCCAACCCTTCTTCAGTGTGTAGATCGATATGTCGGCTCTCCCCACACCAGCCACTGACACCACCGTGGTGCCAAGTAGCACCACCTCCTTGTGTGCTAACTCAAATGCATGTCACGGTCGCCATCGGCATGCTGCAACACCATGCCACCAAGTACCACCAACCAACATAGCTTGAAGTATCTGGAGAATCTACCGTGTGTAGCACCTGTCGACCAGGCATGACTTAGCGTAGCACCTGTCGGCCAGGCATGACTTGTCATCGCGGCCAAAGCTACACGCAAGAAAAAGCCACTCCTCCTCCTGCCTCCGTCATCCAGCACTGCTTCCAAAGAGAGAATGCGGTACCATAGGGCCGCCATCGCCCGATCCGGAAGCCATATCCTAGGGTTTTCTCCGAAGCTACATGAGTGGGTCAACATTAGTTACACGACCATGACTTTATCAAGGTAACGGCAGAAATGTCGCCATCGCCCGCCAAGAACTAAGTGTGAGATTGGTTTTCACCAGCGACTATGATGGATGGCAAGATCCGCCAAACCAGCCTCGATACGGCCGACCTCCTCCGGCAGAGGAGATCAACATCCATTATCCTCTTGATGGGTGGCAGCACCATAAAAACTCGATGCGCTACCGAAGTCGAAGGAGAGGAAGCAGGGGACGGCACATCCGCAACCCGCATGGACCCAAAGGGCCCAGATCGAGCCCGAGGCACCGTCACCGTCAACCAACACCACCTCCTGCAGAAGCACCGCGATCTAGCCGCCGCCGCCATAGCTCCACGGAAAACTAGAGGGAATTTGCCACCACCGCGCCACTGAAGACTTTGCTGGCGGCGGAGGGGAGGGGCATGTGGGAGTGGGGATGAGGGGTGCGCATGGTGGTGACCGTCCGATGCGGCCCGGCGGTGGCCGCACGGGACGGGAGAGGTTAGGTGCGGGATGTGGTTCCTTTTTAATAGACCTTCGGTCGCTGCCTTATCTGATGAAGAAGAGAAGAAGAAATTGATGAACTGGTGTATGGCGAATATTTGCGTTTGTCCGGAAATGGCGAGGATGATGCTGAATAGTTTTGAGCACTCTTGCTATACCGTATTGTAGTTTTGAGCATCCTTGCCCATAGACTTTGTAAAACTAAGCAACACTGTAACAGAATTTTGCTAATATATGTAAGGCACTATACAATTGTATCACCCCCCTCCCCCTTCCCCAACCTTTGCTTTCTCCAGCACCAAGTAATTTATTAGAGTATCTCTAGCAGATACCGTATATCGGCTGATCCGTAAGATTTTGGACCGATATGCGGTATCGAGACCGAAAAGTTAGATACCGCAAACGGGGTGAAACACATTTTTTTTGCCATTTCCCGTAAAACCCATCCGTCCCGCATACATTCAGGACATAAGGGCTCGGATGTGGTAAACCGCATCCCATTTTCCCCTTCTCCCCTGGCGTAGAAACCCTTGCCGCTACCGCCGCCCACTCCGATTCTGGCCGCGTCCGTCGCCCGCCGTCGAATTGCCGCCACCCACTACCTCCCATCCACTCCTCCTAGCCATGGCCGGCCAATCGTGCCGGAATACGGCCGGATGAGGCGGTCGTTCCCGCGGCGTGGAGGGAGCCCTTGCGCCGCCGCCGAGCGAGGAGGAGGTGCGCTGACGTCTCTCCGAGCAGGTGCGCGCGCTCCTGCATGACCTCCCAGGTGTGGGCCGGCTTCGGGTTTGCGCCTGCCACACACGATGCGGAGGTGGGTAGCTCCCGAGCTGCCGCGAGCGCTGGCACGCGCCTCCATGCGTCGCCTCCTGCTCCCGATCCCACGCTGGCTCGGTGGGGGCACATCTCCGACGAGTACAACGAGGAGGAGGAGATGGACTCTGGCTCGGAGGAGGACTGAGTGGTCCATGAGGCAAAGTTCAACTCACTCGGGACCCTCGTCTTCGATGTCTGGGAGCGTGTGAAGTGCCGCCGTGACGAGTGTGCAGTCGAGCTGTGCGAGCTCCACAGCGTCTGCCGTCGCTCCGCCCGCGACCACCAGGCCCAGCTGGGCTTCTTCGACGTCGACTACTCCGACGACACCTCCGAATCTGACGACGAGTAGGCGAGCGATGATGACGCCATAGAAGCTCTAGTGAGTAGGTACCGTCGGCATTTGCTATGGTAGATTGGATGTAGGGCGCGGCGTCCAATTTTTTGTTGTATATATGTTGATCTTCGATGATCAAAACCTTCCCCGAATGTACAATCTGTAGCCAACGTGATTAATATGCAGTTTGGTTTAGAGTATTTGTTTCACCATGGAAATTTTCATACTGCAAATGTGTTTACGATATACGCATTTACAGTATCAGCTAGAGATGCTAGAGATGCTCTTATATGATTTGCCTAAAAAAATGGGTGGAGTGGAACTTAATGAAGTAGATGTACTTGTGGTGCATCCAATTATGCAACTATTCCGGTGTGCTAGTTATCATGACTCAGGTTCCGCTAACTTGAGTAATTCAGTTTGTTTCTTCGTTCCAACCACACCAACCCCAACTGGTCAACTAATCCTTGCTTTTGATCTAGAAGTAATACGTCACCTTATTCTGACTTTTTTTTTGCTTACCTTATCCTGACTGGTGCCTAGTCGACAACACAGTCTTCGCAACGGACTGGATACCGACGTGTGCATTCAATACCAATTTGGAAAATCTCGTGCCTGCTTTGGTAGCTTTCACCCTCACCAGTCTCCACTCACCAGGCTGACCCGGCCAAGCTTCACCAACCCCAGCTTTTGAACCCTATTTAGAGCGCTCTCACTTCTCCGCTCTTCAGCAACCAAGCAGCAGCTGCACTACAACACCTTTCATCTCACATCACTTGTACCAGCCGCTCATAGATACATAGTTGATCACCGCAGCAATGGCCTCCACCAACAGCTGGACCCTCGAGATCGAGTCACCCGTGGCCGCGTCGCGCCTGTTCCGTGCCGGCGTCATGGACTGGCACAACCTAGCCCCCAAGGTTGCTCCCCACATCGTCGCCAGCGCCCACCCTGTCGAGGGAGCAGGCGGCATTGGCGTCGGCAGCGTCAGGCAGTTCAACTTCACCTCAGGTATGCATTACACACATCGATGTGACCACTGACCTGCTGTAATTCAGCACAAATAGTCAAATCGGTAGCATAACACGCACTTGATCTTGCAGCCATGCCCTTCAGCGTCATGAAGGAGAAGCTTGAGTTCCTCGATGTAGAGAAGTGCGAGTGCAAGTCGACCCTCATCGAGGGTGGCGGCATCGGCACCACGATTGAGACGGCCACATCGCACATCAAGGTGGAGCCAACAGCCAATGGTGGCTGCGTGGTGAAGGTTGAATCTACATACAAACTGCTGCCCGTTGTGGAGGGGAAGGATGAAACCACAAAGGCCAAGGACTCCATCACCAACATCTTTAAAGGCGCCGAGGCCTACCTCATCGCCAACCCAGATGCCTATAACTAAATCAATTCAATGGGCCGGTAGAAACTCTTATGTGTGTGTTTTCTTTCTCTCTAAATAAAGCTGCTCCCAGCGGCGACGAGAGAGCACCGGACGGGGTGTGTGTACTTGAGACGAGAAGTTGAGACTTGAGAGTGTATACTTGTTTTTTCTGTTGTTGCTATGAATTTACCTCTTGGTTTTGGATGCCATTAAAATTGGGATTTATTCATGAAGTAGTGCTCTGTTTTGGAACAGGAAGTTGATGTGTATTCTGACAACTTCTTCATTTGAGATCAACTTGGCGAAGGGTTCTTCCAAAATAACAAAACAGTACACGTATTGTTTTTCCTAGCCTCAACTTGCGGTCGATGATCCTGACATGTTAATGATGGGTATTAAGATCACCAAAAAAAAACTTACATATAGCAAGAAGAAAAGGAAAAAAGTGCGACAAAACAACATTTAACAAGTACAGCCTCTAATGAGACAATATTTTTGTGAGATTTGATGAAAAGCATGAACAAGAGAGACATCCACCGACGAGTTTGTGGAACTCAGTAATCTTCTTAATTAATGTGGAGCATAATTCTTTCCTATAAAACCCAAAGTTCTTTTTTTACAAAGTGCCTTATTACTACTCATCTCCATTATAAGTTTGCCATGACAATATCTATTATACACAGTTGAGAGACGGTGCAATAATAATATAGATGGGCTTTACGTATCTTTGAATTTTCTATGCTCAAGGTTCTAATGTTAACAATAACTGGCTATTCTACCAATATTAGAGCATATCTTGTAGATACTGCAAAACCGTGTACAACACTTGTACACAAACGTGGTTTGCGGTTTGCAGTATGAAAATTGCACTGGTGGAAACAGGCCTATAGGTCCCGGTTGGTACGGGGCTTTAGTCCCGGTTGCCCAACCGGGACGGGGCAATCGGGACTAAAGCTCCAACCTTTAGTCCCGGTTGCCCCACCAACCGGGACTAAAGGTTGCACACGTGGCAGCGGCAGAGGGCGAGGGGGTAGAGCATTATTCCCGGTTCGTAACACGAACCAGGACTAATAACCTTCTACCGCGGCAGAGATTTGGCCCATTTCTCTGCCGGGCAGAGAATTCATTTTGGCACATTTTGTTGCCGCGGCAGCATTTTCGCCACTTTTTGTGTCGCGGCAGAGAATTCATTAGGATTGTTTTATTGTTTATTTAGTGATTTGCACTTATCAATGAAGGAACCTTATATTACATCATGATGACAATATTATATTCAATACACGGATCGAGTTCATGCACTACATACAAAAGTTGCTATTCGATGCTATCGGCCAATTTCTTGAAAGTTGCTATTTTTACAATTCCTATTGTCTATACACAGCCGAGTAGTATTCCCCTTTTGGGTCTAGGACTTCTGCATCCAAGAATCCCGCCAATTCCTCCTGAATTGCTCGTACGCGATCCTTTGGCAGAAGACCGTCCCGTAGACGTTCGATCTGATTTAAAAAAGGAGTCAGCCTATATGAATGAAACTAAATACAATTTGTAATTAAAAACTATAGAAATTGTTTACGTACGTGGAGTTGATCTAAATTTCTGCCCTTCTCATCGCACGTCTGTCGGATGAACTCGCATACATAGTATCCACATAGATTGTTACCTGGTCCCTGCGTCAGACACTTTACGAGAACAGAGTTCAATCAAAATAATAATCAAGCATGATAATAACTGTATCAAAACTAAAATCAAAGAGATACGCGGATATAGCTAGTGGTGCTTACATCTAGTGGTTGAAATGTAAGCTCCTCTTTCCAAACACCCCTAGCCTTGTTGGTGAACTGTTTCCAAGCGCTGTCCGCCGTAGAAAACGAATAAAATAAGTTATTAAGTACTTGATATCATAAAATTCACGAACGTTTCCGATATAGTGTCGTAATAATTAGAATTACCGCTGGAGAAGTATCTGCATGTCCTTCCACGTCTCAAAGGGTTTATGTTTCGAGTCCATAACTGGTACACGCCCTTTGTAAAGTTGAATGATTAACAGAATATAGTGGAAGCTGCAAATGCATAACTAATCAATTATATACTTAACATCGAGTAAGCGAAATAGAAAGTGTATACAAGAAAATAACACTCACTCGAAGTTGTAAGAAAATAGTATTTCCCTTTTGGTTTCTTGAAACCTTAACGCGTGTACTTTATTATCATCCGTATCCTGGGGGCTTATTTTGAGATTAGCTTCATGAACCCAATATAGGTCAATGAAGCCAATGTCATAGATTTGTCCTCTGCTGTATTCGAGAATCTTCATTCTGCATATTACAGTATGATTATATACATGCAATAAACAAAATAATATAGATGGAGACTAAATTAATTACAGAAGTAGTACTTACAGACAATAGGCACTGATGATCGATTTGTCCAAGGCGTCTTGATTGAATAATTGAAATAGTTCATCAAATTCAATGGATATCATGTCATCCTTTTCTTTACCATGATGCTTTTTTGTAACCCTCAGCACTATCCAGTGAGCCCTAGCCCTTGTGGCATGCATGTACCAGTTATGCAATCTTCGCATTTTTGTTGGAAGATTGTTTACCTCCTCAGGTTTGACGAGAGGTTTGCCGTACTAGTATCTGTATGCTACTTCACTCACGGGGAAGAACTCTAAATGGGATAAGTACTGGGCAATACTCATACCTTGAGCAGCGGCAGCTTCTCCGTATTGTGCAACTACCTCTGGATCATACTGCTCTTTGGCCCCATATTTGCTCGACCCCACATTGGTTTGAGAAATCACCTTGAGAGGGGCGCAAGTCTGTTTTGCTTGTCCTAACCAACTACTCCTATGCATACTGGTGCTAAAATTTCAATCAGTTTTCTATACAAACATACTAAAATATAAGACGATTCTCCAGTCCATGTAAACCAAGATACTTGAGGCGATTGAGAGGACCCGACTCTTCCAAACTACACCAATCACCCTTTACCCGTGGTGAATCTTGCCGCCGGCCAGTGGCGGAGCCAGAGTTTCAGGTTTGTGTTGTCATTTCAACTATGTGATGTCAAATACATGTATTTCTACTGGTATTTTTAATATTTTTTGCTGAATTTATACTTGTCAATAAAGGATTTGCCAAAAACCTGTGTGGTCAAGTGACCACACAGCTCTCTATGTGGCTACGCCACTGCCGCCGGCGGTCTCTGCCCATGGTGGCCGGTGCACCGGCGGGCGCCCCTTCATCTCGTGCTCCCCATGGCGCCACCCATCTCCCCGGCCACCCCTCTCCCCGACGAGCCCCTGTCGCTTCGGTGGAAGGCGTCGTCCTCCTCCGTCTTCGCCGGCTGCCGACCGGGCTGGACAGCGGCCACCCTCCTCCTCTGACCTGCAGGATTGAGGCTCGTCCTCCTCTGTCTTCGCCGCCGCCACCAGCGGCAGCACGAGGAGGGAGGACAAGGCAGGGCGTACTGACGTCTTGGCGGTGGGGAAGAAGCGGCGCGATCGTCAGCGAAGAAGAGGCGGCGGTCGTCGAGGAAGCGGCGGTGGCGGCCGGAGAAGCGTCTGTGGCAACTGGCGTCGTGGATGAAACAGAGAAGCAGAGAAGAAGAAGAGAAGTTATAAAGGGAAGGGAGTATACGTCCCGGTTGGTGGCTCCAACCGGGACTAGAAATCGTCCGGTTGGAGCCACCAACCGGACGATACTCCAATTTTCGGCAGAAGAGAACGCAGTTTAGCCGGTTGGTGGCTCCAACCGGGACGTATTCCCCTGTTCTTAAAGTTTTTCAGTAATTTTCTCTCTGTTCCCGCCTTATTTTTTATTTTCGGGTTTAAATTTGTAATGTTTTTTAAATGATAATTACTTTGGAATTTAGAAAAACTTTAAACATAAAAAGTGTTTGAATTTGAATAACTAATTCGAAACCATTTTATTTTTTGAAAAATAATTAATGTAACCATTTAAACTATGAACCATTTAAAATTAATAATGAAATAACTTATATTTTTTAAATATTAATTTCGAATTTAGAAAAACTTTAAACATAAAAAGTGTATGGATTTGAATAAATAATCCAAAACCAATTTCTATTTTTAAAAAATAATTAATGTAACCATTTAAAATTAATAATGAAATAACTTATATTTTTTAAATATTTATTTGGAATTTAGAAAAACTTTAAACATAAAAAGTGTATGGATTTGAATAAATAATCCAAAACCATTTTCTATTTTTAAAAAATAATTAATGTAACCATTTAAAATTAAAAATGAATTAACTTATATTTTTTAAATATTAATTTGGAATTTAGAAAAACTTTAAACATAAAAAGTGTATGGATTTGAATAAATAATCCAAAACCATTTTCTATTTTTTAAAAATAATTAATGTAACCATTTAAAATTAAAAATGAATTAACTTATATTTTTTAAATATTAATTTGGAATTTAGAAAAACTTTAAACATAAAAAGTGTTTGGATTTGAATAAATAATTCAAAACCATTTTATATTTTTAAAAAATAATTAATGTAACCATTTAAAATTAAAAATGAATTAACTTATATTTTTTAAATATTAATTTGGAATTTAGAAAAACTTTAAACATAAAAAGTGTATGGATTTGAATAAATAATCGAAAACCATTTTCTATTTTTTAAAAATAGTTAATGTAACCATTTAAAATTAAAAATGAATTAACTTATATTTTTTAAATATTAATTTGGAATTTAGAAAATGTAACCACATATTATGAGTCTAAAATTATTTTTCAAAAATCACAGGCGATAGATCATGTACTGTAGTACAACGGACCCACTTCCTGTGATTCTAAGACATTTGTCCTTTTACCCGGATGGATGAAAAGGTTTGAGATGTACCGTTGGGAGATAGTCCATGTAAGGTGGTCTAGCATTTTAAGAAAATGGGACGGTAGCATTCGAACGGCATTTTGGTGGTTACTTCACAACGACCCGTTTTTGCTCGGGGAAATGGAAAAGGGCTTTTCCGTGCGACAAAAAGGAAAACTTCCTCCTGCAACATTGTTCTCCATACCAATGTCCACACACATGCATAATATGGGCACAACATCACAAACTATGCCGTGATTCAGCACATAACATCGGTCATTTGAATTTACATTTAGTCCCAGATGTAGTCACAAACTGGGACTAAAAATATTTTCCGCCATTTCCCACCTCTTCCCGCCAAGTTTTCCCGCCCTTTCCTTTCTACTAGAGCTTTTAGTCCCGGATGTAGTCACTAACCGAGACTTAAGATATTTCCCGCCATTTCCCAAAGCTTCACGCCAAGTTTTCCTGCCATTTCCCTCTATATTTAGGGTGATCGTGTCATGGCTATCCACACATCCACACCTTCCTCTCTTAGAACAATGGACAACGCCTACTGGGCCATTCTGACCCTCGAGGAGACCGAGGCGCGGCGCCTCAACTACCCTTGTCCGCCGGCTGCAGCTGCCGTCATTGATCTTTGGCCAGCTGGAGGGTTCTGTCCCTCCGCCTCAAGGTTCCGCACGGCAGGCGGCCATCACAAACCACTTCTACCACGAGCTCACGCCGGAGCAGCGGATGGATCCCCGGTGGGATACCGACAACTACGACACCTGGAATGCCTTCTTCGCTAATAGGCGGGAAAGGGAGCTCGCCAGGTACGAGGGTGATGGCCCGCCACCGGTGAACCACAACGAAGCCGGCCGTCATCTGTGGTGGGAGAACTGTACTATCATCGGAGTGATGCGCTACATCGCCGGGGGAAACCATCCTCGCCTACGGTGCCCACGAGTCCGCCCGCCATAGGCCCCACACTATCCCGGCGGTAGCGGCATCGTCTTCCAGGAGACCCCTCTCCCGCCCGCCGTGAATCCGAGGCTGGAATGGCCCCTAGTATATTCCATGGATGGGCTGAGGATCCCTGGAGTGGCAGGTGACGATGAAGATGATGATGACAACGACGATGAAGACCCTGAAGCTGCGTACTATAGGACTAGGCATGATTATGACTAAAGGGGGCGGCTTTAGTCCTGAGTGTTAGCTAGTCCCGGTTTGTCCCCGTTTTTAATATTAATAAATGTCTTCAGTGTTACCTAATAAACAGAGGGAAATGCCTATATAAAGAGAGGGTTCATATTTAGTCCCGGTTGGAGAAACCAACCCGCGAAGGATTATGACAGTGGGCGGAAACACTAATAATAGGGGTGAGTGTCGACATTATGTATGCGGCTACCTTGTCCCGGATGGTGTCACCAACCGGGACTAAAGATGAACCTTTAGTCCCGGTTGGAGACACCAACCGGGACTAAAGATGAGTCAGCACTAATAATAGGGGTGAGTGTCGACATTATGTCGTGAGTGTCGACATTATGCCGAGCTGCTTGTACTATAAATAGGCATCCTTGTGAGTCCAGTCCTCCAGCCAGTTTGAGGCATCTCCAAGATGGTTTTAGAGAGTAGGGACACCACTACGGCCAGTTTCAGGGAGATGCCGACGGAGCCCAGTCCTCCGGCATCTCCGAGAAACTGGTCATAGAGGCACTCCCTAATATGTGAAATTAGTTAGCTCCAAGGTGTAGGGGTTCGTAGTATGGAAAACAAAAAATTTCTACCGAATGAACACACAATCAAGATCTAATCTATGATCAAGCCAAGATCTATCTACTAGATTGTATCAATGAGTCAATAGAGTACTAACCCTCGAAGATCCAAAGCGGTTAACGAGAGCAGATTCTCGTGGATGATGTAGTCGTACACTCCCGATCTCAAGATCGCGCAGACGATCCTTCCGGCGCTGCGTTCCGGCAGCGCTTCATGATCGTCACATCGTTAGATTTTCGATGAAGACCTTCCTCTCCCTTGTTCCAAGACAATGGAGGTTGTAGCACTCTCCTCGTGATTCCGGCTGACTGGCGTGGTACCGTAGTAGAGGGAGATCCCAGGCCGCCTTAAGCCGGGAGTATGGTGGACTATGAGAGCCCTCGACGATCTAGGGTTTAGACACGCCGAGGAAGAGGTGCTAGAGCCGGCGGCTAGGGCTTGGTGGTGCCCAAGTCGGCGGCAAGGAGAACCCTGGGAGGCGGCGGCGGCTGCAGGAGGTGGTGGCGCCAAGCTAGGGTATAGAGGTGGGAACTTGTGTGTCTAGGAGGGGAGACCTGCCCCTCCTCTTATAGGTGGAGGGAGGCGCGCAGGGAGGAGTCCTCCCAACTCGGACCCAAGGTGGGCTGGCGGTGGGAGGAGGAACTCCTCCCCCAAGTCGGTTTCAAACCTCCTTCTCCTCTTTCCCAAAACTAGCCGTTTGACTTTCAAACTAGTTGTTTGACTTTTTCAAACTAGGATTTGAATAAACCCTCTATTTTGGTACAGCGATGACACCTAGTACATGATGCAATCATATCAACTTGATATAACACATTCATGTACCCTTTCCCCTCCGGAGTGCCGGACATTCCGGAACCTTCTAGAACATTCCCGATGAAAACACCGGAACCATTCTCCAACTCCGAAACAGGACTTTCCTTATATGAATCTTATTTTCCGGACCATTCCGGATCTGCTCGTGATATCCCGGATCTCATCCGAGACTCGAAACAACATTCGGTCTCTTTCTCATCATTCCATAACTACTCAAACAACGTCGAATCCTTAAGTGTGTCTCCCTACGGTTCGTGAATTATGCGGACATGGTCGAGACACTTCTCCGAACAATAACCAATAGAGGAATCTGGAAATTCATATGGCTCCCACATATTTCTACGATTACTTTGCGATCGAATGAACCACTTACATACGATACCAATTTCCCTTTGTCTCACGATATTTTACTTATCCGAGGTTTTGATCGTCGGTATCTCTGCATACCTAGTTCAACCTCGTTACCGATAAGTACTCTTTTCTCGTTCCCGTGATATGTGATCCCTTGTGAGCCAGTCACATGCTTGCAAGCTAATTGGATGACACTCCACCGAGAGGGCCCAGAGTATATCTATCCGTCATATGGATGGACAAATCCCACTCTTGATCCATGTGTCTCAACCAATACTTTCCGAACACTCAATGCCACCTTTATAGCCACCCAGTTAAGGTGTGGTGTTTGATGTCATCAAAGAATCCATCCGGTAAAGGTGATATGCATGATCTCATGGTCGGAGGAATTAGGTTACTATGTATCAGAAAGCATATAGCAGTTGAACTATTAAAATGACTTGATCTTTATGCTACGCTTATCTATAGGAGTATGTACATCACATCATTCTCCTAATGATATGACCATGTTGTTAATAACATCTCTATGTTCATGATCAGGAAACCATGATCATATATTAACCAACAAGCTAGTTTAACAAGAGGCTTTACTAGGGACTCTTTTATGTTTACAAATCACACAAGTATTAATGTTTCATGTTAATACAATTATAGCATGATATGTAAACATTTATCATAAGTATGAAGATATGATAATAACCACTTTATTATTGCCTCTTGGGCATATCTCCAACAGTCTCCCACTTGCACTAGAGTCAATAATCTAGTTTCAAACCTTTGTGTATTCAACACCTATGGCTTTACGGTGTCGTATGTACACGATTGCTAGTGGTCAACTGATCTCCGGATCGGCGCTTCCAGTCGTGTGTAATTGCATGTCTTTGCGTCTCTACGCATCACTCATTCTCTAATGAGATGGCTTTGTATAATTTTGGTCCTTTGGTGAGACCTTTAGTTCTTTGGGGTTAAAACATGTTGATAATATTGTCGTACAATATATCTTCATAGTATTATCCCGCTATGAACTACACCTAGTTTGATAACAAACTACTTGACCCAAATGCCCTCTTTAGCTGCTATGACAGCAGTCATATACTTAGCCTTTTGTTGTAGTATCTGTCACAATGTCTTAAATTTGGAACTCATCCAAATCCATTATGGAACTTACTTTCCATTATATTGTTCCACCCTTAGTTTAGATTGAGATAAACTTAATTTGTACTTTGTGACAAAACTAGTATCAATGTAGTACTTTTACAATGAACTAACCATCTATTTGTCACTTCTACAAACAATATATTCTTAGTTCTTCCAAAAGATCATAAGAATATCCTTAATATTGTCCAATGATCATCTTATGAATCATTCTGGTATATGCTCACATCATTTAGAGCATAGGACATATCTGGATTTGTACATATCACAGCATAATTGATATAAATACTCTTTGTGATTTCATACATCAAGTATCAACCTATACTTGAATCTTTGTTTCACTTACCAAGTGTCAATACACTTGAATATATCATCAATATTGAACTCATTCAATCCTTTCGGTGCGACAAGAACCTTTCTTGTAGTTTCTATATTGAACTCATTCAATACATCATCTATGTACTTTTGGCACAACCATATTAGCGTCTATTGATGCTAAATATTTGGGTTTTGCCTAAGCCTTTCATCGAGATGAAATTCTTATCTTGTGTTAATAAAAGATACATCATTTCCAATCAACAATATGTCTTCCACATAATGTATTAGAAACATGTCTTAGCGCTCCCACTTAATTTCTTGCAAATGCAAGCATCTTCATTGTCTCTGATGAAATTAAACTCTTTTAACAGTTTCATCATAGTGAAGATTCCAACTCCGTAATGCTTACTTCAACCATTGAAGTTTGCATATGCATTTAGCATCCTTTGAAATAACAAAACCCTTTGGACCGTGTCATGCACACATCCTAGGTAACCCTTCTATTAGAAGAATTTGTTTTGTTTATCCAACACATAACAAAATTATATGTCGTTGTTGCTACATTAATCCGTCTAGACTAAATATCGCTATGAAAGATCAAATCTTGTCATAGTCAACCCTTGAACATTGTTGTGAACTCTTTCCCAACATTTCGACCATATTCATGTCTATTTCTTTATAGATCCAAACACAACTGTAAGGTCTTACACCTTTCTCGAGGGTCCTTCAAGTTCAAAACTTGATTTCTCATGTATGGAACTATCACGGATTTTATGGCTTCAAGCCATTTGACGGAGTCAGGGCCCATCATCGCTTCTTTGCATGTAGTCGGTTCATTATTCTCAAATAATGATTCAACCCTCAAATCTTGGTATTTGATTGTTTACCCGACCTACTTGTTTCAATAGGAACTTAGATCTCCGTGACCACAACCTTTGAGGCACGTGAGCCATGAGCATTGTTGCTGCCTCCGGAACACTTTTCGGCGCTGCGCAACCCTGCACATATAGCTAAGGTTCTTTTAACCTTATCAAAGTTCTATTGTCCCCCCACTTTACTTTTCACGAAAAATTCCTTCTCAAAGAAACTTGACGTTCTAAGCGAAACACTTTTGTCTCTTGTGTTATGGAGGAATACTTAACAGTTATTCGAAATAACATACAAAGACAGGTTTATCCGACTTTGGTTGCAAACATCTTTCTTATGAAAAGCATACCAATGTTTTAAGAAAGGAAAACTTGGGTTTTATCCCAAACCATAACTTTATATGGTGTCATTTCAACGGATTATGATGAAGCTCTTTTCAGTGGAAAAAACGGTAGTCTCTCAAGCTTTTAATCTTTAAAATATAATGGCATTTTATGAATTACACCTTTGATCTCACCATGTCAAACAAGGTTTAATTACATATCTCGAATGCTCCATACTCTTATGGTGTTTCGGGACATGCAAATCCACGGAACGATTCCTTAAATCTTAGGTATTATGCTAAAATTATAACTCAAATATCTTCCTTTATGATCTTATCATAAACTATTTATATTCTTGTTACAATGATCTTGCACTTCATCTTGAAAGTCTTTGAACTTTTCAAATGTTTCATACTTCATCCTTATTAAGTAAATATTCATATATTCACTTAAATTTTCGGAGAAAGCATATGAAGTTGAAATCCATCGCTCTTGACTACACATAATGGACTTCGTACAACAATATGTACAAGTTCCAATAGGCTAGTCATTCGTTCCCTTTTGGCCTATGAACAAAGTTTTAATTATCTCTATGAAAGTTTCACAAGCGTCATGTGATCAAAATCAAAAGACTCCAAAATTCCATCCACATGGATTTTCTTCATGTTTTCTTTCAAATATAATTTAAACGGCGATGTCACTTCCTAAGTGATCTATCAATCAATTTGTCTTTCGACATTTTTAGCACTAGTTTTATGGATGTGATTTCTCCAACGAGATTTGTGAATCATCCATCTTTTATGGATTACGGCAATTATTTGAACAACCCTTTTGTTCTCATAATACCTGATAAAACAAATCTTGAAGGCAAGATTTGACGTTTAACGAGCAACACAATAACCTTTTATTTGTTCTCGATGAACATCATCACATATTCTTTTGCTAGTTACATAGGCCATTGTAGTTCATGAATTGTGTTGTTTCGTATGACGATTCACACCAACAAATTTAGTATCAAATACTTAAGAACCACATTGTTTAATAAGCAAAGAATATAGCCATAACATGTATATCATCTATATACTTAAACTGAACAATTCTAGTCTTTTCTTTTCTGCCATATATTTATGAGATTTTCTTTCAGTATTTCCTTTTCTGTTTGAAAGAATCTATCAACATCAATAGTGGAGTCATACATATGACACATAGTCCAAAGCGTGTATAATTAAATACCAATGTCTTTGGACTTTCACTTTGAAGTAGATCACCATTATCAAATGTTTGGTGTTCTTTCAAATTCCTTTCTTTAGTAATCTCTTGGTGTAGTAAATATTTTACCTACATCAAATATTCACCCTTACCATGGAATTATTCATGATCGAGCTACTTTAGCTTATTGCGGTGAATCGCGAGTATAATGTTGCTCTCCAAAACCTTTTGGTGGTTTAGGACAACTAGTGTCTCCAACCTTTTGCAACTTCTCATAAAATATGAGAACATGTCTTTTGCCATATTATACTCTATCATGTTGCAACCAAAACTTCGTTTCAGATATCACAATATCTTCCACACATTATGGTTTCTGAAACAACTCTTTCAGATCCTAGATAACCTTGATATTAAGACAATCCTTTGAATATCAAGAATCATGGAGACAAACATGATACTTATACACTAACACTTGGAATTGTCACTCTTGTTTTAATACCAATTATTAAACTTCATGGAGTAACCGGAACTTTACTGAAAGTTTGCAATAGGAATTTTAAACTTTAGATTAACACTTCAAAACAATACGATACGAGTTCGTAAAGTAACTAACCAGAATTCTATAGTTCCATCATCTCAATTAAAACTAAGCGCAAGGTGGTAAACGGATGCCAATGACTACAAAAATTATGCAAATTCACTTTGATTTAATTTATGATAAATAGTGTTCAACTTTTAATCATATTGTCGTTGAACTCCCACTCAAAACAATATCCCTCACATTGTTTTAGTGATCACACGAACCAAATCCACCACTGTAAGGGGTCCCAACCTGATAAGGTAGAGTCCTCCTGTGTTTTACAATGCTAGTCCCTGGATCAATAGCTAGCATCCACAGTAAAGATGTAATATCAAGATACAAAGGTCATAATATAAATATATAACCAGGAATAACATAATTTTATTACATCATACATAGCTCATTTGGCTATTATATTACATTGCAGCGGAATAACTATAAATATGGGTCCTTCATCTTCAAAGTGCCACAGGCAGATGTTGGTTGTAGACTTTGTAATCCTAGTCAATCAAACAATCTTCACTTTAAAACAATCAACCTGCAACATTACAAGTTACAGCCACAAAGGTCAATACATTTTGAATTGTATTGTCAAGCTTCACTTTTATGTATAATAAGAGTGGATCATATCATTAGATGCATATTTGGCTAAGTAGAGTTTGAGGCTTATTTGCATAAAGCATTGTTTTTATCCTATCTTTTCAAAAAGGGGTTTTTAAGACCATTGTCAAATTTCTTTTCCAATTCCTTGAACTCCTTGGTAGAAACTCAAGTGTTCAAGTCCTTGTCAAAATCCCTTGAGCCACTTGGTAACCCCAAGTGCAACAAGTTTTATCAAAACCTCATGAGTTCCTTGGTAACCCCAAGTACATCATACTCTTGTGCACCTTGGTAACCCCAAGTGCAACAAGTTTTATCAAATCTCTTTGAATTCCTTGGTACCCCCAAGTGCATCAAGTTTTTATATTAGAAGTTGGAATGTCGAGATCTCCCATAGTTCAAACTTTAGTTGCTCAGTATTGTCCATAACCGGGGACACGGCTAAGTACTTAGATTTTATTATCTTCTGCAGAAGGAGTACACTTTACCCACATGACACAATCCCATCTTGTTGCCACCAGTGGCCTACTGGATTAGTGCTCACCAAGATGGATCTTGCGGACTGAGAATGTGACGAAGTCTTTCCAAGAGGTCCTCCCATACATCATTGCTAGCTTGTCTTCAGCCCCCATGAAGCATTCCAGATCCCCATGTCCAGTAACTAAAGACAATATATGGGTCTTCCTAATGTAGTTGACTAAGCCAGAGCCATAATAGCATGTGGTTGTACACGAAAGCCACAATTGGAGAAACATGTTCAATCTCTAAGTTTCCTAGGTGGTTCTCATTTGGAGCACAACACAAAGTGATTGCCATAGACATGGTTCCCTTTTGTTGCCAATTTCTCCAAAACATAAAGTGTCCACCACCTAGGTGGTTCATTGAATCCTTGTTTTATTATGTAAAACACAAGTCCTTTTCTCATCCTTTGTAAAATCTCAACATGTAACTCTTTTCAAAACATAGCATGGCTAAGCATGTACAACTTCAATATGTTTACTAAGGAGTGTATAGGGAATCCTTCTAGGATTAGCATAGCATAAGTATAAAACATTTTCATGCATGTTTACAAGATCCACTAGTATAATGAAAATAGTAGGTATTTTGTATGATAGTGTAACTTGCCTTTTTGTTAGGGAATGATAGTCACTCCTTGATCTTGCTAGTCTCATACTTTGTTAATTTCACTACAATCAAACAAGCATAGTATCAAGTAGCATTCCAAACCAACATTCAATCAATATTTCACATACACAAAGCAATGGATCCTAAGTAAAAGAGGGTTCTGTGGCAAGGTTGGTCTCTACTAGGTTTATAAACTTTGTAAGGTCCACATTGGTCTTTTACCAAAATGGCAAAGTCATTTGTTAGAGCGTTTTGCTCAAAGTCTATTTTAAAATCCATTCAACATTTTATGTGGTGAAAATTATTCCTTTCAAAACAAAACTTCATGTTTTTCACCAAGTGATTTGCCCTTGGCAAGGCTTGGTGTTTTGGGTCAGTAAGTTTGATCCATAACATTTTCCTAAAGTTTTCCTTGCAAAACATTTCCATAATAAAGTTAATGAGTTTTATTTGGCTAGAAAATGACTAAGTTAATTAATTCAACTTAAATTTCACAAAAATCATTTTTAACACTATGGGTTCGTTCCTAGGGTCAGTAAGGTCTCACAAATCCATTTTGCAAAAGATTTAATCCTAAAATCAATTTTAAACAATTTTTATACTCTAAACAAGTACACTAATGTTTCTGTAAATTCAAACAAGCTATCAGATACTATTTTCAAAACTAAGGCCATGGTTGGATAGGGCTTGTTCTCCTGATTTCATTGATATAAAATTTGTCAAATTTGGACATGTGGATCAAAAGTTATAAGGTTTTGAAAATCCTATCTAAATCAGATTTCAAATCTGTTTTTAAATCGAACAGGTGACACACGGCGCGTTCTTACTGGTCGATACCGGTTCGTCTGGATCACGTGATGCTGGGCGTTAGATCTAAATAAATCGTGCAGCTCTGGTGGCGTACCCTTTCGCGTTGAAGTGATCCTATCCTATTCGTCCGGTCTGAATCGAACGGCTGATGGGTGCTCGACCATTGTCGAGCGGCGCTGCGACGGCTGCTGGCGGCGGCGACTCTGTTTCACGGCGGCGCCGGCGATATAGGAAGCGAAGAAGAGGGGGAGTGTGTTCACCGGGTTCGCTGACGCTCGCTGATGCTCAACGTGGTACGGGTTTGTGAAGGGGCGCACTGGGTCGAGCTTGATTGCTCGCCGGAGTTGAAGACAACGTCGGGCTCTCGCTCTAAGGTCGACGGCGTTAGATCATGCGGAGGCAACAGAGGGCGTAGTTAGGTACGCAAGACCAAGGCGAATACGTTGGTGTGATCGAAAAGACGCGGGGCGGTCAGTGCTTACCGAGGAAGATCGTCGGAGAGGTTGTGGACACGGCGGCGTTCGGAAATTTGTCGTAGCCGAGGCTCTGGGGCGCCCGCGGTTAAATGGGTGGTACGTGGAGGAAGGTCTGGGAGTGGGGAAGCTGTCAGGGTGCTCGGGGAGGGGAGGGGTGGTGTGTGCTGGTCGGATTTTGGCGAGGAAGGTCGTTGGATAGCAGCGGTGAAGAGAGAAATTGGGGCGGCCTGGAGGCAGAGGGGAGGAGGTGTCTGGGGGAAAACGGAAGAGAGAGTGAGGCGATTAAAAGGGCGTGGTTGCGGCGAGGTTTAATGCACGGATTAACGCAGATTGATTGAGCTATCAACGGGAAGAAACGGCAGCGAGGTGAGGGGAGAAGGGGTCGCGCGGGGAAGAAGAAGGAGCTGGCTGCGTGGGGTCTACCTGGCAGTGGAAGAAAAGAAGAAGAGAGGGGTCCACCTGTCAGCCTCAGGGTGGTTTCTATTGCGGTGTAGAAAACGGTTCGGGAGAGGAGGTGGCTAGATGGGCTGGAGCTGGTCCTGTCGACTGGGCTGCTTTGATTCATCTTTTTTTTTATACTGAATGCTTTTTCCTTTTTCTATTTTGAATTTCTGTTTTGAATTTCAATCAACTTATTCAATCATTCAAACAATTCAAACATTCATTAAACTTTGCATTGTGTTTTTGGTTCTGTTTAGTAGTATAAACCAACTTCCAAAATAGAATAATATTTTAAATCTTTTTGGTTCCATTTATTAATTAAATAAATTGGTCCATGGTTTTATTAATAAAACAAGGTTTGGTTTATTTAATAAAATCTTCATTTGAACTCCAAATGCTTTCAAAACCCAATCAGTAGGTTTTATTTGGAAATAAAGAATATTTGGAAAACTTGTTTTAAAACAAAATAACATTTTATTTTTAGGGTCCATTATTAAATAAATATAATAGACTTTCATTATTATTTCAAATAAGATTTAGTTTATTTGAGATATTTATTTTGGATCTAAATTAAAGTCAAAACACTTTAGTAGATTTTATTAGAGAATATAAAATACTTGGAAAACCTATTTAAAATAATTTAATAAGTTTTGATGTTTTAATTAAAATGGTAAAAACCTTTTATTTGAATAAAATTTGATATTACTTCCTTATTACTTTATTTTAAATAAACCTTTGTTATTTTATTCAGAACTAAATGTTTTAATTTCCAAAGTTTAGTCAAAGTTTAATTTGGCTTTATTAAATAATCCTTATTTGTAAAACTTCTATTTCATTTGTTAACAAATCTTTTCATTTAAGAGTTTCAAAATAGTATTTTAATTATTTTTATTTTCTTTTAATAAAAGTTTATCATCTTAAATCCCTTTTGGTTTTTATTTAATTCAAATGGGTTTGAGGTTCCAATTGAATTCAAAAAGTTTCTTCTAGCTCTGAAATTTAAACAAAGTTTTATTTTATTCATTTATTTTCACATTACAAGATTTGGAAAATCTTGGGATGTGACAACCACATCAAAACCGATCATCACGAGAGTTGATGTAGCTTCAATGGCGAACAATCAACATGTTCATCATATCTACTATATGACTCATGCTTTACCTTTCGGTGATCCGTCACTAGAGGAAAAAGGGCCATCCGTTCGCCACCCCTGGGAGCATTAGTCCCGGTTGCGCCTGGCTGGGACTAATCTTTGCACGTCCTGATTGGGCACGCAGGCGAGGCATGGGTCCTGGTTGGTAAGGGGCATGCGTCGGTTGGAGCCACCAACCGGGACTAAAGGTTTGGCACGACCACGTGGCGTGTACGCACTAGTCCGGTTCTTGGCTCCAACGGGACTAAAGACCCTGCCCTCTATAAATGCTGCCTTGCCCCTCTGCCTCCACTCTGTTTTTTGAATGGTGTAAGGTGTGAGGGTGTGTGCTAGTTTGTTCTCATGCATGCATTGAAGGTGTTTGTTGAAATGTTTGAGTGAAAATTCAGTTGAATTTCTCATAGAACAAAAATATAGAAGGTGTCCGAGACGCACTTGAGCTTTCTCCTCTTTATTTCCCTCGATCGAGGTTAGCAATCCTATCTTTTCTAGGTCATTGATACAATTCATGTGTCGGTGTGAATTGGTTATTTCACTATTTACGATGTCCTGTTTTTTGATAAACTTACTTATATGATGCGGATGAGCGGTCGGGAATGGATGTACGGTGACCGGCGTAGCCGTATATCAAAGGCGTGGATAAATTTATCGATGTGGCTACGCAAACAAAGAGAATGGATTTATCGTTGTCCATGTGTTCAATGTCGGAACAACAAGGAGTACTCTTCCTCGAAAATCATTCGCGGCCACGATTATGAAAGGTTTCATGCCCAACTATAATTGCTGGACCAAGCACGGGAAAGAGGGGTTATGATGGAAGATGGTGAAGAAGAAGATGATGATAACAACTATCATCATATGTTTCCGAATCTGGTGATCTTGCTATGGAAGACAATGGAGAGGAAAAAGGTGAAGAACGGGCATCGGATGAGCGGTGATGAACTTGGTAGGTTCATTTCGATGCAAAGCGAGGTGAAGCAGAAAATGAGAAGTTGAAGTTAGAGGGCATGTTAGAAGATCACAAGAAATTGTTGTACCCAAATTGTGAAGATGGCGGTAAAGCTCGGTACCACCTTGGAATTGTTGCGATGGAAGGCGAGTGTGGTCTAACGACTCCTCATTTGAAAAGATCTGAAAATAATGAAGCCAAGTTTCCAAAACATAACGAACTTCCCGAGAGTACCTCTGAGCAAAGAAGACTCTCATCCTCCGGGATTAGATGTGCAAAAGATACATGCATGCATTAATGATCATCCTCTACATGATAAGGAGTATGAGAATTTAGATAAATGCCGGTATGCAAGCGTTGCGGTATAAGATCGCACGAGATGACCACGTGATGTTGAGGAGAGCCCCTCATAAGAGGGTTCTGCTAAGGTTATGTGGTATGCTCCTATAATACCAAGGTTGAAAGCATGTTCGTAAACAAAGAGCATGCCAGTTGTTGCGATGGCACAAAGAAGACCGTAAGAAAGACGGGAGTTGAGACACCCTGGCGATGGGTCACAGTGGAGAAAAATCGAGAGACTTCCCGGACTTTGCGGTGGCGCAAGGAACTTATGGTTTGTTCTAAGTACGGATGGCATGAATCCTTTTGGGGAGCGAGCTGCAGTCAAAGACTGGCCCGTGACTCTATGTATCTACCTGCCTCCTTGGTTGTGCATGAAGCGTAAGTTCATTATGATGCAGTGCTCATCCAAGGCCCGAAGCAACCGAACGCGACATTGATGTGTACCTTAGGCCATTAGTTGAAGAACTCTTACAGTTGTGGGGAAAACCAGGTGTACGTCGGTGGCATGAGAACAAACAGGAGCCATTTAATCTACGAGGGTTGTTATTCGTAACCATCAATGATTGGCCTGCTCTTAGTAACCTTTCAGGACAGACAAACAAAGGATATAAGGCATGCACCCACTGTTTAGATAAGACCGAAGGTACATATTTGCATAAATGCAAGAAGGTTGTGTACCTAGCGAATCGACGATTTCTTCCGACCAATCATCCCGTAAGAAAGAAAGGCAAGCATTTCAAAGGTGAGGCAGATCACCGGAAGAAGCCTGAGCTCCCAGCTAGTGATGATGTATTTGGTATGGTCAAGGACATAGAAGTAATCTTTGGAAAAGGTCCCGGCGGTCAATCAGTTCCGAACGACGTCGCTACAGGACACGCACCCATGTGGAAGAAGAAATCTATATTTTGGGAGCTGCCATATTGGAAAGTCCTGCGTGTCCGCTCTTCAATCGACGTGATGCACGTGACGAAGAATCTCTGTGTGAACCTGCTAGGATTCCTAGGCGTGTATGGGAAGACAAAAGATACACGAAGCAGGAGGACCAACAAATTATGAAAGACCCAAAGAACATGCATACAGATAACAAAGGCGGATAAAGGCGTCACTTAAGTCGTGCAGCTATGCTCTTACCAAAGCGAGAAGGAAATCTTTTTGAAGTCCTTTACGGTATCAAGGTGCGTCGGGCTTCTCATCTAATATAAAGGGATAATAAATATGGCGAGAAAAAGTTCCAAAACCTGAAGTCTCATGACATCACGTGATTATGACGTGATTGATTCGATTGCATTGAGGGGCTTCTACGGAAAATGTTCGAGTACCCATTGTGAAGCTGTGTGCATTCCTCAATGCAATATCTCGAAGGTAATCAATCCGGATATTGCCAAGGTTCTGAAGGATGTGGTACAATGTCTTGTTAGTTTTGAATTGGTGTTTCCCACCATCCTTCTTCAATATTATGACGCATCTCTGGTTCATCTAGTGGAAGAGATTGCCATTCTCGGCCGGTATTTCTGCACAATATGTTCCCCTTTGAGAGGTTCATGGGAGTCTTAAAGAAATATGTTCATAACCGTGCTAGACTGAAGGAAGCATCTCAAGGGATATGGAGCAGAGGAGGTCATTGAGTTTTGTGTTGACTTTATTCGACCTTAAGCCGATTGGTGTTTCGACTCGCGGCATGAGGGAAGACTAAGTGGAAAAAACCATTTGGGAAAGAAAGCACTGATATGTAGGGACGGGGATTCTTTCACTAAAGCACACTACACAGTTCTACATAATTCCACCTTGGCAGCTCCGTATATGGAGGAACACAAGAATATTGTACGCTCCAAAAACCCGGGGAAGCCTGAATCATGGATTGCAGATGAACACATGAAGTCTGTCGGTGGTTGGATGCGGACACATCTCTTGAATGACACCACTGTTGGAGATCAGCAATAGACGAGAATGGACAAAAGGACACATATTATGGTTACATAGAGGAGATATGGGAACTAGACTATGGAGTCTCTTTTAAGGTCCCTTTGTTTCGCTGCAAATGGGTCAACCTGAATGGGGAAGGGGTTAAGATAGACCAGTTGTACGGAATGACAACAGTGGATCTCAACAATCTTGGTTATAGAGATGAACCATTCGTCCTAGCCAATGATGTGTCTCAGGTTTTCTATGTGAAGGACATGTCCTCGGAAAAAAAAGAAAAAATATGCAAACGAATACATCATATGATGATCCAAAGCGTCACATAGTTCTTTCAGGGAAAAGAAACATCGTGGGAATCGAGGGCAAGACAGACATGTCAGAAGATTATAATAAGTTTGATGAAATTCCGCCCTTCACAGTGAAAACTGACCCAAGCATTCCGTTAAGTAAAGAAGATGCTCCATGGTTATGTCTGAAGCGATCATAAGGAAGAACATATGCCAAGAAGTTCATGCTCATATTATGTAACTCTAGTTCATGTCTTTCGCGGTTTGTGGCTTGCCAGAAGGATATCTTTCGCGGTTTGTGGCCTTTAGTCCCGGTTTTGTAGTCTCAGTTTTTAATATTAATAAATGTCTTGAGTGTTAGTCCCGTTTTGTGGCTGGACCGGGAGTGCCTCTATGACCAGTTTCTTGGAGATGCCTGGGCTCGTCGGCATCTCCTGGCTGGTCGCATGGTGTCCCTGCTCGAAAACCATCTTGCAGCTTGTAACTTCACTAACTAGATCAATACGCCTCGAGCTAACTAATTTCACATATTAGGAGTGCTTCTATGACCGATTTCTCGGAGATGCGGAGGACTGAGCTCGTCGGCATCTCCTCGAACTGGCGATGGTGTCCTGCTCTCGAAAACCATCTTGCAGCTTGTAACTTCACTAACTAGATCAATCGCCTCGAGCTAACTAATTTCACATATTAGGGGTGCCTCTATGACCATTTCGGAGATGCCGGAGGACTGGGCTCGTCGGCATCTCCCTAACTGGCAGTGATGGTGTCTGCTCTCGAAAACCATCTTGCATCTTGTAACTTCACTAACTAGATCAATACGCCTCGGAGCTAACTAATTTCACATATTAGGAGTGCCTCTATGACCAGTTCTCGGAGATGCGGAGGGCCCAGGCTCGTCGGCATCTCCCCGAACTGGCCGTAGTGGTGTCCTGCTCTCTAAAACCATCTTGGAGATGCCTCAAACTGGTGGAGGAATGGACTCACAAGGATGCATATTTATAGTACAAGCAGCTCGGCATAATGTCGACACTCACGACATAATGTCGACACTCACCCCTATTATTAGTGTTGACTCATCTTTAGTCCCGGTTGGTGACACCATCGGGACAAAAGGTAACCGCCGACATAATGTCGACACTCACCCCTATTATTAGTGTTGTCGGCCCACTGCGCAATCCCTTTAGTCGGTTTGTGACTACATCCGGGACTAAATGTGTGCGAACAATGATCATGTGTGTGTGGACATTGGTATGTAGAACAATGTTGCAGGAGGAAGTTTTCCTTTTTGTACGGAAAATCCTTTTCCATTTTCCGGCGCAAAAACGGGTCGTTTTGTGAAGTAACCACCAAAATGCCGTTTGAGAATGCTACCGTCCTATTTTCCTAAAATACTAGACCACCTTACATGGACTATATCCCAACCGTACAAATCGGGACTAAATATGAACCCTCTCTTTATATAGGCATTTCCTCTATTTATTAGGTAACACTTAAGACATTTATTAATATTAAACCGGGACAAATCGGGACTAGCTAACACTCAGGCCTAAAGCCGCCTTTAGTCATAATCATGCCTAGTCCTATAGTGCAGCTTCGTGGTCTTCATCGTCGTCATCATCGCCGTCATCGTCGCCACTCGGGATCCTCACCATCCATGGCATATACCAGGCCATTCCAGCCTTGGATTCACGGCGGGTGGGAGAGGGTCTCTGGAAGACGATGCTACCCATCAGACGATGTGGGGCTGTGGCGGGTGGACTCGTGGGCACCGTGGCGAGATGGTCTCCCGGCGATGTAGCGCATCACTTGATGATAGTCGGTTCTCCCACCACAGACGGCCGACTTCGTTGTTGTTCACGGTGGCGGTCCATCACCCTCGTACTGGCGAGCTCCCTTTCCCGCCTATTAGCGAAGAAGGCATTCCAGTGTCATAGTTGTCGGGATCCCACTGGGATCCATCCGCTGCTCGGCGTGAGCTCGTGGTAGAAGTGGTTTGTGATGGCGCTGGCGTGCGGAACCTTGAGGGACGGGAGGGCGGGAACCCCTCCGGCCTTTCGGCATCCGGCGGTGGGCGGTACCCGGTGGACAAGGGTAGTTGGGCGCCAGCGCCTCGGTCTCCTCGAGGTCGAATGGCCCAAGATGGCGTTGTCCATTGTTCTAAGAGAGGAAGGTGTGGATGTGTGGATAACCATGACACGATCACCCTAAATATAGAGGAAAGGCGGAAAACTTGGCGTGAAGCTTTGGGAAATGGCGGAAATATCTTTAGTCGGTTAGTGACTACATCCGGGACTAAAAGCTCTAGTAGAAAGGAAAGGCGGAAAACTTGGCGGGAAGAGGTGGGAAATGGCGGAAAATATTTTTAGTCGGTTTGTGACTACATCCGGACTAAATGTGTCTTGAACAATGATCATGTTTGAAAAACCTTCATAAAATTACCTATCATGTTCGAGGTTTCATGGCTTTCGGTCCAAATGACCGATGTTATGTCTTGAATCACGGCATAGTTTGTGATGTTGTGCCCATATTATGCATGTGTGTGGACATTGGTATGGAGAACAATGTTGCGGAGGAAGTTTTCCTTTTTGTCGCGGAAAAGCCCTTTTCCATTTTTCGAGCGCAAAAACGGGTTTTGTGAAGTAACCACCAAAATGCCGTTTCGAATGCTACCGTCCTATTTTCCTAAAATACTAGACCACCTTACATGGACTATATCCCAACCGGTACATCTCAAACCTTTTCGTCCATCCGGTAAAAGGACAAATGTCTGTAGAATCGGCGGAAGTGGGTCGGTTTGTACTACATGTACATGATCTATCGCCGTGATTTTTGAAAAAATCATTTTAGACTCGCAATATGTGGTTTCTTCAGAGATCCAATGCAAGTTCTAACGATGCCCGTCCCTATCTTCATGCACACCGGTTCGACCATAGTTAGAAATTCAAATAATTCAAAAGCAGGCATAATAAATTCAAAAAATCCGAACAATGAAAATCCTTGGCGTGGTGTCATATTATGTTACATAGTTGAAAGGAAAACACCAGACTTGGTATATTGATCATGTTTGAAAAAACCTTCACAAAATGACCTATCATGTTCGAGGTTTCATGGCTTCGGTCCAAATGACCGATGTTATGTCTTGAATCACGGCATAGTTTGTGATGTTGTGCCCATATTATGCATGTGTGTGGACATTGGTATGGAGAACAATGTTGCAGGAGGAAGTTTTCCTTTTTATGCATACGGAAAAGCCCTTTTCCATTTTTCGGCAAAAGCGAATTCGTTTTGTGAAGTAACCACCAAAATGCCGTTTCGAATGCTACCGTCCTATTTTCCTAAAATACTAGACCACCTTACATGGACTATATCCCAACGGTACATCTCAAACCTTTTCGTCCATCCACGGTAAAAGGACAAATGTCTGCCGAATCGGCGGAAGTGGTCGGTTTGTACTACAGTACATGATCTATCGCCGTGATTTTTGAAAAAATCATTTTAGACTCGCAATATGTGGTTTCTTGAGAGATCCAATGCAAGTTCTAACGATGCCGTCCCCTATCTTCATGCACACGGTTCGACCATAGTTAGAAATTCAAATAATTCAAAGCAGGCATAATAAATTCAAAAAATCCGAACAATGAAAATCCTTGGCGTGGTGTCATATTATGTTACATAGTTGAAAGGAAAAATACGGACTTGGTATATTGATCATGTTTGAAAAAACCTTCACAAAATGACCTATCATGTTCGAGGTTTCATGGCTTTCGGTCCAAATGACCGATGTTATGTCTTGAATCACGGCATAGTTTGTGATGTTGTGCCCATATTATGCATGTGTGTGGACATTGGTATGTAGAACAATGTTGCAGAGGAAGTTTTCCTTTTTGTCATACGGAAAAGCCCTTTTCCATTTTCCGGCGCAAAAAGCGAATTCGTTTGTGAAGTAACCACCAAAATGCCGTTTGAGAATGCTACCGTCCTATTTTCCTAAAATACTAGACCACCTTACATGGACTATATCCCAACCGGTACATCTCAAACCTTTTCGTCCATCCGGGTAAAAGAACAAATGTCTGTAGAATCGGCGGAAGTGGGTCCGGTTTGTACTACGGTACATGATCTATCGCCGTGATTTTTTGAAAAATCATTTTAGACTCGCAATATGTGGTTTCTTCAGAGATCCAATGCAAGTTCTAACGATGCGTCCCTATCTTCATGCACACCGGTTCGACCATAGTTAGAAATTCGGATAATTCAAAGCAGCATAATAAATTCAAAAAACGGCATATAAGTTCAAAATCCAAACACTTCTTATGTTTAAAGTTTTTCTAAATTCCAAATTGATATTAAAAAATATAAGTTAATTCATTTTTAATTGTAAATGGTTCATATTTTAAATGGTTACATAAATTATTTTTTAAAACAGAAAATGTTTTGAATTATTTATTTAAATCCAAACACTTTTTATGTTTAAATTTTTTCTAAATTCCAAATTAATATTCAAAAATATAAGTTAATTCAT
Organism: Avena longiglumis; assembly: GCA_030063025.1. Lineage (NCBI taxonomy): Eukaryota > Viridiplantae > Streptophyta > Magnoliopsida > Poales > Poaceae > Avena > Avena longiglumis. Next base: position 475,065,283 of record CP125975.1, on the reverse strand, counting down.
TTTAAAAGGTTACATTAATTATTTTTTAAAAATAGAATATGTTTTTGAATTATTTATTCAAATCCATACACTTCTTATATTTAAAGTTTTCTAAATTCCAAATTAATATTCAAAAATATAAGTTAATTCATTTTAAAGGTTACATTAATTATTTTTAAAATAGAATATATTTTGAATTATTTATTCAAATCCATACACTTCTTATATTTAAAGTTTTTCTAAATTCCAAATTAATATTCAAAAATATAAGTTAATTCATTTTAAAAGGTTACATTAATTATTTTTAAAAATAGAATATGTTTTTGAATTATTTATTCAAATCCATACACTTCTTATATTTAAAGTTTTCTAAATTCCAAATTAATATTCAAAATATAAGTTAATTCATTTTAAAGGTTACATTAATTATTTTTAAAATAGAATATGTTTTTGAATTATTTATTCAAATCCATACACTTCTTATATTTAAAGTTTTTCTAAATTCCAAATTAATATTCAAAAATATAAGTTAATTCATTTTAAAAGGTTACATTAATTATTTTTAAAAATAGAATATGTTTTTGAATTATTTATTCAAATCCATACACTTTTTATGTTTAAAGTTTTTTAAATTCCAAATTAATTATCATTTAAAAACATTACAAATTTAAACCCCAAAATAAAAAAAGCGGAACAGAGAGAAAATAATGAAAAAATTTGAAAGCAGAATACGTCGGTTGGAGCCACCAACCGACGGAAGAGTCCTAGCAGCGCCCTTCACTGCTGAAAATTGGACTATAGGTCGGTTGGTGGCTCCAACGGGACGTATGCCTGCTAGTCCCGGTTGGAGCCACGAACGGGACTAAAGGCCCTTTATTATAACAGCGCGTGCCTCTCTTCTTCTTCCCTTCCCCACTCGCCTCTGCCGCCATCGCCGACGGCCAGCGCCTTGCTTGCCCGCCACCGTCGCGCTCCCGTGACTCCGTCGTCACGCCTCCGCCTCCGCCGCCACCGCGTCTCTTCCAGCCGACGGCAAGCGCCGCCGTGCGTCTCCTTCCCGACGGCAGGCGCCCGCTCTCTACTTCCGTCGACGATCGCCCTTCCCCCGCAGCGTCAGTGCACGCCGCCTCCCTGCCCTCTCTCCTCCCCTCTCTGCTGGTGGTGGTGCATCGTCGCCCCGTTTCCTCCACCGCCGCCGTTTCCCCCCCATGCGTCAGTGCGGGCGGCGTGGCCCACGGTGGCTTGATGTGGCCTAGGGCCCAGGACTTTCGATGTGATGGCTAGGTTCTGTCTTGGTAAAAAAAAACCAACCCTTTGCTGATGTCATATTGACACAGTAATTCAATTTTAAATGATTTAATAATTCCAGAAATTGATATAAACTTGTAAATTCAATATCTTTTTATTTATAAGTCAGAAAAATACAAATAATATATCAAATTGTTTAGAAAAATGAAACCTATCTATTTAACCTATAATAATGCATTGTTCAACAATTTAAATGACAAGTATAATTATAAGAACAAATGCACCCCTCTCATATGTTCCGGAGTTTCCCCGAGTTAGGGTTTTCACCCGTCGGAACCCCGATTAAATCGTCGAGCATGTCTTAGGGTTACATTCCAATGCAAATTAACTTGTCATATCATCATACTTGCTTGAGCATTGCATCGATGCCATGTGTTGATTGTTTCCCTTTCTTTTCGGTGTTTCGATTATTAGGTTTATTATTAGTTAGGTATTATTAGGTTTATTAATTAGTTTGGTATTATTGGTCTTCGACCCCTTGGTCGATCAATGGGTAGCCCTGCACCCGATTCACATTGTCGATCCTTTGGTTAGATAAGGAATCATTAATACCCCTTAGGTGCATGTGGGTTCGACGATGTGCCTTCGCCAGCATTCTGAACCCTCTTAAATCGATTCCAATATGGTATTTTGTTAGTATCTAGTGTTACCTATCTGTGGATAGTTTCCTTTTGTACCTTATACTCATGTTCCCTCTCATATGCATCGGAGGTTTCTCGAACTAGGTTACACCTCGGAACTCCTAATATTGATTTTAGTTGATTTTAGCTAGAGTTACCTATCTACTACATGGTTTCCTTTTGTAGCTAGGTTTAGGGTTTCTCTTCATTTTATTATTGTGTATGTATATTTTAGGGTTTCTCCTTAACTTTCTCCTTTAGCCGCTTTGACTTATTCGTTTTCCACCTATGCGTAAAATATGGACCCACGTCGAGACGAATAAAAGGAAGAGTTGATCCAAGGTGTGATCCGTGGGGAAGATAATTTAGACGTATCAACGTTTACGAACAACTCGGTGAGGGTGATCCTCTTTTACCAGTAGACAACTTGTTTGAGGTTGAAGGTGTTGCCTTCCTTGAGAAAGCGATGCCTTGTGTAACCGAGAAGGCACCGCTCCGCGAGGTGCATGTAATATAAATCAATTCATTAATTAATCATCTGCTATCTATATAGAAATAGTAACGATGATCTTTCTTCTTTAGCCCTCGGATCGAAGGAATCTCTGAAAAGAGCGACGAGGCCCAACCAAAAAGTTGGAAGACCATGAGAGGTTCAGATCGAAGATGTCATGAGCAATGAGGCCAAGCGACTCGAAGTTATCGCAACCAAATTTGTGGCACAATGCGGAGTAATCGTTAGGGACTTAATCCGATCACCATTAGAAATTGGAATAGGCCTGCTAATGCGGATGAAGAGGAACATGTTTATTTGTCCCTAACCACGCCAAAGATTTCTTGTGGAAGAGGCTCATGGTTAATTTCAAACTACGAAGATAGAGCTGGATCCAAATGCGGAGGATCCGATTGAGGGGCATTACAACATGGGAGAGCCATGGAGGCTAAGGTCGAGAGTGGGCTTTGAAGAAGATGGCCCGATGTTTCACCAACTGGAAGAAAAGATTGCACCTTGACTATGTCGTGAAAGAGAAGACTCGGATTTCAAGAAGACTCGGTTTGAAGATAAAACCATTACAGGCTGAGTTTGTGGAATACAAGACATCGGAAAAGCTAAGGAAATGTCGCAAAGAATAAGCTGAATCTTGCTAACAAGAAGTATCACCATACTATGGGGCAAGGTGGCTCTGGTGGCATTCCTAAGTGGGAGAAACTTGAGCGAGGCTGCGTGATAAAAATATCACCCGAGATGCGATTGGGTAGAACGTGCAAGGAATTGGTTTTACGGGCATGGGGCACGTTGGACTCGGAAGGAGGTGTATATATACCATACGACATAAAGAAGACCCTTGCCAATCGAGAGGATGAGAAAAGCGGTAAAGGCATTAAAGATGGGGACTTCATTCCCGATAGAGAATGATGAGCTCACACTCGCCCTGGAAATAAGGAACATGATGGGCGAACACGAGGCACAATAGGCTCCCAATCATGGAGGACTGGGTTTCGAAGAGGAAGAAATATCTGATAGAAGCCGTCGGAGGAGTAAGGACAGGCGGCGGTTGAAGCGAAAGTCGAAGAGCGAATGCGTTTAATTGAAGAACGATTAAAGCAACAACAAGATGAAATTAACTCACTTAAAGAGCAAAGTACTACGGCGCCCCATCTCAGCAGACTGCGCATTCGATGCTACCGTCCTATCGAATAATCGAAAAAGCAGTGTGGCTTCCACCGAGGTCCCGGGTGATGACAATGGCGATGCCGATGATGCACCGACGATGGCTCCTGTTGGCTACCCAGTGGATGATATCACAGAGATGACACACTGCGAGCTACATGTCAAAGTTGTGAACATATCAATGAAGGTGGCGGTCGGCTATGCCTTACCAATTGGACCCACACCAACTTACCACTGTCGTCCGGTTCTAGAGGGCTACGCTGTTGTCGGCGTGGATGAAATCATGCCCACCTTTGAGGTTTTGGATCTTCACTACCCTGCTGGTGAAGGGGATGTGTCTTTGGGTGGCGCAAAAACGTCACCATTCTATGGCCGAAGGATTGTATCGTGCTTCGAAATCACACGCCAAGGACATCTTCACCGCCGTCTCACCCGTCTCCAGCGAGGTCGTCGCCGCCGCGGCAACCGTCTTCGTCGCCTCACCGCTCCGTCGCCTCACCGTCTCGGTGCAGCCATCGCGGCGCCTCGGGATAAAAAGCGTAAGCGTCTGCTCTTGTGTCGTGGCGATCGCCAAACGTAAACAAGAGCCTCTTCCAAAAGTACCAACGGTTCCTCCCAAGAGAGCTTATGTCTTGAAGAGGAGGCTCGGCGATCGTTGATCACGAAGCAAGCGTTTTAAGCTGGAGGCGTCCGAAAGAGCCAGAGTTCCCGGACCAAAGAAGAAAAAGCCAAAGTGTTGAAAATGCTAAAGACTCTTCATCAACCCGAGCCAAAGCTGTCATCGGACTATGAGCGTTCTATTCTCAAGTCACATGCGGCACAAAAAGCCTCAAGAGCGATCTTGATGCAAGCGGAAATCTGTTGCCCGGCTCGGAGAACAAGCAAAACGACTTGCGCCCTCTCAAGGTGATTTCTCAAACCAATGTGGGGTCGAGCAAATATGGGGCGAAGAGCGGTATGATCCAGGTAGTTACTGTCTGGAGAAGTGCCGCTGCTCAAGGTATGAGTATTGCCCAGTACTTATCCCAGTTAGAGTTCTTCCCCGTGAGTGAAGTAGCATACAAATACCAGTATGGAAAACCTCTCGTCAAACCTGAGGAGGTAAACAATCTTACAACAAAAATGCGAAGATTGCATAACTGGTACATGCACGCCACAAGGGCGGGCTAAGCGGATAGTCTTGAGGTTACAAAAAGCATCATGGGAAAGAAAGTGATGACATGATATCCATTGAATTTGTTGAGCTATTTCAATTATTCAATCAAGGCGCCTTGGACAAATCGCTCATCGGTGCCTATTGTGCGTAAGTACTAATTCTGTAATTAACTTAGTCTCTAGCTATCTCACTTTGTTTATTGCATGTATATAATCATCTTGTAATGTGCGTAATGAAGATTCTCGAATGCAGCAGAGGACAAATCTATGATATTGGCTTCATTGACCCATATTGGGTTCATGAAGCTAATCTCAAAATAAGCCCCAGGATACGGAGGATAATATAGTACACGCGTTAAGGTTTCAAGAAACCAAAGGAAATACTTTTTCCTTACAACTTCGAGTGAGTGTTATTGTCTTGTATACACTTTCTATTTCGCTTACTCGATGTTAAGTATATAATTGATTAGTTATGCATTCGCAGCTTCCACTATATTACATTAATCATTAAACTTGACAAAGGCGTGTACTAGTCATGGACTCAAACATAAACCCCTTGAGACGTGGAAGGACATGCGATACTTCTCCGGTAATTCTAATCATTACGACACTATATCGGCAACGTTCGTGAATTTTATGATATCAAGTACTTAATAACTTCTTTTATTCGTTTTCTTCGGGCGGCTTGAAGCGGTTCACCAAGAAGGCTAGGGGTGTTTGGAAAGAGGAGCTTACATTTCAACCACTAGATGTAAGCACCACTAGCTATATCCGGCGCATCTCTTTGATTCTAGTTTTGATACGATTATTATCATGCTTGATTATTATTTTGATTGAACTATGTTCTCGTAAAGTGCCCGACGCAGGACGGTAACAATCTATGTGGATACTATGTATGCGAGTTCATCCGGCAGACGTGCGATGAGAAGGGCAGAAATTTAGAGCAACTCCACGTATGTAAACAATTTCTATAGTTTTATTTTCAAACAAATTGTGTTTAGTTTCATTCATATAGGTGACTCCTTTTTAAATCAGATCGAGCGTCTACGGGACGGTCTTACGCCAAAGGATCGCATCTGAGCAATTCAGAGGAATTGGCGGGATTCTTGGATGCAAGTCCTAGACCCGAAGGGAATACTATTCTGCTGTGTATAGACAATAGGGATTGTAAAAATAGCAACTCGATCCGTGTATAGACAAGGGAATACTTTTGTATGTAGTGCATGAACTCGATCCGTGTATTGAATGTAATATTGTCATGATGATCTTGTGTAATACAAGGTTCCTTCATTGATAAGTGCAAAACACTAAATAAACAATAAAACAACCTAAATGAATTCTCTTGCCGTGGCACAAAAGTGGCGAAAATGCCGCCGGCAACAAAATGTGCAAAATGAATTCTCGCCGGCGGAGAAATGAGCTAAATCTACTGCCGCGAAGAAGTTATTAGTCCGGTTCGTGTTAACCGACTAATGCTCCACCCTCGCTTTGCTGCTGCCACGCGTGCACCCATTTGTCCCGGTTGGTGGGGCAACCGGGACTAATGGTTAGAGCTTTAGTCCCGATTGCCCTGTCCCGGTTGGGCAACCGGGACTAATGGCTCTTACCAACCGGGACGCATGGGCCGTTCTGCACTAGTGCGTGTTCCGAGACCATGTCTGTACATTCTAGGCTCGTCAAGATCAAACCTTAGCTTCTGCATGAGCAAATCTGGCTTGCTCACGTTGTATACACTCGCAGAATCTAACACACCCGATCATCACGTGGTGCTTCGAAACAACGAGCTTTAGCAACGGTGCTTACTAAGGATGAACACTTTAAAACTTGAAATTTTGTGCTTGAGGGATCATCTTATAATGCTACCGTCGTGAACTAAGCAATACAAGATGCATAAAAGGATTAACATCACATGCAATTCATAATATGTGATATGATATGGCCTTTCTTCTTTGTGCTTCCGATCTCCATCTTCTAGCACGAACATGATCTCCATCATCACCGACATTGCATCAAGGTCATGATGCTTCTCCATGGTTGTCGTCCACCAGCTTCAACTATTACAACTACTTTGGATAGACACGCGGGTCTTAACAGAATTTAAAGACAACCATATGGCTCCTGCCGGTTGCCAACTTACAATAAGGAACATTGCATACATCATATATAATCACAATCTTGGCCATATCACATCACAGCACACCCCTGCAAAACAAAGTTAGACGCCTCTAATTTTCTTTGCATATTTTACGTGGTTTGGGGCTTTCAATAAGTGTCGCTCTAACTTACGAACAAGAACCACAACATTGATACTAGTATTGTCAATCACCCGTTGTAAATTTAATCATAACTATGTTGGGAGAAACAGGCACCCGCAAAGCCACTTATGCAATACCAGTTGCATGTCAAGCGTGGAGCAAGTCTCATGAATGATGTCATGTAAGGTTAGCCCGGGCCGCTTCATCCCAACATACCGCAAGATGCAAAGTACACAAGAAGCAATCGACAATAAAAGCATCAACGCCCACAATGACCATTGTGTTCTACTCGTGCAAACAGATCTACATATAGACATGGCTCTGATACCACTATAGGGGTTCGTAGCATGGAAAACAAAAAATTTCTACCGCATGAACACACAGTCAAGATCTAATCTATGATCAAGCCAAGATCTATCTACTAGATTGTAGCAACGAGTCAATAGAGTACTAACCCTCGAAGATCCAAAGCGGTTAACGAGAGCAGATTCTCATGGATGATGTAGTCGTACACTCCCGATCTCAAGATCGCGCAGACGATCCTTCCGTTCGGCCAGCGCTTCAATCGGTCACATGTTAGATTTTCGATGAAGACCTTCCTCTCCCTTGTTCCAAAGAAAATGGAGGTTGTAGCACTCTCGCGATTCCTAAAGACAACGTGGCAGTGAAGTAGAGGGGAGATCCCGCAGGGCTTCGCCTTAAGCCGGAGCGAGTATGGTGGACTATGAGAGAGCCCTCGACGATCTAGGGTTTAGACACGCCGAGGAAGAGGTGCTAGAGCCGGCGGCTAGGTCTTGGTGGTGCCCAAGTCGGCGGCAAGGAGAACCCTGGGAGGCGGCGGCAGCTGCAGGAGGTGGTGGCGCCAAGCTAGGGTTTAGAGGTAGGAACTTGTGTGTCTAGGAGGGGAGCCCTTCCCCTCCTCTTATAGGTGGAGGGAGGCATGCACGGGAGGAGTCCTCCCAACTCGGACCCAAGGTGGGCCGGCGGTGGGAGGAGGAACTCCTCCCCCAAGTCGGTTTCAAACCTCCTTTTCCTCTTTCCCAAAACTAGTCGTTTGACTTTCAAACTAGTTGTTTGAATTTTTCAAACTAGGATTTGAATAAACAACATTCTAAACAGGACTTTCCTTATATGAATCTTATTTTCCGGACCATTCCGGATCTCCTCGTGATATCCCGGATCTCATCCGAGACTCTAAACAACATTCGGTCTCTTTCTCATCATTCCATAACTACTCAAACAACGTCGAATCCTTAAGTGTGTCTCCCTACGGTTCGTGAATTATGCGGACATGGTCGAGACACTTCTCCGAACAATAACCAATAGAGGAATCTGGAAATTCATATGGCTCCCACATATTTATACGATTACTTTGCGATCGAATGAACCACTTACATACGATACCAATTTCCCTTTGTCTCACGATATTTTACTTATCCGAGGTTTTGATCGTCGGTATCTCTGCATACCTAGTTCAACCTCGTTACCGATAAGTACTCTTTTCTCGTTCCCGTGATATGTGATCCCTTGTGAGCCAGTCACATGTTTGCAAGCTAATTGGATGACATTTCACCGAGAGGGCCCAGAGTATATCTATCCGTCATATGGATGGACAAATCCCACTCTTGATCCATGTGTCTCAACCAATACTTTCCGAACACTCAATGCCACCTTTATAGCCACCCAGTTACGGTGTGGTGTTTGATGTCATCAAAGCATCCATCCGGTAAAGGTGATATGCATGATCTCATGGTCGGAGGAATTAGGTTACTATGTATCAGAAAGCATATAGCAGTTGAACTATTAAAATGACTTGATCTTTATGCTACGCTTATCTATAGGAGTATGTCCATCACATCATTCTCCTAATGATATGACCCTGTTGTTAATAAAATCTCTATGTTCATGATCAGGAAACCATGATCATATATTAACCAACAAGCTAGTTTAACAAGAGGCTTTACTAGGGACTCTTTTATGTTTACAAATCACACAAGTATTAATGTTTCATGTTAATACAATTATAGCATGATATGTAAACATTTATCATAAGTATGAAGATATGATAATAACCACTTTATTATTGCCTCTTGGGCATATCTCCAACAGTCTCCCACTTGCACTAGAGTCAATAATCTAGTTTCAAACCTTTGTGTATTCAACACCTATGGCTTTCTGGTGTCGTATGTACACGATTGCTAGTGGTCAACCGATCTCCGGATCTGACGCTTCCAGGTCCGTGTGTAATTGCATGTCTTTGCGTCTCTACGCATCACTCATTCTCTAATGAGATGGCTTTGTATAATTTTGGTCCTTTGGTGAGACCTTTAGTTCTTTGGGGTTAAAACATGTTGATAATATTGTCGTACAATATATCTTCATAGTATTATCCCGCTATGAACTACACCTAGTTTGATAACAAACTACTTGACCCAAATGCCCTCTTTAGCTGCTATGATAGCAGTCATATACTTAGCCTTTTGTTGTAGTATCTGTCACAATGTCTTAAATTTGGAACTCATCCAAATCCATTATGGAACTTACTTTCCATTATATTGTTCCACCCTTAGTTTAGATTGAGATAAACTTAATTTGTACTTTGTGACAAAACTAGTATCAATGTAGTACTTTTACAATGAACTAACCATCTATTTGTCACTTCTACAAACAATATATTCTTAGTTCTTCCAAAAGATCATAAGAATATCCTTAATATTGTCCAATGATCATCTTATGAATCATTCTGGTATATGCTCACATCATTTAGAGCATAGGACATATCTGGATTTGTACATATCACAACATAATTGATATAAATACTCTTTGTGATTTCATACATCAAGTATCAATCTATACTTGAATCTTTTTTTCACTCACCAAGTGTCAATACACTTGAATATATCATCAATATTGAACTCATTCAATCCTTTCTGTGTGACAAGAACCTTTCTTGTAGTTTCTATATTGAACTCATTCAATACATCATCTATGTACTTTTGGCACAACCATATTAGCGTCTATTGATGCTAAATATTTGGGTTTTGCCTAAGCCTTTCATCGAGATGAAATTCTTATCTTGTGTTAATAAAAGATACATCATTTCCAATCAACAATATGTCTTCCACATAATGTATTAGAAACATGTCTTAGCGCTCCCACTTAATTTCTTGCAAATGTAAGCATCTTCATTGTCTCTGATGAAATTAAACTCTTTTAACAGTTTCATCATAGTGAAGATTCCAACTCCGTAATGCTTACTTCAACCATTGAAGTTTGCATATGCATTTAGCATCCTTTGAATTAACAAAACCCTTTGGACCGTGTCATGCACACATCCTAGGTAACCCTTCTATTAGAAGAATTTGTTTTGTTTATCCAACACATAACAAAATTATATGTCGTTGTTGCTACATTAATCCGTCTAGACTAAATATCGCTATGAAAGATCAAATCTTGTCATAGTCAACCCTTAAACATTGTTGTGAACTCTTTCCCAACATTTCGACCATATTCATGTCTATTTCTTTATAGATCCAAACACAACTATAAGGTCTTACACCTTTCTCGAGGGTCCTTCAAGTTCAAAACTTGATTTCTCATGTATGGAACTATCACGGATTTTATGGCTTCAAGCCATTTGACGGAGTCAGGGCCCATCATTGCTTCTTTGCATGTAGTCGGTTCATTATTTTCAAATAATGATTCAACCCTCAAATCTTGGTATTTGATTGTTTACCCGACCTACTTGTTTCAATAGGAACTTAGATCTCCGTGACCACAACCTTTGAGGCACGTGAGCCATGAGCATTGTTGCTGCCTCCGGAAAACTTTTCGGCGCTGCGCAACTATGCACATATAGCTAAGGTTCTTTTAACCTTATCAAAGTTCTATTGTCCCCCCACTTTACTTTTCACGAAAAATTCCTTCTCAAAGAAACTTGACGTTCTAAGCAACAAACACTTTTGTCTCTTGTGTTATGGAGGAATACTTAACAGTTATTCGAAATAACATACAAAGACAGGTTTATCCGACTTTGGTTGCAAACATCTTTCTTATGAAAAGCATACCAATGTTTTAAGAAAGGACAACTTGGGTTTTATCCCAAACCATAACTTTATATGGTGTCATTCCAACGGATTATGATGAAGCTCTTTTCAGTGGAAAAAACGGTAGTCTCTCAAGATTTTAATCTTTAAAATATAATGGCATTTTATGAATTACACCTTTGATCTCACCATGTCAAACAAGGTTTAATTACATATCTCGAATGCTCCATACTCTTATGGTGTTTCGGGACATGCAAATCCACAGAACGATTCCTTAAATCTTAGGTATTATGCTAAACTTATAACTCAAATATCTTCCTTTATGATCTTATCATAAACTATTTATATTCTTGTTACAATGATCTTGCACTTCATCTTGAAAGTATTTGAACTTTTCAAATGTTTCATACTTCATCCTTATTAAGTAAATATTCATATATTCACTTAAATTTTCGGAGAAAGCATATGAAGTTGAAATCCATCGCTCTTGACTACACATAATGGACTTCGTACAATAATATGTACAAGTTCCAATAGGCTAGTCATTCGTTCCCTTTTGGCCTATGAACAAAGTTTTAATTATCTCTAGGAAAGTTTCACAAGCGTCATGTGATCAAAATCAAAAGACTCCAAAATTCCATCCACATGGAGTTTCTTCATGTTTTCTTTCAAATATAATTTAAACGGCGATGTCACTACCTAAGTGATCTATCAATCAATTTGTATTTCGACATTTTTAGCACTAGTTTTATGGATGTGATTTCTCCAACGAGATTTGTGAATCATCCATCTTTTATGGATTACGGCAATTATTTGAACAACCCTTTTGTTCTCATAATACCTGATAAAACAAATCTTGAAGGCAAGCTTTGACGTTTAACGAGCAACACAATAACCTTTTATTTGTTCTCGATGAACATCATCACATATTCTTTTGCTAGTTACATAGGCCATTGTAGTTCATGAATTGTGTTGTTTCGTATGACGATTCACACCAACAAATTCAGTATCAAATACTTAAGAACCACATTGTTTAATAAGCAAAGAATATAGCCATAACATGTATATCATCTATATACTTAAACTGAACAATTCTAGTCTTTTCTTTTCTGCCATATATTTATGAGATTTTCTTTCAGTATTTCCTTTTCTGTTTGAAAGAATCTATCAACATCAATAGTGGAGTCATACATATGACACATAGTCCAAAGCGTGTATAGTTAAATACCAATGTCTTTGGACTTTCACTTTGAAGTAGATCACCATTATCAAATGTTTGGTGTTCTTTCAAATTCCTTTCTTTAGTAATCTCTTGGTGTAGTAAATATTTTACCTACATCAAATATTCACCCTTACCATGGAATTATTCATGATCGAGCTACTTTAGCTTATTGCGGTGAATCGCGAGTATAATGTTGCTCTCCAAAACCTTTTGGTGGTTTAGGACAACTAGTGTCTCCAACCTTTTGCAACTTCTCATCAAATATGAGAACATGTCTTTTGCCATATTATACTCTATCATGTTGCAACCAAAACTTCGTTTCAGATATCACAATATCTTCCACACATTATGGTTTCTGAAACAACTCTTTCAGATCCTAGATAACCTTGATATTAAGACAATCCTTTGAATATCAAGAATCATGGAGACAAACATGATACTTATACACTAACACTTGGAATTGTCACTCTTGTTTTAATACCAATTATTAAACTTCATGGAGTAACCGGAACTTTACTGAAAGTTTGCAATAGGACTTTTAAACTTTAGATTAACACTTCAAAACAATACGATACCAGTTCGTAAAGTAACTAACCAGAATTCTATAGTTCTATCATCTCAATTAAAACCAAGCGCAAGGTGGTAAACGGATGCCAATGACTACAACAATTATGCAAATTCACTTTGATTTAATTTATGATAAATAGTGTTCAACTTTTAATCATATTGTCGTTGAACTCCCACTCAAAACAATATCCCTCACATTGTTTTAGTGATCACACGAACCAAATCCACCACATCAAAACCGATCATCATGAGAGTTGATGTAGCTTCAATGGCGAACAATCAACATGTTCATCATATCTACTATATGACTCATGCTTTACCTTTCGGTGATCCGTGTTCCGAGACCATGTCTGTACATTCTAGGCTCGTCAAGATCAAACCTTAGCTTCTGCATGAGCAAATCTGGCTTGCTCACGTTGTATACACTCGCAGAATCTAACACACCCGATCATCACGTGGTGCTTCGAAACAACGAGCTTTAGCAACGGTGCTTACTAAGGATGAACACTTTAAAACTTGAAATTTTGTGCTTGAGGGATCATCTTATAATGCTACCGTCGTGAACTAAGCAATACAAGATGCATAAAAGGATTAACATCACATGCAATTCATAATATGTGATATGATATGGCCTTTCTTCTTTGTGCTTCCGATCTCCATCTTCTAGCATGAACATGATCTCCATCATCACCGACATTGCATCAAGGTCAATGATGCTTCTCCATGGTTGTCGTCCACCAGCTTCAACTATTACAACTACTTTGAATAGACACGCGGGTCTTAACAGAATTTAAAGACAACCATATATTCTGCCGTTGCCAACTTACAATAAGGAACATTGCATACATCATATATAATCACAATCTTGGCCATATCACATCACAGCACACCCCTGCAAAACAAAGTTAGACGCCTCTAATTTTCTTTGCATATTTTACGTGGTTTGGGGCTTTCAATAAGTGTCGCTCTAACTTACGAACAAGAACCACAACATTGATACTAGTATTGTCAATCACCCGTTGTAAATTTAATCTTAACTATGTTGGGAGAAACAGGCACCCGCAAAGCCACTTATGAAATACCAGTTGCATGTCAAGCGTGGAGCAAGTCTCATGAATGATGTCATGTAAGGTTAGCCCGGGCCGCTTCATCCCAACATACCGCAAGATGCAAAGTACACAAGAAGCAATCGACAATAAAAGCATCAACGCCCACAATGACCATTGTGTTCTACTCGTGCAAACAGATCTACATATAGACACGGCTCTGATACCACTGTAGGGGTTCGTAGCATGGAAAACAAAAAATTTCTACCGCATGAACACACAATCAAGATCTAATCTATGATCAATCCAAGATCTATCTACTAGATTGTAGCAACGAGTCAATAGAGTACTAACCCTCGAAGATCCAAAGCGGTTAACGAGAGCAGATTCTCATGGATGATGTAGTCATACACTCCCGATCTCAAGATCGCGCAGAAGATCCTTCCGGCGCTGCGTTCCAGCAGCGCTTCCGCAGTCGGTCACACGTTCGGTACTCGATGAAGACCTTCCTCTCCCTTGTTCCAGCAGACAGCGGAGGTTGTAGCACTCTCATCGCGATTCCGGCAGCACAACGGCGTGGTACCGGAAGTAGAGGGGAGATCCCGCAGGGCTTCGCCTTAAGCCGGAGCGAGTATGGTGGACTATGAGAGAGCCCTCGACGATCTAGGGTTTAGACACACCGAGGAAGAGGTTCTAGAGCCGGCGGCTAGGTCTTGGTGGTGCCCAAGTCGGCGGCAAGGAGAACCCTAGGAGGCGGCGGCAGCTGCAGGAGGTGGTGGCGCCAAGCTAGGGTTTAGAGGTAGGAACTTGTGTGTCTAGGAGGGGAGCCCTGCCTCTCCTCTTATAGGTGGAGGAGGTGCACGGGAGGAGTCCCTCCCCAACTCGGACCCAAGGTGGGCCGGCGGTGGGAGGAGGAACTCCTCCCCCAAGTCGGTTTCAAACCTCCTTCTCCTCTTTCCCAAAACTAGCCGTTTGACTTTCAAACTAGCCGTTTGACTTTTTCAAACTAGGATTTGAATAAACCCTCTATTTTGGTACAGCGATGACACCTAGTACATGATGCAATCATATCAACTTGATATAACACATTCATTTACCCTTTCCCCTCCGGAGTGCCGGACATTCCGGAACTTTCTAGAACATTCCCGATGAAAACACCGGAACCATTCTCCAACTCCGAAACAGGACTTTCCTTATATGAATCTTATTTTCCGGACCATTCCGGATCTCCTCGTGATATCCCGGATCTCATCCGAGACTCTGAAAAACATTCGGTCTTTTTCTCATCATTCCATAACTACTCAAACAACGTCGAATCCTTAAGTGTGTCTCCCTACGGTTCGTGAATTATGCGGGCATGATCGAGACACTTCTCCGAACAATAACCAATAGAGGAATCTGGAAATTCATATGGCTCCCACATATTTCTACGATTACTTTGCGATCTAATGAACCACTTACATACGATACCAATTTCCCTTTGTCTCACGATATTTTACTTATCCGAGGTTTTGATCGTCGGTATCTCTGCATACCTAGTTCAACCTCGTTACCGATAAGTACTCTTTTCTCGTTCCCGTGATATGTGATCCCTTGTGAGCCAGTCAAATGCTTGCAAGCTAATTGGATGACATTTCACCGAGAGGGCCCAGAGTATATCTATCCGTCATATTGATGGACAAATCCCACTCTTGATCCATGTGTCTCAACCAATACTTTCCGAACACTCAATGCCACCTTTATAGCCACCCAGTTACGGTGTGGTGTTTGATGTCATCAAAGCATCCATCCGGTAAAGGTGATATGCATGATCTCATGGTCGGAGGAATTAGGTTACTATGTATCAGAAAGCATATAGAAGTTGAACTATTAAAATGACTTGATCTTTATGCTACGCTTATCTATAGGAGTATGTCCATCACATCATTCTCCTAATGATATGAACCTGTTGTTAATAACATCTCTATGTTCATGATCAGGAATCCATGATCATATATTAACCAACAAGCTAGTTTAACAAGAGGCTTTACTAGGGACTCTTTTATGTTTACAAATCACACAAGTATTAATGTTTCCTGTTAATACAATTATAGCATGGTATGTAAACATTTATCATAAGTATGAAGATATGATAATAACCACTTTATTATTGCCTCTTGGGCATATCTCCAACACGAGGCGTATTGATCTAGTTAGTGAAGTTACAAGCTACAAGATGGTTTTCGAGAGCAGGGACACCACTGCAGCCAGTTTCAGGGATATGCCGACGGAGCCCAGTCCTCCGGCATCTCCGAGAAACTGTTCATAGAGGCACTCCCTAATATGTGAAATTAGTTAGCTCCGAGGCGTATTGATCTAGTTAGTGAAGTTACAAGCTGCAAGATGGTTTTCGAGAGCAGGGAAACCATCATGCAGTTTCGAGGAGATGCCGACGAGCGGGCCTCCCAAGATCTCCGAGAAATCGGTCATAGAGGCACTCGGTCCAGCCACAAAACGGGACTAACACTCAAGACATTTATTAATATCAAAAACTGAGACTACAAAACCGGGACTAAAGTCCACAAACCGCGAAAGATATCCTTCGGTCAAGCCACAAACCGCGAAAGACATGAACTAGAGTTACATAATATGAGCATGAACTTCTTGGCATATGTCATTCCTTATGACCGCTTCAGACGTAACCATGGAGCATCTTCTTTACTTAACGGAATGCTTGGGCCGTTTTCACCGTGAAGGGCGGAATTTCATCAAACTTATTATAATCTTCGACATGTCTCTTGTCCTCGATTCCCACGATGTTTCTTTTCCCGAAAGAACTATGTGACGCTTTGGCTCATCATATGATGTATTCGTTTGCATATTTTTTCTTTTTCGGTCCGGAGGACATGTCCTTCACATAGAAAACCCGAGACACATCATTGGCTAGGACAAATGGTTCATCTCTATAACCAAGATTGTTGAGATCCACGTTGTCATTCCGCATAACTGTTCTATCTTTACCCTTCCCCATTCAGTTGACCCATTTGCAGCGAAACAAAGGGACCTTAAAAGAGACTCCATAGTCTAGTTCCCATATCTCCTCTATGTAACCATAATATGTGTCCTTTTGTCCATTCTCGTCTATTGCATCAAAGCGGACACCACTATTTTGGTTGGTGCTCTTTTTATCTTGGGCGATCGTGTAGAATGTATTCCCATTTATTTCGTACCCTTGGAAATTCAATACAGTAGAAAATGGTGACGCGGCCAACAAGTATAGCTGATCTCAAACAGTGGTGTCATTCAAGAGATGTGTCCGCATCCAACCACCGAAAGACTTCATGTGTTCATCTGTAATCCATGATTCAGGCTTCCCCGGGTTTTTGGAGCGTACAATATTCTTGTGTTCCTCGATATACGGAGCTGCCAAGGTGGAATTATGTAGAACTGTGTAGTGTGCTTTAGTTAAAGAATCCCCGTCCCTCCATATCATTGCTTTCTTTCCCAACGTGCCTTTTCCACTTAGTCTTCCCTCATGCCGCGAGTCAGAAACACCAATTGGCTTAAGGTCAGGAATCAAGTCAACAAAAAACTCAATGACCTCCTCTATTCCATATCCCTTGGGATGCTTCCTCTGGTCTAGCACGGTTATGAACATATTTCTTTAAGACTCCCATGAACCTCTCAAAGGGGAACATATTATGCAGAAATACCGGACCGAGAATGGAAATCTCTTCCACTAGATGAACCAGGAGATGCGTCATAATATTGAAGAAGGATGGTGGGAACACCAATTCAAAACTAACAAGTCATTGTACCACATCCTTCTGTAACCTTGGCAGAATATCTGGATTGGTTACCTTCTAAGATATTGCATTGAGGAATGCACACAGCTTCACAATGGGTACTCGAACATTTTCCGGTAGAAGCCCCCTCAATGCAATCGGAAGCAACTGCGTCATAATCACGTGACAGTCATGAGACTTCAGGTTTTGGAACTTTTTCTCTGCCATATTTATTATCCCCTTTATATTAGATGAGAAGCCCGACGACACCTTGATACTGTAAAGGACTTCAAAAAAGATTTCCTTCTCTGCTTTGGTAAGAGCATAGCTGGCACGACTTAAGTGACGCCCTTTATCTGTCTTGTTATGTGTATGCATGTTCTTTGGGTCTTTCATAATTTGTTGGTCCTCCCGTGCTTTAGGTTTATCTTTTGTCTTCCCATACACGCCTAGGAATCCTAGCAGGTTCACGCAGAGATTCTTCATCACGTGCATCACGTCGATTGAAGAGCGGACACGCAGGACTTTCCAATATGGAAGCTCCCAAAATATAGATTTCTTCTTCCACATGGGTGCGTGTCCTGCAGCGACGTCGTTCGGAACTGATTGACCGTCGGGACCCTTTCCAAAGATTACTTCTATGTCCTTCACCATACCAAATACATCATCACCAGCAGGGAGTTCAGGCTTCTTCCGGTGATCTGCCTCACCTTTGAAATGCTTGCCTTTCTTTCTTACGGGATGATTGGTCAGAAGAAATCGTCGATTCGCCGGGTACACAACCTTCTTGCATTTATGCAAATATGTACCTTCGGTCTTATCTAAACAGTGGGTGCATGCCTTATATCCCTTGTTTGTTTGTCCTGAAAGGTTACTAAGAGCAGGACAATCATTGATGGTTACGAATAACAACCCTCGTAGATCAAATGGCTCCTGTTTGTTCTCATCCCACGCACATACACCTGGTTTGCCCCACAACTGTAAGAGTTCTTCAACTAATGGCCTAAGGTACACATCAATGTCGTTCCCCGGTTGCTTCGGGCCTTGGATAAGCACTGGCATCATAATGAACTTACGCTTCATGCACAACCAAGGAGGCAGGTTGTAGATACATAGAGTCACGGGCCAGTGTTGGATCGCAGCTCTGCTCCCCAAAAGGATTCATGCCATCCGTACTTAGACCAAACGATAAGTTCCTTGCGTCACCGCAAAGTCCGGGAAGTCTCTCGATTTTTCTACATGTGACCCATCGACGGTGTCTCAACTTCCCGCCTTTCTTACGGTCTTCTTTGTGCCATCGCAACAACCGGCATGCTCTTTGTTTCGAACATGCGTTTCAACCTTGGTATTATAGGAGCATAGCACATAACCTTAGCAGAACCCTCTTCCGAGGGGCTCTCCTCAACATCACTGTGGTCATCTCGTCTGATCTTATACCGCAACGCGTTGCATACCGGGCATTTATCTAAATTCTCATACTCCTTACCGCGGTAGAGGATGCAGTCATTAATGCATGCATGTATCTTTTGCACATCTAATCCCAGAGGACAGAGAGTCTTCTTTGCTTCGTAGGTACTCTTGGGAAGTTCGTTATGTTTTGGAAATTTCGGCTTCATTATTTTCAGCATCTTTTCAAATGAGGAGTCAGTTAGACCACACTCTGCCTTCCATCGCAAAAATTCCAGTGTGGTACCGAGCTTTGTGCTGCCATCTTCACAATTTCGGTACAACCATTTCTTGTGATCTTCTAAGATGCCCTCTAACTTCAACTTCTCATTTTCTATTTCACAGTCTCGCTTTGCATTAGAAATGACCCTACCAAGTTCATCAGCCGGCTCATCTGATGCCTGTTCTTCACCTCTTTCCTCTCCATTGTCTTCCATTGCAGTATCACTATATTCAGGAAACATATGATGATAGTTGTTATCATCATCTTCTTCTTCACCATCTTCCATCATAACCCCTCTTTCCCCGTGCTTGCTCCAGCAATTATAGTTGGGCATGAAACCTTTCATAATCAGGTGGCCGCGAATGATTTTCGAGGAAGAGTACTCCTTGTTGTTCCGACATTGAACACATGGACAACGTATAAATCCATTCTCTTTGTTTGCCGTAGCCACATCGATAAATTTATCCACGCCTTTGATATACCTGCCACGCCACGGTCACCGTACATCCATTCCCGACCGTTCATCTGCATCATATAAGTAAGTTTATCAAAAAACAGGACATCATAAATAGTGAAATAACCAATTCACACCGACACATGAATTGTATCAATGACCTAGAAAAGATAAGATTGCTAACCTCGATCGAGAGAAATAAAGAGGAGAAATCTCAAGTGCGTCTCGGACACCTTCTATATTTTTGTTCTATGAGAAATTCAACGGGATTATTCACTCAAACATTTCAACAAACACCTTCAATGCATGCATGAGAAAAAACTAGCACACCCCCTCACACCTTCCACCATTCGAAAAAACAGAGTGGAGGCAGAGGGGGCTAGGGCGTTGCATATATAGAGGGCAGGGGGTCTTTAGTCCCGGTTGGAGCCAGCAACCAGTACTAAAGGTGTGTGCCACGCCACGTGGCTGTGGACAAACCTTTACTCCCGGTTGGTGGCTCCAACCGGGACGCATGCCCCCTTACCAACCGGGACGCATGCCCCCTGGCCCCGTTCCCGCTCCAACCGGGACGCGTGCCAGCATTAGTCCCGGTTGGTGGCGCAACCGGGACAAATGCTCTAAGGGGTCGCGAACGGATAGCCCTTTTTCCACTAGGGTTGCTAGCACGCAACAGATACACTAACCAAAACTGCATATTTGAAAATCATCATATTAACGTCATATTCATACATAGGAGGGGGGTTTTGATCATCACAGATCAATATATATTTACAACAAAAAAATGGACATTGCGCCCTAAATCCAGTCTAACCCTAGCTACTACCGGCGGTACCTACTCACCGGAGCATCTATGGCGGCAACGTCGCTCGTCTACTCCTTGTCGGAGTAGTCGATGATGAAGAAGCCCTTTCGGGCTGGTGCTCGCTTGCGGAGCGGCGGCAGACGCGGCGGAGCTCGCTTTGCTCACGGGCGCGCTCGTCGCGTCGGCCCTTCGCGCGCTCCCACACATTGTAGACGAGGGTCCCAAGCGAGTTAAACTTTTCCTTGCGGACCACGTCATCCTCCTTCGAGCCGGAGTCTACCTCCTCCTCCGAGCTATCGTTGTCGGAGATGTGCCCCATCTAGTGGGAGCGGGAGGCTGCGCACACACCACCTGCGACGGCCCACTAATATGCGAACCAGCGCTCGCGGCCGCACGGGAGCTTCCCACCTCCGCATCGTACGCGGTGGGCCCAAACCCGAACCTGGCCCAAGCCAGGGAGGTCACGTGGGTGACGCAAGTGTGCCACACGCGCCTGCTCGGACCGGTTTTGGGGGGATGACCCAGGTAGGGTCAAGCTAAGGTAAAATGGCAAAGCCCACCGAGGCATAGATCGGAACAAGGCATGACCCGACCGATTTATATGAGGGCCGGATGAATAAGGGCTAGATCACCCTAAGATGAAGAGAATTGGCTTGACTCGGCCGACATATAAGGTATGTCAGCACGAGGTCTAGCGTGTTTTTTATTTGCAGGTGCGGGCTTGGCCGAGTCATATTGGACGAGTCCGAGTCAAGAGATAGCTTGCTCGAGAAGGATAAAGCGAGCCCCAAGTTCAATGTTGTCCTCTGTATCTCTCTTAGAAATCCACGCATAGATAAGCACTACAGACAAGGACCAGAGGGGCAGAGGGACAGAGGAGATGTCACGGAGGTGACAGTCCCAGATTCCAACATCCACATGTCGTTGGGCTCTGGATCTTTGCCGTTGATAGAAGGGCGACAGGGAAAGGAGCCCGCAAAATTACCCTTTTGAGAAGAGCATATTCCTAAAATATGTTGTGTAGCTCAGCCCTAGATGTAACATCGCCACCCCTTTATAAGGTGAGCTAGGGGCTCCTAGAGGGGGATCGATTCATTTTACACTTAGGTAGCTCTTGAGTTCTTCTTCCTCCTCTCTTTGATACAGCTTAAGGAGCAAGTGTAACCATTATTGATCTCAATACAAGATCTTGAGAGCATTCTGTGTGTAGAATCCACTACGATGGCATCTTCTGTGCCATCACCGCGACAGTTGGCGCCCACCATGGGGCCAGCAGCGGTGCTAGCTGGAGTCAAAATCCAGACAGGAAATTTCATCGCTACCGACGAGAATATCGTCTTCGGGATGGTGCAATACTTCGACCTATGGGACTACGTCAGTGACAATACGCACCACTTCGCCAGGCACCCTCCTCTGTGCAATGACGTCTTCATCAATCTTGGCGCGCACAAGATCTACGTCGGCGTGGACATATCCTGCATGTACCCATAGCGAGTCATTCTCGCAGGAGAGCCTCTCCTTTGCGCTGCTAGTGGTACGCGTATCACCTGCCCCACGGGCAGCGGCGAGGTAATGATGAATACTCCAGCCGCAGGTGGAGGAGCTGGCTCCAGCAAAGATCCGGTGGTGGCGGCAAAGATCCGGCGGCGGCAATCTCCTATAGGAAGCGATAGATAGCTTAAGTACTCATGTAGATCCTATTGTAGATCAGGCGCAGGCACATGCCAGAGTTAGAGAAAGTGCTAGAGGGAGCTAAGAGAGTAGCAGTTGCGCAGCAGTCACGAAACATTACCTTGCGTGAGTATGCTAGGGAAAATAAGCTTAACACTAGCCCAACTTGCATAGATGGTGTGAGGATAAGTGGAAAGAATCTACTTAGTGATATTAACAAGGAACATGTGCCGATACCAAATGACTCGGTAGATCCAGGATTGTCAAGGTATAGCACACCGGGGAAAATGTTAGGGCAGTAGATGCAATAGCTGCCGAGATACCTGCTCTGTCCGGCAAAGCCCGGTAGAGGCAGCAAGAAAGATTCAATGAACTGGTGCGTATAGCAAACTAGAAGAATGAGGAACTGCTCAAGAACAACCCAAAAAGGCCTGAAGGTTCCTGTGTCGTTCATTCGGCTGGGTTGCTCCAGCAAGATCAGCTTCTGCAACATCTTCACCCGATGGGGGCACAAGGAGAGAAGAGGTGGTAACCTCTAGGATAAGGAACAAGCGGCTTTGTCAATGGATCCGCAATATTTGCATATGTGTGTACCTTGCATAACTTGATATCACCTTGATCCACGAACTGGCGAATCAAATGGTACCGCATGAGTATGTGCTTGTTCTTCTGTTGTTGCCTAGGTTCCTTGGCTTGTGCAATAGCACCATTATTTTCACAATACACGTCTAACGGATTGGATGAGCCCTGAACCACACCAAGATCCATGAGTAAATTCATCATCCAAACAGCTTCCTTTGCTGCCTCCAAGACGACAATATACTCACCCTCACTACTAGGGAAAACCTTATGCGAGGCACACCTAAAAGCATATGCGAGGCGCATATCGTATGCGCCTCTAGCTTTGAGCCTCGCCTATTTTTTATGCGAGGCGCATATCTCCTATACTTCACATATGCGAGGCGCATATCGATATGCGCCTGCTATATATTATCGATATGCGTCTCGCATATGTGAAGTATAGGATATGCGCCTCGCATATGTTTCACAATGCGCCTCGTATATTTATAGTATATGCGCCTCCTATAGTGTCTTATATGTGCTTTCTATAATATTTCGAAATTCAAGTTTTACAGATCACTATAAATAATACTATATGGATATTCAAATATACAATACAGTCCAGAATACAGTATAAACAACACAGAATTTTTCATAAACTTGCAATTGGCCAAAGCATAATAGAACCAACATGAATACAATACATTACACATCAATCGCGACATACGAGTTCATACATCAAGTAGAATCAAGAAGTGCCAAGTTTTCAAACAACACCAAGTGTTTCTGCCACAAGTTCACACCTCCGAGTACAAGTTCACAATCACATTACAACTTCGACAACAGAGCTCTAGCTAGATGAAGTAGATCACATAACCTACCATGAAGAGCAACAAGGTGGTAGTCACGAGAAAGTTCCTCCACTTCTTCCTCCCGTGCCTCCTCCACTTCTCTTCCGCCACCTCTCTACTCTCGTAGCCTTGGTAGTTGTTGCTCGTGAAGTTATTCACTTGCTTCTGGCAGTCTTTCCACTCCTCGTACACACCTGGAACCCGACCGAAGTACATGGCATAGCACTTCTTCGCCATCTCCTACACACAAGAAAGATGATATTAGTTATGTTAGTAGAAAGCAATAGCTAGCAGTTCACAAGATAGAATTATGCATATATATGGGTGCAACAAGATGTAAGAAATCACGTTCTAAACATTGGCATTTCGAAGAAAGCCAAAAAAAATCAAACCAAGAATGACTTGGATTAGTGCCTCATACTTAGGTTGGGCACGGAAATAACAATGCTCGTTGTTCGATCTCGTGCAGCAAGTAGAGTATATGCCCAAATTACTAGTCTAGTTGGCACACCAAATCGAACAACAGGATAGTCATACAAGTGAGGGATCCGCAGAGGAAGACCTGCTACCAATTGGTGGGCAAAACGTTTGAGAAAGAGTCCTGAATGCAATGTGTTTCTAAGAGACTACTATTTGGAATCATGTGAAATAATTACATATGGTGGTACCATCCAAAAAAAAAGGACAAATGTATCTATCAGCTTATCAACTAGACAACGACCATTAGCACACCATGATTTCCTTCCATTGCAAAGAAACTAGACGTCCATGTTCCATGAACCTACTTCCATAATATACCTTGCTTTTATAAAGAACACATCATTGTCATGCAGACCCAACTCTCCAAACATTTCTTATGGGTAATCATACAATACAATCCCTGAATTCCCCAAGTGAGACTTGGTGTTCGGATAAAATAACTGAATTCCCGTAGCTGAAGCCTAAATGATAAAATCACTTCACTCCCAACATAAAGAACCCAATTATATCGAACAATTTTGTATGATGAACTAACACATCCCACCAAAATATTTTTAAGGGATTTTACGATTTGACAAACCAACTTCGGATCAGATCTATAATTACTCCATTTTCACTACCCAAATCGTGTGGATGAAGCCTCTCGGCAGGCACCAATTATTGGAAGCTAAAAATCCCCTGCTTTTTATTCATGTGGATACTAAACTGAAACTATGCGCGTTGACCAAAAAAAGCCCATCAAATTTTCTTCATGGATCACGTTGTCATTGTCATAAGCGAATATACTAGTACCAAGAATCTTCACTAGGAATAGATGGTATCTACCGACAACATGTAAAAAGACAGAATTTAATTGTAAGCAGAAAATAGAAACAGCAACAATGGATCAGTCGAGGATGCTAGCTTAGAAAAAGAGAGAGAGATGAGTAGAGGATGCTCACCACATCCGCCCTTGTCCTTGATCGCAGCGACCGCACCCTTGGTGTCTGCCCCGGAGAACTGCTTCACGGCCACCTCCACGCTCCGGCCATGCTCCCCGAGGACGGTGCCGCCGTACACCATGTCGTACCCGCCCTGTCCCAGATTCATCTTCTTGTTGAACTGGTACTTGACATCGGTGGAAGCCGAGAAGCCAAAGTAGGCCTTCTTGCCGAGGAGGACGGAACCGTACGGCGTGTGGAGGCCAATTCAGGAGAGTCCGAGGAGAGGGAGGTCAAGGAGCGAGGCCGCTGGACTCCGGCAGAACACGGGCACGGTGAGGCGCCTGACACCGCGGGGCGGAGACGCGGTCCTAGCATGGAGCACCGGGAGGCAGTCTAGATGGCGTCGGCGGTAGAGGTTCTGCGGATGAGGCGAGGATGGAGAGGAGCCTGGGGAGAAGCTTGGAGTGGGGGAGCTTTGCTGCGGGTGCAACCATGAGGATGCGGTGAGGGTGGATGGTAGAGCTGCCGCCGGAGGAAGCTGGGGGTTGTAGGGCGAGGGGGGCGGCCGGTGGCGACAGCGCCAGGCGAGGATCGAGGGAAGGCAAGGGAGCCTGGCGGTGGTGGGGATAAGCGAGATAGGGAGGGGTCACGAACGTGGTTGGTGAGGGACGAGGTGGACACGCGGGGTGGGGTCGTGTGGCCGTGGTAGATGATGGGGTGGGGCCGGCAGCATATAGGAGGCGCATATGAGGATATATGCCTCGCATATTCTATGTATAGGAGGCGTATATGACTATATGCGCCTCGCATATTCGATCACCGATTTTCATCTGGGCCCATGCAGCTTATGCGAGGCGCATTTTGCTCATATGCGCCTCGCATATCTGATATATATAGGAGGCGCATATGATTAGAATGCGCCTCGCATAATCTGGGGCTGCTTGATTTCGTCCGTACAGGGATTATAGGAGGCGCATTCTTAGCATATGCGCCTCGCCTGTTTTTATACTAGAGGCGCATGGAAAGAAAGTGTGTCTCGCCTATTTTATAGGAGGCGCATATGGTCTAAATGTGCCTCATATAAACATGTCTCCTATAGCATTTTCTCTAGTAGTGCCTCTTTGTAGACGCAGACAAAATCTCTTGCTTGGAACTCTTCCAGCTCACAGCCCCTCCGTTTATCACAAACATGTATTTAGATTGCAAACGAGAATCATCAGAGTCGGTAAGGTAACTCGCATCCGTGTAACCTTTTACACAGAGTTCATCTTCACCTCCATAAGCCAAAAACATATCCTTAGTCCTTCTCAAGTACTTAAGGATATTTTTAGCCGTTGTCTAGTGGATTTCTCCAGGATCAGCTTGGTATATTCTCACTACACTTAGAGCTTAGGAAGCATTCGACCTAGTACAAATCATGGCATACATGATGGATCCAACTGTCGAAGCATACATGATCGCACTCATCCGACTTTGCTCATCAATTGTCAAAGGACACGTGAGTCTTGCTAAGTCTTACACCATGGGACATCGGTAAGAACCCGTTCTTAGATGATTCCATGTTGAACTTCTTCAATACTTTGTCCAAATATGTACTCTGACTCAATCCAATGAGCCATCTTGATCTATCTCTATAGATCCGGATTCCTAGAATGCATGTTTCCTCACCCAAGTCTTTCATTGAGAAACTCCTTTCCAATGATTCCTTGGTTTCTTGCAACATTTGCACATCATTTCCAATCAATAATATGTCATCCACATATAATATTAGAAAGTTTACTTTCTCCTACTAAACTTCTTGAATAAACAAGAATCATGATCACTTTTGATGAAGTGAAACAATTTGACTACCTCATCAAAACGAATATTCCAACTCAGAGATTCTTACTTCAACCCATAAATGGATTTCTGAAGTTTACATACCTTATCTGCATTAGTTGGATCGACAAAACCCTCGTATTGTATCATATACACGTCCTCGGTTAAATTTACGTTAAGGAAAGCCATTTTGACATCCATCTACCATATTTTATAGTCGAAATAGGCTTCTATAACTAACAAGATCCGGACTGACTTAAGCATCGCTACGGGCGAGAAATTCTCGTCGTAGTCAACTCCTTTAAATTGTCAAAACCCATTCGTGATAGGTCATGCTTTATAGATAGAAACATTTCCATCCATATCAATTTTATTCTTAAAGACCCATTTGCAAGCGATGGGTCTTTGATGTCTACGCACTTCTATTCTTGTAGACAGTTGTTGGGCCTCCAAGTGTAGAGGTTTGTAGAACGCAGCAAGTTTCCCTTAAGTGGATTACCCAAGGTTTATCGAACTCGGGGAGGAAGTGGTCAAAGGTATCCCCCTCAAGCAACCTGCAATCAAGATACAATAAGTCTCTTGTGTCCCCAACACACCCAATACACTTGTCAGGTGTATAGGTGCACTAGTTCGGCGAAGAGATAGTAAAATACAAGTAGTATGGATGATTATAAGTGGTAACGATGTAGAAAAGAGCTTCTGACGGGGAGGAAAAGACAAAAGGCAAAAGGATGGAAGAAAGCAGACATGTATCTGATCTAGTTGCAAATGGTGTTTCAATGTTTAGAAACAAGGCCTATGGATCATACTTTCACTAGTGAACACTCTAAATAAAAATATTCTCTTCATGGTACTATCCTGAACTACTCTCCGGTTGGACACTCTAATCCATGGTTGGGCTATAACAACACTCCTCAAAGTCCGCTTTCCCCATCTAGATAACCCCACACTGTCACCTTGGGCGCTAGATGGTTCCAACAAACACCACAATTTCATAAAGACATCCAACTCAAAATATACTCATGATAAGTATTTATAAACTCTAGCCTAAGTGCCACCACGGAGTGCACGCTGTCACTTTCACACACGTGGGGAGAGCAGAGATCTATTGAAACACTTGAGTATTTATGTAAACTTTAGCCTAAGTGCCACCACGGTATGCATGCTGTCACTTTCACACACGTGGGGAGAGCCGGAGATCTATTAAAGCACTTGAATAGCAGAGTAGATCTACTTGATTATAAAGCTCATGATCACAATATGATCATGCGTAGAGAGAGAGATGAACACATAGCTACTGGTACAACCGTTAGCCTCGAGGAAGAACTACTCCCTCCTCATCATGGGAATCAGCAACGGCGATGGAGATGGTGGTGGATATCAATGGATATGGATCCGAGGGCACTTCCCCGTCCCGGCAGGGTGCCGGAACAGAGACTTTCTGTCCCCCGAATCTCCCCTTAGGTGGCGGTGGCGCTGTGGAACTTTTCGTGGATGTATGATGGATGATTTAGGGTTTTCTCATTGGGGGCTTCTTATAGGCAAAGAAGGCAAGGTCGGTGGAGGCCCAGGGGGCCCACACCCCCTGGTGGCGTGCCTAGGGTGGGCCCGCGCCACCCTAGGGTGTGGCAACTCTGGTGTCCAACTCCGTCTCTGCTTTGCGTTTCTGCATTGCTCCGAGAAAATAGTAACTTTGGCTTTTGTCCCGTCCAATTTTGAGAATATTCATTTTTAGCTTTTCTGAAACCAAAAACAGCAGAAAACAGGCAACTGGCACTACAGCATCTTGTCAATAGGTTAGTTCCATAAAGTGTATAAAAATACCTCAAACTCTAGACAAAGCATAAGACAAATGATATAAAACAAGCATGGAGCATCAAAAATTATAGATACGTTTGAAACGTATCAAGCATCCCCAAGCTTAAATCATGCTCGTCCTCGAGTAGGTAAGTGATAAAAAGAATAATTTTTGAGGTTACATGCACCATCAACTATTGTAAAGCATTGATAGTTGGGATCAAAGTACTCGAAACATGTGCATGAAAGATGTATCTCTAACAATAAGACATAGTAACTATGCTACAACATGAAAGGATACAAATAAAGATCATGAATAACAATGCACTGAGAGACGTTTGTTTGTTTCACATATAGAAAACATAGCATAGTAGCATTTAGCTTGTCCCTCATGGAGTAGCAAAACATAAATGCATAGGACACCTTCAAAGTTCATAAGGGTGACTAGATACAAATAATTCAAGAACAAGCAATATCAACATTATAAATCAATCAATAACTTTTGGGACAATTCACATAGAACTAAGAATGACAACTATGCTCTCCTAGTTGGTGCATAAATATAGAAGGTGTAGACTCAATATAAAAGTGGAAGAAAGGCCCTTCAAAGGGAAGCAGGGATTTCAAGTTTCATAAAGAGCATCCAAAAATTATGGTACTTATTATCTTTCAGCTCTCATTGCCCCTATCATAAGCATCTTGAAGTGATAAAGGTTAAAATGAACAAAGTATGGAGTATATGCTTGACAAAGTATAAGTTGGCAATCTCATGTCCCTTGAGTACGAGGGACGCTGCTCATGCTACTCAACTTTAGTCACAAGCAAGTTCTTATCATTGTAAGTATATGTGTATCATAGAGAACTGCCAACGGGGTACCCCTTCCCCCATGACACAGGAGCTATCACATATCAAAATTACAAGTCAACAAACAATGAGCATTTCAGCAATCTTCTTATTTACCATGGGAAAATGGTGTTTTTTCTCTTCTTTCCTCTTTATCTCTTTTTTGTCTCTCTTTTTTATAAGAAGAATGCTTCATAGATTTCTCACTATGGTGATGCTTAAGTTTACACCGTGATTAGGCATGGCTTGGGCTAGCGGCCCAGGCGTTTCTCTAACACATATACATAACTCCATGAACTTATAAGCTCCCCTTTTATTTCACACCGCCGACATCCATAAACAAAATAACATGATATCATCTGGGTAGATATTTACAGGTGTTGAAAGTGTTCCCCGTGCACTACTAGGAAAACGGCCTTTAGTGGCGCACCTGAAACCATCATCTGTGGCGCACCTGCAGTGCGCCACGGGCCTTGCGCTACGGCTATCTCTCAGCCGTGGTGCACTGCCTAGTGCGCCACGGTTGTGTAGAGATAGGTGTAGCGCACCTCCTAGTGCGCCACAAAAGTTTGGCGTGGTGCGCTACCCCTTGGATCTTCTGTGGCGCACTACCTAGTGCGCCACTAAACATCCATGGTGCGCTTTAGGTGTAGTGCGCCACAGAAGGTAGACCATGTGCGCCACAGATGTATTTTTTGATTTTTTTTTAATTTCCAAGCCAGATTATATGATATACAGATTATATACAATATTACAGCAGATATACACACACAGATACAAGATATACAATTATATATATAAATACTCAATATGAAAAACAAGATTGAAACAAATACATATAGATAAGTCTCATACATGAATACATAGTCCAAGTTACATTGTTTTGATCATGTTACAAAGTAGTAGTTGGTGACATGCGAATACATGTGTCGATCGAACAAGTTAGAGCTCGGAAGCTCGCCTAGACATCTAAACTAGCTAGCTAGACACAAACGCGGGATAAATAACCAAAGAAGATAAGCATGATCACCGCCATGACGAAGGTGTAGGTCTTCATCCGGTTCCTTGTCCTAACTACCGCTAGATAGCGCGTGTATCTAGCTTCCGCCTCCGCCATAGTGTTGTACCCTTTGTAGCTATTGTCATTAAACGGTGCACTGTCTCCGGCAGTCTTCCCAATCATCGAGACTCGAACCCGTCCCTTGTACACGACGTACCACGTCATCTACAAGTTGACAATAATAACTAACCGGTGATTGAAAAACATGTATAATTAAAGTCGCATATGAAGATACACTTATAGAAAGTACTCTTAAATCAAAAGAGCAAACTCAAAAGCATGCCTCATATATAACTAGGTTGTTGGACATAGAATATGCTTATGACGGGACCGTTAGCCAAGTAGGATGCACAATTCTGGACTTGTGCATATCACAAGGCTAACAATCCCACATAGCACATTCACATATATATTGTGCCACGACATTTCAATCATCGGCATATTCTCGAAAAAGACAAAATAACTCAAAAGCATGCCTCATATATAACTAGGTTGTTGGACATAGGAATATGCTTATGACGGATTGTTAGCCAAGTAGGATGCACAATTCCGGACTTGTGCATATCACAAGGCTAACAATCCCGTCATAGCACATTCACATATATATTGTGCCACGACATTTCAATCATCGGCATATTCTCGAAAAAGACAAAAATAACTCAAAAGCATGCCTCATATATAACTAGGTTGTTGGACACAGAATATGCTTATGACGAGACCGTTAGCCAAGTAGGATGCACAATTCACGGACTTGTGCATATCGCAAGGCTAACAATCCCGTCATAGCACATTCACATATATATTGTGCCACGACATTTCAATCATCGGCATATTCTCGAAAAAGACAAAATAACTCGAAAAGAATGCCTCATATATAACTAGCTAGGTCGTTGGACAGGAATATGCTTATGACGGACCGTTAGCCAAGTAGGATGCACACCTCGGACTTGTGCATATCACAAGGCTAACAATCCCGTCATAGCACATTCACATATATATTGTGCCACGACATTTCAATCATCGGCATATTCTAGAAAAAGACAAAAATAACTCGAAAAGAATGCCTCATATATAACTAGCTAGGTCGTTGGACACAGGAATATGCTTATGACGGGACTGTTAGCCAAGTAGGATGCACAATTCCTGGACTTGTGCATATCACAAGGCTAACAATCCCGTCATAGCACATTCACATATATATTGTGCCACGACATTTCAATCATCGGCATATTCTCGAAAAAGACAAAAAAAAACTCCCACTTGTCGTCCGAGAACCAAAGAGTAAGCAAAAAAAACAAAGAGTAAGCAAAAAAACCAAGCATTGATTGATATATAATAATAATAAGCAAAATAAGTAAGCGGTGATTCATAAACCTAATAAGATAAGTACACTTGTCGTCCACACACACACAAAGGTCATCTATAGTTTGCAACTACAACTAGGCCAACATAAAGCCTTCTGGCTCGGCTTAGGGAACGGGAGGACGCCCTGCCTCGTCATGAACTTCCCATAGTCACCCTGCATCTCTAGGCGATCTTCTATGTCACGGTTATTCGGGATATTTCCTCCGTAGAAGATCCCCCCCGAAGTCATGACATCACGAAAGATGATTGCCCCAAACTGCTGTTGGATGCGATACATCTCTTGTCTAATATCCGAATCATTGATCTTGGCCTTTGCTTCGGCCCACTGTTTGAGATGATCTGGCAGCGTAGAATTCTGCTGGTCAAGTAGGAACGCCCTCATGTGATGGAGTGCGTAGTAGGCTTCCTTCTTACTGTTTTCCGGCTGCTTCACGCAGGGGAACTCCGTTACGTGGTTGAAGACGTGCCTGCCGAACTTGACCTTCTTACGCACGAAGCTGGTGCCTTCCGTCGAGGCAAAGCCAGTGAGAGCATCATCCAGAACTTCCTTGATCTTGCCGTAGTTTTTCTTCTTTTCTAGACTCCCCGAGTCGAAATACGTGGCGTGGGAATGCTTCGGCGATAAGAAGATGAGCGTGCAGTGTTCATCTCTGCGCAAAAAATTCAAATGGAATGTGTTGGAAAAAGAATGATGATGATCTAATAAAGCCAATCGACGGTGGCGAGCGAATAACGACTTACTCGGGAAAGTAAGGCACGAGAATGTATTCCTTTGTCTTGTTCGCCACGAGGATTCTTTTTTAGGTACGAGGCCACGATACGTCGTTCGGCGGGGGAACCCAAGCAAATCACGCATGTAGGGGTCCACTATAGCGATGCCGGTGTGTTCTCTCTAATGATCTGCGTGGCGCCGAGAGAAAGAGACGGACCATGGTATAGTGCAGCGGGTATAGGTGGAACATATTGAAGATGTCCTCGAACCGCAGGAATAACAGATCCATGAGGCGGTCGACAAAGCCCAAGCCTGGTGGCACCTTAACCACGAATACCGGTGCGAGGATCTTTCTCCGATAGAAGGCGTCTCTCTATCGTCGACGCCGTCATGCACACTCTGCAGTTCAATGGCGAAGCTTCCGCAAATTCTTAGGTAGCATGGGCTCACCCGCCACATGAATCCTCCACATAATACCCTCGGGTCTTGGTGGCCCGTCCCGAAACCTGATCGGATTCGCAGTTGTTGACGCCACCTGCTAGCTCGAGCTGCTAGATTTTCTTTTCCTGCCGTTTTTTCCTTTTGGCGAGCGAACAGGCACCACAATCTGAGCACCGGCCGCCCTATGTAGTGTGTCAGGGCTTAGAATAAAGGGCCGGTTGGTTGTATCAGTTGGCTCTGTAAAGGCGCAAGGTGGAGGCGTCTCCTGAGAACCAAACAGATGCTTGGTGATAGTGGCTTTCTCGTGGGGCCACCAGGTCTTCTTCGCCAAACCGAGTCTTGAAGAAGTGATCATTCCAGTCTTGAAGTCCTCGGCGGATCTGCGCCATGTGCATATCATCAACATGATCATCCGACCCACCGTGGAGGTGACGGGCGGTAGGGCCTTGCCACCGCTTGTCGCTGGCACGACAGGCGGTGCTGTTGTCTGTGGCGTGATGGCCCCCGCCGTCCCCAAACGGATCATGCTCTTTGGCCAAAGCAAGAACAAGCCGAAGCAACTTCTGAGGACATACGACTCTTCTTCATCCGCTCCTGGGGGTTGAATGGGAGGTTCCAGGTCGTCGCAGCCCCTTAGCACCCGACTAATTTTAATCCTGTGTACGCTATCTGGCATCGGTTTTGAGTGGAACGTGCGCTGCAAGGGTTGAACGATGGTACCCTTGGCAACATCCCTCAGCTCGTTGTTCACGTAGCATAAGAGAGTGCAAGGAACATCCGTCTGCAGAAAACATGTACGGCGTCGTCAGAGCGAGATGCCACAAGAGTAATATATAGATGGCATGAAAGGCGGTAATTAAAGCAATTTGTTTCAAGTGCTTCATACAAGAACCTGCATACGGGACATAATAAAGTGCTTCATACAAGCACAAGAATAATTTCAAGTGCTACAACAATAACAACAATCCTTGCTG
The DNA here is from genome assembly GCA_030063025.1 of Avena longiglumis. NCBI lineage: Eukaryota > Viridiplantae > Streptophyta > Magnoliopsida > Poales > Poaceae > Avena > Avena longiglumis. The sequence goes on along the minus strand of CP125975.1, from coordinate 475,031,227 downwards.
TCATTTGCTTGCAATAAGAAAATGAGAATACACCATACACCATAACAAGCACAAGTTTAGCAAGAAAATGACGGCAACATAATTTTTAGTTCTGTGAACAAATGACAGCAAATAATAGCAAATGACAAGTATACACAGTTCAATTCAGTTCACCTTGGCAAGCACAAGCTCGACATCTAACTTGACAGCAACTACAGGTGCAATGCAGACTTGTTTTAATTTGACAGCAACTATAGGTGCAATGCAGACATCTAACTTGACATCAACTACATCTAACTTGACAAAGAATCGCAGGTGCAATGCGTACATCTAACTTGACAGAACTACGTGTGCAATGCGACATCTAACTTGACAGAACTACATCTAACTTGACAAAGAACACAGTCCACAAGTTACAAAGGCTCTCTCGATCTGATCAACACTTACACAGTCCACCGGCAGATGCATTCAACACTTACATAGTCCACAAGTTTTTCCTAATCTGATCAACCAATGGCTCAGGCTCTCTGTCTATTATTACTGGACTTGATAAAATATGACCATCTTACTGCTATATTCATCTACTGGACTTGCAAGAAGTTACTGGACTTGATGCATGAGTGATGTTTTATTTCATGCTTGGGTTAAAGAATATATGACCATCTAGTGCTATATTAATCTACTGCACATATCTGTTATCACCATGATAAGGACATCAATGCCATATTAATCTAGTGCTATATTAATCTACTGCACATATCTAGTGCTATATTAATCTAGTGCTTGGGTTAAAAAAATTCATGACTGTTATCACCATGATAAGGACATTGGCCATCTACTGCACATATCTAGTCCTATATTAATCTACTGCTGCATTGCATGAGAAGAGTGAGAAGTGATGCAGTAATCGAGGTGAGCATCGGCATAGGTTGCTTGGCATAGGTTGTACCTTGTAATGGCGAGGTGAGCACTAGAATTGATGGGAAGAAGAGGAAGGGACAAAAATAGAAGCTACAGGAAAACCATCTAGTGACATGATTGGTGATTTATTAACAGAACATGGAGAGGTTAGAAAAGTATCCATTTATTGCTTAAAAACTACGCCTTTGGTTTAACTAGCCCATTTCAAGCCAAAACTGTTTATACTACAAACATTAAAGTCAATTCAGATCACTATGAGAAAAAATATCGATTTCATCGAAATGGTAAACCATTTCAGATTAACAATTGCATCATTTCAACACTAAATCTACTACTAAATCAACCTAAATCAAGCTCGCTACTACCTAAACCTAAACCTAAACCTAAATCTAATCCTAAATCAACCTAAACCTCACTGTCAACCTAATCCTAAATCAACCTAAACCTCACTGTCAACCTAAACCTAAATCTAATTCTAAATCAATGCCCGCGGGTGAGATGGAGAGAGGGGGGAGATGGAGAGAGGGGAGAAGACTCACCTCTCTGAGACGAGGACGAGGACGAGCCTGCGGGTGAGGTGGCTGGCGAGGCAGGGCTGTAGACGGTCGAGTCCACTGGCGAGGCGAGCGAGCGGGCGAAGCTCCTCCTCCACCTCCTCCTGGCTGGCGACGCTCCACCTCCACCTCCTCCTGGCTGGTGCGCGGGCGATGCTCCTCCTGGCTGGCACGTGGGCGGCGCTCCTCGTCCTGCAGCTGGCTGGCGCGCGGGCGACGCTCCTCCTCCACCTCCTCCTGGCGGGCGCGCGTTGATGCAGATGGGATGCGGCGGCGGCGCGTCGATGGGGATGAGAGAGGGGGCTCGGGCTGAGATGGAGCGATGGGGATGAGAGAGGCGGCTCGATCGAGTGGATAAAGCCAGTTAGGCATAGCGCACTTGGGCATAGTGCGCTACGGATATCTGTAGCGCACTACGGGCTAGTGCGCTACGCCTATCGGCTTCTAACTACTGGATAAGAGAACTACAGACCCACTAGCTAACAACTATACTAGCCTATCCCACTGGTTCTGCCCACTACTCTATTCTAAACCTGAGAGCACCCAGGTTCGAATCCTGGTGCCCCAATTTTTTGTTTTGATTTTAAAAACACTTTTAAATATTCCAAAAAATGCCCAAAAGTGGTGATATATGCCATAGAAGTTTTATTTTGATTTTAAAATACTTTTAAATATTCCAAAAATGCCCAAAAGTAATAATATTCCAAAAATGCCCAAAAATATGATTTAAAGTATAACTAAATTTCATAATACTTTGTTCATGAATATTACAATCTTTTTTGACCACGCGTTTACAATATTTTTTGAGCTAGCGTTTTACAATCTTTTTCCCTTCTTTGTCGCGGTTGAATAATTCAGCCCGCACTTTAATGTTTCTTCTTCGAACGGGCTACCTTTTTGGGTAGGGTTGTCCTTTTCTTCTTGTGATGTATGTTCTGCATCGTAGTCGCCGTCATCTTCAATCTTTGGATCGCCCGTCGGTGAAGTCTTGCTCGTTGGCGACTCCATCCATTCCGATGATGTTTCTTTTCCTCTCCTCACGACAACACGGCTAGGCTTTGTCGGTCGGTAATGAAAAACATTGGTCCACTTTGGTAGCCGCACCCACGTTTCATTTTTCGGCCACGCTTGCCGTGGCCTTGGATTTGGCTGCTTCGGGTATAACCATGGTTGTGAAATACCGGTCTTCTCTTTCGACGCTCTTTGCCCATCTGACACGGAACATCGGCACCTTTTCTCCACAGTAGTCGAGCTCCCAGATCTCCTCGATTCTTCCGTAGAATCTTTCCTTCACGTTGTCATCGGTGTAGAATTCCGACGTTACGCCTGAGTTCTGATAATCACACTTGTTGTCCTTTTCCTCCGTGTAGAATGTGTAGCCGTTGATATCATATGCCTGATAGGTCACCAGGTTTTGCATCGGTCCCTGCGACAAGGTGAATATGATCTTTTCCGTGTCAGAAGAATGCGAGCACAGGGGAAAATGGAAATGAATCAACATTTTGGCAAAACAAATGGCAACTTGTTCACATACAAACACAAGAGAGAGAGAGACCGATCCATACACACATGAACATATCATTATCCTCTCCATACACACATGCATGAGCATCATCGATACTCTCCATATACACACACATATGACCATCGATCCTCTCCACACATACACACATCATGAGCATCGATCATCTACATACATATGAGCACATGCATCATCCATATACACATGAACACATCCTTACATGGACAACTTACCGAGATGAGAGACCGATCGCGAGAAAGATGGAAAGGAGAGGTGTGCGTCGACGGAGACGGATAGATGAGAGACCGGAGACCTCCTCTATTACTTATGTAACATCCAAAGCAAGTTTTACATGCTAAAAATGGTGAATGTATGGAGAAATTGAGGTGGGAAGGAGAAGATCCCGACTAGATCTAAGGAGGAAGAAGAAGGGGAAAGTGAAGTGTGGGTGGTGGATGTGTGGGCACACATGTGCACATAAAGTGCTGTCCTAAAAGAATCGACACATCCGTGGTGCACACGGCCCCAGTGCGCCACAGGGAGTACAAACTTCTGTGGCGCACTAGTCCGAGTGTGCCACAGATGCTCCTAGTCCATGTGGCGCACTAGGCGGAGTGCGCCACAGAAGTTTGTGGCCGTTTCAGATCAGAGTGGGGCATGCGCTTAGGCGTAGCGCACCAGGCACACGTGCGCCACAGATGACCCTAACAACCGTGGCGCACATGACTATAGTGCGCTACAGATGTTTGGCGTGTGGCCAACAGGGCCCTGGCCCACACACATCTGTGGCGCACTATAGTCATGTGCGCCACGGTTGTTCTAGTTATTAGTAGGGCACTACCCACAGGTGAGCCACGCCTCTTTTAGCCGTGGGGCACTTCAACCATGTGAGCCACGGATGTGCTGATTACCTATAGCCGTTTTCCTAGTAGTGGTGACAGCACGGTTCTGCTAATTTCGAACTTATAAGTGCAAGCATATACAACATTGAGGAAACAATGGTTCAAGTTTATTAGGGGCAAGAAAAATAAAGTGTTCAATCAAGTTTGTGAGAGCTTTAATCACTTATTTTCATATAACAAGTTTAATTTGGAAGATAGATAAAACAAGAATATACTTGGAATGGTGTAACACACCATGCATAGGAATTTATAGTGGACTCTTTGGAATAACTTGGTTTCTTGGGAGTTGGATACATGAGTAGATCTTACTCAATACAAGTCGAGTCTAGCAAAAGACTGGGAGCGACCAACTAAGAGAGAAATAATGGCCATAATCATGCAGAGCGACAAAACATTACTAATCAAAGCATAAAGTGATACCACAAGTCAAAAACTTAATGATCATAGAGGCTAAGGTGACTGGTTCATAGTCTTAACATGGTGTAAGCATGTGCCATGTCAGCCCAAACAAAGCATCAAAGGAGAACACCACAATATTATGCTTTTGTATGCTAAAACAACACATGATTATTCCAAGGCACATTAAGCAATCTCAATTGTTTGGAATAAGTCATGCTACAAGAATAATCACTAAGCATATGGTCAAAGCAACATCTAACATGACATGATAAAGCCTAAGCCACGGTCAAAACAAGCTCCTTTTTTAGCACCTAAGCATGAAACTTTCTACTCTTTTCCAACACCAATCAACTTATTTGAAACAACTCAGAAAGATAATAATCAATAAAGATCGGTGAGCTTGTCTCACAAATCCACAAAGAAGAACTAAAAAGTTGTAAGCTGAAAGCACAAGAAACCTAAGGCTAAACACAATGCTAGCAAAAGAGAACACTCACAAGACAATAAGAATGAAAACTAGGGTGTTCTAGGCAATGAAAACAGAGTGTGTCTCTATCCAAAAGAAGTGTGCTGGGATCGAACCAACTTATTTCAGCAAACTGGCAAAAAAAACAAAAAAAAACAAATACGCTCCAAGAACAACACAAAAGTGCATGAAACAATAAGAATGAAGGGTCTAGAAAGAGACCTGAGATTTTTATTGATGAAGAAGGGATGCCTTGGGCATCCCCAATATTTAACGCTTGTACCTCATGAATATTTCTTAGGGTGACAGGGGGTGGCATCCCCAAGATTGAGCTTTTATCCATTCTTCATCTCATTACATCATTCTTTCCCTACACCTGAAAATTTCCTTCATACAAAACTTCACACAATTTTCATTAGCAACATTAGTGCATTCAAAAGATAATAAACCTTTGGGTTTAGTTTCAAAACAGCAAAAATTCCATCAAAACACAAGCTACTGTAGCAATTCCTTCAAAAAGCTCAATTTACCAAAGAGAACTCAAAAGGTAATCAATAAAGAGGCAAATGCAAATAATGGCAGAAATTTGTCAAAACAGACCAGCAGGTAAAAACCGATTTTTTCGAAGACCTTCTTTTGCTGAAATCAAAAAGTGTTGAACTAAAGAAATTTATTTAACAACATGGGGATTTATTCTGAAAATTACAGCTCAATCCGACATACAGAGATTTTTCACAAATTTTTACAATGAAGCACAAAAATCTGTTTCGGTTCAGCACTTCCCCAAATCTTACTTCCCTCTCATTAGAGGTTATTTTTGGCACAAAAACCACACAAAAAGGATAAGTAGAGGTTATAACAGAAGTTATAACTTCCAAGACTCAACAAAAGGAAAAACTTACTGAAAATAAAAATATAATGGGTTGTCTCCCAAAAGATCTTTCTTTATAGCCATTAAGATAGGCATGATAATTTCGATGATGCTCACATAAGAAATATGAATTTTAAGTAAAAGAGAGCATCAAGAAGCAAATTCAAAACACATTTAAGTCTAACCCACTTCCTACGAAAAATAATCTTGTAAAGAAACAAGTCATGAAAGCACAAATCAACAAGCATAGGAAAGCAAAACAAGTGCAACTTCAAAAATTTCAACATAAAGAGGGGAAACTTAATATTATTGAGATACATAAAACCATGTTTCCCTCTCTCATAATAACTTTCAGTAGCATCATGAATAAAATTAACAATATAACTATCACATAAAACATTCTTATCATGAGCCACATGTATAAAATAATTATTACTCTCCACATAAGCATAGTCATTCTTATTAATTGTAGTGGGAGAAAATTCAACAAAGTAACTATCATTTTTATTCTCATCACCATAATCATCAAATATAGGAGTCATATTGTAATCATAATTAATTTTCTCCTCAATAGTAGGTGGACTGAAAATATCATATTCATCATTGTAATCATCATATATGGGAGCTTTAGTATCATCATTAGCAATAGAATAGCTATCTTCCAAAGTGTGTTCATTTGTAAACATATCATCATTGGAAGGAACATGGATAGTACTAATAGTACAACAATTATTAATATAATCATTTTCACAATTGGTACCAAAGAGATTTTCAATATCAAAAGTAGTGTGCTTTTCCCAATCATGATCACAACTATAGGTAACAAGCATAGGAACATCATCTAGTTCAGACTCATCAGCAAAAACTATAATAGGAGCAACATGCTTAGGGGAAGATACCGTTTCCTCTCTCTCCTTTTACTCCTCTTCTTCTTCTTCTTCTTCTTCTCCTCTTTACAAGGGAGAGGCTTGAAAGGAAGCTTCTCCACATAACCTGGTTTATTGTTAGAGACAATAGAAGAAACTTTGGAGGATTCCTCCTTTTCATTAATAAGAAAAACACATATCAGTCATGTCATATTTTGGTAAAATATCATCTTTTATAATATTTTGTATGTAGGTATTTGTGTGGCAGTTTTCAACACAATAAAGATGACAACCATGCAGGACGCTATTCATATCAAAAGTACTCATCTCTACCAAACAAGTTTTTCTTGATAACTCTTCACACCCCCAAAATAATGTAAATTCATCATGTTGATTATGAGTGATCATGTTATCACAATACAAACTTTCAGGATTATTATGGCCTGAGCATTGAAAATTGAAATGACCCACTTCAAAGCAAAGTTCACAAATAAAAGGATAGAGGGCACAAACCTTTTTACCAAGACCATTTAGAGCCTTATACCATGTTCTAGTTTTTTCATTCCATTGGGTGATACAATATTCTTCTTCGATTTTATTCTTTTCACAATGTCTATGTATTCCACAAAAATTAACATGCTTATAAGAAATAGTACTTTCAAAAGTTTGAGCATGTTTATTGCAATCATTAATAACAGTTTAATTTTTCATGCAAGTGTCTTTTAAAGGTTCATGGTACATGTCCCACTTTTGTTTAGGAGCATTAGTATGGGAAGCAAAGGTTATACAACAATCAACAAGAATTCGAGGATCAAGACCATATCTAGCACGAAGCTCTTGAAAATCAGTAGTTTCAGCGAAAGACTTAATGCAATCATACTCATAGTTTATACCTAGTTCTTTCGATTTGTCGTTATCCCAATCTTCAGTATTACTTTGAATTGTTTCAAGAAGATCCCACTTAGCTTTGACCTCCTTACTTGTGAAGTATCCCTCTAAACAGGTATCTAGATAGTCCTTGTAATGTCCTGAAAGCCTTGCATAAAAATTATTAATAACAATATTACTGGGGAGCTCATGAAAGGGACATTTGAGCATTAGTGACTTCAATCTCCCCCAATCTTGGGCAATACTTTCTCCCTCATGAGGATGAAAATTATAAATATAATTCCTATCTTTATGAATTTCATGAGGAGGATAAAATTTAGGGTAAAAGAGAGATTGAAGTTCCTTCCACTCCAGATGATGAGGATCATCTAGTAGCTCATACCACTCCCTTGCTTTGTCCCTAAGTGATAAATAGAATAGCTTCCTCTTAACTTGGTCCATTGAAATGCTTGCAAAACTTGAAAAACTCGCATAATTCATGTATAAAGAGTAAATGATCACTAGGATGTATAGTTCCATCTCCAAAATAGAAGTTATTCATAACACGTTCAACAATTTTCATAGGTATATTAAAAGGGACACTTTCAGTATGTGGATTTAAAATATCACAAGCATCATTAGAATTACCACATATGGGAGATAAAGTATCATAAGAGCAAATTTTCCTCCCTAAAGCTGGGGAACTAAAAAGATCTTTTGCATAAAAACTAGCTTCCCCAAGCTTAGACGTTTCCATATCATTAGGAACAATGGTGTTCAAAAAATTCATACAAATAACATTGCTATTAGCATGCAAGGAAAGTTCCATAGGTTTTTTAATTTTCTTTTCAAACCATTCATGTTCTAACTTAGGAAAAATAGTAAAAAGCTCTAATTTTATTGTTGTTTTCCATTAAGCCTAACTAGTGAAAACAAGAAACAAAAAGACAAAATTGCAGAATCTAAAGGAAATAACTTCAAGCACTCACACACCAAGAGGATGTGATTACCTTTTACCTTACCTCCCCAACAACGGCGCTAGAAAAGATCTTGATGTCTACGCACTTCTATTCTTGTAGACAGTTTTTGGGCCACCAAGTGAAATCCACTTCCTTACCTTACCTTTGACCACTTCCTCCTTGATGTCCACTACCTTGATGTCTACGCACTTGATTACCTTACCTCCGTATCTACTTCGCGTTTCCGTATTGCTCCGGGAAAATAGTAACTTTGGCTTTTGTCCCATCCAATTCCGAGAATATTCATTTTTTAGCTTTTCTGAAACCAAAAATAGCAGAAAAAGGACAACTGGCACTGCGGCATCTTGTCAATAGGTTAGTTCTAGAAGTGTATAAAAATACATCAAAGTGTAGACAAAGCATAAGGCAAATGATATAAAACAAGAATGGAGCATAAAAAATTATAGATACGTTTGAGATGTATCAGTCTTGCACCGTCTGGCAGATCAACCAAGTTCCAAACTTGATTTTCATCCATGGACTTTAACTCGGATCTCATGGCTCCAAGACATGACTCAGAATTAGATCCCACCATCGCTTCCAATAATTTGCCGACTCATCACTGTCTAACATTAATACATCATGAACACTTTGTAATATTGCCGATCTTCGTAGTACACGTGTTGCTACCGGCTCAGCTACCATGATGTAACACCCTCATAATCGGCCCTATGCAAGTTTTAGCGCTTCCGCCAAACCCGCATAGAAACGATTCAAAGGTGCCCACCAGGCACTTGCGTGCGGGTGGAAAACGAAGTAATATCATTACACAATAGTCCTCGATGGAACCCACAAAACATATATATACAACAGCAACTCCATGAGTCAAGAATGCACATATACAATACAAAGATCCAAATCACCTTGAAATGATACGCCGTCCGAGTACGGACAAGATGCAAATTGAGCTAAGAGCCCTGCAGAATAACCAATGGCGTCCATAACCCTGCCCAGGCCAAGCCGGAAGGGTAACCCTGCTAACGATGTCGATCTCAAAACTTGCTTAAGCAAAAGAGGTGCCGACAAAGGGCAAAGGAAAAAGAGAGCGGTCAGTACTGAGGCCAGTACACAGCGAGACTAGAATTCGGCGGTCCTCGCCTACATAGGTATGGTGGACTGAAGCGGCAGCGCAACATGCACTAAACAACCTATAGAGACTCAATACAACTGGCGGCTATCAGATAGGGATAAGAAAGACCTATTCGGATCCAACCTGAAACTATCACCAAGCATACCCATTCTGGTATTTCTCCCTCGAGACCAAACGAGGAAGTCAACCGAGGAACTCACACAGTTGGCAGTTTTATTCATTCCGTTATAGTTGCGGCAATTACTAGTCAGATATAGATAGCATGAGTCATCCTGATATAATAAGCAGTGGGCAGTTTTAGTTAACCATTTCGTTGTAGTTGTAGTACTTACTAGTCAGATACATATAGCATGAGGCATCCCAAAACCCAGCAGTTGTTGGTATTTTTATTTAGCCATTCCGTTGTAGTTGCAATACTTACTAGTCAGATACAATGGTAATAGGCGTCAACACAAACCAGCAATTGTTGGCACTTTTATTTAGCCATTCCATTATAGTGAAGCTGATTACTAGTCATTATAAAGTCAAATTTATAGCACTACTTTAGTTATAGTTGTCTATGATCGAGATACTGTGCTCCAAATCGTCCATAACCGCGGACACGGCTTTTAGAAAGTTTTACCCTGCAGGGGGTCATAAATAGAAACACACGCACGATCAACCTCGAGAAAAACCAAATGAAAACCCAATGAGTCATCATGACAGAGCACTTGCAAGATTCATATAAATTTCAGGGGCCCACCCCAGCAAGCTACCCGCTATGAAGTTGGCCGTCTCCGAGATGGACCCAGAGGTTTGTGACGACGGCTGTAAACGACTGGGAACCCGAAAGTGTGACTGGGCTTGTCGATACCGCGAAAACATGGCACGGGGTTCCAAAACAGTACAGGCGCTCCACGCGCAATCATAATAAAGTAGTAAAGCATGGCATAAGTACAGGATAGTAATAAAGCCCCAAACTACTTGTGGCCCCAAGAAATAAGATATGACTCAAGCTCTGGCTAGGGGGATTCATGGTCCCACATGCGGATAGTGCGAATATTCAAAGAATAGGTATCAAGTACTCGGGGTCCTACGGGACACAAGTGGACGGTTAAAAACCAAATAACATCTATTGCCCACCTGTGCCTCTGCATTATTTACCTACTTCAATTTTAGTTATTAAACGGTAATTAAAGTTATAATCATCTCCAACATTAAACATAAGGCATTACTCCAACAACTGTGGAACATCGACGGCGCGACGCAACACCTGCGCAAGCAACTACGACTCACAAGGCTGATTATCTACCAAACAACAGGTAATAGGATGTGTCCAAGGCAATTTAATGGCTGCAAGGGATATCACGAGTACGAAAACTAGAACATCGCATCACAGATAGCAATAGATCAACAGGAGGAAATAAAGACTATAAAAGTAAGATAGGTAGAAAGGGGGAGAATGCTCGCCTGGAAAACATTGTTGAAGGTTCATCCGAAGATCGGGTCGACTCTCGCATCAACTCATCGGCCTACTCCGTGAAGAAGCGAAACACTAGAAGAAACACCGGATGCACTATTTAATACTACGACAGAAGATCGGGCATGATGCATGTATGATGTATGACATGGCAAAGATGCGATGTAATTAGGCCATATTAAGCGAAACCGGGGTCTCGACAATTAATTAGGTGGTTCATGTCGTTTAGATACCCTGCAATTTAAATGTTGTCTTAACAAGGAAAAATTATATCACCGGTTCGATGCATAAATTTAAATGGGACCAATATTAGACTAGATTCGTCTGTATATGGTGTCCATATTTAATTAAGAGGTGAATCGGCAAAAGCCCCCAAACCGCATGATATGAGTGCAAGGATGAACAATTTAGTATGCAATAATTGATATAACATTTATAAAATAGGGCTCGGATCGGGGTCACACATGGATGGGTCTCGGCGATCTTGGGGTTCCGAGGGTTTGGGTTCGGGGATCGGTCTTCGGATTTCCGAGAAGTAGATCTTGGCGTTCCGGGGTCTCCCGACGATCTTGACTGACGTAGTTCTCGTCCCGAAGGTCCCTTCATATCAGTCTTGTACTTCGAGTGACGCTGACGACCTTGTCAAAATTATTGTGTGGTCTTCGAGAGGTAACACTCTTCGGGTTCACAAACGGAGGACGACATAGCCGAGGTTTTTCAACACCTAATGGCCAACACATGGTGAAAACATAAAACGTGAGACAGATAAACGTAAATGTGCTAGCAAGCACACATGCAGGAGTGGCCGAGGGCCCCAAAACGGGAAGATGTCCACGTCGGCGCTCGGCAAATAGAGGAACGACGACAAGCTTGGACGCGGGCCACTAGGGTCGGCGGCCGACCATAGCAGGATGGAGGCCGTGGAGAGGTGCTCTGCTGTAGAGGCGTGGAGGAGGGGTCGCCGGCGCGACGACAACTAGAGGAGGCAGAGGCGAGGCTGGCGCAAGGTCGACGGGGCGACGCCTGGCGAGGAGAAGGAAGACAGGGAGCTGCGGTCGGCTCGGAAGATGGGGAGGAGCCCGGCGGCAGGGAGGACGCCCTGGTGGTGAGCTCAGCTTGCTGGAGGAGGCACGACGGCGGGTAGATCAGCGCGCAGAGGGAGGCTGCGCGGATCTCCTGGCGCGCGAGGGACCGTCGAGGGAGGCGACGCGTCTTGCCGTGGGGCGCGACCGGAAGTGCCTGGCGGCGGGGGATGCAGGACAAGGGAGATGGGCCTCGCGATGGGGGAGGAGTCGCCAGGAAGGAGGTGGGTCCGGTGAGCGCGGGGTGGGTACGCGATGTGCGGGCACTGCGCGGGGTGGCGTGCAGGAAAACGTGATGGGGGAAGGGCCAGGCGGGAGCGTGTCTGCGTCGTCGTGTTGGGTGTGTTAACCGCTGCGGCGGCGGGATGGGGGAGTGGTGTGGGATAGGGTAGGTTAGGGTTTGACTAGTTGGGTAGATGGGCTAGGGTTTTGTCTAGGCTAGAATGGAGGTGGCCGGCTGGGCCGGGTTTGGCCTGGTTTGACTGCCTCCCAAAAATAATATAAAAGTTTTATTATTATTTTAGAATACTTTGGTAAACTGTTTTTAGACATACAAAATATCTAGGAAGACCTGGAATTGCACTTTGAATATTAAGGAGAGGGCTAATGTAGAGAACAAAATAGGACTTATAGAAAAATAGTTTTAAAGTAAAAAATATGCATGCATGATGATGTGATGATGATGCACATAGAGAAACAAGATGTGATTTTCTAGTAGTGGTTTTACCCGGGGTGCTACACATGACCGGATCAACCACCAAGGTTATTAGCGACTCGTTACTAGCCGGTTCCTCTCTAATTTCTTTGAGATGCACTGTGCTTCCACTGACTCCCCGACTAAGAAACTCTTTCTCAAGGAAGGCACTGTTTCGAGCGACAAACACTTTTCCCTCTTCTCGGTTGTAGAAGTAGTACCCCAAGATTTCCCTCAGATACCCCACGAAAAAACACTTATACGACTTGGCCGTAAGCTTGTCCGACTGAACTCACTTGACAAATGCTTCACAACCCCAAATCTTAAGAAAATACAAACTCGGCTTTTTGCCTGTCCACATATCATGCGGTGTCTTCTCTACCGACTTTGATGGTACTCTATTTAGTGTGAGCACTGCAGTTTCTAGACAATAACCCCAAAATGATAAAGGCATATCTTTCTGACTCATCATTGATCTTACCATGTCCAAGAAGGTCCGATTCCTCCTTTCCGACACACCGTTCCACTGCGGCGTTCCCGGTGGAGTAAGTTGAGGAACTATTCCGCAACTTTTCAGATGGTCATCAAACTCATGGCTCATGTAATCTCCCCCTCGATCCAACTGAAGAAAATTTGTTTTCTTGCCGAGTTGATTCTATACTTAATTCTAGAATTATTGAACTTTTCAAAGGCTTCTGACTTGTGTTTCATCAAATAGATATATCCATACCGACTCAAATCATCAGTGAAGGTAATGAAGTACTCATAACCACCCCTACCTGTCGTGCTCATTGGTCCACATACATCAATATGTACTAGTCCCAACAAGTCGGACACCCTTTTCACAACTCTTTGCAAAAGGTGTCTTGGTCATTTTGTCGAGTAGGCAAGATTCGCCTGTCTCGAACGACTCCAAGTCAAACAAAGTTAGGATTCCATCATCGTTGAGATTATTCATGTGTTTCCAACTTATATGACCAAGCCGGCAATGCCAAAAGTAAGTCATATTCAGATCATTTGGTTTCAACCTTTTAACATTTATGTTATAGACCGACTCACCATCAAGATTCAAAATAAATAACCCGTCCTAGACGGGTGCAAAGCCATGAAACATATCATTAAAATATAAAGAACAACCATTATTCTTAATATTCAACTCATAGCCTTGCCTTATCAAACATGAAGCAGAAATAATGTTTTGACTAAGCACTGGAACATAATAAGAATTATTCAGTTCCATAATGAATCCGGAAGGTAAATGAAGTTTCATCATGCCGACTTCCAATGCAGAGACTCTCGCCTTATCGTCGACTCGGATATCAACCTTGCCTCTTGCTATTCTCCTAGTTCTTACTAGTCCCTGCAACGAGTTTGCAGATGTGAATAACTGATCTGGTATCATATACCCAAGAAATATTATGTGCATTAGCAAGATAAATGTCTATAACATTGTAAACAACCTTAGTTGAGCCAGAGGTCACACCTCTGCTCTTGGCTTTGTCGTCCAGATACTTGATGTAGTTCCTCTTCCAGTGGCCATCCGCCTTGCAATAAAAGCAAGTGGATCTGGCTGAAGGAGATGGCTTAGTCCCTGAGGAAGCTCTTGGGACCGGGTCCTGAGCCTACTTGCCTCCCGACTTAGCCTTATTCTTATTTCAAGAACTTTTCTTGAAATTAGCCTTATTCTGCAACATCAACACTTGACTGGCGCCCTTCTTGAGATCCGCCTCTGCCTGCTTGAGCATCCCATGCAATTCAGTGAGCTTCTTATCCATTCCATGCATGTGGTAGTTCAATACGAACTGACCATATGCACTAGGAAGAGAGTTCAGAATTATATCTGTTGATAATTCTTTGCTAATGGGATAGCCTAGCCTTTCCAAAGACTGCACGTAACCAACCATCTTGATCACATGCGGACTCAGTGAATCACCATCCTTAAGCTTGCAACTTAGCAGATCCTGAGAGGCTTGATACCTCTCAGTCTTAGCCTGAGCGTGGAACATACTTTTGAGGCTTTCGATCATATCGTAGGCCTCAACATTATCGAACTGCTGCTGCAAGTCCGGTTCCATGTGAGAAAGCATAAGGCATCTAATTTCCATGGACTCATCCTTAGTCCGACGATAGGCATTGGTGGCAGCGACTGTCGCATTCTCATTCGGCTCATTTGGAAGTGGGTTGTCTAGGACATGGTCCTTCTTTTCTTATTTGAGAACAATTCTCAAATTTTGATACCAGTTGGTAAATTAGTTTCATTCAGTTTATATTTCTCAAGAATGGTTCTCAATGAAAAACCAGATATCGGAGGGTGACTATTACTTGGTACCATGATCTACAACACAAAATATGCAAAAAAAACTTAAGACATGTATTCATAAAAGAGCAAGCATATTAAATATTTTAATATTTATGATCCCACTAGAACCAACACCCCTCCGATGGTTACTTAGTTATTTAGGATCCTAGATAAGCAAGTCGGCTAGTGAGCTTTAGCATCACCGCTAGCCGCCAAGTGATCTAGGTAGACAACTCCTTGTCAATCGCATCTCATACGACTTATGTTGGTCGGGTGGCATCACATGCCCCGGATCCCGTCCGACTTTTCCCTGAGTCCCACAACCGTTGTGATAAACCTATCTAGCTTACTAAGTGTTTCCGCTGTAAGAGTCCAACTCGAACCCACCTAGTCGGAAAGAACTGGCAGCACCCAAATTTTATGAGCCCACTACCAAAAATGTCCGACTTGTGATGGTGCAAACACTGGCGGGAAAATATACTAGACCTTCTTTGAGGGATTGAATTTTACCGGCTATGTAATAGAGGTAAATAGAGACATAACAATGACACAAAATAAAGCAATTATAATGTGAAATGGTATGGCTCTCATCATGGCGATCTCCATCTCCACAAAGCATGTAATCCGACTCATGCCAACTCTTGTCACTTGCTGTCTTACTCCATGTCGCCGAGACATCAACTTGCATGCCATCCGGGTTCTCCAAATAGCTACACTAGCCTAGTAAAGTAAATTACAAAGAGAATCCGACACGCAGGTTGTTATACAATGAAATGACCGCACATAGGCTCCAGCCGGCTGACAAAACCGTGATTCGCATATCACATATGGATTACACACATCACATGCACATAAGCCATACCATTCACAACTTCTTGAAAAAACAAGTTATGCATAGATAAGATATCTACCGGGGTTGTGAAACTCGCAACAACATCTAAGGAGCTATGACAGGGCGAACCCGGCGGTCCCGATGGTGGAAACTGACCGGTCGGGGCATGTCATTCCACGACCTCAGCAGCATGATCACGGAAACTAGATCATCCATTTACTCGAGTATAGTTGATCCAGTCAACCTCATACAAAACCGATCTATCTCATAGATCGAGCACCAAAACATCAAATAGAGCTAATCTATAGACAACCACATATGACATATGCGAGATCTCGAGCCTAAAACCAGAAGCTATCGCTCTGATACCACAGTTGGGACGCGAGGAGAGAAACAAAACTTTTTCCCTACGCGGTTATCCCAAGATCAAGGTGTGGTGATAATCCACGAGAATTACCACTAGAAGCGCATTTGCAGATTACTGATGAAGCACGTCAATTGAATGTAGTGCAGTCCTCATGTTCTGATCAGATCCAGATCGTCATGGTGCTGATCGTACAACACCGCTGCTGGTATCCACACATACGAGGAGGAGCGTTGTTGGTGAACTGCTAGGTTCGTTAAGGCGGCATGACTGCTGTGGAGCTAGGGTTTCCAACACATGGAATGACCTAACAGTCAACCCTCCTGAGTATCTGTGCCCCACTATATATAGGGAGTGAAATTGGGATCCACTCACTTGTGGCCCATTCACTAAATCCCATATCAGTCACTATGAGTCCGACTCGGTGACTCAGTCCAAATCGGGTTCAGGTTCAACCCAAACATATTTCTGGTTCAGATCCAATCTGAACTTGCTCCCGCTCTTAAGTGTGTGACCTCACAGGCTCATGGCAACTTGGACACGATTGGATTCCGACTCTCAATCGATCAGTCGCTAGCGGCTCCTAGCAGAACGTGCTGACTCCCAAGTACCAAAGAGTCATGAATATCGGGGATATGACCCCGGATACCCTAAAGATGAAGTATCAAGAGATACAATGATGTGTAAGATGATTCAATATCCAATAAGATAAAAGAAACGATATTCTAGATAAACAATATGAGGTAAACATAAAATAATGAGAAGAAAAGACTACCTGGGCTGAGTTACACCGATCTCGGCCTAGTCCAAGGACTATCATGCCGAATTAGATAAAGAGAAGGAATAACCCGGCTGTGCCTTATCCCCAGCCGGCCCATCTAGGCCACCGCCGAATCAACCTAGCAGACCGCCAACTGCCATCTCCCGCCAAGTCAACCCCGATGCTCCCTCCCCGTCGCCAGGTTCCAGCCAAACGCCCAGCACCACACCACCACGACCGCTTCCCCCGGGTGGGCCAGATTCGGCCCACCGCGGGGAAACACCCAACGCTCCCGCTCCACTCCAGGGAGAAGCGTGGTGTAAGTCGCCCGGGTGGGCCGAGTTTGCCGTGACTCGTCCCAACCCCGTCTCACCGTCGACAGTGCTCCACCTAGGCCAAGATTGATGACCCGGCTGGGCCATTGAATCACCCAGCTGGGCCACAGCTTCACCCGGCTGGGCCCCTTTTCACAGGCCAAGTCAAAACAGTGATCCGGTTAGGCCAATTTGGTTCTGCCCTAGGCTGGGCCGAATCAATTGACTCCCAGGCCGAATTACCTCTTCCCAATCCAAATAATAATGATCTGGATGCCTCTTTATTCACCCCAAGATGCTATCTCGACCACTACATCGACACACCTTCGAGCCAAGTCAAGATCTTCATGTCACGTGCCAGTCTTGGGACGCCCCTGGCTCAGACTGGCACATGGCATATGGAATATGCCTTGGGCATCATAGAAGATACTAGGGAATATGCCTGGCATCTCCAAAGATGCTAGAGCATATGCTGAGCATCTCTAGAAGATGCTGGGAATATGCTAATGAGATGCCTATCTTGAGGAACACGCATTGTCCACTGGGCTCACCTTTATAAGGAGCACCAGGGGGATTGATACGTCAAAAACGTATCTATAATTTTTTATGTTCCATGATTGTTTAGTATCTAATTTGCTTTGCTTTGTCTACACTTTGAGGTGTTTTTATATGTTTTTTGGTACTAACCTATTAACAAGATGCCATAGTGCCAGTTGCCTATTTTCTTTTGTTTTTGGTTCAAGAAAGGTAGAAAATCAATATTCTTGGAATTAGACGGGACAAAAGCCAAAGTTAATATTGTACCGTGGGGAACACGGAGCCAGAGTACGAGACGGAGGGGAGGCACCAGGGGGCCACACCCCCTGGCGGCGCGGGCTAACCCTAGTCGCGCCTGGGGAGGTGTGACCACCCTGGCCGCACCCATGCCTCGTCTCTTCGCCTATAAAGACCCCCTGATGCATAAACCCTAAGTACCCGATCAATATTTCACGAAACCGTCTATAGCCGCTGCTGTAGGGTTTCGTAGCATGCAAAACAAAAATTTTCTATCGCATACAAACAAACAAACAACCCAAGATCTATCTACTAGATTGTAGCAACGAGTCGATGGAATAACTTACCCTCGAAGATTCCAAAGTGTTTAACGAGAGCGGATTCTCGTGGGTGATGTAGTCGTACTCTTCCCGATCTCAAGATCGTGTAGACGATCCTTCCGGCGCTGCGTTCCGGCAGCGGTCCCACAGTCGGTCACACGTTCGGTACTCTACAAAGAACTTCCTCTACCTTGTTCCAGCAGGCAGCGGAGGTTGTAGCACTCTCCTCGCGATTTCAAGGCAACGGGCGTGGTACCTAAGTAGAGGGAGATCTCATGAGCTTCGCCTTAAGCCGGAGCGAGTATGGTGGAGTATGAGAGAGCTCCTCGGTGATCTAGGGTTTAGACATACCAAGGAGGAGGGGCTAGAGCCGGCGGTTAGGGTTCCGGGGACCCCAAGTCGGCGGCTAGGGCAAAACCCTAGGTGGTGGCGGCTATGGAGGAAGCTTTCTAGGGTTTGAGGTGAGGACTTGTGTGTCGAGGAGGAGCCCTGCCCTCCTTATATAGGTGGAGGGCGGCCAAGGGGAGGAGGAGTCCCTCCCAACTCGGCTTGGAGGCGCCGCGGTTGGAGGAGGGATTCCCTCCCCAACTCGGTTTCCCTCTCCTTCCTCTTTCCCTCTTTCCAATTTTAGCTGTTTGACTTTTCAAACTTGCTATTTGACTTTTCAATTTAGGATTCAATTTAATCCTTTATTTGGAACAGCGAGAACACTTAGTACATGATGCAATCATTCCAATATGCAATGACACATTCATGTACCCTTCCTCCGGAGTCTTGGGACATTAGGAACCTTCTAGAACATTCCGATGAAAACACGGAATCATTCCCGAACTCAAAGCGGGACTTTCCTTATATGAATCTTATTCTCCGGACTATTCCGGATCACCTCGTAATATCCCGGATCCCATCCGAGACTCCGAACAACATTCGGTCTCTTTCTCATAATACCATAACTACTCAAACAACGTCGAATCCTTAAGTGTGTCTCCCTACGGTTCGTGAATTATGCGGACATGATCGAGACACTTCTCCGAACAATAACCAATAGAGGAATCTGGAAATTCATATGGCTCCCACATATTTCTATGATTACTTTGCGATCGAATGAACCACTTACATACGATACCAATTTCCCTTTGTCTCACGATAGTTTACTTATCCGAGGTTATGATCGTCGGTATCTCTTCGTACCTAGTTCAACCTCGTTACCGATAAGTACTCTTTTCTCGTTCCCGTGATATGTGATCCCTTGTGAGCCAGTCACATGCTTGCAAGCTAATTGGATGACATTCCACCGAGAGGGCCCAGAGTATATCTATCCGTCATATGGATGACAAATCCCACTCTTGATCCATGTGTCTCAACCAATACTTTCCGAACACTCAATTCCACCTTTATAGCCACCCAGTTACGGTGTGGTGTTTGATGTCATCAAAGCATCCATCCGGTAAAGGTGATATGCATGATCTCATGGTCAAAGGAATTAGGTTACTATGTATCAGAAAGCATATAGCAATTGAACTATTGAAATGACTTGATCTTTATGCTACGCTTATCTATAGGAGTATGTCCACCATATCATTCTCCTAACGATATGATCTTGTTGTTGATAACATCTCAATGTTCATGATAGGGAAACCACAATCATTTATCAACCAACAAGCTAGTGATGTATAGAGGCTATACTAGGGACTTCAAATTAAGTTTACAAATCACACAAGTATCAATGTTTCCTTGTTAATACTATTATAGCATGAATGTAAACATTTATCATAAACACAAAGATATAATAATAACTACATTTATTATTGCCTCTAGGGCATATCTCCAAGAGTCTCCCACTTGCACTAGAGTCATCTAATCTAGATTACATGGTAATATACCGAACACCCATGGCAGTTTGGTGTTGGTCATATTTTGCCCTTGGGAGAGGTTTAGTCAATGGATCCGCCACATTCAGATCTGTGTGTACTTTGCAAATCTTTATATCCCCATCCTGGATATGTTCTCGAATAGCGTGAAAACGCAGCTTGATGTGCTTCAGCTTCTTGTGTGACCTTGGTTCTTGCGCATTGGCTATGGCGCCCATGTTATCACAGTAGATAGACATTGGGTCCAGCGCACTAGGAACCACACCCAGCTCTGTAATGAACTCTTTCATCCATATCGTTTCTTGCGAAGCCTCCGAAGCAGCCGTATATTCCGATTCAGTTGAAGATCTCGCCACAACGCTTTGCTTTGCACTCCTCCAGCTAACTGCTGCACCATTCAAAATAAATACGTATCCAGATTGTGATTTAGAATCATCCGGATCGGTGTTCCAACTAGCATCGGTGTAACCGTCAACAACGAGTTGTTCATCACCTCCATAAGAAAGAACCATATCCTTAGTTCTTCTCAAGTACTTAAGGATGTTTTTGACCGCTGTCCAATGATCCACTCCTGGATCACTTTGATATCTGCTAGTTAAACTAACAGCATATGCAATGTCGGGTCTAGTACATAGCATGGCATACATTAGAGATCCTATGGCTGAGGCATAGGGAGTCTTACTCATCCTTTCTCTATCTTCTGCCGATGTCGGACTTTGAGTTTTACTCAAGGTCGTATTGGGCAACATGGGCAAGAACCCTTTCTTTGTTTCTTCCATTCCAAACCTCTTTAGAACTTTGTCCAAATATGTACTCTTTGGCGTTTCGATCTATCTCTATAAATCTTTATGCCTAATATGTAAGCTGCTTCGCCAAGATCCTTCATTGAAAAACTCTTATTCAAATATTCCTTGACACTATTAAGAAGGTCTACATCATTCCCAATCAACAATATGTCATCCACATATAGTATTAAGAATGCTACAGAGCTCCCACTCACTTTCTTGTAAATACAAGCTTCTCCATAAGTTTGTATAAAACTAAAACTTTTGATCACCTTATCAAAACGTTGATTCCAACTTCGGGATGCTTTCTTCAATCCATAGATGGACCGTTGAAGTTTGCATACCTTGTTAGCATCTTTAGGATCGACAAAACCTTTGGGTTGTATCATATAAAACTCTTCATCAATATCTCCATTGAGGAATGCTGTTTTGACATCCATCTGCCATATCTCATAATCATAATATGCAGCGATTGCTAACATAATCCTCACAGACTTTAGCTTCGCTACCGGTGAGAAAGTCTGATCGTAGTCAACTCCTTGAATTTGTCGAAACCCTTTTGCGACAAGTCGATCTTTATAGACAGTAACATTACCATCAGCATCTGTTTTCTTCTTGAAAATCCATTTGTTCTCGACAGCCTTCCGGCCATCCGGTAAGTCCACCAAAGTCCATACTTGGTTTTAGTACATGGATCCAATCTCGGATTTCATGGCTTCTTGCCATTTATTGGAAACTGGGCTCATCATCGCTTCCTCATATGTCTCGGGGTCATCGATGTTGTCCACCAACATGACACTCATAACGGGATCATACCAATGCAGGTGGTACGAGTTCTCGTTGACCTCAGGGCTCTGTAGCAACTTCAACCGAAGTTTCATGATCACCATCATTAGCTTCCTCTCTTATTGGTGCAGGCACCACGGGAACTTCTTCCGGTGCTGCGCTACTCGCAATTTCGAGAGAAGGTTCGACAACCTCGTCGAGTTCTACTTTCCTTCCAGTCACTTCTTTCGAGAGAAATTCCTTCTCTAAAAAGGATCCATTCTTGGCAACGAAGATTTTGCCTTCGGATCTATGATAGAAGGTATACCCAATAGTTTCCTTCGGGTATCCTATGAAGACGCATTTTTCCGCTTTGGGTTCAAGCTTGTCCGGCTGTAACTTCTTTACATAGGCTTCGCATCCCCAAACTTTAAGGAACGACAATCTAGGTTTCTTCCCAAACCATAATTCATACGGTGTCGTTTCAACGGATTTATACGGTGCCCTATTTAAAGTGAATGCGGCTGTTTCTAATGCATAAACCCAAAATGATAGCGGTAAATCTGTAAGTGACATCATAGAACGAACCATATCTAACAGAGTTCGATTACGACGTTCGGACACACCATTACGCTGTGGTGTTCCTGGCGGTGTCAACTGTGAAAGTATTCCGCATTTCTTCAAATGCTCGCCAAACTCGTAACTTAGATATTCACCTCCACGATCAGAACGTAGAAATTTAATCTTCTTGTTACGTTGATTCTCTACCTCACTTTGAAACTCCTTAAACTTCTCGAAAGTTTCGGACTTATGTTTCATGAAATAGATATACCCATATCTACTCAAGTCATCCGTGAAGGTAAGAACATAACGATAACCACCGCGCGATGCTACACTCATTGGACCACACACATCGGTATGTATGATTTCCAATAAGTCCGTAGCTCGCTCCATCATACCAGAAAATGGAGTCTTAGTCATTTTTCCCATCAGACATGCTTCGCATCTTTCAAGTGATTAATATCAAGTGATTCAAGAAGTCCATCAGAATGGAGTTTCTTCATACGTTTCACTCCAATGTGACCAAGGCAGCGATTGCCACATATAGGTCGAATTATCGCTTGATTTCAAACGTTTAGCCTCAATGTTATTGATATGTGTATTTCCACTATCGAGATTCAATAAGAATAGACCATCTATCAAAGGTGCATGTGCATAAAACATATTACTTATATAAATCGAACAACCATTATTCTCGGACTTAAACAAGTAACCGTCTCGCAATAAACAAGATCCCGATATAATGTTCATGCTCAACGCAGGCACCAAATAACAATTATTTAAGTATAAAACTAATCCCGATGGTAGATGAAGGGGTAGCGTGCTGACCGCAATCACCTCAACCTTTGATCCGTTTCCCACGCGCATCGTCACCTCGTTCTTCGCTAGCTTCCGTTTATTCTGCAAAGACTGTTTGAGTTACAAATATGAGCAACCGAACCAAGATCAAATACCGTGCACTACTATGAGTACTAGTGAGATACACATCAATAACATGTATATCGGATATACCTTTCTTCTTGATGTTGCCGTTCTTCGATCCGCCAAGTACTTTGGTCAATTCGCTTCGAGGACCTTCTCCCTTGCGTAAAAGCACTCAAGATGTCGAGCTTGGGTCCAGCCTTGGTCTTCTTCGCCGGCGTGGTAACTTTCTTACCACCCTTATTGAAGTGTCCCTTCTGCTTAGACTTGCCTTTCTTGAATTTGGTGGTATTATTGACCAACAACACTTGGTGCTCTTTCTTGATCTCCACTTCTGCAGACTTTAACATAGCAAACAGTTCTGGCAACTCTTTGTTCATGTTCTGCATGTTGTAGTTCATCACAAAGTTCTTGTAACTTGGTGGTAGTGATTGGAGGACACGGTAAATCCCCAAAGCATTAGGAATCACTATACCCAAGCTTTGAAGTTTGTTTGCGTGCCCAGAAATCTTAAGCACATGCTCACTAACGGAGCTGCCCTCTTCCATCCTGCAGTTAAAGAACTTTTCATAAGCCTCATAACTTTCAATTGCCGCATGAGTCTCAAAAATCAATTTGAGATCCTCGACAATATCATATGGGTCTGAATTCTTAAACCTTTTCTGAAGCTCCGATTCCAAACCATACAAGATAGCACACTGAACTATGGAGTACTGATTCTTCCGGGCGAGGTAAACATCCTTTACTTCATCGGCATCAGTGCAGTGGGTCACCCAATGATGCATCCAAAGACATAGGTCAAATTACCAGCTGTGAGGACAATCCTCAAATTGCGGAACCAATCCGCGAAGTTGCTTCCATTGTTTTTCAACTTTTCTTTCTCTAGGAACGCATTAAATTGATGGTAGGGGCTGCCATTGATCTACAACATATTTGCAATAGTTTAGACTAAGTTTATGACAAATTGAGTTCAAATTAATAATGAAATTAAACTAGGTGAACTCCCACTCAAAACAACATCCCTCACATTGTTTTATTGATCACACGAACCAAATCCACTACATCAACACCTATCATCACGAGAGTTGATATAGTTTCAATGGCGAACAATCGTCATGTTCATCATATCTACTATATGATTCATGCTTTACCTTTCGGTGATCCGTGTTCCGAGACCATGTCTGTACATGCTAGGCTCGTCAAGATCAAACCTTAGTTTCCGCATGAGCAAATCTGGCTTGCTCACATTGTATACACTTGCGGGATCTAACACACCCGATCATCACTTGGTGCTTCGAAACAACAAGCTTTAGCAACGGTGCTAACTAAGGGTGAACACTTTATGACTTGAAATTCATGTGCATGAGGGATCATCTTATAATGCTACCGTCGTCTACTAAGCAATACAAGATGCATAAAGGATTAACATCACATGCAATTCAATAATTTGTGATATGATATGGCCTTTCTTCTTTGTGCTTCCGATCTCCATCTTCAAGCACGAACATGATCTCCATCATCACCGGCATTGCATCAAGGTCAATGACGCTTCTACATGGTTGTCGTCCACCGGCTTCAACTATTACAACTAATTTGAATAGACACGCGGGTCTTAACATAAATTAAAGACAACCATCTGGCTCCTGCCGGTTGCCAACTTACAATAAGGAACATTGCATACATCAAATATAATCACAATCATGGCCATATCACATCATCACACCACCGCAAAACAAAGTTAGACGACTCTACTTTCTTTGCATATTTTACGTGGTTTGGGGCTTTCAATACGTGTCATTCTAACTTACGAACAAGAACCACAACATTGATACTAGCATTGTTGATCACCCGTTGTAAATTGGATCTTAACTATGCTAGGAGAAACAGCACCATAAAAGCCACTTATGCAATACAAGTTGCATGTCAAGTGGAGCAAGTCTCATGAGCGATGTCATGTAAGGTTAGCCCGGCCGCTTCATCCCAACATACCGCAAGATGCAAAGTACACAAGAAGCAATCGACAATAAAAGCATCAACGCCACAATGACCATTGTGTTCTACTCGCAACAGATCTACATATAGACACGGCTCGATACCACCGTAGGGTTTCGTAGCATGGAAAACAAAAATTTCTATCGCATACAAACAAACAAGCCAAGATATATCTACTAGATTGTAGCAACGAGTCGATGGAATAACTTACCTCGAAGATTCCAAAGTGTTTAACGAGAGCATTCTCGTGGGTGATGTAGTCGTACTCTTCCCGATCTCAAGATCGTGTAGACGATCCTTCCGGGCTGCTCCTAAGAAGGCGCTCAGCCGGTCACACGTTCGGTACTCGACGAAGACCTTCCTCTCCTTGTTCCAAAGCAGCGGAGGTTGTAGCACTCTCGCGATTCCTAAAGACAACCTGGCAGTACCTAAGTAGAGGGAGATCTCGCAGGCTTCTAAGCCGGAGCGAGTATGGTGGAGTATGAGAGAGCTCCTCGGCGATCTAGGGTTTAGACATACCAAGGAGGAGGGGCTAGAGCCGGCGGCTAGGGTTCCGGGGACCCCAAGTCGGCGTCTAGGGCAAAACCCTAGGTGGTGGCGGCGGCTATAGAGGGCTGCAGCTTTCTAGGGTTTGAGGTGAGGGACTTGTGTGTCCAGAGGAGGGAGCCCTGCCCCTCCTTATATAGGTGGAGGGGCCGGCGACCAAGGGGAGGGAGGGGAGTCCCTCCCCAACTCGTCTTGGAGGAGGCGCCGCCGGTTGGAGGAGGGATTCCCTCCCCAACTCGGTTTCCCTCTCCTTCCTCTTTCCCTCTTTCCAATTTTAGCCGTTCGACTTTTCAAATTTGCTATTTGACTTTTCAATTTAGGATTCAATTTAATCCTTTATTTGGAACAGCGAGAACACTTAGTACATGATGCAATCATTCCAATATGCAATGACACATTCATGTACCCCTTCCCCTCCGGAGTGCCGGACATTCCGGAACCTTCTAGAACATTCCCGATGAAAACACCGGAATCATTCCCGAACTCCGAAACGGGACTTTCCTTATATGAATCTTATTCTCCGGACTATTCCGGATCACCTCGTAATATCCCGGATCCCATCCGAGACTCCGAACAACATTCGGTATCTTTCTCATAATACCATAACTACTCAAACAACGTCGAATCCTTAAGTGTGTCTCCCTACGGTTCGTGAATTATGCGGACATGATCGAGACACTTCTCCGAACAATAACCAATAGAGGAATCTGGAAATTCATATGGCTCCCACATATTTCTACGATTACTTTGCGATCGAATGAACCACTTACATGCGATACCAATTTCCCTTTGTCTCACGATAGTTTACTTATCCGAGGTTATGATCGTCGGTATCTCTGCATACCTAGTTCAACCTCGTTACCGATAAGTACTCTTTTCTCGTTCCCGTGATATGTGATCCCTTGTGAGCCAGTCACATGCTTGCAAGCTAATTGGATGACATTCCACCGAGAGGGCCCAGAGTTTATCTATCTGTCATATGGATGGACAAATCCCACTATTGATCCATGTGTCTCAACCAATACTTTTCGAACACTCAATGCCACCTTTATAGCCACCTAGTTACGGTGTGGTGTTTGATGTGATCAAAGCATCCATCCGGTAAAGGTGATATGCATGATCTCATGGTCGAAGGAATTAGGTTACTATGTATCAGAAAGCATATAGCAATTGAACTATTGAAATGACTTGATCTTTATGCTACGCTTATCTATAGGAGTATGTCCACCATATCATTCTCCTAACGATATGATCTTGTTGTTGATAACATCTCAATGTTCATGATAGGGAAACCACAATCATTTATCAACCAACAAGCTAGTGATGTATAGAGGCTATACTAGGGACTTCAAATTAAGTTTACAAATCACACAAGTATCAATGTTTCCTTGTTAATACTATTATAGCATGAATGTAAACATTTATCATAAACACAAAGATATAATAATAACTACATTTATTATTGCCTCTAGGGCATATCTCCAACAGCTGCCACCATCGTCCCTAGATCAGGGGGATCTGAAGCTCTTCCCGGCACCCTATCGGAGGGGAAATCATCCCGGAGGCCTTCTTCTTCATCATGCCAGCCTCCGATATGAAGCGTGAGTAGTTCCACCTTGGACTACGGGTCCATGTAGTAGCTAGAAGGTTGTATCTCCTCCTTTGTGCTACCATGTTTAGATCTTGTGAGCTCCGTTCATGATCAAAATCTCATCTATTTGTAATCATGCATGTTGTGTTTACGGGGATCCGATGGATATTGAGATTACGATGTCAGATTGATTAATAGTTTTTTCTTATTGATTCTATCATGTCTATGTTATTTGTGATCTTGCATGCTCTACGTTTCTAGTGGCTATCTTGTCCAAGTAGATGCTAGTGACTCCAAGAGGGGGTATTTATGCTCGATAGTGGGTTCATGCCTCTATTTAATCTAAGGGAAGTGACAGAAATCTCTAAGGTTGTAGATGTTTTGTTGCCACTAGGGAGAAAACAACGGTCTCTTGTTCATGGAACAAGTGGATTGTTTACCTTACACACTTTGCTTAAAGCAATTGTCTATTGATTGCAACTTAATACTGGAGGGGGTTCGGATGATAAGCCGAAGGTGGATTTCTAGTCATAGATGCAGTTGGATGGAGGTCTATGTATCTTGTTGTATTGCCCAATCGAGTCCCATAGGATCATGAATGTCTAGTATTGCATTGTTATGCCTTGGTCGGTCCTGTCAATTGCCCTGCTATAATTTGTTTACCTAGGATGCCATGTTTGTTTATCTAAGGAGAACACCTCTAGTGA
Organism: Avena longiglumis; assembly: GCA_030063025.1. Taxonomy (NCBI): domain Eukaryota; kingdom Viridiplantae; phylum Streptophyta; class Magnoliopsida; order Poales; family Poaceae; genus Avena; species Avena longiglumis. Next base: position 475,003,134 of record CP125975.1, on the reverse strand, counting down.
ACTATGGACCCCGGTCCAATCTTTACCATTGATACATCTTCCACTGTTACAGTTTACTTTCTGCAAACCACTATTACCTTCCACACCATATAGTTAATCATTTGTTACAGCAAACCGGTGAGATTGACAACCTCACTGTTCGTTGGGCAAAGTCTTGAGTTTGTGTTTTGTAGGTCTCCAAGTTGCTAGCAACACCTTTGAGTCATTTCCTTCCTCCTACTGGTTCAATAATCTCGGTTTCTTACTGAGGGAAAAGTTGCTCATCACACCTTGCTCTTGGGGTCTCCCAACAAGGCGTCAACAACACGCCCATTATCAAGCTTTTCTGGCGCCGTTGCCAGGGAGGCTAAGGACGTCTTCACAAGGGGAGTCCTTCACAATCTTTCTCTTTACTTTTTTTTGTTTTTCTTAGTTTCTTTTGCTTGGTTTTGTTTTACTCTTTTTTCAAAAACTCAAAAAAATTAGTTTAGTTTGGTTTGCTTTCTCTTATCAAAAACACAAAAAAATTAGTCCCTACTCTAGTTGCTGCTGCTGTGGGCTTGCTCCACTTTTGCCAAAATGAACTCTGTCGAGAACACCAAGTTGTGTGACTTCACTAGCATAAACAACAATGATTTCCTAAGTACTCCTATTGCTCCACTTGCTCCTGATGCTACCTTTTATGAAATTAAGCCTGCTTTGTTGAATATTGTGATGAGAGAGCAATTTCCTGGTGCTAGTTCTGATGATGCTGCTGCCCACCTCAATAACTTTGTTGAACTTTGTAAGATGCAAAAATATAAGGATATAGATGGAGATATTATTAATCTCAAGTTGTTTCCTTTCTCCTTGATAGGAAAAGCTAAAGAATGGTTGCTATCCTTACCTAGAAATTGTATTGATTCTTGGATTAAGTGCATAGATGTTTTTATTGGAAAGTACTACCCTCCTGCTAAGATTATATATATGATAAGTGATATTATGAAATTTAAAAAACTTGATAATGAACATATTTCTAAAGCTTGGGAAAGAATGAGATCTTTGGTTAAGAATTGTCCCACTCATGGACTTACTGCTTGGATGATTATCCAAACTTTTTTACGCAGGTTTGAACTTCTCTTCAAGAAACCTGTTGGATTCAGCTGCTGGAGGTACCTTTATGGCCATCACCTTGGGTGCTGCAACAAAACTCCTTGATAATATGATGGTTAATTATTCTGAATGGCACACAAAGAGAGCTCCACATCGTAAGAAGGTAAATTCTGTTGAAGAAACCTCCTCTTTGAGTGATAAGATTGATGTTACCATGGCTATGCTTGTTAATGGGAAAGCTCCTTTAGATACTAATAATGTTCCCTTAGCCTCTTTGGTTGCTCAAGAAGAGAAAGTTTATGTGAACTTCATTAGAAACAACAATTTCAACAACAATGCCTATAGGAATTATTTTGGCAGTAACAACAATTATAGGCCTTATCCTCCTAATAATGGCAATACCTATGGAAACTCCTACAAAAATACTAGAAGTGCCCCCTCTGAACTTCAATTAATGCTCAAAGAATTTATTAGTAAACAAACCACTTTCAACAAGACTGTGGAGGAAAATCTTTTGAATGTTGAAAAAAATATTTCCTCTTTGTCAGAAGCATAGTCCTCTTTGATTAATAAAATGGCTGCTAAACCTGAAAATTTGGAAAGTACCTTTGCTGCTACTCGTGCCATACAAGTTACTATTGATGAAAATGTTAGACTGTTAGCCCAACTTCATGCTAAGTGGGAAAGAGAAGCTGGAATTGCTAGAAACAATAGTGTGTGCACTATCACCACCAATATGGATGCCAGCAAACCACAAGAAGTCCCTATTCCTCCTACCACTATGCCTAAACCCAATGAGCCTACTACAAGTGATGCTAAGTTTGATTTTGATCTTGATGGTTGCAAAATTTCTGAAGTGATTATGTTCCTACAAAAGCTTTCTAGAAGTCCTTATGCTAGTGATATGAATGTAGCTTTCACCAAACACCTTACTCATGTTGTTATTAAAATTAAGGAAGAGAAATTGAAACACAGAGCCTCTATTCCTAGGAAAGTAGAAGATAGTTGGGAACCCATTATTAATATGCAAGTGAATGACTTTGATCTCAAAGCTTCATCTGACATTGGTTCTAGTGTCTCTATTATGCCTAGGAAGATTTATGAAATGCTTGATTTGCCACCTTTGGAAGATTGTTATTTGGATGTCCCACTTAATGATAATGCTAAAAAGAAAATCATGGGGAGTGTTAATGATGTTCTTATTATGGTTAACAATGCTTATGTCCCTGTTGATTTCTATGTTTTGGATGTTGAATACAATGCTTCATGTCCTATTACTTTGGGAAGACCTTTTCTTAGAATTGTTGGTGCCATCATTGATATGAAAGAAGGCACCATTAAATATCAATTTCCATTCAAAAAAGGTATTTAACACTTCACTATGAGGAGAGAAAAGTTTCTTTTTACTCCTCCTTTGAAAGCAAGGTTTGATGTTAATGCTTCTTCATTTAAAAATACTTGATTCTTCCTTCTTGCGCCTAACTTAAAGGCGATAAAGAAAAGTACTTTTTGGGAGATAATCCAAGATTTTTCTTGAGTATTGGAAGTTATTACCTCAGTAATGACCTCTCCTTATCCTTTTTGTTTGCTTTTTGTGCCAAGAATGACCTCTAATGAGAGGGAAGTAAGATTTTGGGAATTGCTGTCCCGAAACAGATTTTTATGCTCCACCGTAAATATTCACGAGGAATCTATGTAAGTCCGATTGAGCTGATATTTTGTGAATAAATCCCACAGTATGTTATCTAACTTTCGTTAGTTCAACACTTTTTTATTTGAGCAACATAAGGTCTTATAAAAAATTGGTTTCTACCTGCTGGTCTATTATGACAGATTTCTGCCATTATTTGCATTTGCTTCTTATTGATTCTTTTTTGGGTTATCTTTGGGAAATTGAACCTTTTGAGGGAATTGATACAATAGCTTGTGTTTTTAGTGAAAGTTTTGCTGTTATAAAGCTAAACCCAAAGGTCTATTATCTTTTGAATACACTAATGTTGCTAATGAAGATTATGTGAAGTTTTGTATGAAGGAAAAAATTTCAGGTGTAGAGAGAGAATGATGTAATGAGATGAAGAATGGACAAAATATAAAACTTGGGGATTCCACCCGTGTCACCCCAAGAAATATTCAAGAGGTACAAGCGTCAAACCTTGGGGATGTCCAAGGCATCCCCTTCTTCGTCAATAAAAAGCTCAGGTCTTTCTAGACACTTTGTTTTTATTGTTTCATGCACTATTGTGTTGTTCTTGGAGCATCTTAGTTTTCGTTTGGATTTATTAGTTTTCTTGAATAAATTAGTTTGGACCCCCCTCTCGCTATGTTGTTTCAAATAATTTGATTGGTGTTGGAAAGGAGTAAAAAGTTCTCGCTTGAGTAGTACAAGAGGAGCTTGCTTTGACTGTGACTTGGACTTTATCATGTCATGCTAGGTGTTGTTTTGACTTTATGCTTAGTGATTATTTTTGTAGCATGACTTGTTCCAAACAATTGGGACTGCTTAGTGTGCCTTGAAAGAATCATGCGTTGTTTTAGCATACAAAAGCATAGTATTGTGGTATACTCCTTTGATGCTTTGTTTGGGTTGACTTGGCACATGCTCATACCATGTTATGACTATGAACAAGTCACCATAGCCTCTATGATAATTTAGTCCTTAACTTTTAGTACCACTTTATGCTTTGATTAGTAATGTTTTGTCGCTATGCATGATTATGGCCATTATTGCTCTCTTAGTTGGTCGCTCCCAGTCTTTAGCTAGCCTCCACTTGTATGAGTAAGTTCTACTCATGCATCCAACTCCCAAGAAACCAAGTTATTCCAAAGTGTCCACTATAAATTCCTATGCATGGTGTGTTACACCATTCCAAGTATATTCTTATTTTCATGTATCTTCCAATTAAGAAGTATTTTGTTATGTGAAAGCTTAGTGATTAAAGCTCTCACGAACTTGATGGCACACTTTATTTTTCTTGCCCCTAATAAACTTGAACCATTGTGTCATCTGTTGTATATGCTTGCACTTATACGTTGGAATTAGCAGAACCATGCTGTCATGGGGAACACTTTCAACATTGCAACTTTGTACACAGTTGATATCATGCTCTTTTGTCTATGGATGTTGTCGGTGTAAAATGAAAGGGGAGCTTGTAAGTCCATGGATTTATGTATGTGTGTTAGAAAAACGCCTGGGCTACTAGCCTAAGCCATGCCTAATCATGGTGAAAACTTGCAGCATCACCATAGTGACATCTATGAAACATTCTTCTTATAAAAAAAGAGAGAGAAAAAGAGATTGAAAATAAAAAAATATGAGAAAAGAGGAAAGAGAGAAAAAAGCACCATATTCCCATGGTAAATAAGAAGAATGCTGAGATGCTCATTGTCTGCTTGCCTTGTCATTTTGATTATGGGATAGCTCCTGTATCATGTGCAAGGGGTACCCCGTTGGCGGTTCTCTAAGATACACATGTACTTACTATGACAAGAACTTGCAAGTAACTAAACTTGAGTAGCATGAGGAGCTGCCCTCGTATTCAAGGGACATGAGATTGCCAACTTATACTTTGTCAAGCATATACTCCATAGTTTGTGCACTTTAACCTTAATCACTTCAAGATGCTTATGATAGGAGCAATGAGGGATGAAAGCTAACAAGTACCATAATTTTTGGAAGCTCTTTTTGAAACTTGAAATCCCTACTTCCCTTTTTATGAAGGGCCTTTCTTCCACCTTTTTATTGAGTCTCTACCTTCTATCTTTAGGAACCAGTTAAGAGAGCATAGTGGCCATTCTTAGTTCTATGTGCATTGTCCCAAAACCTACTGATTGATGCATATTGTTGATATTACTTGTTCTTGTGCTATTTGTATCTAGTCACTCTTATGAACTTTCAAGGTGTCCTATGGATCTATTTGCTACTCCATGAGGGACAAGCTGAATGCCACTATGCCATGTTTTCTGTTTGTGAAACAAACAAACATTTTTCAATGCATGTTATTCATGATCTTTGTTTGTAGCCTTTCTTGTTGCATGCATAGTTACTTTGTATTACTTTTAGAACTCCATCTTTCAAGCTCATGTTTAGAGTTCTTTGATCCCAGCTTTCAATGCTTGCAAATGGTTTGATCTTGATTTTGATGGTGCATGTCACCTAAAAAATTATTCTTTTTATCACTTACCTACTCGAGGACGAGGAGGAGTTAAGCTTGGGGATGCTTGATACGTCGGAAATGTATCTATAATTTTTGATGTTCCATGCTTGTTTAGTATCTCCTTTGCTTTGCTTTGTCTACACTTTGAGGTGTTTTTATATGTTTTCTGGTACTAACCTATTAACAAGATGCCACAGTGCAAGTTCCATGTTTTCTTCTGTTTTTGGTTCCAGAAAGGCAGAAAATCAATATTCTCAGAATTGGACGGGACAAAAGCCAAAGTCAATATTTTACCGTGGGGAAAACGGAGCCAGAGTACGAGACGGAGGGGCGGCACCAGGGGGCCACACTCCCAGGCGGCGCGGGCTAGGGCTAGCCGTGCCTAGGGGGTGTGACCACCCTGGCCGCCCCCTTCCTCGCCTCTTCGCTGATAAAGACCCCCCGATGCATAAACCCTAAGTACCCGATCAATATTCCACGGAACTGTTTGTAGCCACCGCTACCATCGTCCCTAGATCGAGGGGGATCTGAAGCTCTTCCTGGCACCCTGCCAAAGGGGAGATCATCCTGGAGGACTTCTTCTTCATCATGCCAGCCTCCGGTATGAAGCGTGAGTAGTTCCACCTTGGACTACGGGTCCATGTAGTAGCTAGATGGTTGTATCTCCTCCTTTGTGCTACCATGTTTAGATCTTGTGAGCTCTGTTCATGATCAAGATCTCATCTATTTGTAATCATGCATGTTGTGTTTGCGGGGATCCGATGGATATTGAGATTACTATGTCAGATTGATTAATGGTTTTGTCTTATTGATTCAATCATGTCTGTGTTGTTTGTGATATTGCATGCTCTCCTTTTCTAGTAGCTATCTTGGACAAGTAGATGCTAGTGACTCCAAGAGGGGGTATTTATGCTCTATAGTGGGTTCATGCCTCTATTTAATCTAAGGGAAGTGACAGAAATCTCTAAGGTTGTATATGTGATGTTTCCACTAGGGAGAAAACAACGGTCTCTTGTTCATGGAACAAGTGGATTGTTTACCTTACACACCTTGCTTAAAGAAGTTGTCTGTTGCTTGCAACTTAATACTTGAGTGGGTTCGGATGATAACTCGAAGGTGGATTTCTAGTCATAGATGCAGTTGGATGGCGGTCTATGTATCTTGTTGTATTGGCCAATCGAATCTCATAGGATCATGAATGTCTAGTATTGCATGTTATGCCTTGCTCAATCCTGTCAATTTACCTACTGTAATTTGTTTACCTAGCATGCCATGTTTGTTTATCTAAGGAGAACACCTCTAGTGAACTATGGACCCGGTCCAATCTTTACCATTGATACATATTCCATTGTTATTGTTTACTTTCTGCAAACCACTATTACCTTCCACACCATATAGTTAATCCTTTGTTAGAGCAAACCGGTGAGATTGATAACCTCACTATTCGTTGGGGTAAAGTCTTGAGTTTGTGTTGTGTAGGTCTCCAAGTTGCTAGCAACACCTTTGAGTTGTTTCCTTCCTCCTACTGGTTCGATAACCTCGGTTTATTACTAAGGGAAACTTGCTTCTGTGCTCATCACACCTTGCTCTTGGGCCCTCCCAACAAGGCGTCAACAACACGCCCATCAGCAAGGATCGTTCTCAGGGTGACCCCCGAAGGGCTCCTATCCTCTCTGCTCGCTAGGAGCTCTCCTTCCTTCTTCCTCCAATATCACAGAGAGTTCTTAGATAGAAGGATAGAAGAAACAGCTCAAGGAGCACCATTTTAGCCACAAGTATGGCAAGATATATGAGATTAGATGGAGGGAAAGAGGTGTCATCTCAACATGAGAGCCTCCAACCTAGATACATCGTATTTCTCTTTGTCCTTACGAGTGCGGTCTTCACTGCGTCATCCCTCCCGGATTCCTCCACGTCCATCGGCCCCAACTTTAGCCTACCCATGGCATATGCCGTGATACCACCATGACATTTGGCGCCTACCGTGGGGCCTTTTAGTGGCGTTGGTTGGGTTTCCATCCGGACGGGAACGTCTTCATCAATTTTTGCTTCATGAGAGATCCTTTAGCTTCCCCAAGCGTACATAGAGCAGAGAGGTGAGCACAAGGGCCTCGAGACTAACTCAGCAGATACGACTCAGCGAGCATGAATCAAATTCTTATCCAAGAATATTGTGAGTATCGTATATCTCAGTCACCAACACTTGATCGTTCACCCCGGGAAGAAAACAACTCAACCCGGGGACTAGCCAGCGTATCCTTAGAATCACTTTTAGATGGAAGAACATTACAATGATTCGGATTAGCCTTTGATTTAGCTTATTTATGATTTAGATTAGAATTTGACTCAGCTTATTTACGATTCGTATTAGAATTTGACTCAGCTTATTTATGATTCGGATTTGACTCAGCTTATTTATGATTCAGATTAGAATTTGGCTCAGCTTATTTCTATTTCAGATTAGAATTTGACTCAGCTTATTTATTAGTATTTGATTCAGCTTACCAGCTTACCTCTGATTCAGATTAAATTTGACTCATCTTAATAACTTATCTTTGATTCGGACTAACATTTGATTCAGCTTGCCAGGGTATATTATAACTCGGATTTGTATTTTAACTAAGCTTACCATCTTACCTCTGATTCGGGTTAGAGTTCGATTCAGCTTGCCAGGTTATGTTATGACTCGGATTGATATTTAACTCATCTTGCCAGGTTATCTTACATCTCGGATGGCTATATGCCAGCATATCATATCTCAAATTTATATCTCGGATCTACATCACAGATCATATCTCTTGGCGATTAGCCCTATTATCATATCCCAAAACTTTATCTCGGATCCATATCAAAGGCAATTTTCCATCGTCTCACCAGATCAACTTATATCTCGGTAATCAGATGACTCGAATTTGAGTCATATAACTCAGATTTTGAGTTAGATGACTCGGATTTGAGACACATGTCAAGTTTGACTAATATAACTCAGATGAATAATTAGATGATTTGGATTTAGAATCAGATGACCCGGATTTGATTCATATAACTCGGGTTTTGAGTAAGATGACTCAAATTTGAGAAATAGGTTAAATTTGAGTAATATAACTCGGATGAATAATCAGATGATTCGGATTTAAAATTAGATGACTCATATTTGAGTCATATAGCTCGGATTTTGAGTCAGATGACTCAGATTTGAGACATAAGTTAAATTTGAGTAATATAACTCGGATAAATAATCAGATGATTCGGATTTAGAATCAGATGACTCGGATTTGAGTCATAAAACTCGGATTTTGAGTCAGATGACTTAGATTTGACACATAGGTTAAATTTGAGTAATATAACTCGTATGAATAATTAGATGATTCGGATTTAGAATCAGATGACTCGGATTTGAGTCATATAACTCAGATTTTGAGTCAGATGACTCAGATTTGAGACATAAGTTAAATTTGAGTAATATAACTCGGATGAAAAATCAGATGATTTGGATTTGGAATCAGATGACTCGGATTTGAGTCATATAACTCGGATTTCGAGTTAGAAAAGTCGGATTTGAAGAATAATTCAAATTAGAATCATGCAACTCAAACGAGATAACTCGGATTATAACTTGCCTAAAGGGGTTAAACGACCAGAGCCCTAGAAGGCCAAAAGTCATAACTTACCCAAAGGGGTTAAAAAGACTAGAGCCCAAGAAGGCCAGAAGTCAAAACCTACCCAAAGGTTTAAAAGACCAGAGCCCAAGAAGGCCATAAGTCATAACTTACCCAAAGGGGTTAAAAGACCAGAGCCCAAGAAGGCCAGAAGTCATAACTTACCCAAAGGGATTAAAAGACAAGAGCCCAAGAAGGCCAGAAGTCATAACTTACCCAAAGGGGTTAAAAGACCAGAGCCCAAGAAGGCCAGAAGTCAAAACCTACCCAAAGGGATTAAAAGACCAGAGCCCAAGAAGGCCAGAAGTCATAACTTACCCAAAGGGGTTAAAAGAACAGATAACAAGAAGGTTAAAAGTCAAAACCTACCCAAAGGGGTTAAAAGACTAGAGCCCAAGAAGGCCGGAAGTCATAACTTACCCAAAGGGGTTAAAATACCAGAGCCCAAGAAGGCCATAAGTCATAACTTACCCAAATGGATTAAATTACCAGAGTCCAAGAAGGCTAAAAGTCATAACTTACCCAAAGGGGTTAAAAGACCAGAGCCCAGGAAGGCCAGAAGTCATAAACTTACCCAAAGGGGTTAGAAAGACTAGAGCCCAAGAAGGCCAGAAGTCGAAAACTACCCAAAGGGATTAAAAGACCAGAGCCCAAGAAGTCTTGAAGTCATAACTTACCCAAAGGGGTTAAAATACCAGAGCCCGGGAAGGCCAAAAGTCATAAACTTACCCAAAGGGGTTGGAAAGACGAGAGCCCAAGAAGGCCAGAAGTCGAAACCTACCCAAAGGGATTAAAAGACCAGAGCCCAAGAAAGCCAGAAGTCATAACTGACCCAAAGGGGTTAAAATACCAGAGCCCAAGAAGGCCAGAAGTCAAAACTTATCCAAAGGGGTCAGAAGACCTATGCCCAAGAAGATTAAGTGTCACATACTTACCAAAAAGGGTTATGTGACCAAGAGATATAGAACAAGGAAACTATATGTTAGTATACGATTCTGAGAGTATCTTACAAATAGAGCCTATGCACGACTCTACAAGTCACACATAGCCTTGGGGACTAATGTCGGGGATATGACCCCGCATACCTTAAAGATGAAGTATCAGGAGATACAATGATGTGTAAGATGATTCAATATCCAATAAGATAAAAGAAATGATATTCGAGATAAACAATATGAGGCAAACAGAAAATAATGAGAAGAAAATACTATATGGGCCGAGTTACACCGATCTCGGCCCAGTCCAAGGACTATCAGGCCGAATTAGATCAAAAGAAGGAATAACCCGGCTGTGCCTTATCCCCAGAAGGCCCATCTAGGCCACCGCCGAATCAACCTGGCAGACCGCCAACTGCCGTATCCCGCCAAGTCAACCCCGACGCTCCCTCCCCGTCGTCAGGTTCCCACAAAACGCCCAGCACCACGCCACCATGACCGCTTCCCCTCGGGTGGGCCAGATTCGGCCCACCGTGGGGAAACTCCCGGCGCTCCCGCTCCACTCCAGGCAGACGCGCGGTGTAAGTCGGCCGGGTGGGACGATTTTGCCGTGACTCGTCCCAACCCCGGCTCACTGTCGATAGTGCTCCACCTGGACCAAGATTGATGACCCGACTAGGCCATTGAATCACCCATCTGGGCCACAGCTTCACCCGGCTGGGCCTGTTTTCATAGGCCAAGTCAAAACAGTGATCTAGCTAGGCCAATTTGGTTCTACCCTAGGCTGGGCCGAATCAATTGACTCCGAGGCTGAATTACCTCTTCCCAATCCGAATAATAATGATCTAAACGCCTCTTTATTTACCCCAGGATGCTACCTCGACCACTACATCGACACACCTTCAAGCAAAGTCAAGATCCTCATGTCACGTGCCTGTCTTGGGACGCCCCTGGCTCAGACTGGCACGTGACATATGGAATATGCCTTGGGCATCATAGAAGATACTAGGGAATACGCCTGGCATCTCCAAAGATGCCAGAGCATATGCTGAGCATCTCTAGAAGATGCTGGGAATATGGTGATGAGATGCCTATATTGAGGAACAAGCCTTGTCCCCCGGGCTCCCCTTTATAAGGAGCGCCAGGGGGATCGTTCTTAGGGAGACCCCCGAAGGTCTCCTCTCCTCTCTGCTCCCTAGGAGCTCTCCTTCCTTATTCCTCCAATATCATAGAGAGTTCTTAGATATAAGGATAGAAGAAATAGCTCAAGGATCACCATTGTAGCCACAAGTATGGCAACATATGTGAGATTAGATGCAGGGAAAGAGGTGTAATATCAACATGAGAGCCTCGAACCTAGATACCTTGTATTTCTCTTTGTTCTTACGAGTTCGGTCTTCACTGCATCATCCCTCCTCGGATTCCTCCATGTCCATCGGCCAAACTTTAGCCTACCCATGGCATATGCCGTGATACCACCACAACAATGACGACATGCCTTTCCAATGTGATTAGCGTCCGAGTCCCTTTTGCCTCATGATATACCTTGTCGGAATATAGGTGAATAATTGTCATCCCTTAAATAGTCTGACTCTCTTTTCGATCCAAGATAAGTGATTCATCCGACAAACTCTTAGTCGATCGTCTTGGTTAACACATAACCGAGTCGTGCATGGACATGCTTTCCAAATCATATCATCTGAGTGGCCCCAGAGAATATCTCTCAAGATGGAGGGGAAAAATACCATCTTGGTTATTCACATCACGCAACTTGATTCTCAGTTGACCCGAACTCTTCCTTTATAACTGCCCTATGATAGAACAACGTTTGACAAAACCTAAGTCGGTGATCCTCAACTTGGATTGTGCAACAATCTCAGGTCTAAGGATTACATTGATTGATACATACAAATGACGACTTGTTCATTGTATCTTAATATGGGTCAATCCGACTTCCTAAACTCTTTAGCCGAATCTGTGTAAGTCGGAATAGCATCGCCATGCCCATGAAAAGTGGAACCGAGTCATCTGCCGAATTTCACATTAGTCTAAGTTGTGTGTCCAGCACAACCTCAATGACTAAGAATATTTAGAATGGATAACATGAAGTATAGTTCCACAACTGAATCACATATTCAATATATACTTCAGATGTTCATACAAGAAACAACTTAATAACTTTATGAATACAATAGGAATTACATCATACATGATTGCCTCTAGGAGATATTCCCATCAACCAGGTTCTTCTTTGTCATATTCATGCAATTCAATACCCTGTTTGTCTCTGAAATGTATACGATATTATTGGAATTTGCTTCCTAGTAGTCTAATATTTGCTTCTATAACTAAAAGGAAATTACGGATCCCATTGAGCATCATATTGAGCATCGACCGGCTTCTTTTACAGATGATGCTCTATCAACCAAATCTCTCCTTGAAGAGCAAATTGGGGCTGAGAGAGTAGCGAATGAGGCACTGCGCAGACATAGAGGAAGAAGCACGGAAAACACTTGTGATCTTTGAAGACCATGAAAGTGCATTATTTCAGCAATTTGTAGCTCTGTTGCGTAGATAAATGAACTGGAAGTGAATATGGTAAAACTTGTCAGTGAAATCTTGTTAGTATTTTGGCGAAGAAACTATTGTTTAACCTATGGAAACTTATGTCAGGCTGTAAGTGATGTATGTGAATTTTATGTGGTCTGAAACATTTGTCTTGAAATTTCTGTCATTTCTTGCCTGTGGTGTGAAATTTCTATCATTTGTCGCATGTGGTGTGAAAGTTCTGTCATTTCATCTGAACCGTTTAATTAATCTAGGGGTGACGCCAACAAACATCCCCAACGTAAACGAAAATGTCTTGGTTGTTTACTTGACGATAATATTTCTGTCGCAGATAGACACCGACGTGGCTTGGTTTTCAATGGTAAATGGCCTTGATGAAATAGAAACGTTAGGGCAAACGATGACATCATCTATTCTGGTCTAATGCAAAACATCAGTAATGTGTTTGAGATACGCGCCCAGATCTCATTGGTCCATGTGCCGCTCTTGGGAAGGTCCACGTGTCATTATACTATTGGTCCACCTTCGAGCAGGCCAGCTTCGTGCCATGACAAAACAAGATTCTTCACGGATCAAGTGATATCAAGAATGGATTAGATGGCATCACCAACAGAATGAGTGATGTCATCAATCGGGTTCACGGAATCAAGCCTTGATGAAAAAAACGTCAGGACGATGATGACGTCACTGATTGTTGGCGTGACGTCAACTGACGACACTAACGGCCGCCTGCGATACCGTCTGCCATGTGGCGTGGACCGTACCATAAAAACTTCACGATTGATTGGGCCTAGGCTGGGCCGGTCCGATTAGCCGTGACAAAATTGAAGGAAGATCACGAACAACCGCAACATTTTCAGACAGAAAAGGTCACGAACTAGATTATGACATGAGGTTCACGACCTTTTTTTCGTCACAAAATTCGTTGTGGTTGGTGATCTATGACGTTTTACCCCTGGTCCACAACGACATCAGATCGTCATGTACCGTCCAGACTCTTGTAGTAAAACTACCCTATTTTTTTCTAACAACCGTGTTTAACCAATTTTTGTACATATTCGTTACATCATCTCTCAAAATAGGATATTTTCCACTATATTAATATAGCAACCATCCACACAGTAAAATATTTCGACGGTAGAAAAATGTTGGGGCAACAACAAAAGAACATGCCCAAAAAAAGAAATGAAGATAACACTAAATCGACTAAAAGATGATGATCCGAGACCACTGCGACCTCCGACTATGTCCCGCCATGCTCCATGCCAAATAGCACCCTCATGGAGGGATGCACCATCGCACGATGCTACTACCAGGGCCAGCGTCTTGGACCTAGCTAGGGTTTCCCCTGACACTCGGGGTAAAGTGGAGAGAGAATCTCCGTGACGCCCTCCAAGAAAGAATTGCACCACTCAAAAGCGGCGCCACGATAGTGTCAGATGAGCTGACAAGGATTTCTCCCGATCACCTACCACCAAAGGCACCCCGAGGAACAACGGAGAAACAGCACCAACCTCACTGTCCACGAGCACGCGCCACCACACTCTTGGACTTACCACCATTGTCTCTTCGAGAACCTTGTCCTGCCTCCTATAAGACGGAGAGTGACGCCATCGCTAGACGAGGTACAACACCATTTTAGCCATGCGGGAGGGACCAACCTCCACCATCGAGGGGTGGTAGTTGACCGGATAAGGCATCCGGGGCAGACCAGGCCTCGACGGGCCCTAAATGGGCCCGTAAAGCCCCAGTCACCCTACTGCAAGAATCAAATTGTAATGTCATCGTCCCCAGTACCAGCAACTCCGCCACTACCATCTCCAGGAAGTAGAGAAGCCGCCAGCGCGCGACCCTCCTTGGCCCAGATGGGGCCTAGGGAGCCTAGATCTGGGCCGAGAAGGCCACTCCGGCGCTTGCCAATTCAGCGCAGCACCCTGCCTCAGAGAGCAGGCGCCCTCGCACCTTTGTCCCCTAGGAAACATGCCGGACCATCAGCTTTCGCGGAGCACAACCATCGATTAGGGGAAAGTCACCACGGCGTCGTCCAAGAACTACAGGGTGTCCCGTGCCCTGTCGCCACCACGGATGCAATAGCCGTGAGCTCCATCACTTTTCGGAGCCTCGAGATGAAGAGGGACGCCCCCAATGCCGCTCGTTGTCCTTCTCCACACCGGGCCTCGCCAGCCTCTGCCAAACCATATGCGCGCCAAGACAACCCCTTCGTCCTATCTAGGGATCTTACGCCGAGAAAAGGAGGACCCACTACCGCTGGCACCGCGCGGGCTTAGCCCGGTGGCCAACGCCGGTGGCGATGGGAGGGGGGTTGGGGAGGAGGGGCGGCGGGGAGATAGGTCTTGGGCGACGCTTTAGCCGCCCAAGAGGAGAGCAACGCAAAGCGATAAAACGTTTTTTTTTCAATCATTACATCATTGAGGGGTACAAGTGGTTGATCTCAACAAATTAAACCCAATGGAACCTAATGAAGTACATGTAACCTTGTACTTAAGCAACCACAATAATTCCTAGTGCAACTTGTACCGATTTTTCAACCATATATCCTAAACACTAAATAACTTGGTCAACTTCTACCTAAAATTTTCTAATTTAAGTTAAGCAACTAAATTATGTAATATCACAACAGCCCAAGATATATTAATTATCTAAGCAATATAATTTTGCTATTCAAACATACCTTGGATCCACAGGCAAGAAATCTTCTACCAATGTTGATTCCTTGGAATGCAGCATACCTCTGGCACGACAAGTGGTGGCGGCAAAGCTGCGGTCCATCATCAACACCGGTGTGTAATCCATGTCAAAAATTCTTCTCTAGGCTAAATTAGAGAAGGATAATCAAAGATATCGAATTTAATCAACAAAAATGTAGAAATCAAAGAAATTCTCAAATTTGAGCCAAACCTAACCCTAGTTGTAAACCTACCCTAATCTTTGGGCTCAGAACCATCACTGAGTCAAACTCCGACAACAGGCCATCGTGGCTCCTCGCTCCATCGTTCCGAGATACCATGGCACAGTGGCGGCACAACAGTGATTCAACCGGAGGGAAATGAGACAAAGGCACGTGATGGTGTGGAGAGTGAATGATGGAGCAACCGTGTTGCATCCATTTTGACCTGTACTAACAACCCCGTTAACGGCCGTTAATGGTCGGTTCGTTCAGAAGCATCTCCTCTTCCACGGAAGCTTGACAATGGTCCCATATGTCGTAATCATGTTTATTTTAGGGGTTACGAGTTACAAGAGAGTGGTTGGTATTTGACACGGTATTACTCTTTTTTTTAGCAACCAGCAGGACCTCTGCCTTTTCTATTAGAAGAAGAGAATTGGCCAGTTTGGAAAGGAAACCGGCCAAAATCCGATACAGATGTATATACACACAGTTCAGGTAAAAGGGGAACCAGACCAAAAAAAGACCCTAAACGGCACAGTTTTAAGGAAAACTGGCTAAAACCACATGAGGCCATAGTACCTAGCTCGACTAGGTTTGGAGCACCGCCGAACAACACCAGCACAACGGAAACAATGAGCAATATGAAAAACCTAGTCCACATTCCTGGAGAGGACGTCAGAGCCGAAGGAAACGGATAGGCCTCATCAGCTTCATGGCGAGAGACATGCTGCAGAGAACTCGCCAACGACACTCGCATGCCGACAGTGCCGAAGACGTCGACCCTCCCCATAGCACCAGCAACCCCAGGCAAAGGCTCACATTACTCCAAAAAATGACGCCTTCAGGAAGGTCACGACATCCGAGAGGACGCTGCCATCATCCAATCTGGCGAAGCCAGATTTGGGTTTTTGCCCCAAAGTTATGGACGGAGGGGGCTCGGCCTCCACGACTACACCCCCAAGGGGGGAAGCGGCTCCCACAGGAATCGTCGATGTTGGCACCGACCAAAGTCGGGCAGGAATTTCGTCTGGAGACCCTTGCGCCACCTCCAAAGGACCACCACGAAGGTGACCCATGCCGCCAGGAGAGCATGACCAGTGGAAGGAGAGATGGCGCCCCCGCACACAACCCCTTGCCCAGCCGCCCGCACGGCCAGGACAAAATAGAACACCATCCTTGTCCGGAGCCGCTGCTCCAGCCTTCACGTGTAGCAGAGCGAACATACTGACGCCAACTCGCCACCAACCATGGGGTGCAAGAAAGCGTCCCCACCACCGAAAGCGACACTGCTGTGCTGCCATCCATGCACCATGGCACACCTCTACCATGGGAATGCCAGCGAGGGCCACCATGCCCCTTGCAGCCACGCACTGCAGCCCACCAAAGCCGCCATGGCACCAAGTGAAATGGGCGAGCTCCACGAGACCAGCACTCCGAGGCTCCCCCACAACTAGGAAAAAACTCATCAGTGGCGCACCATTTTCAACTTCTGTGGTGCATATGGGATGCTCCACTGTTATCACGCCACTAAACTATAGTTCTGTGGCGCATTTCAAATTGGCCACAGAAGTTGAAAAAGTTCAGTGGCACATTTCTCACATTTGCGTGACAGAAGTTTTTTTTCAAAATTGAAAAAAAGGGCGGGCTAGATCTAAAACTTCTGTGGCACATATTGCCAATATGCGCCACAATTGTTTTTTTCAAATTTCAAGAAAAGCTGGCCAGATCTGGCTGGAGGTGGGGGTCGTCGGAGGAGGGCTAGCCCAGAGGTGGATGGAGAAGGGGGCTCACCGGAGGAGAAGTAGGCTACCGCTGGAGGAGGAGGAGGGGGTCGCCGGAGGAGAAGGAGGTGATATGTTGTAAATGTATCTATAATTTTGATGCTCCATGCTTGTTTTACACCAACTATCTTATGTTTTGTCTACACTTTGTGGTATTTTTATGAATTTTCTGGAACTAACATATTAACAAGTGCCGCAGAGCCAGTTTCCTGTTTTTTGCTGTTTTTGGTTTCAGAAAAACTAGTAAAGAAATATTCTCGGAATTAGATGAAACAAAAGCCAAAGTTCCTATTTTTTCCGACACGACACGGAGTCCGGAGGAGAGGGGGAGGCGCACCCCAGGGCGTCCACACCTAGTCTAGGCGCGACCCAGGGGGCACCGCCCTAGACTGTGGCCCCCTCGAGCCTCCACCGACCTTGCCCCTTCGCCTATATAATCCCCTCGAGGCAAAAACCCTAAGTACCAAATCAGAATTTCACAAAAAAGTTCGTAGCCGTCGCCACCATCGTCCCTAGATCGGGAGGGATATAAAGCTCTTTTCGGCACCCTGTCGGAGAGGGGATATCATCCCGGAGGCCTTCTTCATCATCATGCCAGTCTCCAGAGTGATGTGTGAGTAGTTCATCCTTGGACTATGGGTCCATAGCAGTCGCTAGATGGTTGTTTCTCCTATTTGTGCCACCATGTTTAGATCTTGTGAGCTGCCTATCATGATCAAGATTATCTTATTGTAATGCTACATGTTGTGTTTGCGGGGATCCGATGGATATTGAGTATTATGTCAGATTGATTATTGTTCTATCATGTCTATGTTATTTGTGATCTTGCATGCTCTCCGTTGCTAGTAGTTACTCTGGTCAAGTAGTTGCTTGTGACTCCAAGAGGGAGTATTTATGCTCGATAGTAGGTTCATGCCTCTAGTAATCTGGGAGAGTGTCATAAACTTCTAAGATTGTAGATGTGCTGTTGCTACTCGGGAGAAAACAACAATCATTTGTCCAAGGGCAGTTGTATTGTTTACATTACACACTTTTCTTAATGTAATTATATGTTGCTTGCAACTTAATACCCGAGGGTTGTTTGGATGATATCCCGGAGGTGGATTATTAGTCATAGATGAAGTTGGATTATGGTCTATGTATCATGTTGTAATGCCCAAATGATTCTCATAGTAATCATCATGTCATGTACATGCATTGTTATGCATTCTCTATTTATCAATTGCCCCGCTGTAATTTTTTCACCCAGCATGCTATTTATCTTATGGAGAAAATACCTCTAGTGAACTGTGGACCCTGGTCCATTCCTTCCCACTAATATTCTATCTACTATATACTTTCTGTAATTACCACAAGCAATTATTTTCTTTCATACTATATGTTTAATCCTTTGTTTTCAGCAAAACTAGTGAGCTTGACAACCTCATTGATAAGTTGGGGCAGAGTATTTTGGTTGTGTTGTGTGCAGCTTCCACGTTGCTAGCAACACCTTTGGAAGTGGTTTTTTTCTCCTACTAGTTCGATAATCTTAGTTCTATAACTGAGGGAAAACTTGTTGTCGTGGTCATCATACCTTGCTCTTGGGGTTCCCAACAAGGCACTACATCAAATGAGCCATCATCCAGCTTTTCTGGCGTCGTTGCCGGGGAGAAAAAAGATTTCTGCAAGGAGAGTCTCTCACTACCAATCTCTTTACTTTTGTTTTTGTTTTTGTTTTTCTTAGTTTCTTTTTGCTTTGTTTTGTTTGCTTCTTTTTAACAAAACACAAAAAATTAGTTCCTGCTTTAGTTGCTATTTTTGTTGGCTTGATTTAATATTGCAAAACTAACTACTCCTAAAAACACTAAGTTGTGTGACTTCACTAGCACAAACAACAATGGTTTTATTTGCACACCTATTGCTCCACCTGTTCCTAAAGCTACTTTCTATGAAACACTTTAAGGAATCTGGCTATATATGACCCTCAATTTTCGTCACAAAATCGTCATAGTAGTCCGTTTATGACGATTCTATGACGATTTTGAGATCGTCGAAAGCTGAGCGTCGCAAATGAACTATAACGACGTTTTTGGTAAAATCGTCATAACCGTCTATGACGATATTGAATCGTCATAACGTCTATGACGATCCAATATCGTCATGGACCATCTAGCCAGGCCAGCTCAAATCCTACGTGGCCGATCCTACGTGGCAAAATTGTGACGAAATGAAATCGTCTTAAATCAAAATCAGCCTAATCCATTTTAGTAATCTAAATGGGCTGGCCCAATAATTCTAGCCTTTTATTTGCTAGGCCTTGGCCTTTTTAGGTTTGTCTCCTTTGGGCCTTGCCTTCTTACGGTCCACTTACTTATTTCAGATTTCTTACAGTATATTTTGGGCCACAGCCTTTCTAGAGCCCAAATACATTTCAGCCAGTCCAGATTTCTGCTATTTTTTAACTAGAATTTGCATTTTCATTTCTAGAATTGCTTCAGTCATGCAATAAATCGAGAAAATACACGAGAGTTTCCAAATACATCAAGAAAATACACCATTTTCAGCAAATACACAACATGCAGATAATTTATCGAAATAGCGTGCTCACAAATGCACATCCAAGATTACAATTCAGTATTTACATTAACTTATTAGAAAATAGCACCAATTGCAACATCTGCTAGGCAACAATAAGTTAACCCAAGTCAACCACTTTATACTGGTGTTGAGTATCAGAGTAGTCATTTCTTCAGGTCCTATGTGCTCACCAAGAAATCAGCCCTCTGAATCTTTTTTGTGTCACATCCCTCATTCCTGCAAAATAGGTATTTACACACTGATTAATACAAATCAGTATGAATATACAATGGCATATTTAAAGCAGGCAAGTGGATATGGCATAAACTGCATACTAATAAATTATCTATGTTACACATGACTGATACAATTCACATATAACAACATATTAATAGAGTGCCATTAGTGTTGTACAAGAAGACAAAAACAAGTCAGTAGGTATCATCTACAGCAAGAAGCACAAAGGGCACTAGAGAAAGAGGAAGATGGAGGACGCAGACGCACCAGCCGATGAAGATGCATATACCTGGACGCCCTCCAGTCCAAGCCGGAACAGCAGCACCAGAGGACGTGTCCGGCGCTGCAACTGCTACTCCGTGTGGATGCCGAGATTCCGTGCAGGACTCCACCATGTAGGAACAGTTGTACTCGGCAGTGTTTACATGAAAGTGTAAAGTGCAGACAATTATTTCCAATATAAAACTATATATATATTGTTTTAAAGTGTTGAAATAGAACTTTTTAGCTTTCCAAAACTTAAACAGAGGAAAAATAATGAAATTACCCCATGAGAATGCATGTTTCAAGAAATGTAAAAAACAGAATAAAGATCTCTAGCAAGTGAGTAACAAATATGCATGGCGATTGGTACTTTGATATGTTGGGTATACAATGAACTTAAGATGAGTTTACTAAGCTAGGAAATTATACAGTAGCATATGCTTGCCAATTCAGTTGCTTATAAACTGACATCAATGTTAAGCTAATAGAAATGGGCACATCAGCAGTTAGAACTTCCATGTACATCAGCTATTGTGAGTCAAATACACATGCACACATAAGTCATGCATCGATTATTTTATTTGATACTGTAAAAGCAAGACTGAAACATTATGTAGCAAGAAGCACTTCCTACCCACAATTTAATCTGGAAAATAACAATATTTAACAATGGAGTATCTTCTATAAGCATGTGACACCTAAATATTCTGGACCACTTGACACCGAAACAATAAAACCTGCTTGCCATGGACCATGGACCATTTTGGAACTATTTAGAGTTTTTTAGGCATTAATGCAACTGAAAGAGATAGTGAATCCAGGATACAAGCATGAAATGGTAGGTACCCTACCATAAGAGTCTGGCTGATGTAGAATGAATAGAGGATGTCACGGATGTGTAGCTTCTCATGCCCTTCGACTCTATGACACCACCCTCTAGTCATATTCCTCCGACACTGCACTATGGCCGTCTTCAAGCTGTCTCCGGCCAGCATCTGTCGCGCGAGTCCAGAAGTTCCTGCAGCTCCATCTCCAGCCATCTCCGGCCAGAAGCTCCGTGTCTTCTTCTCCAGCTGTCCCCGGCCAGTAGTTCCCTACCAGGTTCAGCTCACCATATATACTTGCCCCCAACAGGTCGGTGTGACCATGGCATGTAAGTACATATATAAGTGATTATTGTGAAAATGAGATTGCCCAAATATACAATTGTAAATCAAGAAGCATATTAATAAAGACATTAGTTAAGGAGAAATGACAAGACAATTGTAAATCAAGAAGCATATTAATGTAAGTCCCGTAAAAAGCTGCTTAGATCCAAGTCTACTACAGTATGCCCAAGTGAAGACAAGATATCGCATATATGCAATAGGTTTACATTGTAGAAAGCAGAACCTTATATAACAAGTCAATTTCAGAGGATATGACTTAATCACAGATAGTAGCTAGATTCCCAATGTCCCAACATAACTTTTACCTTGCTTTTTTACATTAACCACAAGTACACAAGTGGATCAGTAGAATCCGCAGTCAAATAATTTGTGACAATTTAGCTCCTAGGCAAGGCAATTTGCAAATGAATCAAATATGTAAGTACAACTGTGCTTGCTTATCTGTTAGGATAATAAAATCTAAGGTTGAACATAGTCTAATCTCCTAGTACACGCTGAGAGTGAGAGAACATAGGAAGCTCAATTAAGAACTTATGTACTCACAACCTGGTACCACTAGAGTAGGTAACTACCTAAAGGCTACACAGATCAATCAATAATAACTTTCCTAGCAACCAATCAAGTTCCTATACTCTAGATCAGCATCGCAATTTCTGGCCAATAGAAAGAAAACAAAGAAAGCAGGAGGCACGAACGAACCTGTTCTCGTTTGAGGTCAAGGTGATCCCCTTACTTCTCTCATGCTCGGCTAACATGGATGATATCTTCTCCCCACAGTGTCCTTCCCCTGTTCCTCCTCTGCATCCACCCTTCTTCCTACCCCCGCCACTGCGGACCCCTTCCTCAGGGACACTGCAACGAAAGAGAAGTCATAGAGAATACAGAAGATAGTGATGGGGAGGGAAGAGAGAGATTCAGAGGAAGTCCTGGAGCTAGATAGGGTCTCACCTGTAGCACCTGAGGGTGATGAAGGTGCACAGGATGGCCATCGGTATCCATGTTGCCCACCAATTCGACGCTGAGACGCCAGAGCAGCCAGTTCAGCCTCTTCGTGCGTAAGACCGAAGGAGGTTGGGGGCGCCAGATCCATGCGGGGTTTCGCCAACTCCCGCCCGTCCTGCTAGGGTTTCGCCTGCTGCCCTTGGCCGGAGAACGAGGACGAAGGACGAAGGCGCCATGACGGCATCCTCCTGCTGGCCCTTGATGCCCGCGGTGGATGAGAGCAAGATGAAGCTGAAGATGCCCGCGGGCTTCTTCTCCACTGTCGCTCGGTCCCGCGAGTCGGCGATGGCCTCGAGGAGGTACTCGTCGGCGAGGAGGAAGAAGCCGATTTGCTTGGGGTCGGCTCGCACGAAGGAGGAGGAGACAGCGGCACTGAAGAGGATGATGTGGACCGCTCCGAATTGAACTACAGGCACGCACGAAGGAGGAGGAGACAGCGGCACCGAAGCTTGGTCACCAGCGAGGAAGAGAAGCACAGGGTGGAGATCTGGGGTGGTCGCCGATCTGGGTCGGGTGTTGGGGGAGGCGGCGCGTGCGGATAGGTTAGAGAAGAGTTGGTGAGGATAGGGTTTGCAAAGGCCGTGGGCACGACAAGTTGTGCTTCTTTGGGTGAGCCACAGGACGTTGGATCGGCACTGAACGGTCCAGATCAGTCTGATAAGGCTGATCTGTGAGAGGCTCTTTCCTGTGTTCTGATTGGCTCGCTCAGAAAACACCTCATTGCTGACGTGGCCAACTATCAATTTTAACCTATCATGACGATTTTAAATCATCGTAGTGAGGTTCAAATAACATCGTAGGCTATATTCGTCAGATTATGACGATTTGAGCTAATGAAAATATGACGATCCTTAGCAAAATCGTCATAATTTTGTAAGGTTTTGAACCTTCCGAACGGCTTTTGACCATCTGGTGCGAAATCGTCATAACTCTATGACGATTTTGAACACGGTCACTATGAGAAGGTCATAGAATAACACATTCCTTGTAGTGAAATTAAACCTGCCTTGCTAAATCTTGTTATGAAAGAGCAATTTTCTAGTGTTAGTACTGATGATGCTGCTGCTCACTTTAATAATTTTGTTGAACTTTGTGATATGCAAAAATATAAGGATGTAGATGGAGATATTATTAAGCTTAAATTGTTTCCTTTATCTTAAGAGGAAGAGCTAAAGATTGGTTGCTATCTTTGCCTAAAACTAGTATTTATTCTTGGATTAAATGCAAAGATGCTTCCATTGGAAAATATTATCCTGCTGCTAAGATTATATCCATGAGAAGTGACATAATGAAATTTAAACAATTTTTTATGAACATGTTACTCAAGCTTGGGAAAAAAATGAAATCTTTAGTGAAGAATTTCCCCACTCATGGACTGACTACTTGGATGATTATCCAAACCTTTTATGGAGGACTGAATTTTTCTTCAATAAATCTATTGGATTCGGCTGTTGCAACAAAGCTCCTGGATAATATGATGATTAATTATTCTAAATGGCACACTAAGAGAGGTCCACAAGGTAATAAGGTAAATTCTGTTGAAGAAATCTCCTCCTTGAGTGATAAGTTGATACAATTATGTCTATGCTTGTTAGTGGAAAAGCTCATATTGATCCAAATAATGTTCCTTTAGCCTCTTTGGTTGCTCAAGAACAGCAAGTTGATGTGAACGTCATTAGAAATAATAATTTTATCAACAATGCTTATGGTAATAATAATTATAGGCCATATCCTTCTAATAATAGTAATGCTTATGGAAATTCCTACAACAACAATAGAAGTGTACCCTATGAACTTGAAGTCATGCTTAAGGATTTTATTAGTAAACAAACTGCTTTCAATAAAACTGTTGAGGAAAAGCTTAGAAAAATTGATGATCTTGCTTCTAAAGTTGATAGCCTTGCCCATGATGTTGAACTTCTTAAATTAAAGGTTATGCCTCATGATGTTAAAGAAAGTAAGACATTGAATGCCATTCAAGTTAGAATTGATGAAAATGTTAGGATGTTAGCTGAATTGCATGCTAGGTGGGAAAGAGAAGATGAAATTGCTAGAAATAATAGCATGACTAAGGTTTGTACCATTATCACCACTAGTGATGCCGAATTTTCAAATGCTAGAGAACTCCTACTATTAATGATAAAATAATTGGTGTAGACAAAGTCCCCATTCCTTTTGCAACATTGCCTAAACCCACTAGAACTTTTTCCAATAAAAGTGCTGAAATTTTTTGAAATATGGGAGACAAAAGTTCTACTACCTTGAATGATAATTTTGATTTTGATCTTGATGGTTGCAATATTTTTGAAGTAATTATGTTCTTGCAAAATCTTGCTAGAAGTACTAATGCTAGTGCTATGAATATGTCTTTTACAAAACATATTACAAATGCTCTCATGAAAATTAAAGAAGAAAAATTGAAACATGAAGCCTCTATTCCTAGGAAATTAGAAGATGGGTGGGAGCCCATCATTAATATGAAAGTGAATGATTTTGATTTCAAATATTTATGTGATCTTTGTGCTAGTGTCTCTATTATGCCTAGAAAAATTTATGATATGCTTGATTTACCACCATTGGAAGATTGTTATTTGGATGTTTATCTTGATGATAATTCTAAAAATAAACCTATGGAGAGGATTAATGATGTTATTAGTATGGTTACCAATACCTTTGTCCCCATTGATTTATATGTTTTGGATGTTGAATGCAATGTTTCTTGTCCTATTATTTTGGGAAGACCTTTTCTTAAAACTATTGGTGCCATTATTGATATGAAGGAAGGCACCATTAAATATAAATTCCCACTCAAGAAATGTATAGAACACTTCCCTCGAAAAATAAATAAGCTATCTTTTGACTCTCTTATTAGAACAAATATTGATGTTCATGCTTCTTTATTCGAAAATACTTGATTTTTGCTTTCTATGCCTAGGTGAAGACGTTAAAGGAAAGCACTCTTGGGAGATAAGCCAATTTATTTTTTAGTAAGTTTTTCCTTTTGTTGAGTCTTGGAAGTTATTTCCTATGTAATAACCTCTCTTTATCCTTTTTGTTTGGTTTTTGTGCCAAGAATAGCCTGTAATGAGAGGAAAGTAAGATTTGGGGAAGTTTCTGTCCCGAAACAGATTTCTGTGCTTCGCTATAAAAATTGTGAAAAATTTCCGAACGTCGTATTGATCTACAATTTTTTTGCGCATGCCCCTGTTATTTACCCAACTTTGTTTAGTTTTGCACTTTTCGATTTGAGCAACATAAGATTTTCAAAAAAATCGGTATTTACCTGCAGGTCTGTTTTGACAGATTTCTTCCATTATTTGCATTTGCCTCTTAAATCAATTTTTTTTAGTTCTTTTCATCACTTGAGATTTTAAAAGGAGTTTCTACATTAGGTTATGTTTTAATCGATGATTTACTTGAGTTGAAACTGAACCCAAAGGTTTATTATCTTGCATACACTAATGTTGCTAATGAAGATTGTATGAAGTTTTGTATGAAGGAAGTTTTCAAGTGTCAAGATGGCAGTTTTATCCATGGAGGCGGGTACCCGCGGGGATATACTCGCTAAGAACCGGGGATGGGGGATAAATTGCCTCCATGGGGCTAGTGGGGCGGGTACCCGATAGTGTGGCGGGGCGGGGATGGGGGAAAAATTCCCTCCATGGGTACTCCATGGATACTCGAGATCCCACTTGTCAGTCAAACATACATTCAACATTAGGCAAAAAAACCATAAACCCCACCCCTCGTTTCCCTCAACCAGCCGCCGCTCTCACTTTCCCAAATCCCATCTCTCAGCTGCACGCAGCCGCCAGCGTACCTCCTTCCTACGAGTACGTGCGCACGAAACACGGCGTTGGTGACGGCCGGCGAGGGAGCTCGTCATCAAGGAAGGAGTACCAGTGAATTCGTCGCCACCTCACATTCTAACGACCTCAATCTCGCCGTCCAGGGGCAGGGATGCGAGCTAATGCCGGCGAGCAACTCTGGTGGCAAGGAATCGTCGCATTGAGGCAAAGATGAGCAGTTGTGCAGATATCCCCATGGATTCCCCGGCGGGGGCGGGTACCCGCCAGTGTCGGGGATGGGGACCATTTCATCCCCGTGAAGCTTCATGGGGATGGCGGGTATGGGGACTGGCGGGGGGCGGGGCGGGTACGGTAGACTCATCCCCGGTCATCCCCGTCCCCGTTGCCACCTTGATTCAAGTGTAGGGAGAGAATGATGTGATGAGATGAAGTATGGAAAAAATCTCAAGCTTGGGGATGCCACCCATGTCAGTTCAAGAAATATTCAAAAGATACAAGCGTCAAAGCTTGGGGATGCCCAAGGCATCCCCTTCTTCATCAACAAAAATCTCAGGTTTCTTTCATGATACTATATTTTTGCTTCATGCACTAGGTGTTGTTCTTGGAGCGTCTTTGTTTTTATTTTTCTTTTGTTTTGTTTGCTGCAATAAGTTGGTTGGATCCCAGCACACTTCTTTAGAGAAAACTCTAGTTTTCACTCTTATTGTTTTGTGAGTGTTCTCTTTTGCTAGCACTAC
The DNA here is from genome assembly GCA_030063025.1 of Avena longiglumis. Taxonomy (NCBI): domain Eukaryota; kingdom Viridiplantae; phylum Streptophyta; class Magnoliopsida; order Poales; family Poaceae; genus Avena; species Avena longiglumis. The sequence goes on along the minus strand of CP125975.1, from coordinate 474,976,281 downwards.
GTTTAGCTTTAGTTTTCTTCTTCTATTTTTGCTTAGAACTTTTTAGTTCTTCTTTGTAGTTAGGTGAGACAAGATCTCTGGTCTTTATTGATTATTATCTTTGTGAGTTGTTTCAAATAAGTTGATTGGTATTGGAAAAGAGTAGAATGTTTCATGCTTATGGTGGTACAAAAAGAAGCTTGTTTTGACTGTGACTTAGACTTTATCATGTCATGTTAGATGTTGCTTTGACCATATTCTTAGTGATTATTGTTGTATCATGATTTGTTTCAAACAATTGAGATTGCTTAATGTGTCATGAATGAATCATGTGTTGTTTTAGCATACAAAAGCATAATATTGTGGTATTCTCCTTCGATGCTTTATTTGGGTTAACTTAGCACATGCTTACACCATATTATGACTATAAACCAGTCACCTTATCCTCTATGATCATTTTGTTTTTGACTTGTGATATCACTTTATGCTTTTATTAATAATGTTTTGTCGCTCTGCATGATTATGGCCATTATTTCTCTCTTAGTTGGTCACTCCCGGTCTTTTGCTAGCCTCCACCTGTACTGAGTATAAGCTCTACTCGTACATCCAACTCCCTAGAAACCAAGTTATTCCAAAGAGTCCACTATAAATTCCTATGCATGGTGTGTTACACTATTCCAAGTATATTCATGTTTTTATATATCTTCCAAATTAAATTTTTGTTATGTGAAAATTAGTGATTAAAGCTCTCACGAACTTGAAGGCACATTTTATTTCTTGCACTTAATAAACCTGAACCATCGTGACTGTCTTATATGCTTATATGCTTGCAAGTTGTAAGTTGGTAATTAGCAAAACCATGTTGTTATGGGGCACACTTTCAACATTGCACTTATTCTATTTAGTTGATATCATGTTCTTTTGTTTATGGATGCCATCAGTGTGAAAAAAGATGGGAGCGTGCAAGTTCATGGAGTTTGTATATGTGTTAGAGAAACGCCTGGGCGGCTAGCCTAAGCCATGCCTAATCATGGTGGAAACTTGCAGCAAAACCATAGTGGCATTCTATGAAGCATCCTCAATCAAAAACTATGCAAATAGAAAATAAAAATATCGCTGAGATGCTCACTGTCAGCTGCCTTGTCATTTTGATATGGGATAGATCCTGTGTCATGGGGCAAGGGGTACCCCGTTGACGGTTCTCTATGATACACATATACTTACAATGACAAGAACTTGCTTGAGACCAAATTTGACTAGCATGAGGTCTCGGTACTCGTAATCAAGGGGCATGAGATTTTTAACTTGTAATTAGTCAAGCATATAACTCTTATTTTCCCTCACTTTAACCTTAATCACTTCAAGATGCTTTTGATAGGGGCACTGAGAGCTCAAAGTTAATAAGTACCATAATTTTTGGAAGCTTTATAAAACCATTTAATCCCTACTTCCCTCTGCGAAGGGCCTTTCTTTTTTACTTTTTGTTGAGTCTCCATCTTATATCTTAATGCACCCGTTAAGAGAGCATAGTTGCCATTCTGAGCTCAATGTCCATTGTACCAAAACTTGTTGATTGATTCATAATTATGGTATTGCCTGTTCTTAAATTATTTGTATCTAGTCACCCTTATGAACTTTGAAGGTGTCCTATGAATTTAAGTTTTTCTATTCCATGAAGGACAAGCTGAATATCACTCTTTCCATGTTTTCTATATGTGAAACAAACAAATGTATTTTAAAGCATTATTCATGATCTTTTTTTGTAGCCTTTCATGTTGCAACATAGTTGTTATGTCTTATTGTTAGAAATATATCTTTCATGCTTATGTTCAGAGTATTTTGATCCCAGCTATCAATGCTTTGCAATACCTTGATTAAGATTGTGATGGTGCATGTCACCTAAAAAATTATACTTTTTATCACTTACCTACTCGAGGACGAGCAGGAGTTAAGCTTGCGGATGCTGATATGTTGCAAACGTATCTATAATTTTTGATGCTCCATGTTTGTTTTGCACCAACTATCTTATGTTTTTTCTACACTTTGTGTCATTTTTATGAATTTTCTGGAACTAACATATTAACAAGTGCTGCAGAGCCAATTTCCTGTTTTCTACTGTTTTTGGTTTCAGAAAAACTAGTAAAGAAATATTCTTGGAATTGGATGAAACAAAACCCGAAGTTCCATTTTTTTCCAACACGACACGGGGTACGGAGGAGAGGGGAGGCGCACCCCAGGGCGGCCACACCTGGTCCAGGAGCGGCCAGGGGGCGCGCTGCCCTAGGGTGTGGCCCCCTCGAGCCTCCACAGACCTTGCCCCTTCGCCTATATAATCCCCTGAGGCAAAAACCCTAAGAACCCAATCAGAATTCCTCGAAAAAGTCCGTAGCCGCCGCCACCATAGTCCCTAGATCGGGAGGGATCTGAATCTCTTCCTGGCACCCTACCGGAGAGGGGAGATCATCTCGGAGGCCTTCTTTATCACCATGCCTACCTCCGGAGCGATGTGTGAGTAGTTCATCCTTGGACTATGGGTTGTTTCTCCTATTTGTGCTATCATGTTTAGATCTTGTGAGCTTCCTATCATGATCAAGATCATCGTATTGTAATGCTACATGTTGTGTTTGTGGGGATCCAATGGATATTGAGTATTATGTCAGATTGATTATTATTCTATCATGTCTATGTTATTTTTGATCTTGCATGCTCTCCGTTGCTAGTAGTAACTTTGGCCAAGTATTTGCTTGTGACTCCAAGAGGGAGTATTTATGCCCGATAGTAGGTTCATGCCTCTAGTAATCTGGGAGAGTGACAAAAACTTCTAAAATTGTAGATGTGTTGTTGCTATTAGGGAGAAAACAACAATCTTTTGTCCAAGGGAAATTGTATTGTTTATATTACACACTTTGCTTAATGCAATTATCTGTTGCTTGCAACTTAATACCCGAGGGTTGTTCGGATGATATCTCGGAGGTAGATTATTAGTCATAGATGCAGTTGGATTATGGTCTATGTATCATGTTGTAATGCCCAAATCAATATCATAGTGATCATCATGTCATGTATATGAATTGTTATGCATTCTCTATTTGTCAATTTCTCCACTGTAATTTGTTCACCCAGCATGTTATTTATCTTATGGAGAAAATACATCTAGTGAACTGTGGACCCTGGTCTATTCCTTCCCACTGATATTCTATCTACTGTTTACTTTCTGCAATTACCACATGCAATTATTTTCTTCCACACTATACGTTTAATCCTTTGTTTTCAGCAAAAGCAATGAGCTTGACAACCTCATTGATAAGTTGGGGCCGAGTATTTTGGTTGTGTTGTGTGCAGGTTCCACGTTGCTAGCAACACCTTCGGAAATGGTTTATTTCTCCTACTAGTTCGATATCATTGGTTCTATAACTGAGAGAAAACTTGTTGTTGTGCTTATCATACCTTGCTCTTGGGGTTCCCAACAAGGCTCTACATCAATTGAGCCATCATCAGGAGGCTACCGCCGGAGGAGGAGGAGGCCACCACCGGAGGAGGAGGGGGAGGAGGAGGAGGGGGTCGCCGGAGGAGAAGGAGGCCACCGACGGAGGAGGAGGAGGAGGAGGAGGGAGTCAACGAAGGAGGAGGTAGCCGGAGGTGGTCATCATCGTTGGAGGAGGAACTCACCGGGGTAGAGGAGGAGGAGGAGCTCACCGGGATAGAAGAGGATTTGGAGGAGGAGGAGGAGGAGGGAGAGGGAGGAGAAGGGGAGAAGGAGAGAAGAAGTGTGGACGAGAGGAAGAGGTGAAAAGGAGAATAGAGAGGGAGAAGTGGCGGTGGGATTCAAATTTCGAATACCGCCCAAAACTTCTGTGGCGCATATGGGAGCAATGCGCCAAAGAAGTTTCTCCCCCTTTTTATTTTTTTGCAGGAAAAGAACTTCTTTTTGCCATAACTTTTTACTCTTTTTGAATTTGGGGAATCTGTAAAACTTCAACGGCTTCCAGCAGTTTAAATCGAGTAGGAAATTTTCGAGACGATCTTTCTGACATATGCGCCACAGATGGTTGGTCAACAATATTCTATGGTGGGGCCTACCCTCACTTTCTGTGGAGCATATGGTTGTATGCGCCACAGAAGTTGGAACTTCTGTGGCACATATGGACATATGCGCCACAGAAAGTCAGGGACCCCAACCCCGGTCACGGGTCCCACCAAACTTCTGTGGCGTATTGTTTCCCTATATGCGCCATTTTTGTGGTGCATTGTCTGAAATGCGCCACTGGAGTTTATTTGTGGCGCATGGTCATGCATATGCGCCACAAAAGATCCTTCTATCTATAGCTGGTTTCCTAGTAGTGCCCAGACCAGCCGCCCTCCACGCAGCAGCTGCGTCAAGGCAAAACACCTGGTAGCCGACCACCCCACGGCCGCCGCCCCGGCATCCTCAACTCCGGCCACCCCTGCTGGCAGTCCGCGGTCAGGGGTCACCGCCCCGACAAGACCCCCACCCGAGCCCGCCGGCTCGGCATCCAGCGCTCTGCAGAACCCCGCCCCCCATACACAAATACCACAGCCTCACCGAGGACGGCCCGCCGAGCCCATCTGGGCACTAGAATCGTGCCCACGGAGCCCATCTGGACCTGTGCGACCAAGGCAGAGGCAAGGAGCCGCCGCAGCGCGCCCACACCGCCGCCAACCACCACCCCCAGCCTCCAACAGCAACGCCGACCACTGCACGCCCGCGGGACGTCGCCGGCCTCTGGCCGAAGCAAAACGACGGTCTACCTCCAGACCATAGCGCCGCGAGCCAAGAGGGATTCATTCCCGGCCGCCCCCTTCACCGGCGATGCCCAACTTTGCCCGACGGCGGCGTCAGGGGGCGACGAGGGGAGGGAGGAGGGGGAAGGGCAGCGGCGGCGGTGGAATTTGGCTATCGCCCTCATGTTGCCCGGAGGAGGCGACAAGAGGAGCGCAAGGTTTTTTTTTCTTCTCAGCGGACAACAATTAGCGGTGTTTTTTTTTATAGAAAACCTAAAAGGTGGTGGTTTTCTGTTAACCTAGCCCCACTTGTGGTGGGTCTCTATAATTATGTGGTGGGTCTCTATAATTTTGTCCATTAAAAATCACTTGGTCCGTGGCTTACCTAACGAACAGAGTGCATGTGCCCATGCAACTACGCAAGCGAGCTATGGTTCGAATCACTTCAGTAATTCAGTTTGTTTCTTTGTTCAAACTAGAACACAACAATTTTCGCAACAAAAAAACTATAACACAACAACTACCGCGTGCTTCACAACACAACAAAACAATTTTTCTCTTCACATTTGATCGACTTATTTGCCCACGCGCGCGGCGGTGGTGCCGGTTTGATAAGACATTCGTCCCTTTTATCTAAACAATAATGTTTATCTTTCAGACTAGCAATACCAGCAATGGTAAAAGCTTAGCCGGGCGAGAGGGGGGCCATCCACTTTGGCGCCTCGCGCCCTCACCAGTCACCAGTCTCCACATACCAGACTCATCTGGCCAAAGCTTCACCAACCCCTGCATTCGCTCCCTATTTAGAGCCCTCACTTCTTCAATCTGCAGGCAAGCAAGCTGAAGCAGCAGCTGCACAACAACACTTCCAGCTCATACCACCAGCCTCTCATAGACTCATAGTCGATCACAGGCATCGATGGCCTCCACCAACAGCTGGAGGCTCGAGATCCAGTCCCCGGTGGCCGCGCCACGCCTCTTCCGCGCAGCCGTTCTGGACTGGCACACTCTGGCACCCCAGCTTGCACCCCACATCATCGCCAGCGCCCACCCTGTTGTGGGAGAAGGCAGGATCGGCAGTGTCCGGCAGTTTAACTTCACCTCAGGTACACTCACGTCACTTCTGTGTGATGGCACATCCGTAACGTACGCAATCGAAGTGGCCAGTAGCATAATCCGCAGTTGATCTTGCAGCCATGCCCTTTAGCCTCATGAAGGAGAAGCTCGAGTTCCTTGACGAGAACAAGTGCGAGTGCAAGTCCACCCTCATCGAGGGTGGTGGCATCGGCACCGCGATTGAGACGGCCACGTCACACATCAAGGTAGAGCCAACGGCCAACGGTGGGTGTGTGGTGCAGGTGGACTCAACATACAGGTTGTTGCCGGGCGTGGAGGTGAAGGACGAGATAACCAAGGCCAAGAACTCTGTCACCAACATCTTCAAGGGTGCCGAGGCCTACCTCATTGCTAACCCGGATGCCTACATCTAAATCAATTCGATCACTGGGCGGAAATTTATTCAGTAACACCGGTGTTCCTGTACGTGTGCGTGTTTTTCTTCCCGTCCAATTAAATAAAGCTGGTCTCAGCGGTGACGAGAGAGCCACCAGGTGTGCAAAATTGAGAAGTTGAGACATTTTTATTTGAGGCGCGTGAGAATTCGCGATTTTTTTCTTGTATCTAGTGTATTTATATCTTGGTTTTCAATGCAAATAACAATATTTAATGAAGTAGTGCTCCGTTTTGGATTAGGAAGTCAGTGTGTATCGCTACGGGAAAAAATGTCGCTGCCGTATGTGCCAAACGGATTGAAACACGGCAAAGTCTGTCTTTACCATGTCTAACTCAGAAAGTACACGGCAAAATACGTAAACACGACAAATTTCTGAAAAAGAACACTGCAAAGAAATAAACACGGCAAAGACCCACAAAGGAACACGTCAAAGAAAATACACTCGGCAAACTCGACAACGGCACACGGCAGAGGGGTTGTCATGGCAACATGGTGGGACCGGTGACCCCACAGGTCCATTTAACTGGAGGAGCTAACGGCTACAGACGGTGGTCTCTTTGTCTGTGCCCTCGCCGGTCCTTTGCCGTGTGTATTCTGCAGTATACATTTTTCCTTTTTATCATATTACTCTTAGAAAAATCATAAAAGATCATTCTAATTTATAAAAATATAAATAATATATTAAAATTTGCAGAAAAATAAGATCTATCTATATACACTCAAATATTAGATATTTATATTGAATAAGTATCTTCATGCTCGTCATTTTGACCATAGTTTAAAACATGCATTAAAAATTCAAAAATGATCGAAACAACGTGAAACCTTCACGTGGTGTCATATTATGTGACATAGTTGGTAGGGAAAATATCAAAATTGGTAGATTGATTAACTCTCAAAAAACCTTCACCAAAATAACCTATCTCATTCGAGGTTTCCTGGCTTTCTAGCCAGATGACCAATGTTATGGCTAAAATCAAGGTATAGTTTGTGATAATATACCCATATTGTGCATTTATGTGTATCATGGAATGACGAACAATGTTGCAGGAGGAAGTTTTCCTTTTCGTCGCACCAAAAAGACATATACCATTTTCCGAGCGTAAAAAACGGGGAATTTTATGAAGCAACCACCAAATGGATAATTCAAAATGCTACCACCATATTTTTCAAAAATACTAGACCGCCTTAAATGGATAATTTCCCAATGGGGGGATCTTAAACCTTTTCGTCCACTCCAGGTGAAAAAGACAAATTCCTGCCGAATCGGTAGGAAGTGGGTCAGATATGAACTACAGGTACATGATCTAATGGGCATGATTTTTTACAAAAATCATTTTTAAATTCACAATATGCTATTTCATCAGAGATCCAATGAAAGTTTAGAGAGGCTCAGCTCCGGGCTAAGAATCTTCATACCCGTCGTTCAAAAAAGTTTGTCGATAGTTCAAAAGAGTCATAAAAAATTAAAAAAACGATCGAAACAGTGTGAAACCTTCGCGTGGTGTCATATTATGTGACATAGTTGGAAGGAAAAATATCAAACTTGTGATATTGAATATATCTTAAAAAAACTTCACAAAATGACCTATCTCATTCGAGGTTTCCTGGCTTTCGGGTCAAATGACCAATGTTATGGCTAGAATCAAGGCATAGTTTGTGATAATATGCTCATATTGTGCATGCATCATCATGGAATGGTGAACAATGTTACAGGAGGAAGTTTTCATTTTAGTCGCACCAAAAAGCCATTTTTTATTTTCCGAGCATAAAAAATGGGGGGTTTTATGAACCAACCACCAAATGGCTAATTCAAAATGATACCACCCCATTTTAAAAAAATACTATACCACATTAAATGTAGAATGTCCCAACGAGGGGATCTCAAACCTTTCCGTCCACTCCAGGTGAAAAAGACAAATTCCCATCAAATCGGTAGGAAGTGGGTCAGATATGAACTACAGGTACATGAAAATCATTTTTAGGTTCACAATATGCTATTTCATCAGAGATCCAATAAAATTTTAGAGAGACTCAGCTCCGGGCTAAGAATCTTCATACCCGTCGTTCGACAAAGTTTGTCGATAGTTTAAAAGAGTCATATAAAATTTAAAAATGATCGAAACAATGTGAAACCTTCGCCTGGTGTCATATTATATGACATAGTTGGAAGGAAAAATATCAAACTTGTTATATTGAATAGGTCTCAAAAAACCCTTCACAAAATGACCTATCTCATTCGAGGTTTCCTGGCTTTCGGGTCAAATGACCAATGTTATGGCTAGAATGGAGGCATAGTTTGTGATAATGTGCCCATATTATGCATGCATGTGCATCATGGAATGGCAAACAATGTTACAGGAGGAAGTTTTCCTTTTCGTCGCACCAAAAAAGCCATTTTTTTATTTTCCGAGCACAAAAAACAGGGGGTTTTATGAAGCAACCACCAAATGGATAATTCAAAATGATACCACCCCATTTTCACAAGATTATATGGATGTCATATTTGGATTCTTCACATTTTTCTGATCGATTTAGACATTTTATTTGTCAAATTTCGATTTACGGATTTAAATATATGAATTATTCCATATTAAATAGAAGAAGGAAATAAAATAAAATCATTTTATTTTTTATTTGGATTCAAGATTATTATTACTTATTCATTATTGTTTACTTAAATAATTGTTTGGAATCTAAAACTGAGATGTGTGACATCATGGTCCAAGAGTTAATAGGATTAATATGAAAGTATTATCAACAAGGTATGATTTCTTTCTTGGAAGCTTATTCGAAAGGAACGAAGAAGTTAAGCGTGCTAGAGTTAGAGTATTATTAGAATGGGTGAACAAAGGGGAAGTTTTATTATGAGCGCAATTTGACCTAATATTAAACATATAAAAGATTAAAATATCCTATATGAGATTATCAAGTAAATAATATTCAAAAAAGTTTAAACAAAATTGATTTTTTTCATTTTTTTTGAAAAGGCAGTCTCTTTGCCGTGTACTTTTTTCATGAGACACACGGCAAAGATAGCTTCTTTGCCGTGTACTTTTCGAGGAGACACACGACAAAGGCAGCTTTTTGCCGTGTACTTTTCGAGAAAACACACGGCAAAAATTTGACACCGTCATCTCCGCGGGAACCGTCATTTTACTTTACTTTGCCGTGTCTATGCGTAAGACACACGGCAAAGTCTTTGTCGTGTCTTATTTACAAAACACAAGGCAAATGGCCTTTGTCGTGGCGAACGTTGCCGTGTGGCACAAAGCCTTTGTCGTGTTCCGAAAGGTCTTTGCCGTGTATTTTTCCCACACGGCAAAGATCCTGTGTGTCGTAGTGTATTCTGGTAACTTTTTAATCAAAGATAATCCAGGAAAAAGATTCTTCCAAATAACAAAACTATACATTTTCCCACCTTAGAATTCTTTTTACCAAAAGGACCCTGACACTAAAAGAAACATACGTAAGTACCAAGCACAACAACAAAAACAAAAATTACAACAAAATCCTTGAGATGCCCTCAGTCTTCAACCTCTAGACTATGTCGATGGCGCACCATCGTTGCCGCTACTTCCTGAGCTGGCCTGCCGTTGTTGGTTACAGACGGGAAGTTGCCGAACGGTTCTAGAAGAACAATTACATCCCGAAGACAAAGAGGAAGAAGTAATGGTAGATGAAGCTCCTTGAAAATCAGTAGATTCCCACAGCCAGAAGAACTCCCCTTGATAGACACGCCAATTGACAAGATCTAAAGAAAATTAGCAGATCTCGCGACGCTAACCCTCGTAGACCCTTCATTGAATCTAAATCAGATGCCAACTAGGTAGGGAGAGGCTGGAGAGACCTTATTCCAACACGCCATCGTCATCTCCACCTCGCAGATGCCGCTAGGAAGACAAAACCAAGGGAAAACAGATCTACAAAAGGCAAGCGATAAAGAGGATGGGTCCCCACTCCTCTATTTGCCGGCATGGCCGCCGGATAGGAGGGATTGGGATTGGAAAGGCTAGATCTGAGGTGCGGCAGTGGTTCTCCCGTGGGGGAGAAAAAAACGTCGGGGGTTCGCACCATAGACTTGGTGGCATGTCATAGGTATTAAGACGAACATGAGTACATAGAAAACCGAAGAAATAATAGAGTGTGCTATCAAATTTAGCGCCGGCCTCCTCCAGATGTTGTATATGATATTTAGTGCGGTTTAGCATGGCAAAATCACTTTGGAGCATAGGCTCCATGGAGGACTTCTATGAATATCTAGAAAAGTATCTAATATTTTTAAAAATATATTCGTGTAGCCAACAATACGAAATACAAGTCTGCAAATTTTCGAAAATACCATGTATTTATGGCATAGTAAAACAAGACAAATATGATTTTTTGGTAAAACTAAAGCCCATCCAAAATTGCACGGTTCATGCCGAGATCCACAATTTTCTCTTTTTTTTGCTGAGGCCAGAATACAAAGTTTTTGCACAAGATTTATCGCACTCGCATATTATGAACCATTATCTACATGCTTGTATTTTTTATTTGAATAATTAAATTTGGAGTTTTCATAAAAAAATAAAGTCCACCATGGAGCCCCTGCTCCAAAGTGTCGCTCTCGGTTTAGCACCCTATTTACCGATTAACGCTGTAGAGTAAACTCCCTAGTTTCGGTATTACGACCCTAAAGATGTGGTAATGTGCTATAGCACACTATTTTTTCATTGAATAAGACAAAAAGGTAAAAAAAGTTGAAGATATAACGTTCACTACACTAGTACAAATCAAGCCTATCAAGACCCTCGTCGCACACGAATGCCCCTTTGCAAGTTTGTTGCACACCAAACACTTTTCGGAACCGTAATAGATATGATAGACAGCCGTTCTATTAGTAGCAAAGCATCGCCTATGTCTCCTCCACCGCTAAACGTGTGCCTCGTATTTGTGATGTTGTATAATACCTTTTTTTTGTTTCCATTTTCAAACGGTGAGTTATAAATCATTGTTTGCTTTTTCACGAATTCTATAAAAGGCGTCCGTAGCCCCTTCTGTTTCCACCGTGTGCTACACATTGGGGATGATGCAGCTTAGCGGACGCGTGGCATAAATCCCCACGCCGTCGTGCTGACCGCTCGCCTTTTTTACGTATGGCCGTGCTCGCCGGAGAATCGTCAATGTTATGAACACAACTCTCTTGTGGTGAAGTAGGATGAAGCTACAAAGGTTGGGGAAGTGGACCACCCTAACCCACCGGTGGACTATGACGGAGGCTCCTCTCCCTCCTATTCCGACTGGACCTCCTCAGACGACGACTGCAAAATTAATTTGGAGGACTGCCGTTCATACCCTCACAACACCAACGTGTTAATTGTGTGTGACCTCTGACAAAAAAATCATAAGGAAACCGTTTGAGATGACTTGGCATACATAAAAAGCATAGCATGGATCTAAAAATACCCCACTTGCCCCATGTCTCCCTTTTCCACTCTGCGGCATCATCTTCACTTCTTTGGTCGGCGGGGATACCAACTAAAGAAGCCGCTTCATCTGCCAACTAAAGAAGACGCTTCATCCTAGGTGCCCGCAAATCAGATCGACTACGCGACCCTGTAGATCAGCGATACAAGGTTAATACAATTGCTCCCTTTTCTTCTAGTAGTAGATCGTCTTTCGTGCAAAATAGCCATCGGTATTTTATGGTATTCGATGGGATTGTATCAGACGTAGAAAAAGCATCTAGATCTCCCTGCAATATCTGTGACCAAGTTTATGCGGTTATTTAGCTAGCGTTTTCTTTTTTTCACTCAAGGTGTTAAGTAGGGGTTTTCGTTGTTTCATTTATGATAATGTATGGTAAATAGCCAAGCAGGGTATTTGCATCGATATTTCGAGTGGTAGCAATGCCGATGATGAGTGTCCTGTTGAGCGCAGAGTACTCATAAAAACAAAATGCAATATAGTTTATCATCGAGGTTCGATCAGTATCCTTTGTTCACTTATATACTAGCTGAATTATGTTGTACTTAATCCATAGATTCTCCATGTTTGTGTATATAAGTCTTAATTATATAGGGAGGAACAAGTTTGAGCGTTAGTGTGTATGGGGGAATGCCAGAGAGATGATAAGGTCACAATTCAATCAGCTTAGGATGCATGTGCGTCAAGATGTTCCTTACATTCGTCTGTATGGTTGCCGGATGACAAAGTCAAATGTCCTCAAAGGCAAAAGCAAGATGGTAAGCAATTAGCTAGTCACTGGTACTTGGAATTTTCTATTGAAAATAATGCAGATATAAACTAATATATTCATCATTTTTTTTTTGTGTTAGTACTTTTGAATCATCTACACAAGGTGGTACTACCTTCTAGACTTTGACATTGAAGAAGGAGGAGGACTAGCAATGGATACATGATAGTTCATCGAGACCGAGAAGTATGTTTCGCTGAAGAAGGATAAGACTAGGGATATGACCATCTTAACGACCGGTTGGGGTGATGTTGTGGAGGCCTTTAAGCTGAAGGACGAGACAATATGCATGCATGATTGACTTCATTGTTGAAATGATGTCGTGCGCCTAGTTATCACCCCTCTTTGATGTGCATTGATTAATATGCTAAACTTTGTAGTTTCTCATGTGAACTGATGTGATATATGTGTACTAATACCTTGTGCTTTTATTTGCCAGCAGTTGATAAATATAGAGGTATATACAGTTTTAGTCCCACAACTTGCAACCTGTGAGCAGTTTAGTCTCAAAATTTGCAAACTAAGCAAAACTAGTCCCACAACTTGCAACTCAATAACAGTTTAGTCCAATTTAACCAAAGTTTAACAAGTTTGACCGAATTTATCCACGTTTCACTAACTAGACCATAGTTTAAATACCGAACTGGTAGTACTAAAAAACCCAGAAACGTAGATCTTACCAGACCGTCAATCAGCTTAGCGTTGTTAAAAAAAATATATATGGTGGAGTGGGGTTCGAACCCTGTACCTAAATCTAGAATGCTAACTACAATCTAGCCATGACGAGCTAAGCTACAAGAGACAGATATTATTCGTACACACCGTGTACAGCAATATTAAAATTAAACAAACAAAAAAACCAACGGGCAGCTCATTATCTCAATTATTATGTCAAAAGAAATTATTATGTCAACCTGTGATTTTGAAATATTTTGTATAGACAATTATTTACTTATTGCATTATTATATGTAAAAATATAATACTTTATATCTTTAAAAACCAGACACGGTAAAAATATATATTGGTCACGCAAGGATGACCACACAATCATCTGTGCCGTCACTTCATGCTTGATCCAGCTAGCAATGCACTACCGCAAGAACGGTTAGGATTGTCGTTGTTCTGCAGTCAATGTGCGTCAAGACAGATGGGGTTAACCAGAGTGGAGGTGAGAGTTATTGAGTAGGTTAATGAGCGTCTTTTATGCAAATCACATATCTAGACCATAATTTAGAAACCAGACTAGTGATTGAACCATTGAGGTCGTTGGGTCAAGTTTTTACTGGTCTGATTGTTTGTTTTTAATTTATGAAATACTTTTTACTTATAAATAATGCAATAAGTAAATAATTGTTTATGCAAAAAATTACGGTTTGGCATAATAAATTTTTAGAAAACATGTGGAATTAATAGCGCTCTGACTGGCATAAGAGATGCAAGATGATATATCCAGCTTACAAAGTAAAACCACATAGCGTCATAGAAACATGCCTACCGAAGAGGCTATGTCCGAAAAATGCAAGCATGTACGACCATTATATTAGCTACACAAAAGAAGAGCACAAGCCGAATGGGCTGCAAAGTCAGGCCGGAGTTCACCAACGAACCAACGAACAAGCTACACCGTCGAGGCAATTCCAGCCGTGCAGGCAACGCCACCGGAAGCCGACCACCACCAGGAATCGACCATCACTTGCCACCACCAACCTGAAGCACCAGAATAGAACCCAACAACAACTAGGAATCGACCATCACTGCCCCAATAACGCCTTCAGGAAGGGAACGATGTCTACGGACTTCGCCGCCGTGGCCCAAATGGGCAAGGGTTTCGCCTCAACATAAAATCTTCGCCAACTACATTGGGAACTGGACTACCGCGAATGACACCCGGACCACGACCACATCATGCAACTCGCCGGACACCACACCGTGATCATGATTGTGGTCTCCAGCCAGCACTGGAGTCCATGGTACGCCCGCCATCCAACATGACTCCCACCACCAAGGGTCGCCGCCCCGGCGTACCCAACTCTGCATACTGCCGCACAGAGGAACACCGTCGTCCCTAACACCGTTTTGGATCTTGCAATGGTTTTTGTGTTTATTTGGCATAATAATTGAGATAACGTGCTGCTGCAGTTTGCCTTCTAAAAGGTACCATAGTACTATCTGCAGGCCAGCAATGTGTTAGTTTTTGTGTTTATTTAATTCTAAATATTATTGTACATAGTATGTACAAAATATATGTGTCCCTTGTTTTTTGCATGAACCAACGTACAACTCAGTGGCATGTTCTCCCACCTGGGATGCTTGTTAGGAGGAGTTCGAATCTCACCTTAGTTAAATAATTTTTAACAACGTCTATCTGATTAAGCCGGTGGTGGTGGTTTAAAAACAAATCTTGGTTCACCCGGTTTAATTTCTGGTTTTCTTGAGGTTGAATTGGTCGATTTTTAAACTATGATCTATACAATACAAATGTGAACAAATTCGGTCGAAGTCGGTCAAACTTGCTGAAATTTGGTTAAATTGGACTAAAATGTTGCTATGTTACAAGTTGTGGGACTAGTTTTGCTCACTTTGCAAATTGTGGGACTAAACTGCTCCTAGGTTGCAAGTTGTGGGACTAAAAGAGTATTTACCTCATAAATATAACTTTGCTAGCAATAAATTTTCTTTTAGTTATTCATGGTGTGTAATATAGCTTTGCTACCAATAAACTCCAAATAGTTGGCACACAAATATTATGTGCTAAACTTTGTAGTTTCTTCATGCTGGCATAGTTATTACATCGAACACAGTTTTTCGAAAAGGAATGTGTGGTCCCCAATCGCACACGAGAATCTGACAAAAGTCATGTGCCTTATTCAACAATAGTTTTTTAATTAAAACTGTGTGTGATGGTTTAGACCTGCCAAGGCCCATTAGTGGAACCCTACCTTTATAAAAGAGGACCAGCATAGAGAATACGACCGCACTCCCCACCATACGAAGCGCACCTGGTCGGACCTACGTCGGCGAGGCAATGCATCAGCTATTCTCCAGAAGTTCTCCGGTGCGATGTTGATCCATGTCGACGAGAAGCCGCATCTGCTTCAACACGTTCTCTTCATCCACACGACATGGGATGGTGGTCGGCCTCCCGACCTACAACATTTGCTTCTCCCTACCAAAGGTTGTTAAATCCTTTACATATACTATCTAGTATTCTCTTACTGTGGTTGTGTACTCTAGACCTATATATGCACTAGTATGAACTTATGTTTATGTTCTTGAATTTCTTCAAATTCACCTTGAATATATTAATTACTCTCCCTTTAGTGTGGTTCTGTACTCCAGATCTACATATGCACGAGTCTAATATTGTGTTTGTCTTCTTTAACGTCTACACCTTGAATATGTTAGTGTGGTTGTGTAATCTACTATGCACTAGTGTGACCTTGTGTTTGAATCCCTTCAAATGCACCTTGAATATGTTAATTACTCTGCCTTTAGTGTGGTTGTGTACTCTAGATCTATATATGCACTAGTATGACCTTATGTTTGTCTTCTTTAATCCCTTCAAATGCACCTTAAATATGTTAATTACTCTCCCTTTAGTATGGTTGTGTACTCTAGATCTATATATGCACTAGTTTGACCTTGTGTTTATCTTCTTTAATATCTTAATATTCACCATGAATATGTTAATTACTCTCCCTTTAGTATGGTTGTGTACTCTAGATACATATGCACTAGTTTGACCTTGTGTTTTTCATATTTAATTCCTTTAAATGCACCATGAATATGTTAATTATAATCTATTTAGTGTGGTTGTTTACTCTAGATCTACATATGCACTAGTCTAACCTTTTGTTTGTCTTTTTTAATCCCTTCAAATGCACCTTGAGTATGTTAAGTACTCTCCCTTTAGTGTGGCTGTGTATTCTAGATCTACATATGCACTAGTCTAACCTTGTGCTTGTATTATTTATCCCTTCAAATGCACCACTACTAGGAAAAGGCATATTGTCAGTGCACCATTTTTTGCTTACCGCCGGTGTGCCCGGGGCGTTGGTAACCCCAAAGGACAAATCTTTTCATTTTTATCCTTGCAAGGTACATCATCGTCTTGAAGACAAAGATGTCACCAAGAATATCTATAGATTTTATTATTTTTGTGTATGACTACTAAATGAATCTATGTTGCAAATGTGTAAACAAATAATGTATCCGATGTGCAATTAAATAAAGTTGAGGTTTGGTACTGTATTTGCATAAATGTACTGCTAGCATCCTAGTTCTGCACTAGCGTAGTAAAATTGTTTACAATGTCTGGACTAACCATGTTACTAGTTTAGAAACACGTTTGTGAATTGAGGTGAGCACATACAACGGAAAACTGCAAATTGTTTATAATCATTATATAATGCTGACGATTAAAAAGAAATAGTCGTTTGCACTTTTGCACATGGTTGGACCAATGGCACTATTTGCCATTTCACACACAGTTCCAGGAATCGTCAGCATAGTAGAGATTCATCGCCCACCCATGCGTAGAGATGGTTCGATTCACCATGTGTGAAGGGCGATTTCCACCTTGTGTAAGGACCCGATCTGTACTAGTGATTAAACAAATATAAAAAATATTAAAACAAATTGGTAATGTGTATGTGAGAATTAATAAATGACCTGAACAAGAGGCTAAAACTAAGCCACTGGTCACGACACACTTGCATCAAATGCAAAATGTGTTGCAAGAGGCTAGAAAAAAAGAGCATCGCAGATGGTTGCAATGGTAAAGCCTGACTATAAAAATTCTCCTATATGAGAGGATTATGTGACAAGGGAACAGATGAATGGTATAAAAATATAGTGTGAGGAAAAATAAAAACAAGGAACATAAATAAAATAGGTTCCAACAAATCAAAAGAAAAATCCAAACTGAATCAAAATTTAGTTTAAAATTTAATCTAGTTGTTAAATCTTCTGATTTTGTAAAAAATATATCAATCAAAATTAATTTGATGCACAACATCTTGCAAATATGAAATCAAAATAATAATTGTTTTTGACAAAGTAAGTTTAGTAGAAGTCATCTCCATGGTTAGTTTTATCACAAAAATATAAGTTCTAAGAGTAGACGCATGCAAGAATGGAATATAGATGGGATTTACGCGTATGTATCCGTAGCTTATCTGTGGAGATGGACTGCCTGGAAGCCGTGAAGTTGATTAACGCGACTGGGCCAGATCGACCGGCAAACACCTTTGTGGTACAGGAAATAAAAATATTGCTGCGGTCTAGAAGTAATATTATCTTAGTAGCCATTCACGAATAATGTAAGCCATATTTTGGCAAATTTTGGTAGAACCTCTACTAGAACTATGACCTGGATCGGATGCGGGCCTGATGTAATCTTGTCTGCTAGACAGAGGGACATTTCTCCTCCTGTCTAAGTAATATATATCTCAATTTCACAAAAAAAAAAAGATAAGAAAATCCCAGGCTTTTGACCAATTGCCGTGAAGTCGACTAGAGGGCTTCTGAATATGCACTGATCATGGAAGTTGGCTTTTATAGGTTGTTTCCTAATTAGCTTAAAGTGTTGTACCCATGCTATTGTACTACAAAGATATATGTTGTGGAAATTTGATTGAAACTATGCAAATGAATTAGGGAAATGGATCGCTTACACAAAGTTTTTGGTCACAAAAACCAACCTACTTATCCTTGTTTAGTCAATTCCCAACCACTGAGATGGGATCTTTACATGAAATAAGACATCACCGGTCTCCATAAACTCTTGTATCCTTTATATATCACCACGAACGTTTCCAAGTGGCACTCTAGTTAGGTGTCTCACACCCTCCAAGAAGTAATAATACTAGGCCACCACTTTGATATTAAAATTCCCACAAGGAAGTTGGCTTCAAAGGCACTTTAGATATAGGTGCATCTGAGGTAGACCAAAAGGTGCATCGAGTACGTAAACAATATATTCACAATTTATTTTATACCATAATTTTTGTTGAATTCCATTCATAATGATCAACTTCTTTATATATAGTTGGATGCGATGCGGGATAAGCTCCTACCACCACTGGTGGAAACGAGGCCTCTAACATCGATTCGTAGAGGCCTCTAACACCGGTTCTGGAACCGCTGTTGGGGGTTTGGTGTTAGAGGCCCCCCCTTTAACAGCGGTTCTTACACGAACCAGTGTTAAAGGGTGGCACACGTGGGGCTGCCGCAGCGCTCAGCCCCCCTTTAACACCGGTTCGTAATCTCTGCCGCGACAGGAAAAATACATAAATCTCTGCCGCGGCAGGAAAACCGTCATCAGCGGGCCCATCTGCTGCCTCTTGATCTTCATTATCTATCTCCGTTGCAGTATCATCATATTCAGGATACATATTATGATAGTTGTCATCATCCTCTTCTTCTTCGTTATCTTCCATCACAACCCCTTTTTCTCCGTGCTTGGTCCAATAATTATAGCTGGGCATGAAAACAGATCGAAGCAGGTGGGCGTGAATGGTTCTGGTATTTGAGTAGTTTTTCTTGTTCTGACAGTGAACACACGGACAACACATAAAACCATTGTGACCATGGTTTGCATTAGCCACAACGATGAAATTTTGGAGGCCCGTAATATATTCGGAAGTGCGTCGATCACCGTACATCCATTGCCGGTTCATCTGCATTAATATATAGTATATCAAAAATTAATAGGGAGATGACCATTTATATATAGTACATCAATGACACATGAAAGGATAAAGTTGCCGACCTTGACCGAGAAGGAAAGAGCAACGACAAAACTTATTTCGAGCTCTCGGGCATTTCACCGAATACCTCTTGTGCATAGGAAAAAAACACAAACTAGCACACCTCTCACCCTCTTGCTAGGCTCAAAAATGAGAGAGTGAAAAATGGAAGAGAGGGGTGTGGGCTGCGGTGTGTTATATAGCCCCCCCCTTTAACACCGGTTTAAGCCACGAAACGGTGTTAAAGGGGGGGGGCTGCGCGGGGGGTGCTCCTTTTTGCTACACACTCCACGCTGGTACGGGCACCCCCTTTAACACCGGTTCGTAGAAAAACCGGTGTTAAAGCCCATTTCCGACCTCAACCAAAGGCCTTGTTTCCACTAGTGCACATGAACGCCTACTAGCAATTCAAGAGGAGTTGTCGGGATTTGTGCTCATGGACGTCATAAAAACAAAAGTACAGTACAACGTGGATAGACCTTAAAGTATCCATATAATGTAATGATCTTCGTGTAAATCAAATAGACGAGCTCTAGTCTCGGTTGGCACTCGTATACCAAGTTGTGTATATATATATATATATGTCTGTAAGTAATCGTCAGAGAAATGATATTATATATGCATCAATGTATCCAACATTTAGTAGCATAAAATAATATGTATATGAAAACCTGTTAGAAATGAAAACACAAAATGAAAAATAATTGAACACAAAAAAAGAAAAAAAGAAATTCCTAAAACCCCATCTCCTTCCTCGGCAGCAGGTTGTCCCAAAATGTTGCCGCGGCAAAACAACTATAGTCCCGGTCCGTGTTACGAACTGGAAATAAAGATCCTCCAGTCCAGCGCGTCAAGTGGGGCCACGTGGAGACAATCTAGTCCCGGTTCGTAACAGAACCGAGACTAAAGGAAATCCGGGACTAAAGCCCCTTACAAACCGGTACTAGAGGCATGTTTTTTACTAGTGAGGTATGTGAAGGGATAAGGATAGGCTACACTAGCTCAAATAAAAAATCTACCGCGTATACCAGGATTACTGTTGTCATACATCTCGGAATTACCACTAGACGCGCAGTTGCGGAACTTGATGAAGTGCTTCGAGGAAGTGTAGACGTTCTACGTCTCCTCCTTGTCCTTGTCCAAGTGCTACAGCTGCAACACCTCCAAGGTATCCACACGGACAGGGTGGAAACGTCAGACGCCGGACTAGTAGGTCCACGCGTGCAACACAGGCATGGAGTGGCGGCTGGGTGGAATACTCAACCCTAGTCAGCTCGCCCCACCCTCTCTTATATAGGCGTCCCTAGTGGGCTTCTACATTACCAGCCTATTAGTAGCCTAAGCCTAGTCTAATTAGGATCCCATCCTCATTAGGCTTCCAGCGTGTTAAGTGTGTGACCCAATAGGTTCATATACGTATAGACATGACACGAATACACTAATTCTATCAATAGTTGGTAGGGGTCTCTAGCAAGACGTGCCAACTCCTAAACGCATACAAATATGATTCGGACGAACCATCATAAGGTTAAGTACATGTCTTTCCCTTTGCCTCATGATATTTGGTCTAGCTCCAAGCTAACCTCTCTTTCTCTATACTGTGATTCGGAATCCCTTTACTAGGTTAACTCTTAACGTTATGTAGCACGACCATGCATTTTTGGATCCGATCACTCGATTGGCCTAGAGATATCTCTCTCAAATAGAGAGGGGCAAATCCCATCTTGATTCTGTTGGGCCACGTAGAGATAAAACAAAACTTTTTCCTCTAACGTGGTGATCCCAAGATCTAGCTGAGGTAGAAGGCCACGAGGTTTACCACTAGACACGCAGTTGCGGATTACTGATGAAGCGCGTCAGTTGATGCAGTGCAGTCCTCACGATCTGATCGTCCTGGTGCTGGTCGTACAACACCTTTGCTGGTATCCACACGTACAAGGAGGAGCACCGGCGGCGAACTGCTAGGTTCGAAACGGCGGCAGGACTGTTGTGGAGCTAGGGTTTCCAACACATGGAATGACCTAACCGATCAACGATTAACCCTTCTGGGTTACTGTGCTCCACTATATATAGGAAGTGAACGTGGACTCCACTCTCGTGGCCCATTCACTAAAGCCCATATAACACTAGTCACCGTGAGTCCGACTCACTGACTCAGTCCTAATCCGGCTTGGGTCCAACCCAACCAGATTTCCGGTTCGGATCCAATCCGAACTTGCTCCCGCTCTTAAGTGTGTGACCCTGCAGGCTCTTGGCAACTTAGACACGATTAGAGTCCGACTCTCAATCGATATGTCGGTAGCGGCTCCTAGCAGAACATGCAGACTCCCAAGTACCAAAGAGTCATGATGTCTTTCCTTTCCAATGCGACTTGCGTCTGATTCCCTTTTGTCTCACAATATACCTTGTCAGACTATAGGCGAATATTTTTCATCCCTTAAATAGTCTGACTCTCTTCTCGATCCGAGATAAGTGATTCACCCGACTAACTCTTAGTCGATCGCCTCGGTTAACACTTAACCGAGTCGTGCATGGGCATGATTTCCGAATCATATCTCACGAGAGGGCCCAGAGAATATCTCTCCGAGTGGAGGGGCAAAATCTAATCTTGGTTATTCACATCACGCAGCTTGGTTTTCAGTCGACCCGAACCCTTCCTTTATAATTGCCCAGTTACGGATCAACGTTTGACAGAACCTAAGTCGGTGATCCTCAACTCGGACTATGCAACAACCTCAGGTCTAAGGATTACATTGATTGAGATATACAAATGACAACTTGTTCATTGTACCTCAATATGGGTCAATCCGACTCGCTAAACTCTTTAGTCGAATCTATGTAAGTAGGAATAGCATCACCATGCCCATGACAAGTGGAACCGAGTCATCAAGCCGACTTTCACATTGGTCTAAGTTGTGTGTCCAGCACAACTTCAATGACCAAGGATATTTAGTACAAACAACATGAATGTATTGTTCCACAACCGAATCACATATTCAATGATATACATCAGATGTTTATACAAGGACAACTTAATAAATTTATGAATACAATGGGAAATATCATCATACATGATTGCCTCTAGGGCATATTCCCAACAGATTGACCAATGCATTGCAGCATGCTTCAGGACAAACCCAAAAGCTACCTTTATAACTGCCCAGTTACGAAGCAGCGTCTGATAGCCCCAAAGTAGGTCGATCCACATCTCAAGTACATGCGACAATCTCAGGTCTAAGGATAAAAAGTACACGATGTGTGATACGTCGGAAACGTATCTATAATTTTTGATGTTCCATGCTTGTTTAGTATCTACTTTTCTTAGCTTTGTCGACACTTTGAGGTGTTTTTATATGTTTTCTGGTACTAATCTATTAACAAGATGCCACAGTGCCAGTTTCCTGTTTTCTTCTATTTTTGGTTCTAGAAAGGCAGAAAATCAATATTCTCGGAATTGGACGGGACAAAAGCCAAAGTCAATATTTTACCGTGGGGAACACGAATCCAGAGTATGAGACGGAGGGAAGGCACCAAGGGACCACACCCGCTGGCGGCGCGGGCTAGCCCTAGCCACACATGGGGGTGTGACCACCCTGGCCGCCCCCTGCCTCGCCTCTTCGCCTATAAAGACCCCCCGATGCAGAAACCCTAAGTAACCGATCAATATTCCACGAAACCGTCTGTAGCCGTCGCTACCATCATCCCTAGATCGGGGCGATCTGAAGATCTTCTCGGCACCATGATGGAGGGGAGATCATCCCGGATGCCCTCTTCTTCATTATGACGGCCTCCGGTATGAAGTGTGAGTAGTTCCACCTTGGTCTACGGGTCCATGTAGTAGCTAGATGGTTGTATCTCCTCCTTTGTGCTACCATGTTTAGATCTTGTGAGCTCCGTTCACTATCAAGATCATATCTATTTGTAATCATGCATGCTGTGTTTGCGGGGATCCGATGGATATTAAAATTACTAGGTCAGATTGATTAATGGTTTTGTCTTATTGATTCTATCATGTCTGTGTTGTTTGTGATCTTGCATGCTCTCCATTTCTAGTAGCTATCTTGGCCAAGTAGATGCTAGTGACTCCAAGAGGGGGTACTTATGCTCGATAGTGGTTCATGCCTCTGTTTAATCTAAGGGAAGTGACAGAAATCTCTAAGGTTGTAGATGTCTTGTTGCCACTAGGGAGAAAACAACAGTCTCTTATTCATGGAACAAGTGGATTGTTTACCTTACACACTTTGCTTAAAGTAGTTATTTGTTGCTTGCAACTTAATACTGGAGGGGGTTTGGATGATAACCTGAAGGTGGATTTCTAGTCATAGATGCAGTTGGATGGCGGTCTATGTATCTTGTTGTATTTCCCAATTGAATCTCATAGGATCATGAATGTCTAGTATTGCATTGTTATGCCTTGCTCAGTCCTATCAATTGCCCTGCTGTAATTTGTTTACCCAGCATGCCATGTTTGTTTATCTTAAGGAGAACACCTCTAGTGAACTATGGACCCCAGTCAAATCTTTACCATTCATACATCTTCCACTGTTATTGTTTACTTTCTGCAAACCACTATTACCTTCCACACCATAGAGTTAATCCTTTGTTACAGGAACCGGTGAGATTGACAACCTCACTGTTCGTTGGGGCAAAGTCTTGAGTTTGTGTTGTGCAGGTATCCAAGTTGCTAGCAACACCTTGGAGTCGTTTCCTTCCTCCTACTAGTTCGATAACTTCGGTTTCTTACTGAGGGAAGACTTGCCGCTATGCTCATCGCATCTTGCTCTTGGGGTTTCCCAACGAAGTGCTACCACGCGCCATCAATGTGTAGAGAGAGTTGCAAGTATAATTGCTAGTCTCAAGATGGGTCAGTCCAATTCCATGTTCATAACATGTGACCACATCATTGGTTTGACATCTCCATGTCTATGAATTGCGAAACATAGTCATCAACCAATCGATGTGCTAGTCTAATATTCACGCGTGTCCTCACATGAACTTCGACTAGGGACAACTATTAAATAACCATACAAGTAAAGAGTTTCACAAACAATTCACATAATTGTCAATCAATACAAGTTGCCTGATATATGGGTATTCAAGGAACATTAGAATAACTCATGGATACATATGAAATATATTCATCTCTATGATTGCCTCTAGGGAATATTTCCTTCAGTCTCCCACTTGCCGTAGAGTCAATCTAAAATATATCTAATACCTATTGCTCTTGTGTGCGCTTCATGCGCAGGCTGCGGGAGAGGTTCTATTTTAGTCCGTATCTATTTTATCATGACACTACCATCCTCAACAAACTCACGAATCTGATGGTAACGCATGAGAATATGTTTGTTCTTCTGGTGCTGTCTAGGTTCCTTGGCGTGTGCAATAGCACCATTGTTGTCACAATAAATGTCCAAGGGATTGGACGCGCCCCGAACCACACCGAGAGCGATCAAGAAATTCCTAATCCATACAGCTTCCTTTACAGCCTCTGAGACAACAATATATTTAGTTTCTGTTGAAGAGGAGGTCACCGTATCTTGCTTGGAACTTTTCCAGCTCACAGCACCACCATTCATGACAAACACATAACCTGATTGCAATTTGGAGTCATATGTGTTGTTAAGGTAACTCTCATGTGTGTAACCCTTTACACTGAGTTCATCCTCTCCTCCATAAACTAGGAACATATCCTTAGTCTTTTTCAAGTACTTAAGGATATTCTTTACCGCTGTCCAGTGACTTTCACCTGGATCAGCCTGGTATCTGTTCGTAACACTTAGAGCATAGGAAACATCTGGGCGAGTACATATCATTGCATACATGATGGATCCAATAGCCGAAGCATATGGAACCCTACTCATGAACTCACGCTCATCAGTAGTCGAAGGACACTAAGTCTTCCTGAGTTTAATGCCGTGAGACATGGGCAGGAACCCCTTCTTAGCCTCTTCCATGCTAAACCGTTTCAACACTTTGTCAATGTATGTACTCTGGCTTAATCCAATTAGCCTCCTTGATCTATATCCATAGATCT
The DNA here is from genome assembly GCA_030063025.1 of Avena longiglumis. Classification (NCBI taxonomy): domain Eukaryota; kingdom Viridiplantae; phylum Streptophyta; class Magnoliopsida; order Poales; family Poaceae; genus Avena; species Avena longiglumis. The sequence goes on along the minus strand of CP125975.1, from coordinate 474,951,021 downwards.
TAATGCCCAGAATATATGCCGCTTATCCTAAGTCCTTCATCGAAAAACTAATTTTCAATGAGGTCTTAACAGACTCAATCATAGGAATGTCATTTCTAATCAGCAATATGTCATCTACATATAAGATTAGAAATACTAGCGCTCTCCCACTTTCCTTGAAAACACAAGGTTCTTGTTCGTTTTTTATGAAGGCAAACTCCTTTACAACTTCATCAAATCGAATGTTCCAACTCCGAGATGCTTGCTTCAGTCCATAAATAGACTTTAGAAGTTTGCATACCTTTCCAGCATTGTTTGTATCGACAAAACCTTCGGGCTGCATCATATACACATCCTCAATAAGGATTCCATTTAAGAAAGCTGTCTTACCATCCATCTGCCATATCCGACGGGGATATGACCCCGGATACCCCATAGTTGGGTTATAAGTAAGCCAAAAAGAGCATGTATGTGAAAAGGATATTCAATATGAGTATGAAAGTTAAATAAAAAAGGATAAAGGAAAAAAGGTCATCGAGCCGAATTAGACTTAATTCGTCCTAAAGATACATAACAAGGACCGAATGTGGCCTGATCGGGCCGAATCAGGAGCGACCTGTCCGAATTACCTCTCTTGGGTCGAACTCAGTCATTCCGGCCCACTATGTACCAGCTCCACACCTCCCCTGCGCTCGACAAAACTCCTCTTCTCGCCAGCATGCTCGGAGCCACGACTCTCTCTTGATGAGTTGGTTGCATCGCCCCGACGTCGCCTTCTCCAGCGTCACCCGGTTGGGCCGGCAAGGAGAACGCTCGGCCCACCACGTGATTCTCTCCACACCACCTCACCAGCGCACCGCACAGCCCCTGGGTGGGCCGACCTCGGTCACCACGGCCCACCACGGACCACCAGCTCTTCTCACCACCAGCAAACTGTAACATCCCAGCATTTTGGAACTAACGAGGGTAGATTTAGGAATTTGTGATATTGCATGCATTCATTTGTGAAAATGTAGGTAAATTTTTCGCCAAATAAAAAAAGCTAAAGTGATCAAGGTTTCTTTCATACTTTGAGATTAGGTATAGTCTTGAAGGATGATTGTTATAGACTTTGATATGATCTTGGTGGACTTATGTGTTTTGGGTAATGAAATTTGAATCAAAAAAACTTGAGTGTTTGAATTATAGTTCAAAAGGATTTTTGAATGATGTTTGAGTATTTGATTTAATTAAGAGTTAACTAATAATAACTCAAACTTTATATAAAGAAAGCAATTAAGAATAAGAATCTCCATTTCATAATTTTATTTAATAAATAAGTTACAAAAATGTAACTTATAAAAATCATCCACAATCTTTAGAATAGCAAATAAATAAAGAATAATATTTTTTTATTGATGATAAGTACAATATTTATTACAAAATAATAAAATAAAGAGTACAAAAAAATAAATTAAAGATTACAATTGAATATGAGAGTAATTACAAGTGACTATTCTAAAAAATAAAAAATAAAAAACCTAAACTAAAGTCTTGATCTTCAAATCTGGTACCTACAAAATAAACATAAAAAAAGAAAGAAAGTTAAGGTTAAAATAGTATTACTCTCTGACTTGACAGTGAAGTGTACTGATCAAGGTTCATCGTTGAGTAATCTTTTAAAAAGGGGCAAATTTCACCAATATGAAAGAATATATCTTTCATAATTTTAAGCCATAAGTCAAATAAACAGCAAGGAGGGGCAAATTTCACCAGCCAAGTAAAAGTAACTAGATAAAGGTAATTTCACAACCAGAACATATCCATAATCTGTGCAGCAGTCACACAAGCAGCACACAGACCAAACTGCATGGTGCGTGCTTTCAGCACCACAACAACAACACAACCAAACAAAACCATCGGCACAGCCATGGGAATACAACCCCACGTCACTTTCTTGTTCATACACACCAAGAACAGCAGCCAGCAGCTAAACCCAGCCAAAGCTAAGATAAATCACACCAAACAAAACCTTGGATCACACCACCAAAATGGTGACATAAAGAGTGGGTGGATCAGGTGAATACCAAGCCCAAGATCAAGCCATCAGGACCAGGAGGAGAAGGGCTAGATCAAGGACAAGCTAGGAGCTGGAAATATCAGGGGAGCATCAGATCAAGATCAACCACAGGAAACCCCACATCAAGTGACAGTGCTGAGTAAATAGACCATCACATGATCTATCTGTCTAAGATTAGACAAGCATACATGATCTGTCTCTTATTCAAACTCTCAGAAAGCACCCAAGTGGGGTGAATCCATCGCTGAGGTTTTAAACTCTAAAAGCAATCAGAAAAGTATAAGGATCCAAGGAAATCTTAGAACAACATCATTGATCTAGCTATATTTCAATTCAAAAATGAACATAGCTAAGATTTAAACTTCTAGGCACATCTCTAAGACAAGAGTAGCACCTTAGAATTTAATCTTATGGATCTATACAAGTGATCAAACCTACCATCATTTTCCCCAAACTTTGATTCAAGAAACAGTAGCTGGTATCACTACCAGAACACATCCATGTGAATCAACAAGTTAAAGTATTAATCCCTAAACCTCATACCAACATCATGGGTCTTAGGGATTTAAGAAAAGAAGTTTCTACTTATCTTTAATGCCAAACTCATTTTAAGCTTGAACCAAACCAAACCAAGAAATAGAATCTAATCTTGTGTGCCATACAAAGATGGTGTCACAAGAACAGTTCTACACTAATCAGATTAAGCATTCAATCTTCACAGATTCAACCAAGCAACTACAATTCATTTTCATGTCATCACAGGAATCATAATTAAGAAAATCCCTATGTATATCTTCACTGTTTGAAACTATTTGATCTCAAACTACATATGAATTCTTAAAGCCAACAAGTACTAATACAGTGACTTCATCACATAGCACTCACTATCATTAACTAAGTAATGACAATGGTATATTATGAAACCACTAGAATTCCAAGTATTGCTTCTAGAGAAACTTTATCATCTGACCATATCAAAATTAATCCATAGAATCATCTGATAAACCACTAGTATCGCCACAGCTAATCATCAGCAGTAAGCCACGGCAAGTCAACACTTAACAGGTTCAATGATTATTAACACATGATCCAATTCATCAGTTACTTAATCAACAGCAGGGTATGAACCCTAAGCAGAACCAAGAACCCTAATCAGGACAGGACAGTAACCAGGAAGGCCACTACCAATATCTAGCATGGGAGGGCCTAGCACAGAGAGCACGAGAGGAGAGGAAGCACTCACCAAAGGTCCTCGCTGTAGAATAGAAAAGGAAGCAGAGGGGCCCACGACCATGGCGGCACGGGGAACACCCCAAAGGGGGCGCTGCGACCCATACAGCGCCACGGCGGCGACCATAGCCACGCTTGGGGGCGAGAAGCATCTCCATGGCACACGACAGCAACGGCAGCATTAGATCAACGCCAACCCCAAACCCTAGGGTTCGGGACAGCATCGATCTGGCCACAGGAGGGCTCCAAGTCCAAATCCAGTTGGACAGGAGGGAAGAGCGGGGTAGACAACCTCTTCCTGCACCACGGTGGCAGCCAGGGCGGTCCACGGCGGCACGAATTACCGGCGATAGCACCGCTAACCACGGGGTCGGGGAAGAAGGAGAGAGATGAGCGAGAGAGAGAGAGAGACAGAGAGTGATGGGCTGGGTTGGGCCAGGAACACTTCGGGGTGGTAGTCTTGACTTTTCCTAATGGGCCACAAGGGCCCAATAAAAATAAGCCAGCCCAAATCATTTAGAGCCTGTTTTAATAATTGGAAAAATACCAAAATTCCCCTGAACCTAAATAAATTCTAGAAAATAAAATAAAAGTCCAAAAATTATAAATAAGATATTTTTGGATTCACAATAATCCAAACTATCCAAATAAATTAAGATATAAAATTTTAGACATATAAATTTTATTAAGAATTTTGCAATTTATATATTCCTTATGGAATTTTACAAAATTATTGAAAGTTGATAAAAATAAATAAAAAATCACTTTCATTATATATTCATATTGTAGTATTTTAGAAAAATATTAAACAAATATTTAATGTCAATTTTGGTAATTAATGATAATTCTTAAAGGAATTATTAATTAAATAAAAGGCAAATAAATTAAAATAAAATAAAAAGAATACAATATTCAATAAATATTAAAAAAATATTTATAAATTCTTTCTCACTAAAAGAATTTTATAATTTAAATCAATGGGGAAGAATACATATAAAGCTAAATGATGCATTACATTACTTTGCATAATCATTTTGCTTCTTTAAATATTGTCCTTACTGGGCAACAATGATGTTTTTGTAGACATAGAAGCTCAAGGTCCAGTGCAAGCATCAGACGTCACTACCTTACCATCACAAGGCAAGTTCATCACTTGCTCATATCCTTTGAAGAGTCTTTATCAAAGTATTTGCAAATTGTGTGTTGTCATATATACTCCAAAGAAAGAAAATATTATTTTCACAATTAATGAAATCATAGATATCATCCTAAGTGATGATATATTGGAGCAATAGAACTTAGTGTTCTATTTGCAACCATGATGATCAATTAGGGACTTAATAACCCCTGACATCAGTGATTCTAGCGCCGTATATTACGCGTTAGCCATGAGATTTGGAATGGGACATAGAAGTCAGCTGTATCTTCTTCCTCTCGCATGAAGCCGGATGTGCAGGTCGTGGTTGTTATCCTCGTAGCGTGCATATTAATTGGTAATTCGTAGAGGATATGCAGCATATGGGTGGGAACCCTCAACGTCCCACGATAGTTCTGGCATCTAACGGTTTGTACAAACCATTGCAGTAATTCATTGTGTGGGCATGGTGTACACCAAGGAGGCATGCGAGGTCGCGAAGGGGGCAGTGATTGGCTTGGACCAACTACTGGGCCCCACATCATGGAATTGTGGACGGGAAAGTACGCCCGGTTGTGCAACAAGGAGTTGATCTCTCATGGGTAAAGTAACGCACCTCTGTAGAGTGTAAGAATTGTAACTTGTTACTCCCTGTTCCGGGAAGGAGCTACGAACGCGGCAGGAAAGGAACTCCATGAAAGTTCTATTCAACCTGTGAAGGCTAATGGTCATAGATTTTTATAATAAAATCAATCTTTGAAGAAAGATTTACAAAAAAACAGCATAGTGCCAAGGAAAGATAGTCCGAGGTGGTAGTTAGAGCATCAAACTTCCCACCCCTATAATGAACTTGTTGGGTAACACTGTTACTCATCCTTTCCTTTGATCCCTTGCTTAGACTCCGAGGATCCCGAAGACGTGCCAATGTATGCAGCCGAATGTCAAGAAGATGTGTTCTACGAGGAGCTTGACCTGTCAGGAGGTGTTGAAGGAGTGGATTATGAAATCCGCTATAGTGTTGATGATAACGAGTCCAACTAAGTATCCTAGTTAGTAGTAACCAACGGAGCCGAGCAACATGAACTCTATAGAATAAGCTATTGAGCTCAACTCCTAGTCAGAGTTGCTACTTTTAAATTCCGTTGAAACACTTTATATTTTGGTTTGTAAGTTGAAACCTTTTGAAGTCTTGAACTTATGGTATTGTAATAATAATAATGTGTGAATGTTTGTAATATGGACCCGCAATGTTTCTGTTGTACCACTCTAAGGGATGTGATATTTACAGAACGGTGTTTTGTGGGTGTCATGTCAATGACTATAGTGTACTACACATGAAGTGGTATGCTGGGTCACCGCAGTTGGTATCAGAGCAAATTGCTTTGACCTTAGGTTGGAAACCTAGTAAAGGGTATTACCTGCAGGAGAGTGTAGCAACGATAAAGAATTCTCTAAAAGTAATATAATGGGCATTCAAATGAGAATATTCCGTTATATGTTTTAGTGCGATAATTCTTTGTTATGATGCAATATATTATTGGTTATTAATCAAACTATTTTTCTGATATACAGAGCTATGGCACCAAAGTTTCCAAAACAGACTTTGGTAAGGAAAGAGGAGACTCTTGATGATTATCAAGGATCATTCACAGAACAACTTCGTCAACTTTTAAAGATTTTTAGTTGTCCAACTAGAATTCTAGTGAACATTATAACCTATTATGATGCCCGGATGTTATCCAAGTATCGTGTGAGTATCCAACTCCCTAAGGATCTTGGATTATATCACGATCTACCTATAGGTGAAGGTAGGAGTAACTTAGAAGCATATCATGTTGCTGTTGTGGAGGCGATAGCTAATATCTAGGAGCATAAAGCCAAGGAGTAGAAGGTAGCACATTCTTTGTGATACCTCATGATTATATAGACTCAGAGCCTATGCCGGATCATCTTACTTTGGTTAAGAAGCATCCTAAATTAGCTTCCAAGTTTATGGATATATACCGAACACTCGTTGCGTCTTTTTATAAGACACATCAAGTGATTGTCGAAGATAAAAATGACATGTTAGAGGATCTAACTGATCCGGAAAGGAGGAAGCAGTTAGCATTCCAGTTAGAGAAGGAAGCAAGTAGTAGTGCAACACCTATCTTTAAGGATATACTTATAGATCCTGAATATTTTACACCATATACTTATTCACCAAGTCCCGAACCTATATATGATCCTACTATGGATATGAGGTATGCAGTACCACAGGGTTCAGAGGATGGTTCTGATTCAGAACTTCCTATTGAGAATTCTGATGGTTGGAGAAGGGGATCATATGAAGGATCTCATGAACACCAGATGTCCACAGATGGTTCTGACAGAAATGTTGGACAATCTAGATGGATGGGTGCAAGAATTAAACCTAGTAACAGTAGTAGAAATGCCATGTCGATAGATAATCATGATGAAGAAGAAGATCCTAAGGAGAGATTGTTTGAATCATCAACATCTTCTCAAAACCTAGGGAATATACATTATCCAGTGTTTAAGTATCTTGCCCAAAGGAGCACCTGGGAAGCAGCAGGATCTGTGTATCCAGTTGACAACTCAAGGAATGAAGCTCAGGAGATGCAAGCAGGAGGTAATGTTGAATATGTTTCTGAAGACTTTTCAGCTGAGTTGGAGGGAGTCAATGCGCTCAGATTGAGTAATAACTCAAGTCCTGACACTTCAGATACTGAGTATGTTCCTTCTGGAAGGCCATTTGTTTCACAAACTATGCGACGAACGACACGTCATCACGGTTGGACATCAGGCATGTATGATGATCGTAGTGTAGGGGTTCGTAGCATGGAAAACAAAAATTTTCTATCGCATACAAACAAACAAGCCAAGATCTATCTACTAGATTGTAGCAACGAGTCGATAGAGGAACTCACCCTCGAAGATTCCAAACCGTTTAACGAGAGAAGATTCTCGTGGGTGATGTAGTCGTACACTTCCGATCTCAAGATCGCGTAGACGATCCTTCCGCCAGGCTCCTAAGCGCTTCATGATCGGTCACACGTTCGGTACTCGACGAAGACCTTCCTCTCCTTGTTCCAGCAAATGGAGGTTGTAGCACTCTCTCGCGATTCCTAAGAAGACAACGGCAGTACCTAAGAGGGGAAATCCCGAGGCTTCGCCTTAAGTAGTATGGTGGAGCTTATGAGAGAGGCTATTAGTGGTCTAGTAATTAGACACACCAATTAGAAGGCTCTAAACCAATTAGAAGGCTCTAAACCGAGGCTAAAGCAATTAGAAGCTCTAAACCAAAATGGCTCTAAACCGGAGGTAGAAGATAGGAACTTGTGTGTCTCTAGGAGGAGCCCCCCTCCTTTTATGGGAGGGGGTATTGGCGTGCCGAGGGAGGAGTCCCTCCCAACTCGGCCTAGGGCTGGCGCCGCTGGAGGAGTCCAACTCCTCCTCCGGGTTGGTTCCAACTCCTCTTGCTTGTTTCCCACAGTTTCCTGTTTCCCACAGTTTCCTGTTTTAGCCATTTGACTTTCAAACTGCCAATTTGACTTTCATGTTTTTGGAACAGCAAGAACACTTAGTACATGATGCAATCATTCCAATATGTAATGACACATTCATGTACCCCTTCCCCCCCGGAGTGCCGGACAATCCGGAACCTTCTAGAACATTCCCGATGAAAACACTAATCATTCCCGAACTCAAACGGGACTTTCCTTATATGAATCTTATTCTCGGACCATTCGGATCACCTCGTGATATCCGGATCCCATCCGAGACTCGAACAACATTCGGTCTCTTTCTCATAATACCATAACTACTCAAACAACGTCAATCCTTAAGTGTGTCTCCCTACGGTTCGTGAATTATGCGGACATGATCGAGACACTTCTCGAACAATAACCAATAGAGGAATCTGGAAATTCATATGGCTCCCACATATTTCTACGATTACTGCGATCGAATGAACCACTTACATACGATACCAATTTCCCTTTGTCTCACGATATGTTACTTATCCGAGGTTATGATCGCTTTATCTCTGCATACCTAGTTCAACCTCGTTCTTGATAAGTACTCTTTTCTCGTTCGTGATATGTGATCCCTTGACCAAGTCACATGCTTGCAAGCTAATTGGATGACATTCCACCGAGAGGGCCCAGAGTATATCTATCCGTCATGAGGATGGACAAATCCCACTCTTGATCCATGTGTTTCAACCAATACTTTCCGAACACTTAATGCCACATTTATAGCCACCCAGTTACGGTGTGGTGTTTGATGTCATCAAAGCATCCATCCGGTAAAGGTAATATGCATGATCTCATGGTCGAAGGAATTAGGTTACTATGTATCAGAAAGCATATAGCAATTGAACTATTGAAATGACTTGATCTTTATGCTACGCTTATCTATAGGAGTATGTCCATCACATCATTCTCCTAATGATATGATCCTGTTGTTAATAACATCTCTATGTTCATGATCAGGAAACCATGATCATATATTAACCAACAAGCTAGTTTAACAAGAGGCTATACTAGGGACTCTTATTTTAGTTTACAAATCACACAAGTATTAATGTTTCCGGTTAATACAATTATAGCATGGTATGTAAACATTTATCATAAGTGTGAAGATATGATAATAACCACTTTATTATTGCCTCTTGGGCATATCTCCAACAGTCTCCCACTTGCACTAGAGTCAATAATCTAGTTTCAAACCTTTGTGTATATAACACCGTGGCTTTCCGGTGTTGTATGTACACGATTGCTAGTGGTCAATCGATCTCGATCCGACACTTCCAGTCCGTGTGTAATTGCATGTCTTTGCGTCTCACGCATCACTCATTCTCTAATGAGATGGCTTTGTATAAATTTGGTCTTCGTGTGACCTTTAGCTCTTTGGGGTTAAAACATGTTGATAATATTGTCACAATACATCTTCATAGTATTATCCCACTGTGAACTACACCTAGTTTGATAACAAACTACTTGACACAAATGCCCTCTTTTTGCTAAAATAGCGCTTATATACTTGGCCTTTTGTTGTAGTATCTGTCACAATGTCTTAACTTTGGAACTCATCCAAATCCATTATGGAACTCACCTTCCATTATATTGTGCCACCCTTAGTTTAGATTGAGATAAACTTAATTTGTACTTTGTGACAAAGCTAGTATCAATGTAGTACTTTTACAATGAACTAACCATCTATTTGTCACTTCTACAAATATTATACTCTTAGTTCTTCCAAAATATCATAAGAATACCCTTACTATTGTCCAATGATCATCTTATGAATCATTCTGGTATATGCTCACAACATTTAGAGCATAGGACATATCTGGATTTGTACATATCACAGTATGATTGATATAAATACTCTTTGTGATTTCATACATCAAGTATCAATCTATACTTGATTATTTGTTTCACTTTACCAAATGTCAATACATTTGAATATATCATCAACATTGAACTTATTCAATCCTTTCTGTGTGACAAGAACCTCTCTTGTAGTTTCTATATTGAACTCATTCAATATCTTGTCTATGTACTTCTGACACAACCATATTAGCGTCTATTGATGCCAAATATTTAGGTTTTGCCTAAGTCTTTCATCGGGATGAAATTCTTAATATGTGTTAATAAAAGATACATTATTTCCAATCAACAATATGTCTTCCACATAATGTATTAGAAACATGTCTTAGCGCTTCCACTTAATTTCTTGCAAATACAAGCATCTTCATTTTCTCTAATGAACTTTTAAACTCCTTTAACAGTTTCATCATAGTGAAGATTCCAACTCCACGATGCTCACTTCAACCATTGAAGTTTGCATATGCTTTTAGCATCCTATGAATTAACAAAACCCTATGGACCGTGTTATGCACATGTCCTAGGTAACGATTCTATTAGAAGAACTTGTTTTGTTTATTCAACTATCATATAACAAAATTATATGTAGTGGTTGCTACATTAATCCGTCTAGACTAAATATCACTATGAAAGATCAAATCTTGTCATAGTCAACCTTTGAACATTGTTGTGAACTCTTTCCCAACATGTCGACTATTTCATAGATGTGAAACATCCATGTCTATTTCTTTATAGATCCAGACACAACTATAAGGTCTTACACCTTTCTCGAGGGTCCTTCAAGTTCAAAACTTAATTTTCTCGTGTATGGAACTATCACGGATTTTATGGCTTCAAGCCATTTTACGAGTCGGGCCCATCATCGCTTCTTTGCATGTAGTCGGTTCATTATTCTCAAATAATGATTCAACCCTCAAATCTTGGTATTTGATTGTTTATCCGACCTACTTGTTTCAATAGGAACTTGGATCTTCGTGACCACAACCTTTGAGGTACGTGAGCCATGAGCATTGTTGCTGCCTCCGAAACACTTTTCAAGTACGCGCAACTCTGCACATATAGCTAAGGTTCTTTTAACCTTATCAAAGTTCTATTGTCCTCCCACTTAACTTTTCACGAAAAATTCCTTCTCAAAGAAACTTGACGTTCTAAGTGACAAACACTTTTGTCTCCGATGTTATGGAGGATTACTTAACAGTTATTCAAAATAACATACAAAGACAGGTTCATCCGACTTTGGTTGCACACATCTTTCTTATGCATAGCATACCAATGTTTAAGAAAGGACAACTTGGGTTTTATCCCAAACCATAACCTTATATGGTGTCATTTCAACGGATTATGATGAAGCTCTTTTCAGTGGAAAAACGGTAATCTCTAAAGCTTTTAATCTTTAAAATATAATGGCAGTTTTATGAATTACACCTTCGATCTTACCATGTCAAACAAGGTTTAATTACATATCTCGAACACTCCATACTCTTATGGTGTTTCGGGAAAATGCAAATCCACAGAACGATTCCTTTAAATCTTAGGTATTATGCTAAACTTGTAACTCAAATATCTTCCTTTATGATCTTATCATAAACTATTTATATTCTTGTTACAATGATTTTGCACTTCATCTTGAAAGTCCTTGAACTTTTCAAATGTTTCACACTTCATCCTTATTAAGTAAATATTCATATATTCACTCAAATTTTCGGAGAAAGCACATGAAGTTGAAATCCATCACTCTTGACTATACATAATGGACTTCATACAACAATATGTACAAGTTCCAATAAGCTAGTCTATCGTTCCCTTTTGGCCTATGAACGAAGTTTTAATTATCTCTAGGAAAGTTTCACAAGCATCATTTGATCAAAATCAAATAGACTCCAAAATTCCATCCATATGGATTTTCTTCATGTTTTCTTTCCAATATAATTTAAACGGCGATGTCACTTCCTAAGTAATCTTTCAATCAATTTGTCTTTCGACATCTTTAGCACTAGTTTTATGGATGTGATATCTCCAACGAGATTTGCAAATCATCCATCTTTTATAGATTATGGCAATTATTTGAACAACCCTTTTGTTCTCATAATACCTGATAAAACAAATCTTGAAGGCAAGCTTTGATGTTTAACGAGCAACACAATAACCCTTTATTTTGTTCTCGATGAACATCATCACATATTCTTTTGCTAGTTACTTAGGCCATTGTATTTCATTAATTCTGTTGTTTTGTATGACGATTCATACCAACAAATTCAGTATCAAATACTTAAGAACCACATTGTTTAATAAGCAAAGAATATAGCCATAACATGTATATCATCTATATACTTAAATTGAACAATTCTAATCTTTTCTTTTCTGCCATATATTTATGAGATTCTCTTTCAGTATTTCCTTTTCTGTTTGAAAGAATCTATCAATATCAATAGTGGAGTCATACATATGACACATAGTCCAAAGCGTGTATAGTTAAATACCAATGTCTTTGGACTTGCACCTTGAAGTAGATCACCATCATCAAATGTTTGGTGTTCTTTCAAATTCCTTTATTTAGTAATCTCTTGGTGTAGTAAACATTTTACCTACATCAAATATTCATCCTTATCATGGAATCGTCCATGATCAAACTACTTTTAGCTTGTAACGGTGAATCGCAAGTATAATGTTGCTCTCCAAAACCTTTTGGAGGATTAGGACAACTAGTGTCTCCAACCTTTTTGCAAATTCTCATCAAATATGAGAACATGACTTTTGCCATATTATACTCTATCATGTTGCAACCAAAACTTTGTTTCGATATCACAATATCTTCCACACATCATGGTTTCAAACAACTCTTTCAGATCCTAGATAACCTTGATATTAAGAGAATCCTTTGAATATCAAGAATCGTGAGACAAACATGATACTTATATACTAACATTGGAATTGTTACTCTTGTTTTAATACCAATTATTAAATTTCATGGAGTAACTGAACTTCTTGAAAGTTTGCAATAGGACTTTTAAACTTTAGATTAACACTTCAAAACAATACGATACCAACAAAAGTAACTAACCAGAATTCTATAGCTCTATCATCTCAATTATAACTAAGCGCAAGGTGGTAAACGGATGCCAATGACTACAACAACTATGCAAATTCACTTTGATTTAGTTTATGATAAATTGAGTTCTAATTAATAATTAAATTAATCTAGGTGAACTCCCACTCAAAACAATATCCCTCACATTGTTTTAGTGATCACACGAACCAAATCCACCACATCAAAACCGATCATCACGAGAGTTGATGTAGCTTCAATGGCGAACAATCAACATGTTCATCATATCTACTATATGATTCATGCTCTACCTTTCGGTAATCCGTGTTCCTGAGGCCATGTCTGCATGCTAGGCTCACAAGATCAAACCTTAGTTTCCGCATGAGCAAATCTGGCTTGCTCATGTTGTATACACTTGCAGAATCTAACACACCCGATCATCACGTGGTGCTTCGAAACAACAAGCTTTAGCAACGGTGCTAACTAAGGGTGAACACTTTAAGACTTGAAATTCATGTGCATGAGGGATCATCTTATAATGCTACCGTCGTCTACTAAGCAATACAAGATGCATAAAGGATTAACATCACATGCAATTCATAATATGTGATATGATATGGCCTTTCTTCTTTGTGCTTCCGATCTCCATCTTCCAAAGACGAACATGATCTCCATCATCACCGCATTGCATCAAGGTCAATGACGCCTCTCCATGGTTGTCGTCCACCGGCTTCAACTATTACAACTACTTTGAATAGACACGCGGGTCTTAACATAAATTAAAGACAACCATATGGCTCCTGCCGGTTGCCAACTTACAATAAGGAACATTGCATACATCATATATAATCACAATCATGGCCATATCACATCACAGCACACCCCTGCAAAACAAAGTTAGACGCCTCTACTTTCTTTGCATGTTTTACGTGATTTGGGGCTTTCAATAAGTGTCGTTCTAACTTATGAACATGAACCACAACATTGATACTAGCATTGTTGATTACCCGTTGTAAATTGGATCTTAACTATGCTAGGAGAAACAGGCACCCGCAAAGCCACTTATGCAATACAAGTTGCATGTCAAGCGTGGAGCAAGTCTCATGAACGATGTCATGTAAGGTTAGCCCGGGCCGCTTCATCCCAACATACCGCAAGATGCAAAGTACACAAGAAGCAATCGACAATAAAAGCATCAACGCCCACAATGACCATTGTGTTCTACTCGTGCAACAGATCTACATATAAACCTGGCTCTGATACCACTTTAGGGGTTCGTAGCATGGAAAACAAAAATTTTCTATCGCATACAAACAAACAAGCCAAGATCTATCTACTAGATTGTAGCAACGAGTCGATAGAGGAACTCACCCTCGAAGATTCCAAAGCGGTTAACGAGAGCAGATTCTCATGGGTGATGTAGTCGTACACTTCCGATCTCAAGATCGCGTAGACGATCCTTCCGGCCAAGGTTCCTGGCGCTTCCGCATCGGTCACACGTTCGTACTCAACGAAGACCTTCCTCTCCTTGTTCCAGCAGCAGCGGAGGTTGTAGCACTCTCGCGATTCCAAAGACAACGGCGTGGTACCTAAGTAGAGGGAATCCATGAGGCTTCGCCTTAAGCCAAGTGCAGTATGGTGGAGCTTATGAGAGAGGCTATTAGTGGTCTAGTAATTAGACACACCAATTAGAAGGCTCTAAACCAATTAGAAGGCTCTAAACCGGGCTAAAGCAATTAGAAGCTCTAAACCAAAACGGCTCTAAACCGGAGGTAGAAGATAGGAACTTGTGTGTCTCTAGGAGGAGCCCTGCCTCCTTTTATGGGAGGGGGTCTTGGCCAGGAGGGAGGAGTCCTCCCCAACTCGGCCTAGGGCTGGGCGCCCGAGGAGTCCAACTCCTCCTCCAGTTGGTTCCAACTCCTCTTGCTTGTTTCACAGTTCTGCTTCCCACAGTTTCTGTTTTAGCCGTTTGACTTTCAAACTACCAATTTGACTTTCATGGTTTTGGAACAGCAAGAACACTTAGTACATGATGCAATCATTCCAATATGTAATGACACATTCATGTACCCCTTCCCCCCCGGAGTGCCGGACAATCCGGAACCTTCTAGAACATTCCCGATGAGAACACCGGAATCATTCCCGAACTCCGAAACGGGACTTTCCTTATATGAATCTTATTCCGGACCATTCCGGATCACCGTGATATCCGGATCCCATCCGAGACTCCGAACAACATTCGGTCTCTTTCTCATAATACCATAACTACTCAAACAACGTCGAATCCTTAAGTGTGTCTCCCTACGGTTCGTGAATTATGCGGACATGATCGAGACACTTCTCCGAACAATAACCAATAGAGGAATCTGGAAATTCATATGGCTCCCACATATTTCTACGGTTACTTTGCGATCGAATGAACCACTTACATATGATACCAATTTCCCTTTGTCTCACGATATGTTACTTATCCGAGGTTATGATCGCTTGGTATCTCTCGCATACCTAGTTCAACCTCACATCGATAAGTACTCTTTTCTCGCTCCGTGATATGTGATCCCTTGTGACAAAGTCACATGCTTGCAAGCTAATTGGATGACATTCCACCGAGAGGGCCCAGAGTATATCTATCCGTCATGAGGATGGACAAATCCCACTCTTGATCCATGTGTTTCAACCAATACTTTCCGAACACTTAATGCCACCTTTATAGCCACCCAGTTACGGTGTGGTGTTTGATGTCATCAAAGCATCCATCCGGTAAAGGTAATATGCATGATCTCATGGTCGAAGGAATTAGGTTACTATGTATCAGAAAGCATATAGCAATTGAACTATTGAAATGACTTGATCTTTATGCTACGCTTATCTATAGGAGTATGTCCATCACATCATTCTCCTAATGATATGATCCTGTTGTTAATAACATCTCTATGTTCATGATCAGGAAACCATGATCATATATTAACCAACAAGCTAGTTTAACAAGAGGCTATACTAGGGACTCTTATTTTAGTTTACAAATCACACAAGTATTAATGTTTCCGGTTAATACAATTATAGCATGGTATGTAAACATTTATCATAAGTGTGAAGATATGATAATAACCACTTTATTATTGCCTCTTGGGCATATCTCCAACACGTAGTTACTACTAGAAGTAGGAAACTAGTTAGAGGTATCAAGTACCGTGTATTGTACCCCAAGAAATAAGATAGTTAGATAAATAAGGTAGTGTTGTGATTATATCTATATGGTATATGTTGTAATGACTTTGTATTATTATGAAATTATGTATAATATGTAAAATGCATATTTGGGTTTTCTTTGGATCTTCATTGTGTGACTAGTTCTGTGTGTAAAGTCGAGCTCAGAACACATGTGCATGATGTAATTATGAGTATTCGCTTTATGTTGCAGGACTAGACGATCATGGATACGGGTGTAGAAATCAAAACTGAGCAGCAGCAAATGGAACAAGAGGCCAAGGAGAAGGCCGATACTGATGCAACAAATCAGAGAGCATTGCCACCACCACCACTAATGAGGCCGTTAATGGAGCAGAACTTTATGCAGTGTATGCAAATGATGCAAGAGACCCAGAACAAGTTCATGGAAGAGTTGAGGGCACCTGAAGGTGGAGGAGTGAGTCTATCTGACTTCCAGAATGCAAGGCCGTTACCTTTTGCATCAGCTCCGGAACAAATGGATGCAGAAGATTGGTTAGCAGATACAGAAAGAAAACTGAAGACTGTAGGTTGCAATGACGACGAGAAATTGAGGTATGCAACTCATCTTTTGACTGGACCTGCAGCATCATGGTGGGAGAATCAGTTGGCCATGCAACAACCAGGAAGGGAGTTCACGTGGGAGGAGTTTAAGCAGAGATTCCATGAATATCATGTTCCGGAGAGTGTTATGGAGTTGAAGCGGAGAGAATGTGAGGAGCTTCAGCAGGGATATACTAGTGTTATGAAGTATATCCGGGAGTTTATTCAACTGTCTCGCTATGCTGAGGAGGATGTTAACACTGAAGAGAAGCGGAAGAAGCAATTTATGCGTGGGTTAAACCCATTTGTGAAAATGCAGCTAAGGTTAGCTAATAACCAAACTTATCAGTAGTTGCTGGATGCATCCATTACTTTCGAAGATGACTATAAGAATGTCCAAGAGGATAGGAGGAAGAAAGCCAAGAAGGAAACCAAGAGAATTCAGGCAAGTAAACCTAAACCCAATCTGGAATTCAAAACCCGGAATAAGAACTATGGTAACGATAACAATAACAATAACAATAACAAGGGCAGTGGTGGAAATCAATCCAATCCTAGAAGGAATGTTATTTGTAACAATTGTGGAATTCCAGGGCATTTCCAGAGAGAATGCAAAAAGCCTGTAGTGATCTATTACAGTTGTGGTCAGAAGGGGCATATCAAGCCCGATTGTCCGAGCAAACCACCAGGAGGTTGGCCTACCAAGGGAGAGGACAAACCAGTGGAGGAAATGGACAGCCCAATAAAGTAGGAAATAATGGCAAGAACAATAATGGCAAGAGGAACAGACCTACCGGGAAACTGAACTGTGCAACCCTTGAGGAGGTGGATAATTCAGAGAATGCAGTGATAGGTATGCTCAATATCCTTACCAATCCCGGCAAAGTTCTACTTGATACTGGTGCAACTACTTCATTCGTTTCTAAAGAATTCTATGATAAATTCGGGATTAGAAGGGCAATATTAGAAAACCCTATGATCGTAGTTACAGCATGGGAAATGTAATTGTACGCCACATCAAACAAGATCAGGTTATCTAGATCTATGGTTGTACATACTTTACAGACCTTTATGTGATTCCTTTGAAGGGAATTGCAGTAGTGCTGGGGATGGACTGGATGATGGAACATGGAGCTCAAATAAGTTGTAAGGAGAAAACTGTCTCAATCAAAACTCCAAGTGGAGCAAGGATAGTTTACCAAGCAGATAAGCATAGTCATATCTTGGTGGATCTGCAGTTGAATTCGATGAAAGAGGTCAAATTGGAAGATATTCCTATAGTAAATGAATTTCAAGATGTTTTTCCAGCAGAGCTACCGGGAATGCCACCAGATCGGGAGATAGAGTTCACTATTGATCTAATTCCTGGTACGACACCAATAGCTCAAGCACCACATAAGATGGGACCCAAAGAGTTAAAAGAACTCAAAGAAAAAATTGATGAGTTAGCTAGAAAAGGATTTATTCAGGAAAGTGTATCTCCATGGGGAACACCAGTAATCTTTGTGGATAAGAGGGATGGTGGAAGAAGGATGTGTGGAGATTATAGAAATTTGAACAATGTTACTATCAAGAATAAGTATCCTTTACCAAGGATCCAAGATTTGTTTGATCAAGTGAAAGGAGCCAGAGTATTTTCAAAGATCGACTTAAGATCTGGATACCATCAAATAAAAATCAAACCGGAATATGTTCCAAAGATAGCATTTGTCTCAAGATATGGACACCATGAATACCTGGTTGTACCATTTGGTTTGAACAATGCACCAGCAATATTCACTAATCTAATGAAAAAATCTTCATGCCATATTTGGACAAGTTCGTCATAGTATTTATTGATGATATTGTGATTTATTCCAAGGATAAGGAAGAGCATGCTGATCATTTGAGAATAGCATTGCAGACTCTAAGGGAACATAAACTATATGCTAAGTTTAGTAAGTGTGAATTTTGGCTAGATGATGTAGAATTCCTCGACCATGTGATCAGTAAAGATGGAATTGTTGTAAATCCATCTAAAGTTCAGTCAGTATTAGAGTGGACTGCACCAACCAATGTGAAGCAAATTCGAGGTTTCTTAGGAATGGTTGGTTATTATCGTAGATTCATTGAAGGTTTCTCCAAAATAGCTGGACCAATGACCAAATTGTTAAGAAAGAATACACCATTCAACTGGGATGAGAAGTGTGAAGCACGTTTTCAGGAGTTAAAGACCAGGTTAACCACAGCTCCAATTTTAGCAGTTCCAGAAATAGGAAAAGACTTCACAGTATACTGTGATGCATCTAAAGAAGGTTTGGGTTGTGTTTTAATGCAAGATCGTAAAGTGATTGCTTATGGTTCAAGACAACCGAAACCACATGAAGTCAACTATCCAACTCATGATTTAGAGTTAGCTGTAGTGGTTTTTGCGCTAAATGGATGGAGGCATTTTCTTTATGGAGCCAGATGTGAGTTATACACTGACCATAAAAGTCTCAAATATTTCTTCAATCAAAAGGAATTGAATAGGAGACATAAGCGTTGGTTGGAACTAATCAAAGATTATGATTTAACAATCAACTATACTCCAGGGAAAGCAAGTGTGGTAGCTGATGCTTTAAGTAGAAAGAGTGCAGATATTCAGCCTAGCAATCGGGAGCTACCAAAAGAGTTACACATGGACTTGGAAAGATTAGAGCTTCAATTCATTAGAACAGAGGTTCTTGGAGGATTAGCTACTATGCAGGTAGTTGCAGAGCAGGACAGTGATCTTAAGCATGAAATTTTTAGACATCAAGCAGAAGATCCTTTTATTGCTGAGGAAATTCGGAGCATATCTCAAGGGCAAAAATCAGTTTTTTGCCTTGGAGATTATGAGTCCTTATGGTTTCAAGACCGTCTTTGTGTTCCAGATGTGACTGAGATTCGTGATGTCATACTCATAGAAGCACATGAAACACCATACTCTATACATCCAGGAAGTACTAAGATGTATATGGATTTGAAAGAACTATTCTGGTGGAATAACATGAAAAGGGACATTGCTAAATATGTATCAGAATGTCATACTTGCCAAAGGGTGAAGGCTGAACATCAAAGTCCAGCAGGACCATTACAACCTTTGGAAATTCCCGAATGGAAGTGGAAAGAAATAGGTATGGACTTTATCACAGGATTGCCCATGACACCTAAATGGAAGGATATGATATGGGTAATTGTGGACAGACTCACTAAGAGTGCACATTTTATTCCAGTAAGTCGGAAAGATAATGCCGAGAAGTTAGTAGAAGTTTACATCAAAGAGGTAGTAAGTAAGCATGGAGTGCCCAAAAAGATCGTAACTGATAGGGGATCAGTGTTTACTTCAGCATTTTGGAAGCAATTGCATGAAGCACTTGGTTCCAAATTAGATTTTAGCACAACCTATCATCCAGAGACAGGAGGACAAACAGAAAGAACAAATCAAATACTAGAAGACATGTTGAGAGCTTGTGCATTAGATTTTGGAGGTACATGGGAATATCATCTACCATTAGCAAAATTTTCCTACAACATTAGCTATCAGAGTAGTCTGAAGGCAGCTCCATATCAGGTTCTCTATGGAAGGAAGTGTAGATCACCAATATGTTGGTATGAGCCTGGAAGTAGCAAGGAGTTTGCACCAGACTATATCAAGGAAAGACAAGATATCATTGATAAGATCAGGGATAGACTGAAAATATCTCAAAGTAGGCAGGAAAGTTATGCCGATCAAAGTCGAAGATCTTGGCATCCAGAAGTAGGAGACATGGTATATTTGAAAGTAAGTCCAATGAAAGGGTGAAAAGGTTCGGAGTTAAAGGAAAACTGAGTCCAAGATATATTGGACTATTCAAGATATTGAGTCAGAACAGAACTATAGCTTATGCTTTAGAGTTACCATCAAGATTGGCTGAAGTGCATAATGTTTGCCATGTGTCACAACTTCGTAAATGTTTGAAAGTTCCGGATGATGCAATCACACATCAGGAGATAGAACTACAAGCAGACTTGACCTATGTTGAAAAGCCCTATAAAATTTTGGAAGAAAACTGGAAAAGGTTAAGGAATAGGGCAATCAAATATTGCAAAGTACAGTGGGAACATCACCCTGAAAGGGAAGCCACTTGGGAGAAAGAAGAGGATCTAAGAAAAGCCTATACAAAACTATTCAAGTACATCTCAACAAACTTCGGGACGAAGTTTAATTTAAGGGGGGAAGTCTGTAACATCCCAGCATTTAGGAACTAACGAAGGGTAGATTTAGGAATTTGTGATATTGCATGCATTCATTTGTGAAAATGTGGGTAAATTTTTCACCAAATAAAAAAACCTAAAGTGATCAAGGTTTCTTTCATACTTTGAGATTAGGTATAGTCTTGAAGGATGATTGTTATAGACTTTGATATGATCTTGGTGGACTTATGTGTTTTTGGAAATGAAATTTGAATTTTTAAAAAAACTTGAGTGTTTGAATTATAATTCAAAAGGATTTTTGAATGATGTTTGAGTATTTGATTTAATTAAGAGTTAACTAATAATAACTCAAACTTTATATAAAGAAATTAATTAAGAATAAGAATCTCCATTTCATAATTTTATTCAATAAATAAGTTAATAAAATGTAACTTATAAAAATCATCCACAATCTTTACAATAGCAAATAAATAAAGAATAATATTTTTTATTGATGATAAGTACAATATTTATTACAAAATAATAAAATAAAGAGTACAAAAGAATAAATTAAAGATTACAATTGAATATGAGAGTTATTACAAGTGACTATTCTAAAAAATAAAAAATAAAAAAACCTAAACTAAAGTTTTGATCTTCAAATCTGGGGAGCATCTGATCAAGATCAACCACAGGAAACCCCACATCAAGTGACAGTGCTGAGTAAATAGACCATCACATGATCTATCTGTCTAAGATTAGACAAGCATACATGATCTGTCTCTTATTCAAACTCTCAGAAAGCACCCAAGTGGGGTGAATCCATCACTGAGGTTTTAAACTCTAAAAGCAACTAGAGAAGTATAAGGATCCAAGGAAATCTTAGAACAACATCATTGATCTAGCTATATTTCAATTCAAAAATGAACATAGCTAAGATTTAAACTTCTAGGCACATCTCTAAGACAAGAGTAGCACCTTAGAATTTAATCTTATGGATCTATACAAGTGATCAAACCTACCATCATTTTTCCCAAACTTTGATTCAAGAAACAGTATCTGGTATCACTACCTGAACCCATCCATGTGAATCAACAAGTTAAAGGATTAATCCCTAAACCTCAGACCAACATCATGGGTCTTAGGGATTTAAGAAAAGAAGTTTCTGCTTATCTTTAATGCCAAACTCATTTTAAGCTTGAACCAAACCAAACCAAGAAATAGAATCTAATCTTGTGTGCCATACAAAGATGGTATCACAAGAACAATTCTACACTAATCAGATTAAGCATTCAATCTTCATAGATTCAACCAACCAACTACAAATCATTTTCCTGTCATCACAGGAATCATATTAAGAAAATCCCTATGTATCTCTTCACTGTTTGAAACTTTTTGATCTCAAACTACATATGAATTCTTAAAGACAACAAGTGCTAATACGGTGACTTCACCACATAACACTCACTCTCATTAACCAAGTAATGACAATGGTGTGTTATTAAACCACTAGAATTCCAAGTATTGCTTCTAGAGCAACTTTATCATCTGACCATATCAAAATTAATCCATAAAATCATCTGATAAACCACTAGTATCACCATAGATAATCATCATCAGTAAGCCACAGCAAGTCAACACTTAACAGGTTCAAGGATCATTAACACATGATCCAATTCATCATTTACTCAATCAACAACAGGGTATGAACCCTAAGCAGAACCAAGAACCCTAATCAGGACAGGACAGTAACTAGTAAGGCCACTACCAACATCTAGCATGGGAGGGCCTAGCACAAAGAGCACGAGAGGAGAGAAAGCACTCACCGAAGGTCCTCGCTGTAGAATAGAAGAGGAAGAAGAGGGCCCCACGACCATGGCGGCACGGGGAACACCCCAAAGGGGGCGCTGCAACCCATACAGCGCCACGGCGGCGGCCATAGCTATTCTTGGGGGCGATAAGCATATCCATGGCACACGACAGCAGCGACGGCATCAGATCAACGCCACCCCAAACCCTAGGGTTTGGGATGGCATCAATCTGGCCATAGGAGGGCTCCAAGTCCAAATCCAGTTGGACAGGAGGGAAGAGCGGGGTCGACAACCTCTTCCTGCACCACGGTGGCGGCCAGGGCGGTGCGAATCGCCGGCGGCAGCACCGCTGACCACGAGGTCGGGGAAGGAGGAGAGAGATGAGCTCGAGAGAGAGACAAAGAGTGATGAGCTGGGTTGGGCCAGGAATGCTTCAGGGTGGTAGTCTTGACTTTGCCTAATGGGCCACAAGGGCCAAATAAAAATAAGCCAGCCCAAATCATTTAGAGCCTGTTTTAATAATAGGAAAAAGACCAAAATGCCCCTGAACCTAAATAAATTCTAGAAAATAAAATAAAAGTCCAAAAATTATAAAAAAGATATTTTTGGATTCACAATAATCCAAATATGCAAATAAATTAAGATATAAAATTTTAGACATATAAATTTTAGTAAGAATTTTGTAATTTATATATTCCTTATGGAATTTTACAAAATTATTGAAAGTTGATAAAAATAAATAAATAATCACTTTCATTATATATTAATATTATAGTATTTTAGAAAATATTAAACACGTATTTAATGTCAATTTTTGGTAATTAGTGATAATTCTTAAAGGAATTATTAATTAAATAAAAGGCAAATAAATTAAAATAAAATAAAGAATACAATATTCAATAAATATTAAAAAAATATTTATAAATTCTTTCTCATTAAAAGAATTTTTATAATTTAAATCAATGGGAAAGAATACATATAAATCTAAATGATGCATTACATTACTTTCCATAATCATTTTGCTTATTTAAATATTGTCCTTACTGGGCAATAATGATGTTTTTGTAGACATAGAAGCTCAAGGTCTAGTGCAAGCATCAGACTTCACTTCCTTGCCATCACTAGGAAAGTTCATCACTTGCTCATATCCTTTGAAGAGTCTTTATCAAAGTATTTGCAAATTGCGTGTTATCATATATACTCCAAAGAAAGAAAATATTATTTTCACAATTAAAGAAATCATAGATATCATCCTAAGTGATGATATATTGGAGCAATAGAACTTAGGGTTCTATTTGCAACCATGATGATCAATTAGTTACTTAATAACCCCTGACATCAGTGATTCTAGCGTCGTTTATTACGCGTTAGCCATGAGATTTGGAATGGGACAGAGAAGTCAGCTGTATCTTCTTCCTCTCGCATGAAGCCGAATGTGCAGGTTGTGGCTGTTATCCTCGTAGCGTGCATATTAATTAGTAATTCATAGAGGATATGCAGCATATGGGTGGGAACCCTCAACGTCCCATGATAGTTCTGGCATCTAACGGTTTGTACAAACCATTACCGTAATTCATTATGTGGGCATGGTGTACACCAAGGATGCATGCAAGGTCGCGAAGGGGGCAGTGATTGGCTTGGACCAACTACTGGGCCCCAAATCATGGAATTGTGGACAGGAAAGTACGCCCGGTTGAGCAACAAGGAGTTGATCTCTCATGGGTAAAGTAACGCACCTCTGTAGAGTGTAAGAATTGTAACTTGTTACTCCCTATTCCGGGAAGGAGCTACGAACGCGGCAGGAAAGGAACTCCATGAAAGTTCTGGTCAACCTGTGAAGGCTGATGGTATAGATTTTTATAAGAAAATCAATCTTTGAAGAAAGATTTACAAAAAAACTACATAGTGCCAAGGACTTATAGTCCGAGGTGGTATTTAGAGCATCAAACTTCCCACCTTGCCTATAATGAACTTGTTGGGTAATTTTGTTACTCATCTTTTCCTTTGATCCCTTGCTTAGACTCTAAGGATCCCGAAGACGTGCCAATGTATGCAGCCGAATGTCAATAAGATGTGTTCTACGAGGAGCCTGACCTGTCAGGAGGTGTTGAAGGAGTGGATTAAGAAATCCGCTATGGTGTTGATGATAACGAGTCCAACTAAGTATCCTAGTTAGTAGTAACCAACGGAGTAGAGCAGCATGAACTCTATATAATAAGCTGTTGAGCTCAACTCCTAGTCGGATTTGCTACTTTTAAATTCCGCTGAAACACTTTATATTTTGGTTTGTAAGTTGAAACCTTTTGAAGTCTTGAACTTCTAGTATTGTAATGATAATAATGTGTGAATGTTTGTAATATGTACCTGCGATGTTTCTATTGTACCACTCTGAGGGATGTGATATTTATGGAACGGTGTTCTGTGGGTGTCATGTCAATGACTATAGTGTACTACACATGCAGTGGTATGCTGGGTCACCGCACAAACTCCGCTAGCCCAACTTCATCTCCCGGGTGGGCCGACCTTGGTCACATCGGCCCACCGCGGGTTCTCCCCTTCAGGCTGGATGAGCTCCACCCCGACTGGGCCGTGGGTTGATTCGGCAGGAAGTTTGACCCGGATTAGGCCCAATATCCCCCAGGCCGAATTGACCCTCTGCCAGGACGAATTGCCACCAACTCTGGGACATCTGGGCCGAGTTATAATGACCCAGACGCCCTCTTATTCACGTCCAGACGTATCCTCGACATCTACAATAACTCTCCATCAAGCCAAGACAATCTCTGCAGGTATCGTTCCAGTACAGCTCAGACTAGCACATGGCATAAGGAATATGCCCATGTCATCTAAGAGGATGCTAGGGAATATGCTTGGCATCTCCAGAGATGCCAAGGCATATGCTGAGCATCTCCAGGAGATGCCAGGAATATGCTGTCTAGATGCCAATCTTAGGGAACAAGACTTGTCCCCTAGGCTCCCGTTTATAAGGAGCACCAGGGGGATCGTTCCCAGGGAGACCCCCGAAGGGCTCCTCTCCTCTCTGCTCGCTAGGAGCTATCTCTCTCTACCTCCTCCCCTCTCACAGAGAGATCTAGATAGAGGCATTGGAAATACAGCTCAATGAGCTGGGAGGAAAGAGGTGAGATATCAACATGAGAGCCTCTACCCTAGATATATGGTATTTCTGTTTGTTCTTATGAGTGCGGTCTTCACTGCATCATCCCTCCACGGATTCCTCCACGTCCATCGGCCTCAACTTGTACCCATGGCATATGTTGTGATACCACGACGACATTTGGCGCCCACCATGGGGCCTTTTAGTGGCGTTGGTTGGATTTCCATCCGGACAGGAGGGTCTTCATCAACTTCAGCTTCATAAGAGTTCCTTCAGCTTCTCCAAGCATACAGAGAACAGAGAGGTGAGCACAAGAGGCTTTGAGCCTGACTTAGCCGGTAAGGCTCAACGAACATGACTCAAACTCGTCTCCAAGCGCACTGTGAGTATCACATGACTCAGCCACCAACACTCGATCGTTCACCCCGGGAAGAAAATAACTTAAACCGGGGACTAGACAATGTATCTGTAGAATCACTTTTAGATGGGAAAACATCATGTTGATTCGGATTAGTTTTTGACTCAGCCGACTCGGCTTATTTATGATTCGGATTAGCCTATGACTCTGTTGGGAATATGCCCTAGAGGCAATCATGTATGATGAGATTTCCCATTGTATTCATAAAGATATTAAGTAGTACTTGTATAAACATCTGATGTGTATCATTGAATATGTGATTTGGTTGTGGAACTATATATTCATGTTGTTTGTACTAAATATCCTTGGTCATTGAGGTTGTGCTGGACACACAACTTAGACCAATCACTGGTGGAAAAAGGGGCTCTAGTCCCGGGCCGCAACGGGCTCTAGTCCCGGTTTTGGGCCCGGGACTGCGAAAACGGGACTAGAGCCCCCCCCCTCTAGTCCCGGCTGGCAAAGGCCCGCGACTGATAACAGCCACGTGGCTATTTCAGCACCGCGGGGGGCGGAACCCTCTAGTCCCGGGCTGTAACACCTCCCGGGACTAAAAGGTTTCCTGCCGCGGCAGAGAAACACCACATTTCTCTGCCGCAGCAGAGATTATGTATTTCCTTTTTTTTTTGCCATTTTGTTCCTTTTTTGTTTTGTGTTTCACTATAACTTAACAAACATATATTTCAGTAGACATATTATACGCTACTACATACACACTACACGCCGATGCATTTATATAAGATCGATCCCTTGCAAGCATACATATAATCAATCATATCAAAAGGAAGAAATGTTTTGAAAATTACATGGTCATTGATGATTATATATATCATATGAGCTACATGGAGATGACTAAGGCAAATCGAGTTCCACGTCATTCGCATAATGCTCTCCATGTACATCAAGGACTTCCTTCATCATAAATCCCGCCAGATCCTCTTGAATTGCTCTTATGCGCTGGTCTGGCTCTAGTGTCTCCCGCAAATCATAAATATAATGTGAGTCAACTTTCTTATCACTGGTCAACTCGTCAACGAGACGGTCGCCACCGGCCGCATGATAGCAATCGGCGAGATGCTCCAGATCTTGCCGAGCAGCTACGTCCCGGCGGCGCGACCCGTCACGCACAGCGTGATCCTGCCAGTCGGCACGATCAGCCTCTTCGTCGGCTTCACCGACGTTATCACCTCGGAGGATTCGGCTCGCATCCGCGAGTCGCCACCACGCGATCGGCTTTCCGAGAGCCAGATCCGCACGATCCACCGCCTCGCCTCCGAGTACGACTCGACCCACAGCAACGTGGCCGAGAATTCAGCGGCCACGGAAGACGCGACCCTCACCGACGACGCCGACTCGGCGACCCCGGCGTCACTCGCCGGATCCATCACCGCGGCCTCATCCGCGGGCTCCATCGCTCAGGTCTCCAACGCGGGAGATTTCGAGGACCCCTCCATCCTCGGGATCTTCGACTCCGACTCCGGGTCGGAGAACTCCGCCGACCTCCACGACGGTGCCAGTCGCCACGCCGCGGCCTACATGGCCACCGGCACCGATCCGCCGGAGGACCCTTTCTCCACCCCGATCCCTCCCAACGCCACGGCGACGGAGGTCGAGGAACTCCGCCTGAAACTGGCGGAGGCAGTACGCAAGGAGCAGGCCGAGCGCGAAAAATTTCGCCTCGAGCAGGTGACAGCGCAGGAACTGTCGCGCTACCACCAGCAGCGGATCAGGTCACGCCTGAACCCCACCGTTCAGGGGCGCGCCCTGAACTTCGACGACGAGAACGACCCGGCTCGCATAGCCGAGCGCGCGATCTGCGAGAACGCGCCACCAGGAGGAAGCAACCGCCCTCCGCCAGGATCAACGGCGATGGGTGCCCCACCACCACCCAACCGCACCCCTCCCAGGGACCAGCCGCGGATAGTCGTCTCCTCACGGGAGCGCGACGCGAACGGCCTTCCACTGTTCTCCACCCCGATGGACAACCTCGTGGCAGGCCGAGCCGCGGCCGACAGCATCACGGCGACCGGCGACGGTGCCTTACAGATCCAGTACGTCAGGGCCCTACTCGCGAAGGCCGTGGAACAGCAGAAAGCAGGCGCCGACTCGCAGGGGCGAGTGTACTCGCGCTCCTCCGGAAGCAGGGCGGCCTCAAGCGGCCGTCCAGCGGTGGCAAACACCCTCAATTGCCCGCCGCCGGAGCCACTGCAGCTCCAACGACGACCCGCGAATGCGGCACTCTCCACAAACGATCCCAGGCCGGCGACCAACCTCGTCGCCGCCAATGGAGAGCCAATCGACGCTCGCACTCATATCATCGCCAACCAGAACTGGCGCGCACGCCAGCCCGACGACTTGCGGCACACCCTAACCACTCGCCGCGATGGCGAGCCTATGGGGTCGCCATGACTAGGGCAAGTGCTTCGGACCAATGATCCGAGGCGAAAAGTACCCACCCAACTTCAAGGCGCCAAGGAGATCGAAAATACGACTCCTGACGACCCCGCGATCCGGCTTGACACATACCTCATGGCAATGGGGATCGCGGGTCACACCGACCTACTTCCGCCCGTTACCTCCCAATGATGGAGGGGACGCAGGCAATGGATCAACACGCCCCCGTGACATGTCGACTCACGGGAGGAAATGCGGACGCCGCTGTGCACTTCGAGTGCTCCTACACCCGCGCCACCACCATCGAGGACCTGAACGATCGTCCAGGGACCCCGCGAGTCGACCCGCACTGGGTCCAACGGTGGCAAGAGCTGCATACGCGGTCGGCATCCACCCGGACACCGCCATCCATTGCTTCAAGACCTCGTGCCATTGAGCCCCTAGTCGCCAAGCTCAAGCGACACGCCCGCACACTCGACAACATCCCGACCTCCTCGAGATCGCCAAACGATACGCCGAGGAAGATCCCAATCAAGGCGTCGACGACGAGTCCGGCGGACAACGACGCCAGGCGGCAACGACGGCGGCCGAAAGCATTCTCGCTATAGCGGCACTCGCCTCACGAGCAAGCGCAACGATGGGCGAGTCGACTTCGCCAATGCTGAGCACGCATAACGCGACCAAGAGCTACCGCCGCGACGGAGGGCAACGACGACGGCGGAAACTACAAGAACAAGCCAAGGTTCGATCCGTGGCCTCCTTAACCAACCATGTGCGTTTACAGCAGGAAGGAAAGCCCGCCACGCACACCACCGCCGACCGCCACACCTCGGGGAGATCGAGAAGGCACGGCACGCTGGAGGACACCGACAACGACCCGCAAAATGGCGGAAAATTCGCAAAGTGGCGGCTCGCTCCACACCTTCACCGGCTTCAACACGGCGCGAGAAGAAGGTCATCGCCAGCGCCGTCAACGCGGTGGCCCACAGACGCCCCCGCCTCGAACTGGTCGGAGCAGCCTATCACCGAGCCGGCAAGACCACTGCGCCGCGCATCGAGTACCGTGACGAGTCGCCTGGTGGTCAAGCCCAAGGTCGGCGACTCATCGCTCCCAAGACTCGATGGACGGCGGCAGCTCCATCAACATCCTCTACCTCGACACCTTCAGCGATGCGGCTCCCGCAATGATGATCGAGACAACCCACACCACGTTCCACGGCATCGTCCCGGTCGGAAGGCGTACCGATCGGCAAGGTCACGCTACCCGTCACCTTCGCACTCCGCGAACTTCCGCACCGAGCGGATCGTCTCGAGCTGGTGCCCTTCGACAGCCCCTACCATTACGTCTGGGCGCCAGCGTTCGCCAAATTCATGGCGGCACCCAAGACGCTGCATAACGCGATGAAGCTCCCCGGGCCGTGCGGCGTCATCACCATCAACGGCGACCCTGACATGGCCGCCGAATGCGAGGCCAAAGGAGCCGCACTCGCCGACGCCGTGATTGCGGCGGAAGCTAGTCACGCCGATGAGCTCGCTAAATACGCGAGCGGGGTCAACAACGACGACCCCACAATACTCAAGAAGCCCAATTCAGAGGGCACAAACACCTCAACCTTTGAGGCCACGACGCACACCCGCACCGTCGAGCTGGTCCCAGGCGACCCCAGCCAGACGGTGACGACGAGCATGAGCCCAGCATAGGAAGGCGCGCCATCGAGTTCCTCCGTGAGAACAGGGACATCTTCGCATGGAAACCCTCCGACATGCCCGGTGTCCCTAGGGAGCTCGCTGAGCACAAATTAAACGCCGACCCCAAAGTGCGACCGGTCACAAGCCACGCCATTCAACGAAGAACGCCGTCGGGCAATCGCCGAGGAAGTGCAGCGTCTACTGCTGCCGCTTCATTCGCCAATCAAATACTCAAGTGGCTGGCAAACCCAGTCCTGGTAAAAGAAAACGGGACTGGAGAATGTGTATCGACTACACAAACCTGAATACCGCCCAAAGGAGCATTCGTCCTCCCGCGAATCGATCAGATCATCGACTCCACCGCGGGCTCGAGTCGTGTGTTTCGACGCCTACTGCGGGTATAACCAGATCAAAATGGCTGTCGAGGACGAGGAGAAGACGGCGTTCATCACGCCATTCGGAGCCTTCTGCTACACCGCCATGACCTTCGGCCTCAAGAACGCCGGAGCAACGTACCAACGGTGCATGCAAGAATGCCTCGCGAGCCAAATTGGCCGCAACATCCACGTCTACATCGACGACGTGGTCGTAAAATCCGCTCGCCAAGGCGACCTACTCGCCGACCTCGCAGAAACCTTCGCCAACCTGCGGAGGTACAAGATAAAGCTCAACCCAGGCAAGTGCACCTTCGGTGTACCCGCCGGGCAATTACTAGGGTACGTCGTCTCCAAACGTGGGATCGAGGCAAACCCAACGAAGATCGACACGATCGCCCGGCTCGGCAAACCCGAGTGCCTGCGCGACGTCCAGAAGCTGGCCGGGCGGGTAGCGGCTCTCAGTCGCTTCATCCCCCGCCTGGGCGAAAAGGCGATGCCCCTATACCGCCTGATGCGCAAGAATCCCACCTTCCAGGGGACAAGAAGGCGGACGACGCTCGCGACCTCAAAAGGTGCTACTCGCGCACCACTACTCGCCGCACCCGTCGACAAGGAGCCCATGCTGGTTTACGTCGCGGCGTCCGAGCGTCATCGGCTTGTAATGGTCGTCGAACGACCGAGGAAGGAAAAGAGCGCCAGTCCCGGCGGTATACTACATCAGCGAGGTCTTAACCGAGTCGCCGCCGATACCCACAGTACCAAAAGCTGGTATATGCGGTCTTGAGCTCAGCGCCTGCCGCACTACTTTCGTGAGCACCCCATCACGGTCGTCTCCTCCTCCACTACAAGACATCATCCGCAATCGCGAGGCGACGGGTCGCCAAGTGGCCGAGATCAAGGCCCACAACATTAAGTACGAGCCACGCAGGCGATTAAGTCACGAGCACCGCCGACTTCGCCGACCGGGAGGAGGCCCAAGTCGAGAAGCCGCCGTACCTCCATTCTGAGCCTGTACTTTGACGGGTCCAAGAACGCGACGGCGCAGAGCGGGATAGTGCGACCTCTCCAAAGGCGACAAGCTCCGCTACATAATCCGCCTCAATTCACGCCCGCACCAACAACATGGCTGAATGAGGCCCTACTCCACGGCATGCGAGCCGCAAAGGAGATGAGCGTCAATCGCCTTGATGCTACGGAGACTCCGACCGTTGCGGGTCAAGTCGCCGCACCGCGACGCCGTCTCCCCTACCATGGCGGCGCATCGCCAAGAGGTGGACAAGGTGGGCGGCCACTTCACCGCTACTCGGTCGAGTGGATCGACAGAGGAAAACGAGGAGGCCGACGCCTCTCTCGCATCGGGTCGACGATCCGCACCACCGCCGCGTGTTCTCGACACCATCTTCACGCCATCGCCTCTCCTCCGAAGGAGATCGACATTGAGTCCCGCTCAACCAGAGGCAACCTTGGTCGCACTCACCGAACCGTAAGATCGGACCAAGCCCTACATCGCTACCGGAGACGGGCAACCTGCCCGCAGATGAGACAAGCGCCGAATGATTGTTCGCCGATGCAAGTCCTACACCATCGTCGACGGCGAGCTACACAAGCGCAGCGTCACCGGCGTGTTCCAACGCTGCGTCCAACCAGCTGAAGGACGCAAAATCCTACACGACATCCACTCAGCGATCGCGCCACCACGCCGCGCCTCGGTCGCCAAAGCCATGCGACACGGCTTCTACTGGCCCACCGCACACGCCGACGCTGTCGATATCGTCCAGCGATGCCGGTGCCGGTACGCCAACCGCACGACGCGTTCAAGTTCGGCGCGCAAAACAATACCCATCACCTGGCCATTCGCCGTGTGGGGCATGGACATGGTCGGTCCCTTCAAGAAGGCCCCCTCTGGCTACACCCACCTGCTGGTCGCCGTCGACAAATTCACAAAGTGGATAGAGGCCAAGCCAGTCCGGAAATGCGACGGGAAGACTGCCACTAAGTTCCTACGCGAGCTCATATACCGCTACGGCTTCCCCAACAGCATCATCACGGACAACGGCACAAACTTCGCCAAGGGAGCAATGGCCGAGTTCTGCGAGGAGCACCACATCCGGCTCGACCAGCGTCGATCACACCCGAATCCAACGGCCAGCGGAACGAGCCAACCAAAGCATCCTCCACGGCTGAAGCCGACTCAAGTACCACTCGAGCGCACTGCGCCGGGTCGAAGAGCTTCCCTCCGTCATCTGGGGAATACGCACCTCGGTCAACAGGTCGACCGGATTTACCCCCTTCTTCATGGTCTACGGCGCGGAAGCCGTCATGCCAACCGACCTCGAACACGACTCGCCGCGGATCGTCCACTACACGGAGGCCGCAAACGAACTGGCCCGCCAAGATGGGCTCGACCAACTCGACGAAGCGCGCGACCTCGCCCGATCGCGCACCGCTATCTATCGGAAGGGCTCGTCGCTACCAGCCGACGGGTGAAAACCCGCACCTTCCAGAAGGCGACTTGGTGCTACGCCTCATCCAGACAAGAAGGGCATGCACAAGCTCTCCCTCCATGGGAAGGCCCGTCGCTATCGGCCAGACTCGGCAATGACGCCTACTACCTCGTCGACGTCCGCGGGGACGGTGAACTCGACGTCAAAAGGCCGTGGAATGTAAATCTCCTCCGGAAGTTCTATACCTAGAACCCCACATGTGTACTCTCCAGTCGCTATGAATAAAAGAAACGGTTACCGCAAAATTGTCTACTCTCCATTCCTTGTGCCACTCGCACTTCGTAATTAACAGTCATGCTAAAATACAGAAGTCAACCCTTGGTACAGCGACCGGCACGGCTAAGTAGTGCGATGTAAGAGCACTGAGTCATTTCAGGTCTTGCATCGTCCACGAAAAACGCCAATCCGGAGCCCCATCGGAGTCGC
This sequence comes from Avena longiglumis, assembly GCA_030063025.1. NCBI lineage: Eukaryota > Viridiplantae > Streptophyta > Magnoliopsida > Poales > Poaceae > Avena > Avena longiglumis. The sequence goes on along the minus strand of CP125975.1, from coordinate 474,917,501 downwards.
CTAGCTCGACTGGTTTTACGAACCAAGACATCTGTCCTCGCTTCCCACAGCGACCCTGGTCCTCCGCATCCTTGGCAGAGCGACTCGAACGGCTAAGTACCACGCTCGGGGACTGGATACCAGTTCGTCTCGATCGGACAGGGAAAACGCCAAGTAAGAGAGCGCGTCAGACTCGCCACGCGATCGACCCACCGGGCCAGCAGAGCGACGCGCTAACACAAACGCTCAGTCCTCAACCACCCTCGAGTCGCCGAACTACCAAGTACCACGCCGGGGACTCGGCCACCCGGCACCGCGTCACAGACGGAAAACGGTAAAGCACAGAGCACTCGAGGGAGTCGCTTTGATGGCTCTCCGAGCTCGCGAGTCGACTCAACCAACAACACACATGATAAACAACAAAACATCATATTTAAGGTGAAACCAAAAGGGCGGACGCGCTCGGGGACTCACCCAAAATCAATCCAAAACACGCAAACAAATAGCAAAATGAACACAACGTTCCATTCAAATCGCATATCGCATTGTCTTACATTACAAAATATGCCTACTCGGCAGAATTGTTACTAACACTACTCCGCAGGCTTCGACGATGATGCACCAGCGTCCCGGCGCTTCCGGACGAATACAGTATACGGGTTCGATGGATAAGTCGTCAGCTGGCCCGCCATCGCCGCGCGGAAGGGCTGCTCGACCTTGAAGTCGCGATGCGGCGGCTCGGCGTCGTTCGGCGCGACGACCGTTTCCTGGTACGGAAGAAGGTCGCCCATCGCCCAAACACGCCCGGTAGGCGGCAAGACGCTCGCAGCTTAAGAACCTCGAGCAGATCCACGCGGACGATGAAGGATACCAACTCGTCACGTCGTCGAGGTCGAAATCTTCGGGGAAGTGGGCGAGTCCCAGACTCAGAGCCGTCGACGCTCCACGCCGAAAAGCCGACCGCGTCATGAACTCCACGACAGCGGGCGCCTTCTCCAAGTATTCCCACACCTCAATGAGGTCATTGGGAATAACCTCCGTGGGCGACATCTCTTGAAGGTAGGCGCGGATACAAGTCGCCGACAGCGTCGCCGAGTCGACGAGCATGCTCACGCACTCCCTCGCATCAAGAGAACTCGCTTCTTCATGGCTATCAATCATACGGCCTGCGAGAAGGAGACAACTATGAGTACAATGGAACCCACAAACAGCACAATCGCAAAGGCAAGGAAGACGCACTCACCAATCAAAGGGCGGGCGAGCCCCGTGATGAAACCTTGAAGCGATGTATGGTCGTTCTGAAGCCCAACAATGATGGCTTCAGACGCCTTTCGATCGTCCTCCGCGGCCACAACGGCAGCCTTCGCTCGCCCGTTCGCCGAACTCGCTTCTTCTTTCGCCTCCTTAAGCTCGCGCTCGAGGTCGGCGATCTTTTGTTCGGCGGTGCCCAATGCAGACCGCTTCCAGCTCTCCAGGGACCAGCCCTTGGCGAGCCACCTCACTTTCTGCAGCCACAACCTGAAGTTCCTTGTTCGCTTCACGAAGAGCAGTTCCTTCTCAAGACGCCGTCATAGCCAATCTGCCGACTCCAAATGCAGACCATACATCCTCAAAGTCAGCACATGAAAATTCTTAAGTGCCCACCCGCTAAAATTTAGCGAGTGCGCACTTCGGGACTAGCGGTTGAAAAATTCTAAAGTGCCCACCGCTAAAATTTAGCGAAAGCGCACGGGGACCGGTTGAAAAAATTAAAGTGCCCACCCGCTAAAATTTAGCGAGTGCGCACTCGGGGACTGGCGGTTGAAAAAATTCCTAAAGTGCCCACCCGCTAAAATTTAGCAAGTGCGCACTCGGGGACTGATGGTTAAAAAAAAAAAAAAAAAAATTTCCTAAGTGCCCACCCGCTAAAATTTAGCGAAAAGCGCATCGGGACCGGACTCGAACGCAAATCAGAATTAAAAGAATCGTGCCGCAAAACAACGACCTGATCCTCGGGACCGGAGGTACCGGATGGCGCGCCAAGCATGTTGTGATTGCGCGTCCACGACGCAAGCAACGCCGTGTGTGTCATGACGTTGGTCAATCTCGCGGCGATCTCGGAGTAGGGCTCGCGATCGCGGCCGCACTCGCCGTGGCCGCCTTGGTCATGAAGGGGAAGGTAGCGATTGACGCTACCGCTCAAGGGAGCTCGCCTCCGCCTCGGCAACGAAATGCCCCTTCGGATGCGGTCGCTTCCAGCGGGCCAGCCAGCAGCGGTCGCCAGAAACATCGAGAATGACAATGTCGCCGCCCTTGGCCTTCTTGCCTCTCCGTGGCGGCGACTTCCGCCTTCCTCTTACGAGAAGGGTCCTCCTCGCTAGCGGCGGAGGGCACCTTGGCCACCGTCGGGTGGCCCATCTTCTTCACTCCGGTCCTATGTATCGAGACAACTCAGTCGAAACAATTTAAATACTAAGAGAGGAAAATGAAGGCCGAGTGCACTTACTTGGCAACTGGAATGAAGCGCAGCCCAGTACGGAGGCCGGCCGGTTTCTCCAGCTCAGGGCCCAGTCGGCGACTAAGCCCCAGGTCCAGGACGCCAGGGGCCCAAGATACGGAGGGCTTCTTTGACGTTGAGGTAGCGGTTGGTGCCTCCGGAACACCTTCGAAGGAGGCCCCTCGTGAAGTGGAGCTGCCATGCGGAGCCTCCTTGCGGCGAGACCGCCTTCTGGGACCTCCTCGCGGCGGGCCGCCTCGGCCGGAGCCGCTCCTAGCCCGGAGACCGGCGCGAAGGGCGGAGGTAGTGAAGCCAGCGGCGCCTCCATGGATGGCGCATTCAGCGCGGCTGTTGCCGGAGCCGCCCCGTCGTCGGCCGAGCTATGGGCATCGGAGCCGCTTGCCGAGCGCGGCGGTGAGACCATCCTCGGCGGCTTCGTCCTCCTCCTCAGGGGGGCCCTCGCCTCTTTCTCCTTCTTCTTCTTTGCGGGAGTAGCTTGACGGAGCGAGGTGGTCTCCGGGAGTTCTTCGTCATCATCATGACGTTCGAGGCTCTTGCTCGCCTCGAGCTCGCGTTGACGTTGCCCACGGGTCTTTCGGATCAGTGGGGCGATCTCTTCTTCGGATTCGTCTTCGTCGTCCTCGTTGCCTTCGGCGGGAGGCGACTCGCTTGTGTCCTGGGCGGATGGCCCAGAACTCTCGTCATCGGTGGGAGCCACCCTTCCACCACTTGAAATAACTGCGTTAAAATGAAAGAAAGTTAGAACTACCGCGATCGCATATGCGATCGCGAATGGGATCGATTATTACCGTTGGAGCGGACGTTTAAGTGGTGTATGGAGGAGCCCCGCGCATCCGTGTATGCCGCTGGGTGATCCTCTTCAACGCCAGAGATAGTCCTCCACTTCCACTCGGCAGGGGCCTTCGTCGAGTCTTCTCGCCCGTGTCTTGGTACATATAATGCTCGCTGGGCGAGTGGAACAAGACGCCGCCCAAGCCAGCTTATACAGGTTCACCGTCTGGAGCCCTTCTTCTTCGACCGCGAATGGCACGGAGCATCTCGTCGACGACCATCCGCTGGTCGTCGGGTAGCTTACACGGAGATTGCGCGGCTCGGGCGGTCCGAGTATCGTGGGATCGCCGCCTCATCTTCCGGGGTCGCCGGTCACGTAAAACCAAGACTTTTTCAGCCGCTGCTTTGGCGGCAGCATAAGGTCAAGAAGGAGGCTTTGGATTTCAGTTGAAGGTTAAGCCGCCCATGGCTAGCATTGGGTCAGCCTCTCGCGGCTGATCCGTCCATGGAACAGATCTTGCCACAAGGGAAAATAGGGCGGCAAAGTAGCACTCGCAGAACGCCACAAAGATGGCGAGCTGCTCGATACTATGGGGACCCAGATCTGAGGCTGGATCCGTGGTAAGCAGGCGCGGAAGAACAGAGGTGGGAAACCCTAAACCCCGCTCGAGGTGACTAGTGAAGCAGATGAACTCTCTCGCTGAGTTCGGATCGTTTCTCCGCGGTGCGGATTCGCCAGCAGCCAGGATTCGGCCTCCTCGAAGGAGGCCATTGCTACCGTGCACTTGGATCTGCCCCAAGGTTCGGTGGAAAAGGCCATGGCTGAGGATTTGTTTGGAGGTCGGAGGATTGCGGGTCGCGAGATCAGCGGGCGAAAGATGTGCGTACTCGGAAGAAATGGTGGGCGGTTGGCTTTCCGATGGCTAACCATTCCCCTTATATAGCGAGAGCTGCCCGCCAAATTAGGGGGCCGTTACCGCGCGATGATTACGCCGAAAGTTACCGTTAAGTTACCTTAACGGCTAGTTTGACCACACCCGACGGTCCGCCTCCTGGCACTCGGCTCGCTAAGTTACTCGCCGAGGTTGCGACCCGTTGGTTCGTGTCGCCCGAGACGCGACTCGGTTCGCCGGATTTTTTCCTTTGTACAGGAGCCCGCCGACGATTCGACTGGATGCCAACTTGAAGCCGTATGCTCGCGCATTGACCACCGCGCCTAATCAACGACGGCCTCGGGGACTACTGATGGGGATATGCCTACTGGGGTATCCTCAGCGGGACGTTTCCGACTGGCCCAAAGGTTGGCGAGTGGGCCTGCAGAACGGCGAATGGATCAAGGCCCATCAGGGTACCAGGCGACTGGAGGTCGAAGGCCCAGGCGAGTAGATAGGCCCAATGTCGAAAGTTAAATGATTAACAAAGTTGTAACCAATCGGTTGAGATATGTAAACCCTAGGGAGGTAGGCCTATATAAACCTCCCTAAGGGGTGAGTAGAGATCGTTCCTCATACACCCAAGCAACTCGCCTAGCCGAAGTTCGCCCATTGTAAACACCTCCATAATACAATCTAGCAGGAGTAGGTCTTTACCCTCCGGGGGGCCGAACCTGGGTAAAACCCTGAGTCTCCGCCCTCATCTCGCACCGCAGATGGCTGGCCGCCCTTGCCCTTCGTTCTACTACTCGCTGCCGATTGCAGCATCTGCCGTGGTCATTCCCACGACACGGATGTACTCGCAGACGTAGTATCCACATAAATGAGTTCTCGGTGGCTGCTGTAAACTCTTCGCCATTTTATAAGTTAGCTCCTCTTTGAATGGATCTGGTATTTTCTGTCTGAACCGTGTCCAACACCTGCTCGGCAAAGAAAATGAACAAAGGAGTTATTAGTTACTTGATATTAGGAAATGAATGAAAGAGGACGATATAATGCGATAATGATTGAAATTACTTATGGAGCATTGCTTTCATGTCGCTCCACTTCTCTTGGTCCCAACTTAATGAGTCGTGGACTTCGACTAGGGACTTGTCAACTTGAATGTTTAGCAAGATCCAGTGGAATCTGCGGATATTTACATAAGCATACATGCATAGCTCATCCAGTAAGAAAAAATAAAATGTGTACAAGATATAAACACTCACTTGAAGTTGTAAGGAAATTGTATTTCCTTAAAAAAATTATGCTCGGTTAAGAATCTGGACAGGTCTTCCTCCACGTCTTTGGGGTGATTCTTTAACGTATATTCATTAATGATATATGGGTCAATGAACCCAACGTCGTATCTTCTAGCTCTTTTGCATTCAAGCATCTTCATTCTGCGGAATATAATATCATCATACAAAAGGATATATAGTTAGGCTAATATATTAAATGCAATGAAGGAGCTAAAGCTACAAACTTAATTATAGAAATAAATAACTTACAGACAGTAGCAACCAATGATAGATTTGTCGAGGGCACGCTGGTTGTATAACTGAAACAGTTCGGTCATTTGAACCTGTATCGATTATGGTTTGAAGTGATGCTCCTTTCTAACGTCCACCGGAAACCAATCTTTATGATGCTTTTTTTCTGCTTGCGACATGTACCATTCATGCAGATTTCGCATATATGTGGATAGATGCGCGAGCTCCTCATTACTGACTAGAGGATGCCCTTGGACATGCTGCCGTACTATCTGACCCACTGGCGTATCTTCATAGCCTAAATATTGACCAAGAGACATATTTGCTTCGTTAGCAAGTGCTTTGGCCTGCGATACAGTGATTTCCATAAGTGCAGCAATATGACGGGCTCTAGGGTCCATTATTTGCATGTCCATATCCATTTAAGCTCTGAAGGCCTTGTCGAGGTCTGAAATGACTTTGAGCGGGGCGATCGATTGATTCTTCTGTGCTCCGAGCTGGGCAACTTGCTTCCCGCTTTTTGCACTTGTGATTTTTTTCTTCTGTGCTTGCTTAATAATCTCCCGGTGATAGTCTGATTCCAGATTCATCGATATCTGGGATGGTTGCTCAAGAAAGGACTTAGCCCACTTTTTTGTTTTTTCGTTATATACCGGCTTTGGCTCAGGCTTTTTGGGTGCAAAATGCGCCTTAACTTGGGCAGCCACATCCGCGTTAGTTTCCTCGCCGGTCTTGTCATAAGGTCTCTTTGGAAGAGCCGGCGGGATATCGACTATCTTCGGCGTTTGACCTTTCTTCAATGTGGGGCGCGGGGGACCGTCGAACTTCCGTTTCTTCGACGAGGTAGTAGTATTGCACGGAGGTGGAGGCGGAGATCGAGTTGATGTACTTCTGCTGCGGCAATCGTCAGCGGGGCGGGGTGGACTTAGAGGTTGGCGATAATCGGGTTGGGGTGGACTTGGAGGTTGGCGATAATCGGGTTAGGGTGGACTTGGAGGTTGGCGATAATCGGGTTGGGGTGGACTTGGAGGTTGACGATATTCGATGCGGGGTGGATTTGGATTCCTTGGAGTCGGTGGCCTTGGCGCCGAGCCTGGAAACTTGATGTATTTCTTATTCCATAGAATGATGTTGCGCTTGACATCTCCTAGTTCCGTAAGGCCTTCAGGCGTAGCGATTTCAACCTCTAGGTCCGCAAAATCCTCCACTATGTCATCCACCATGACACGAGCATAGCCTGGTGGAATCGGAAGTGAATGGTGGAGTTCTCCAGGTAGACAAGGTAAAGCAGTGCCGATCGCCACCTTGAAGGACAGGTTGTTCATTGGCTGATGTATCTCACATTGTGCCATCTCTCTGATATCATCCACGGGGTAGTGAGGAGCCGGTGCATCATCCAGCAGTGCTTGATCATCAGCACGGACCTCCGTGGAAGCCACGCTGCTTCTCCGTTGGCTAAGATCCAATGCAGGATCATCAGACCGCGGGTGAGTTGACGACGGCGGCCTTTGGCTAATTTCATGCATGAGGTTCTTCAGATCAGCTAGGTCCTGCTCTACCCTGGAGATCCGGTCTGCCTCCTGGTTCTTCTTTCTCTGACGGCTTCTGTAACTAGCATCATACAGAGGAAACCCTTTCTTCCACGAGACAACGACGCCTTTGCCTCGTGTTCGTCCTCCCTTTTCAGGATTCCCTAGGGTGCGTGTCAGCTCGTCGTTCTCTCTCTCGGGACGGAACAATCCCAATTGAGCATCGTTCATTGCTTGAATAAGGTCTTTGGAGGGTTTTAGAATTTCATCATGAAATAATGTCTTCCCTGTTACGGGTCCAAGGATCCCGTGCATGTACCAGTGCTTTGACCTCTCGGGCCATCCATCTACATGCGTGAGTGACGCCTCTAGCCCTCATATCCTTCTCCATAGTTTCCCACTTAGGGATGGCACTCTTGTAGCCACCTGTCCCCATTTTATGATGGTATTTCTTGTTGGCAGCATTTAACGCGTTCTTTGCCGACTTTGCCTTTATTTTATCAGATTGCTTGTACTGTACAAAATCGGGCCACTGTTCTCTCAACTTCTCGTTTACTCCTTTGAAGTCTGGAGTTTTCTTTTTCGCGACATATTTCGCGTATAAATTTTTCTTGTGGTTCTGGTACAGTTCAGCCATCTTGCTTAGTGCCCACTCCTTGACTTTTTATCTTTTATCAAGCCCACCCTGCCTTGGGGTAATACCATCTACCTCAAATTCCTCATACTCTGGAGGTAGTATGAAATGCGCTATGAGCTTCTGCCAAAGGTCATCTTTGGCATCATCGGTGACATAGCTGTTGGATTCTTCACCGGGTTTCTTTGACTTATTCCATTCTTGGATGGTGATCGGCAGGTTGTCCCTAACAAGCACCCCGCATTGATTTATAAACATCCTCCGGTGCTTCTCTGGAGCAATCAGTTCACCATCATCATCTATTTCTTCGATGGTGAACCTCTCATTACCATCCAACTTTTTGTTCGGCCCTCGTTTCGTTCGAGCTGTCGATTGCTTCGATCCGGTGGGCTAAAAGAAGAAGAGTGATTAATATATATCTAGATCAGTTAATGAATAGAGGTAACACGAGACTTTATATATATATATATATATATATATATATATGTACCTCGCCGGATCCTGTCGAGGGGCCATCATTATTGTTGGCATTTGTTTGCCTTTCGTCCATCTGGTCTTCCCCTTGGTTTTCCTCTAGTCCATCACCGGATGGATTCAGATATGAGGATATCTCTTCCTCGAGCAAAATATCTTCGGCCGTGCCCATAATAAGAGGAATTTCATCTCTTATCATGCCCTGAAGAAAACCTTCACCGATGCGACCAGGATCTTCGGATGGATCCATTGTTGGAATTATGCCCTAGAGGAAATAATAAAGATGTTATTATTATAATTCTTGTTCATGATAAAGTTTATATTCCATGCTAGAATTGTATTAAGCGGAAACATTAATACTTGTGTGGTTTGTGAACAACACCGTGTCCCTGGTACGCCTCTAAGAAATAGCTCATTGATCAATGATGGTTAAGGTTTCCTAACCATAGACATGAGTTGTCAATTGATAATGAGATCATATCATTGGGAGAATGATATGATGGACAGACCCAAACTAAGCGAAGCAATTAGATCGTTTCATCGTGTTCATCTTTGCGAAGCTTTTCCTATGTCAAATATTGTATTCCTTAGACCATGAGATAATGCAACTCCCTGGTACCGGAAGAAAGCTTTGAGGTCATCAAACGTCATCCTATGAGAGGGTGATCATAAAGGTGTCTCTCAGATGATCGGAAAGTATCTGTTGGGTTGTATGTATCGAGATGGAATTTGTCCCTCCCAAGTCGGAGAGATATACTTCAGGCCCACTCGGTAATCGATATCAATACCGCTTGCAAGCATGTGGTTAAGGAGTTAATCACAAAGTGATATCGGATTACGGAACGAGTAAAGTACTTGCTGTGAACGAGATTGAACTAGGTATGACGGTACCGACGATCGAATCTCGGGCAAGTAAAATATCGCGAGACGAAGGGAATATATATATGGTATTGATTGAATCCTGGCATCGTGGTTCATCCGATATGATCATCGATGAATATGTGGGAGTCAATATGGGTGCCTGCACTTGTTGATTATTGATAGAAGATCATGTCTGCATATTCTCGAACCTGCAGGGTCACACACTTAACGTATCTCGACGCTAGGATAGATTGGATAATTCGTTTATGAATTTTTGTTCGGAGTCTCGGATGGGATCCGGGATATCACGAGAGGTTCCGGAATGGTCCGGAGAATAAGATTCATATAAGGCAATGCAGTTTTTGGAGTTCGGAATTGTTCCGGGTTAATCGGTATTGTACCGGAAGCTTCTAGAACCTTCCGGAAGGGGACCAACGTGGCCCCACCTTCCGGGAGGGGGCATGGGCATATGAGGGAGTGTCCTGGCCGCTTTGGGCCAGGGGCACAAGGCCCCATAGGGCCCAGCCGATCCTAGAGAGTTTAAATCGTTTAAACTAGAGATAGGGTTTCTAGAAGAGGGGAGAGTCCATGCCCCCCACTCCTTATCCTTTGGGCTTTGGGGAGGGGCTAGGGTTTCTATATAAAGAGGGGTGGGGGCGCACCAACCCCACACACCTCTCCTCCAAACCCTAGCCGCCTTGCTAGCTTTCCTCTCTCCCTCCCGACTGTTTGTAGGCGAAGCCCTGCTGCAGAAATTCTCCACCATATACACCACGCCGTCGTGTTGTAGATCCAATCTATCTCTCCACCATACTTGCTGGTCCGAGGAAGGAGGAGACGTCGAGGTGCTGCACGTGTGCATATCACGGAGGAACCGCCACTTGTGGTGCTAGATCGGATCGGATCGCGAGGAGGAGAAGCGAGTACGACTACATCACCCACGCTCCGTTTAACGCTCATCGCGAATCTTCAAGGGTATGAAGATCTAATCCAATCTCTCTCGTTGATTGCATCTCCTAGATTAGATCTTGGCTTTCCTCTGTTCGCATCCGTAGAAAATTTTGATTTACTATGCCGCCAAACCCTTCAAGGTATCGAGCTAGATCTATGCGTAGATGTGTTTCACGAGAACGCAACATGGTTGTTGCGGGCGTTGATGTTTTCTGCAAGCCTCTTGTTTGTGTTCTTCTTATGACGCAGATAGTAAGATTGAAGCGGTCCAGGCCAACCTTACGCGACATCGTCATAGACAGCTCCGCACTTGACGTGTGGCTTGTTCCACACATGCGGCTGGTGGATGTCGCTTTCTCACTATAGTTGTCATGGGATTAACACCGGAGTTTGGCAACCATAATATCACCGTTGTGGCTTTCCGTAGGTAAGAATTGTTCTTAGCATCTACTCCCATAAGCCACGTAAAACATGCAACAACAAAGTAGAGGCGTCTAACTTGTTTTTGCAGGGAGTGTTTTCTGTGATATGGTATGGCCCAAGATGTGATGTGTATAATGTATGCGATGATCATGTTTTGTAATGTTTCACGACTTGCATGTCGATGATTACACAACCGGCAGGAGCCATATGGTTGTCTTTATAATTGTGTATGACCTGTGTGTCAACTTCTTATACGCCATGTAATAGCTTTACTTTATCGCTAAGTAGTTAGCAATAGTTGTAGTTGCTATTCGTGGTGGAGGCAATCATGGTGGAGTGATGGAGATCATGCCGGAACGCACAAGATGGAGATCATTGCGCGAAGATTGGCTATACCATGTCACATAAAGTTATATGCATGTGATGTTTATCCTTTTATGTATCTTATTATGCTTAGATCGCGACGGTAGCATTATAAGATGATTCCTCACTTAAAGATCAAGATAAACAATGTGTTCTCCCCGAGTATGCACCGTTGCGAAAGTTTGTCGTGTCCAAGCATCACGTGATGATCGGGTGCTATAGACTCTACGCTCACATACAACGGGTGCAAGCCAGTTTTGCACACGCGGAAATACTTGGGTCTAGCTTGACGAGCCTAGCATGTACAGACATGGCCTCGGAACACAAGAACCGAAAGGTTAAGCATGAGTCATATGAATGATATGATCGACACTTTGTTGTCCACCATTGAAACCACATCTCTTCTCGTGATGATCGGATTAGGTGTGGTGAATTTGGATCGTGTTCACTAAACAACTTGAGGGATGTTGAATTTAGTGGGAGTTCATCTAGTAATTTGATTAAGTTGAACTATTTATCATGAACATAGTCTAAATTGTACTTGCCAATACTGTAGATCACATGGCCAAGTCCAACTTCAACTTCAACGTTTTTGCTGAGAAGGAAAAGCTTAGAAACAATGGGTCTAACTTCACCAATTGGTTCCAATCTAAGAATCATTCTGCATGGACAAAGGACTATGTCCTTGGGAAAGCGTTAGGTGACCCTCTCACGAATCGCTACTACCGATGATAAAGCTGTCTATCAGTCGCGCAAAGATGATTATGGTGTGATTAAGAGCACCATGTTGTTTGCTATGGAACCGGAGCTTCAAAATCGTTTTGAAGAGTATCCCGGGCCCTTCGAGATTCTCGAGGAGCTGAAAACCATGTTTCAGACTCAGGCCCGTTCTGAGAGATATGAGATCTCCGAGAAGTTCTTTAACTGCAAGATGGAGGAAGGGAGTTCCGTTAGTGAGCACGACATAAAGATGCCGGGCTACACTCAACGTCTTGAGCAACTGGAATGCACGATTCCAGAGGAGCTCAAGATTGACAGGGTTCTACAATCACTCCCTCCCAGCTACAAAAGTTTTGTAGTGACTCATAATCAGATTGGTTCCACTGATACGATCACCGAGCTCTTCGCAAAGCTGAAGGCTGCAGAGGTGGACATCAAGAAGGATAATCATGTGTTGATGGTCAACAAGCCCTCCTTTAAGAAAGGTAAGGGAGCAAAGAAACTCTTCAAGAAGGGCGGCGGCAAGCGCAATGCCCTTGCTGAGAAGAAGCTCAAGTCTGGTCCTAATCCCGACACTGAGTGCTTCTATTGCAAGGACACGGGTCACTGGAAGCGCAACTGTCCGAAGTACTTAGCGGACAAGAAGGCTGGCACCATCAAAGGTATATTTGATATACATGTTATTGATGTTTTCCTTACTAGACCTCGTTGTAGTGCCTGGGTATTTGATACCGGTTTAGTTGCTAATATTTGTAACTCGAAACAGGAGCTACGGAATAGACGACGGCTTGCGAGGGATGAGGTGACGATGCGCGTTGGCAACGGATCAAGAGTTGATGTGATGGCCGTCGGCATGCTCTCCTTAGTTTTATGTAACATCCCAAAAATCATAGTTTCAAAACTCATTCATATCATCTTTGCATCATTCATCCATTTAGGGTTTTTCTCAAAAATCATTTAGAGACAGAAGTTTGAGCTATGATTTCATGTGGGCAATTTATCTCAAATGGCCATCACCCTTTGAAATTTGAATGTTTAGGTACTTGTTTGCTTGCCTCCATTGATGGAAAGATTAGGTGAAGCTTTTAACCCAAGATTCCAAATTTAGAAATAGTTTCAAAATCTTTTTGTTCAAATATTTGCAAACTAGAGCAAGTCTCTGTTTACTTTGAAACCCAAGCTTGACCAAGCCTTGCAAAGTAACCACTTAGTTAAAATGACTGTTTTTGAATCCACAAAACCCTGCAAAAATTCCCAAAGCAGTTTGGATTCAAAAGGATTTGAATTCATATCAAATTCATACCAGAAAATGAATTTAGAAAAAGAAAAGGACTCCTCAATGGGAAAAGGCCGCAGCATGACGAATCGCCCAGAACAAATCGAGCCCAGAAGCCCACCCGGTCTTCTTATTCTTCTCTCACGCCAAGAAGCGCACGCCTTGAGCTACCGTGCAGACCCCACCTATACTCACAAGACTACCGGCTGCGGCCTTCTCCACGCCGTCTCCACCCGCACGACCCGTTCATCCCCAAATCAACGCAGGCGCTTCGTGTTTAATTCAAGGCGTCAATTCGATTTATTGGCGAGTAATTTCGCCGTGACTGTGACCAGGCTATAAGAACCCTCTCTGTCCTCTCTCTTCTCCCTCAAACCCCGAACCCAGCGCCACCAGCTGCGAGCATTACCCTCAGAATCCGCTGCCTCCGCGATCGCTGCAAATTCCGGTGAGTTCGAGCTTCCCTCTCGTTCTTGCAAACTAGTTCGGAGCCTCTGCGCTTCTTTTAACACATTTCGTTTACTCTCGCATGAACGTAGCTCCGCAAAGATCGCCGACCGCCGCCACCGTCTTCTGTATGAGCTCCGGCGAGCTCTAGTGGTAAGCCCCGACCGCCCCGCGTCTTCTAGTTCAGGCACACGACTCTGCCTTGACTCTGTGAATCTAACCGTGTCCTCGTCTTGCCTTGGGGTTGTTCACAGCGACGTCCATGACGACCACCCGACACACCGACGCCGTCCTCCACTCCGGCGAGCAATCGCAACCGTGCCCGCGCCCTTGACCAACCGCGAGTACGACGAAGCCGCCAAGACCTCCCGAGCCCGGTGAGCTACTCCTCGTTCTCACTTACCCTCAGTAGTGCCGCCGACCAACAGTCCGCCAGTAGCCACCGCCTCCGCCGCCAGTTCTTGGCGGACAATAGCAGATTAGATCAGATCGTGGCGCTAGGATAGATCCACTTAACCAAGCGATGCGCGATCTGAGCCGCCAGATTTCATTTAGATCCTACGGTGTGGAGCTCGATCCAAGTCGAAACGGTATGGGCGAATAAGAACATGACGCGTGGCTAGGTTAGATCTGAAAATAGATTTAAAACCAGAAATTTGATCCAAATTCAAATGCTCATAACTTTCGATTTCCACGTTAGATTTTTGCAAACTTTATACCGTTGGATTCAGTGAAACAAGACCTTTCTGAATATCCAATTTATTTAGCATATAGTAACAGTTAAAATGATTTTATTTGTAGAACAAGTTTATGGCTATTTTTAGATATAGATTTATTTTGGTAAATTATATTGGGGCCAAATAAGTTTAGTTGGCAAACTTGTGACATGTTAAGTTTCTGTAGACATGAGCATACTTGGTGGAATTTTCAAAAATCACCACTTAGTAAATTCTTGCATGCATGCATCCATATTATTTTTGGTTGTATATAATTGTGTGTAATTGTATGCTTTAATTTCTTGTGTAGATTTTACTAGTGACTGTGATTGTGAAGAGTGCTACTCTCCCCACTATCAAGGCAAGTGATATTTTCATGAATATTCTATCCTATGTTTTGTACTAGCATTAGATATTTTGCTAAGTCTTGCATGCTATTTTTGCCTAATGCCAAGATGGGAAATCCTAAGTAGTGTAGAATAGTAGAATTGCTAGGAAATTCTCCCTAAGTTAAGTTATCCTAATCTGCTTAGCCTAGCTACTTAGCAAACAAGGGTGGTGAACATCTATATGGTTTATGATAAAAATATTCTAAGTCAAGAGACTTATGTTTTCTTAATAAAACAACTAAGTCAAATGAACCTCCTGGGTGGAATGGAATGATTGGGTTATGTTGAGTGGTTACACAAGGCCATGGACTTGGGTTGTGTATCTCACTTGTGGTATGCCACCCAGGCACAAAGGGATTTGGAGGCCAAGTGTTGAGAAAGCTTACAGTGTAACCACTTGGCAATATGGGCTCTGCCATGATCGTATAGGTTTCTAGAACTTAGTCACTTGGACAGTTGGTGGTATTTGGGTTGATAGGTTGGAGCGCGTCCATTTTGACTAAGGAAAGGCTTCTGAAGGGTCCTGTCTTGGGAAACCAAGTCTGGTGGGGAAAGTGCACAACCTCTGCAGATGGAAAACCTAAGTACTTAGCCTAGTCCAAGGCAATGGACAATTTGAGCATCAAGACATGGAAGCTACAAGAATCTCATCACTCCAACTTCTAAGTAAAAATTTGTGGGTGAACAAAGGTGAAGGACCCCAATGTCTATTGGTGGTTTCTTGGGAATGTTTTGACAAAGAAAACTTAGTGATTTCAACTAATAGGAAAAACTTATTTTCAAGCAAAGCAAGCCAAGCTACACTTAGCCAAAATGCATATAGTATTATAGTCCACTTAAAATATACTAAGGTATCACTTGCCAATACTATTCCAAAGTATTGATCCTCCGTGGGTCAGAACTTGTGATGTTGCAGGTTACTCGATGATGAATAGGAGTCATGAGTCTACACTCAACATGCTTGCTGTGGCACATGAAGATGAAGACTTGTGTTTATTTACTTATTCCTTAAACTCTTGTATTAGGCCTATGGCCCTGAGTTGTAAAAGACTATGTTTTATCTCTGGAATGAATGTAATAAACAACCTTTGTATCTGTGTACTTCATCTTAAACATGGATGCTAGCATTGATCCGTGGACTAGCATTGCAATCACAGGGATCCTTTCCTTTATAAAGGAGGGTTTAACAGATGGTATCGAGCACCGTGTTGCCTGTAGGATTATGACCCTAGGACTGGAAGACCACTAAGGAAAAAGTTTTCAACTACTTCTACACTTGTCTATTCTTCTCGTGAAACTTTTCTAATCTCTTTCAACTTACTTTGTAGATGAACTCCATCAACGGCCGTGAAGAAGGGACCACTCATGACCATGACCTTGGAGTGTGAAACCGAGTTTCCCAATATTCTCAAGGACCTCATGGAGGCAATGGATGCACATGGTGAAGCCGTACAAGGGCTTTCCAAAGGATGGATGAAGGAGTGGAGTATTGGTGGGTGCAACTTCACTTGTACAAAAACAAGGAAGACAACCACAAAGAAAGGGATTCTGCATGTACACCAACACTAAAATGCACACCACATTCTTTGAGTCACCAGGATGCAGCTTGGAGGACTATCAAAGAACTAAGTGCTAGAGTCAAGTGCAGAATGCTCAACCTCTAAAAGGATTTAGAGAAAGAGAAGGAGCTTACTCAAGAGTTGGAAGACACCAACCAAGAGATAAGGGGAGATGTTATAAACTTAGTAATAGAGTCAAGAGAGCAAGATTGGTGGATTGCCTCTAGGAACATTGTGTTTAATAATAGATCCCGTGAGATTGGATTGTAAGGACACTTCGTTAGTTGGACCACCACTTATCACCTTATTTTCAAAAGATATTTTAAATAAGTATGGACCTTGAATGATGTAATGGACTTATGTATGCATGACTTGTGTGACAATTATGTTTCATGGATATGTATGAATGTTAGTCTTGATTTACCTTGAATTGCGTTGTTCTAACTTTTTCAATCTTATAAATAGATGCCTATTGCCATCAACACTGTTGAGGAGTTTCGTTACTCTTTTTGGTCCCCGTATCATTGAGCTTACCACTCTGCTTGGTCTCCCTCTTCCTACCATCACGGTGTACCCACTTACCAAGTTCGAGAGGAAGGACCTCTGGGGCTTCAAGGTGAACCAGCCTGGACGTCAGACTGAGCCTACTACGGAGGCCATCGCCTTCAAGCCGATGCACGACGGGGAGAGAGGCATGGAGGTAGTCATGCAGGACTGATAGGACGATCGTTGGCCGTCACTCCCGGCAAGTTAGGGTACTCACTTTCACGTCTTCGGAAGACGTGATGTTGATGGAGAGTCCATCGACTTTGAGGACGACTCGAGGAGCACTGCGGAGCTGATACGTCTTTATCTTCAGGACTTAGAGACTCTTCTCAGGCACGTAGATACGGATAGGACGAACGTCATGCTAGGTAATGACGAGCTTCAGGTGCAGCTTCGTGAGAAGGACAAGCTTTTTGCGCAGCAGGATGAGATGATCAAGGAAATGGAGACAAAGTTCAAGGCCCAGGACCGTAAGTTCAAGAGCCAGGAGAAACGCGTCCAGGATAGGAACAAGAAAATTTGGGACATGACCGAGGAACTGAAGTCCAAGGACTTCGAGCTTGAGCAGCAGCAGATGGTTATTGAGAGGCTTCGCTCCCAGAAGAGGGCTCTCAAGGCCAAGGTCGATTCCTTGACCACTACGATTGAGGAGAACAAGACCGCGATGGAGAACGCAGGTCTTACCTTCGTAGAGGAGGAGATAGATGCTGATGAGTAGACTTGACTACTCGTTTACCTTTCATATTCATACTTGTTATTGCGAACTTATTATTGGACCATCCGACATGTGGATGGCTTGCCACTTGTGTGTTTTACTTCATAAGTTTGTTATGTGGTTGTTGAACTTTTATTCTTATGTTGCTTGTTATGTGTTTGCTTATGATGTATTGTGCATGAAACATCTATGGGTATCTCATTCTTATCTATTTGAACAAACCACAGATGCCTCCCCGTCGCGCAAACCCCAACCCCAACAACATCACCCCGGGAATGCAACAAATGATAAATGCGCAAACACATCTTATGAAAATGATGACAACATTCATCCAGAACCAGAATAACAACAACAACAACCCCAACAACAACAACAACAAAAACAACAACAACAACCCTCCGGGTTTTGATATGCTCACCAGATTTCAAGCTCGAGGCCAAAAATTTTCGAACAATCGATCCCATGGTAGCCAATGACCGCTACGCTCGTGAACAAAGACTTAGTGACAAAGGCTGCACGGATGCTGAAAAAGTCGATTCGCAGACATCCGTGAAGGACCAGCTGCCACATGGTGGGACAACTTCCAAATCACCACTCCTATTGATGAGGTGACTTGGGCTATCTTTGAAGATGGTTCAGATCGCTTCATATCTCATCAGGAATGATGAGTCTGAAAAAGAAGGAGTTTCACAACCTGAAACAGCGCCACCGCAGCGTGGCAGAATACATAGAAGAGTTCAACAATCTGGCGCGCTATGCACCGGATGAGGTGGATACAGATGCAAAAAGAAAGGAAAAGTTCTTGGAAGGTTTGAATGATGAACTGAACCTACAGTTGTCTGTGGCATATGTTCCAACTTATCAGTCTTTGTGTGACAAGGCTGCTATTTTGGAAAGTAAAATGAAGCAAGTCGAGAGTAGAAAGAGGAAACACTCCGACAAACACAGCTCGGGATCGTCTCACAAACGATCTCACTATGATGACAGTGGCAACTCAGGATCCCATAAACATGGGAAATTCAGCAAGCACAACCACAACCCGGCATGACAACAAGCATCACCGTAGTCATGACAAGGACAAGTACAAGAACCACAAGGTGGACATAAGAGCCACTATGGTGGAAATGGTAGTGGAAGTGGAGGCCAACCTCCTAAAAGGACATCAACAGTTGAGTGCTTCAAATGCAAGAAGCTGGGGCATTATGCTAATGAGTGCCCTGAGAAGAAAGTTGAAGGACCTAACAAGCCAAATCCTTTTCAGAAAGGACAGGTTAACCACATTAATGTGGAGGAGGTCTATGAGGATCCTGATGCCGTGGCTGGTAAGTTTAGACTCAATTCAATTTCAGCATTTGTACTCTTTGATACCGGTGCATCTCATTCATTCATATCAAAGGCATTTGTTGATAGAAATGGGTTTGCATCAGAAAACATTGGGTGTCCAATAAATGTTAGTTCTCCGGGGGGAGATATGATAGTAAGCCTTGGATGCCGGGATCTCATCATGGAGTTTGGTAAGCATAAGTTTCCAGTAAGCCTGATAATCCTAGATTCCCAAGGACTAGATGTAATTTTGGGAATTGATTGGATGGCTAAGTATGAAGGAGTACTAGATTGTGCTAATCGTACTGTTGCACTCACAACCCCAGAAGGAAAAAGAATAAAATTTAAGTCAAACTTTGAATCCAAAGGAAGTAAGCTGAATTCTCTTAAGGGGGTTAGCATGGACAATTGTAATTGTGTGTGAGTATCCTGATGTATTTCCTGAGGAGTTACCAGAATGCCACCAGATAGAGATGTGGAGTTTTGATAGATTTAGTACCGAGTTCGGACCAATAGCTAAGAGACCGTACAAAATGTCGTTGATGAACGAAAGAACTCAAGAAACAACTAGGAGAAACGATGAGAAAGGGTTTATTCAACCAAGTTCTTCATCTTGGGGAGCCCCAGTATTGTTCGTGGAAAAGAAGGATAGAACACAAAGATTATGTATTGACTACCGTTCTCTCAACGAGGTTACTATCAAGAACAAATATCCTTTACCAAGAATCAATGACTTGTTTGATCAGCTAGAAGGAGCATGTGTATTCTCGAAGATTGATCTCCGGTCAGGTTATTTTCAACTCAAGATAAGAGAACAAGACATACCAAAACAGCATTCACCACAAGGTATGGATTGTATGAGTATACTGTGATGCCTTTTGGATTAACCAACGCTCCAGCATACTTCATGAATATGATGAACAAGGTGTTCATGGAATTTCTTGACAAGTTCGTTGTCGTTTTCATCGATGATATCTTGGTCTACTCCAAGAGCAAGGAAGAACATGAAAGACACTTGCGCTTGATACTAGAAAAGTTAAGAGAGCATAAACTTTATGCCAAATTCAGCAAGTGTGAGTTCTGGTTAGAGAAAGTTGGTTTTCTTGGTCATGTTATGACAAAGGATGGTGTTGCAGTTGATCCTGCTAAAGTTTCAGCTGTGACAGATTGGGAATCACCCAAGAATGTGAAGGAAGTTCGTAGTTTCCTTGGCTTAGCAGGTTACTACAGAAGGTTCATTGAAAATTTCTCGAAGGTTGCTAAGCCAATGACAGAATTGCTAAAGAAGGACAAGAAATTTGCTTGGATTGAAGGTTGCAAGTCGACTTCAAGAGTTGAAGAAGAGACTTGTGACACCAGTTTTATGTCTGTCAGATTTGGAAAAGGATTTCCAAGTGTATTGTGATGCGTCTCATCAAGGTTTGGGTGCCGTACTTATGCAAGATGGTAAAGTCGTATCCTATGCTTCGAGACAACTCAAAACTCATGAAGTAAACTATCCTACTCATGATTTGGAGTTAGCCTCACGTCCATGCACTCAAAACATGGAGACATTACCTTTGGGTAAGCGATGTGAAGTGTTCACCGATCATAAAAGCTTGAAGTATATCTTCACCGAAGGAAATCAACATGAGGCAAAGGAGATGGCTAGAACTTATCAAGGATTACGACTTAAGTTTGCAATACCACCCGGTAAAGCAAATGTAGTAGCCGATGCTTTAAGTCGTAAGGTTTGTAAATGGCCTTACCAAAGGGAATTGCGGATGATCTATGTAAGCAATTCAAGGAACTCATTGGAGATTGTACTGAAGGACATCTCATGTCCTTAGATGTTCAACCCACTCTATTGGACAAGATCCGAGAAGTTCGTAAGACCGATAAGGAAATTGAAAAGATTAGGAAAATATAAGTCTAGGGAAAGCCAAGAGTTTCCATATAGACGAACAAGGCACCTTATGGCACGGAAACGATTTGTGTTCCACAAGATCCGAGTTGAAACCGATCCTGCAAGAGGCTCACAACTCTCCATATTCTATTCACCCGGAAACACCAAGATGTACATGGACATGAAAGAAAGATTTTGGTGGAACAATCTCAAAAGGGACATCACGAACATATTGCTTTGTGTGATGTGTGTAGCAGTCAAAGCGGAGCACCAAAACCAGCAGGTTTGCTTCAACCAACGCCTATTCGAATGGAAGTGGGAAAATATTGGTATGGATTTCATTACCGGATTACCAAGGACCAGGTCAGGGTATGATTCCATATGGGTAGTAGTGGATCGCCTAACTAAAGTGGCTCATTTTATACCCGTAAAGACAACTTATACAAGTGCCAAGTTAGCTAAAATCTACATGAGCAGAATTGTATGCCTTCACGGTGTGCCTAAGAGTATTGTGTCAGATAGAGGAACTCAGTTCACTTCTCACTTTTGGAGACAGCTTCATGAATCCTTAGGAACGAGATTGGAATTCAGTACTGCCTTTCATCCTCAAACAGATGGACAAACAGAGAGGACCAACCAAATTATTGAAGACATGTTGAGAGCATGTGCTTTAGATTATGGAGCAAGTTGGGATGAAAGTTTTCCTCTGTGAGTTCTCTTACAACAATAGTCATCAAGCTAGTATTGGAATGGCACCATTTGAATTACTCTACGGAAGGAAGTGTACCACCCCATTGTTATGGAATGGTGTGGGAGAAAGAAGCTTATTTGGACCTGATCTTATCAAAGACGCCGAAGAGAAAGTCAAATTGGTTAAAGACAGGTTGAGGGTAGCACAATCCCGACAGAAAAGCTACGCGGATTCTAAGCGTAGAGAAGTCACCTACGAAGTTGGGGATAGAGCTTATCTCAGAGTATCACCACTCCGTGGAGTGAAAAGATTTGGAGTCAAAGGAAAGTTGGCACCAAGATATGTTGGGCCATTCAAGATTCTAAGTCGCAAAGGAGAAGTTGCATACGAAGTTGAATTGCCAGAATCTCTATCAGCAGTCCATAACGTATTTCATGTGAGTCAGCTTAAGAAATGTCACCCAGAAATGGAAGAGTCTTCTTTGAAGGATACCATACCTTTGGAAGAAGTTCAGCTAGAAAGTGATCTCACTTATGAGGAAAAGCCTGTCAAGATTCTAGAGACCGCAGAAAGAGTTACCAGGACCAAGACTATCAAGTTTTGTAAAGTGCAATGGAACCATCACTCCGAAGAGGAAGCAACATGGGAAAGAGAGGATGATCTTCGGAAAGACCACCCTCACCTATTTGCTAGCCAACCCGAATCTCGAGGGTGAGATTCATCTTAAGGGGGTTAGATTTGTAACATCCCAAAAATCATAGTTTCAAAACTCATTCATATCATCTTTGCATCATTCATCCATTTAGGGTTTTTCTCAAAAATCATTTAGAGACAGAAGTTTGAGCTATGATTTCATGTGGGCAATTTATCTCAAATGGCCATCACCCTTTGAAATTTGAATGTTTAGGTACTTGTTTGCTTGCCTCCATTGATGGAAAGATTAGGTGAAGCTTTTAACCCAAGATTCCAAATTTAGAAATAGTTTCAATTTTTTTTTTCAAATATTTGCAAACTAGAGCAAATCTCTGTTTACTTTGAAACCCAAGCTTGACCAAGCCTTGCAAAGTAACCACTTAGTTAAAATGACTGTTTTTGAATCCACAAAACCCTGCAAAAATTCCCAAAGCAGTTTGGATTCAAAAGGATTTGAATTCACATCAAATTCATACCAGAAAATGAATTTAGAAAAAGAAAAGGACTCCTCAATGGGAAAAGGTCAGCTTAATCGCCCAGCAACAAATCGAGCCCAAGCCCACCCGGGTCTTCTTATTCTTCTCTCACGCAAGAAGCTACCGAGCACCGACAGCAGACCCACCTATACTCGCGACCTCGCCGACAAGCGGCCTTCTCCACGCCGCTGCCTCCACCCGCACGACCCGTTCATCCCCAAATCAACGCGTTTCGTGTTTAATTCAGCGTCAATTCGATTTATTGGCCGAGTAATTCTCGCCGTGACCAGGCTATAAGAACCCCTCTGTCCCTCTCTCTTCTCCTCAAACCCCGAACCCAGGCGCCACCAGTCAGCATTACCTCAGAACCCCGTGCCTCCGCGATCGCGCTGCAAATTCCGGTGAGTTCTGAGCTTCCCTCTGCCTCTCGTTCTTGCAAACTAGTTCAGTGAGCCTCTGTTCTTCTTTTAACACATTTCGTTTACTCTCGCATGAACCGTAGCTCCGGCAGCATCGTCGACTGGCCGCCACCGTCTTCTGTACGAGCTCCGACGAGCTCTAGTTCAGGCACACGACTCTGCCTTGACTCTGTGAATCTAACCGTGTCCTCGTCTTGCCTTGGGGTGGTTCACAGCGACGTCCACGATGACCACCCGACACACCGACGCCGTCCTCCACTCCGGCGAGCAATCGCAACCGTGCCCGAGCGCCCCTTGACCAACCGCGAGTACGATGAGCTTCGCCAAGACCTCCTGAGCCCGGTGAGCTACTCCTCGTTCTCACTTACCCCCTGTAGTGCCGCCTCCGTCGATCGGCTCGCCGCCGGTAGCCACCGCTCCGCCGCCAGTTCTTGGCCAGGAGAATAGCAGCCGTTAGATCTGTATCGTAGCGCTAGGATAGATCCACTTAACCCTCAGATGCACGCGATCCGAGCCAGATTTCATTTAGATCCTACTACGTGGAGCTCGATCCAAAGTGAAACGGTATGGGCGAATAAGAACATGACGGGCTAGGTGAGATCTGAAAATAGATTTAAAACCAGAAATTTGATCCAAATTCAAATGCTCATAACTTTCGATTGCCACGTTAGATTTTTGCAAACTTTATACCGTTAGATTCAGTGAAACAAGAACTTTCTGAATATCCAATTTATTTAGCATATAGTAACAGTTAAAATGATTTTATTTGTAGAACAAGTTTATGGCTATTTTTAGATATAGATTTATTTTGGTAAATTATATTGGGGCCAAATAAGTTTAGTTGGCAAACTTGTGACATGTTAAGTTTCTGTAGACATGGGCATACTTGGTGGAATTTTCAAAAATCACCACTTAGTAAATTCTTGCATGCATGCATCCATATTATTTTTGGTTGTATATAATTGTGTGTAATTGTATGCTTTAATTTCTTGTGTAGATTTTGCTAGTGATTGTGATTGTGAAGAGTGGTACTCTCCCCACTATCAAGGCAAGTGATATTTTCATGAATATTCTATCCTATGTTTTGTACTAGCATTAGATATTTTGCTAAGTCTTGCATGCTATTTTTGCCTAATGCCAAGATGGGAAATCCTAAGTAGTGTAGAATAGTAGAATTGCTAGGAATTTCTAAGTTAAGTTATCATAATCTGCTTAGCCTAGCTACTTAGCAAACAAGGGTGGTGAACATCTATATGGTTTATGATAAAAATATTCTAAGTCAAGAGACTTATGTTTTCTTAATAAAACAACTAAGTCAAATGAACCTCCTGGGTGGAATGGAATGATTGGGTTATGTTGACTGGTTACACAAGGCCATGGACTTGGGTTGTGTATCTCACTTGTGGTATGCCACCCAGGCACAAAGGGATTTGGAGGCCAAGTGTTGAGAAAGCTTACAGTGCAACCACTTGGCAATATGGGCTCTGCCATGATCGTATAGGTTGCTAGAACTTAGTCACTTGGACAGTTGGTGGTAGTTGGGTTGATAGGTTGGAGCGCGTCCATTTTGACTAAGGAAAGGCTTCTGAAGGGTCATGTCTTGGGAAACCAAGTCTGGTGGGGAAAGTGCACAACCTCTGCAGATGGAAAACCTAAGTACTTAGCCTAGTCCAAGGCAATGGAAAATTTGAGCATCAAGACATGGAAGCTACAAGAATCTCATAACTCCAACTTCTAAGTAAAAATTTGTGGGTGAACAAAGGTGAAGGACCCCAATGTCTATTGGTGGTTTCTTGGGAATGTTTTGACAAAGAAAAACTTAGTGATTTCAACTAATAGGAAAAACTTATTTTCAAGCAAAGCAAGCCAAGCTACACTTAGCCAAAATGCATATAGTATTATAGTCGACTTAAAATATACTAAGGTATCACTTGCCAATACTATTCCAAAGTATTGATCCTCTGTGGCTGTAACTTGTGATGTTGCAGGTTACTCCGATGATGAATAGGAGTCATGAGTCTACACTCAACATGCTTGCCTGTGGCACATGAAGATGA
This sequence comes from Avena longiglumis, assembly GCA_030063025.1. Lineage (NCBI taxonomy): Eukaryota > Viridiplantae > Streptophyta > Magnoliopsida > Poales > Poaceae > Avena > Avena longiglumis. The sequence goes on along the minus strand of CP125975.1, from coordinate 474,892,703 downwards.
AGACTTGTGTTTATTTACTTATTCCTTAAACTCTTGTATTAGGCCTATGGCCCTGAGTTGTAAAAGACTATGTTTTATCTCTGGAATGAATGTAGTAAACGACCTTTGTATCTGTGTACTTCATCTTAAACTGTGGATGCTAGCATTGATCCAGGGACTAGCATTGCAATCACAGGGATCCTTTCCTTTATAAAGGAGGGGTTTAACATTTTACCTTCGGGATTAGTTTTAAACCTTAATAAGTGTTATTATGTGCCTGCGTTGAGCATGAACATTATTTCTGGATCGTGTTTATTGCAAGACGGTTATTCATTTAAATCGGAGAATAATGGTTGTTCTATTTATATGATTAACATCTTTTATGGTCATGCACCTCTTGTAAATGGTTTATTTCTTCTAAATATCGAAAGGGATGAAACACACATCCATAACATTGAGGCTAAGATATGCAAAGTAGATAGTGATAATACTACTTATTTGTGGCACTATCGTCTAGGTCATATTGGTGTAAAGCGCATGAAGAAACTCCATTCTGATGGACTTTTGGAGTCTCTTGATTTTGAATCATTTGACACATGCAAACCATGCCTCATGGGCAAGATGATCAAAACCCCGTTCTCCGGTATGATGGAGCGAGCAACGGACTTGTTGGAAATCATACATACCGATGTATGCGGACCGATGAGTGTTTCGACGCGCGGTGGATATCGCTATTTCCTCACTTTTACCGATGACTTAAGTAGATATGGGTATATCTATTTAATGAAACATAAATCTGAAACATTTGAAAAGTTCAAGGAATTTCGAATGAAGTGGAGAACCATCGTAATGTAAAGATTAAGTTTCTATGATCCGATCGTGGAGGTGAATATTTGAGTTATGATTTTCTCACGCATCTTAAAGCAAGTGGAATCGTTTCACAACTCACGCCACGGAACACCACAGTAGCAATGGTGTGTCTGAGCGCGGAATCGAACCCTATTAGATATGGTCCGATCAATGATGTCTCTCTTGATTTGCCGTTATAATTTTGGGGTTATGCCTTAGAAACCGCTGCATTCACTTTAAATAGGGCTCCGTCTAAATCCGTTGAGACGACACCGTATGAGATATGGTTTGGTGCTAAACCTAAGTTGTCGTTTCTTAAAGTTTGGGGATGCGAAGCTTACGTCAACAAGTTGATGCCGGACAAGCTCGAACCCAAAGCGGAGAAATGCGTCTTCATAGGATACCCTAAGGAAACTATTGGGTATACCTTCTATCACGTAACCGAAGGCAAAGTGTTTTATGAAGAACGGTTCCTTTCTTGAGAAGGAGTTTCTCTCGAAAGAAGTGAGTGGGAGGAAAGTAGAGTGGACGAGGTTATTGAACCTTCTCTTGAATTGGAGAGTAGCGCAGACCTGAAATTGTTCATGCACTTTGCACCAACAATAGAGGAAGCTAATGACAAGGATCATGAAGCTTGGACGATGTTGCTCTTGAACGTCAGCAGTCGACAAGGTTGCGTGCCCCTCGAGTGGTATGGCAACCTGTCTTGACTCTTGTTGGTAGAAGACGGTGAACCTACGAACTATGAGGAAGCGATGATGAGCCCGGACTACGAAATGGCTGGAAGCCATGAAATCCGAATTGGGATCCATGAGCGAAAACCAAGTATGGACTTTGGTGGATCCTCCTAGCGACCGAAAGGCCGTTGAGTGCAAATGGATATTCAAGAAGAAAATGGAAGCGGATGGTAATGTTACCGTCTATAAAGCACGGCTTGTCGCAAAAGGTTTTCGACAAGTTCAAGGTGTTGACTACGATGAGACTTTCTCTCCCGTAGCGATGTTTAAATCCATTCGGATTTTATTAGCAATTGCTGCGTTTCATGATTATGAAATATGGCAGATGGATGTCAAGACTGCTTTCCTCAATGGGAACATTGATGAAGAGTTGTATATGATGCAACCCGAAGGTTTTGTCGATCCTAAGGATGCTAGTAAAGTATGCAAACTTCAGCGTTCCATTTATGGACTGAAGCAAGCATCTCGGAGTTGGAACCTTCGTTTTGATCAAGTGATCAAGAGTTTTGGATTTGTTCCAAATTGCTATGAAGCTTGTATCTACAAGAAAGTGAGTGGGAGCTCGGTGGCGTTTACGGTATCAGTATGTGGATGACATATTGATTATCGGAAATGACATCAACATGCTTAACGATGTGAAGAGTTATTTGAACAAATGTTTTCAATGAAAGACCTAGGTGAAGCTGCTTATATATTGGGCATCAAAATCTATAGAGATAGACAAAGACGCGTCGATAGCTTTAAGCGAGTACATACCTAGACAAAGTTCGAAAAGGTTCGTAATGGATAAGGCAAAGAAAGGTTCGATTGCCTATGTTGTCGTAAGATATTGAGCAAGGCTCTGTCCAACTACGGTAAATGATAGGGAAGCTATGAGCAAAGTGCCTTATGCCTCGGCCATAGGTTCCATCATGTATGCCATCTTGTGTACTAGACCGGATGTGTTCAATGCTCTTAGTTTGTGACGAGATATCAAAGTGATCCGAGTGGAACATGGACAGCCTTGAAGAACATCCTAAAGTACCTAAATAGAACTAAAGAAATGTTCTTAGTCTATGGGGGTGATGAACACTTGTCGTAAAGGTTACGTCGATGCTAGTTTCGACAATCGACAAGGATGATTCAAATCTCGACGGATACGTTTATATTTTGAATGGAGGCTGTGAGTGGAGAAGTCGCAAGCAAAGCGTGATCGCGGGATCTCTGATGAAGCGGAATACATGGCTGCTGCAAGCGTCAAGTGAAGGAGTTTGGATCGAAACTTCATCATCGAGCTTGGCGTGGTTCCAAGTGCATTGGACCCACGGAGATATTGTGTGACAACAGGCGCCATAGCACTCGCTAAGGAACCAAGATATCATCCAAAGACCAAGCATATCAACCGCAAGTTTCATATAATCCGAGATTATATAGCAGATGGAGATCTGAAGATTAGCAAAGTACATACGGATCTGAATGTCGCAGATCCATTGACTAAACCTCTTCCACGTGTAAAACATGATCAACACCTCAGTGCCATGGGTGTGAGATTGTTGCCAGATGTAAACTAGATTATTGACTCTAGTGCAAGTGGGAGACTGTTGGAATTATGCCCTAGAGGCAATAATAAAGATGTTATTATTATAATTCTTGTTCCACTACAAGAAATGTGGCAAACTATGACCTTCTAATAGTGACCGTGAATAAAATCGTCATAGATCTATGACGATTTTGCACTAGATAGTCATAAGCCGTTCGAAGGGGTCAAAACCTTGAAAAATTAAGACGTTTTGACTCTAAAACGTCATATTTTCCCTAGCTAAAATCGTCATAATATGGCGGATGTAGCCTACGACATTTATTTTAGCTGATTACGACGATTTAAATTGGTCATAACGTCTAAAATATAATAAAGTTGAAATGAGTAAGCATTTGCCCCACCATTTCCATCTATGTGGCATGTCTATGTGTCAGTTTTTGCATATGAGGCATACTTATGTGTCAATATTTGGTTCCAGGACACCCAACAAATTAAACTCACGCGTGGGGGAATAATAAGCAAAAAAGGGGGCGAGGGGACTCGAACCAAAGACCTCCCCGCAGTTGGAAGGCACCTAACCACCAGACCAACTCAATTTAGTTGTCCCATACACGTGCTCAGCCCTTTTGACTATCACCCTCGTTCGCTTGCGTGGGAATAATAAGCAAAAAAAGGCTGCAGGGGGGCTCGAACCAGAGACCTCCCCAACAAATGGAAGGAACCTAACCAACAGACCAACTCAACTTTGTTGTCCAATAGACGCGCTCAAACATTTTGACTATTACTCTCGATCGAATCGGCTGGGCTGGCGTGTTCCCCTAATGGGCCTCGTTGGGAACGTGTATTTTGGGTGGGCTTTGACCTTGGGCGCAGTAGATTAGGTCCGGTTATTTTTTTTCGTTTTTCTTTTTGTGTTTCCATAATTCTTGTGTATCTTTCTCATAAAAACTCCAAAATAATTGGTTTTTGTCTCTAAATTTTTATAAATTTCATAAGATCATACTAGGATGTTAATTATGAATAGTATGATTACTTGAAATTGTGGATCTACTAATACCATGTTAGTCCATAGTAGGGACAATATCATAATTCAAAATACTATGATTTTGAAACTAGGGTTTTGAAGGTTCTTAGCTCGGGGCTGAGCCTCACTAAAATTGCATTGGATCTCTAAATAAATATCATATTGCGAGTCTAAAATGATTTTTTGAAAAAATCATGGGCATCATATAATGTACCTGTAGTTTAAATCGGACCCACTTCCTGCCGATTCGGCAGGAATTTGTCTTTTTCGCCAGGGGTGGACGGAAAGGTTTGAGATATCCCGGTTGGGACATTGTCTATGTAAGGTGGTCTAATATTTTTACAAAATGTGGTGGTACCATTCTAAAACTATCATTTGGTGGTTGCTTCACAAAACGCCCCATTTTTTACGCTCGGAAAATAGAAAATGGTTTTTCCGTGCGTCAAAAAGGAAAACTTCCTCCTGCAACATTGTTCACCATCCCATGATACATATGTGTGCACAATATGGGAACATTATCACAAACTATGCCCTGATTCTAGCCATAACATTGGTCGTTTGGTCCGAAAGCCATGAAACCTCGGACATGATAGGTCATTTCTGAGAAGGTTTTTTCGAGACACTTGCAATATACCAAGGTTGGTATTTTTACTTGCAACTATGTCATATAATAAGACACCACGCGAAGGATTTGCATTGATCGGACCGTTTTTGAATTTTTTATGCCCGTTTCAAACTATGGTCAAAACGGTGGGCACTGAGGTTCTTAGCTAGGGGCTGAGACTCTCTAAACTTGCATTGTATCTCTGAAGAAACAGCATATTGTGAATCTAAAAATCCTTTTTGGAAAAAATCAGGAGCATCGGATCATGTACCTGTAGTTCAAATCGGACCCACTTCCTACCGATTCGGCAGGAATTTGTCTTTTTCGCCAGGGGTGAACGGAAAGGTTTGAGATATCCCGGTTGGGACATTGTCTATGTAAGGTGGTCTAATATTTTTACAAAATGTGGTGGTACCATTCTAAAACTATCATTTGGTGGTTGCTTCACAAAACGCCCCGTTTTTTACGCTCGGAAAATGGAAAATGGTTTTTCCGTGCGTCAAAAAGGAAAACTTCCTCCTGCAACATTGTTCGCCATCCCATGATACATATGTGTGCACAATATGGGCACATTATCACAAACTATGCCCTGATTCTAGCCATAACATTGGTCGTTTGGTCGAAGCCATGAAACCTCGGACATGATAGGTCATTTCTGAGAAGGTTTTTTCGAGACACTTGCAATATACCAATGTTGGTATTTTTCCTTGCAACTATGTCATATAATAAGACACCACGCGAAGGATTTGCATTGATCGGACCGTTTTTGAATTTTTTATGCCCGTTTCAAACTATGGTCAAGCATGGCACGGAGGTTCTTAGCTAGGTCTTTGAGACTCGCTAAACTTGCATTGTATCTCTGAAGAAACAACATATTGTGAATCTAAAAATCCTTTTGGAAAAAATCAGAGCATCGGATCATGTACCGTAGTTCAAATCGGACCCACTTCCCCGATTCGGCAGAATTTGTCTTTTCGCCAGGTGAGCGGAAAGGTTTGAGATATCCGGTTGGGACATTGTCTATGTAAGGTGGTCTAATATTTTTAAAAAATGTGGTGGTACCATTCTAAAACTATCATTTGGTGGTTGCTTCACAAAACGCCCCGTTTTTTACGCTCGGAAAATGGAAAATGGTTTTTCCGTGCGTCAAAAAGGAAAACTTCCTCCTGCAACATTGTTCGCCATCCCATGATACATATGTGTGCAAAATATGGGCACATTATCACAAACTATGCCCTGATTCTAGCCATAACATTGGTCGTTTGGTCCGAAAGCCATGAAACCTCGGACATGATAGGTCATTTCTGAGAAGGTTTTTTTGAGACACTTGCAATATACAAAGGTTGGTATTTTTCCTTGCAACTATGTCATATAATAAGACACCACGCGAAGGATTTGCATTGATCGGACCGTTTTGAATTTTTTATGCCCGTTTCAAACTATGGTCAAAACGGCGGGCACGGAGGTTCTTAGCTAGGGGCTGAGACTCGCTAAACTTGCATTGTATCTCTGAAGAAACAGCATATTGTGAATCTAAAAAACATTTTTTCAAAAAATAATGGGCATCGGATCATGTACCTGTAGTTCAAATCGGACCCACTTCCTGCTGATTCGGCAGGAATTTGTCTTTTTTGCCAGGGGTGTAAGGAAAGGTTTGAGATGCCCCGGGTGGGATATTATCTATGTAAGGTGGTCTAGTATTTTATAAAAATATGTTGATACCATTTTGAAACTTTTATTTGGTGGTTGTTTCACAAAACACCCTTTTTGGCACTTGGAAAATAGAAAAATAGAAAAATAGTGCTAGCCAATCAGAGTAGAGAACCACAGGACCCACGGATTACCCTCTAAAGCTGATCTCAGCCGTTTACCGGCACTCCATCTAACGCCCCAAATTTCATCTGACGCCTCCTTGTCCCCCTGTCTCTATACGCGAAATGACATAAATGCCCTAGGGTTTCATGTACTTCACCACAGAATTGAACAGGGCTAATTTCGTGATATCAGGCACATACAGAACACGGTCGAGAGGGACTGACCCCCAAACCCTAATCCCCTCGCTCCTCCCTGCAGACCCCGCCGCCACTTCTTCCTCTCTCCCTCTCTCGCTCGATAGGTGCTCCTCACCGCAACCCACGATCGTCCACCCCCTCCCCCCTATCCCCGTCTGCGCGCCGCCGATCTCCCCCCGCATAGTATGGAGGTGGATGTGGAGGAGATGTGGGGCGTGCTGCTGCTAGGCCTCGGGACAGGAGCGTGGCGCAGCTCGGGTGGGGGCACAGCGGCGGTGGCCAAGAGCGTGGCCGACGCGGAGGAGCTAGCGGCCGAGGCCCGCCGTCTGCTTCATAGGAAGGATCTCCTTCATGGGCCTCGCCATCGTCGACCGCCTCCCCCGCCATGGCTACACCGTCCACCTCGCCCTCGACCACATCTTCAAGATCCGTCTCGCCGGAATGGCGCCCCCAGATACCGACGACGCCACAAAGGAGAGGATCCCCAAGATCTGTCCCCGCCTCTTTGACCATGAGCGCGATGAGGATCCAGACGGCGCTCGGTGGCTGGCAGCAGGACCGGACCAGGCGCTCACCTACCTCCACCGCGCCTGCTCCCTCGCGTCACCAAAATCTCCGAGGTACATACACTGTAGTCTGTACTGACTTTGCTGCTAGTAGAAATTTTCATGAATGTCAATCTCATGAGTGATTGAAGGGGGTAGAATCCTTTGCCTTTGGTGATCAAGTCTAGCTCGCATCAATCGTTTAGATAGAGAGAACTTGTTGGAGATGTGATGTCTGTCTATTGGAGAGGATAGACCGAGCCTCTTATCCTTATATGCTATGGAGAATTAGAGATACGTTCGAGTCTATCATAGATGCATGCTTTATATTTCCAGCAGGTCATGAGATTATTTCCGCCTTACCTCCATCATTTTGTTCTATTATCTCGCCTTCATGAGATGGTGGTAGAACCATTCCTGAATTTTTATGTCTCTGTAAGTAGGGCACTAAATGTTACACCAAACAGTACGATATGAGATACACGTCTCCAAAACTCTTTTATCATTCGTGCTGGAAATTGTATGCTACAATTATGATGCGGACATAATTGTGCTGGAACCTATTATTTCTTTGGTTTAGGCAATCACTCAAGACAGACCAAACATGTGTTGTAAATTGCAATATCTGCCCCCTTCGAGGGGCTAAATGATCATGAACCTGAGTTGTGCAACAATGGACTCTACTTGGGAGCTCCACTTCTTATATAGCAAGAATGTGAGAAATTTCATGAACTTTGTTGCTTATCCTTTTTCCTGATACCTTTGTTTCTAGATTACTGTAAGATAATGCACGCCTTCATTATTTGTTTACATCTTTGCAAATGATGGATGCCACTAATTCGGACAGTGCATTAGTCTTGATAGCTCAATTTTGTATAGTAAATAATGTGATGGTAATCTGTAATAGTAATCATTATAATGATGCAATATAAAATTTATCCTAGATATTGCATAGAGTTACATCAAATGATATATCTCATAATATGTTAGGCACTGTATATAGAAAAACTTGTGATTTCCCCTAATTTCCATTATATATAGAATAATTTCATTCCCTTACTTACATCCATTCTCAACTGTGTCAGTCTTGAGATAAATGCCAGATATTGCACTAGTGGGTTTGTCTAGCAGATCGTGCATTTGGTACCCCGCCATACCCTCATGTACTGTTAGCAGATCGTGTTTTAATATTCTGCATATATTCAACAGGCAATGGTGTTATTTTTCTAGAGTTCTTATTAGGCAAGTATTCAGCTAACCTAGTCAACTACCCATACCATGAGCAGAATATGCAGCAATGATGTAAGCATTACTATTCGAGTAATTGGTTTCTATATGAATATGTTTGTGTTGGTCCTTCATATCTGACTATGTACTGTAGAATTGTACATTATGCTAATATTGCATGTATGCTTACTACAATCTAGGGATATGAAATTTCTGGGCCTGCTTGAATACCACTATGTAGGGTATATTGACCTAACTATTTCTTGTTTGCTGAGCCAATTTAGTTACTCCCTTTGTGGACCTGTTGGGAAGAGATGTGGTTTTGTCCAGTTTGAGAACAGTTCGATTATTTAGTTTACTATTTATCCCTTAAGTTTTCTCAAGTACTTTTTTCTAAGATACTCTTGTCAATGCATATTCAGGCCTTCTGCTAAGCAAGCTCTTCAAATAATGCAAGGGACCTTAATTGGTGAGAAGAATTTGAGGCTTTCATGGGGACGGAACCCTTCGAATAAATAGTCTGAGGTTAGTTATCTCATATACCGAACTTCTATCCTGTAAATGTTGTACTTTGTACCTAAAGTGGGTAACATTATAATCTTTGATAATTTCATCCTCAGCAGGAGTCCAACCAGTGGGGGGCTGGTACTGGTGCTGCTGGTTACTATGGTGGCTATGGACAAGTTTTTGAGGCTTATGGTGGTGGGTATGCACAATCTTAAGACCCAAACATGTATGGTCATGGAGCTTATGCAGGGCACCCCAATTACCAGCAACCTGCAGCGGCGCAGAAGCCGCGACAACAACAGGTGAAGTTCCTAATTGGTATTAATGCACATCTAGCTCTCAAGAATTGCACATTCAACATTGGGTTCTATTTACGCACTATTATGACATGTCAATAGCAGTGGTGATAACCATGATGTTTACTGACCAATCTAAACTTTGTTGGCAAGTATGTTGCACTTTGACCTATCTATCTACTGTAGGATGATATTAATATATGCTCTTTATCGAAAATATCTACTGTAGAATATTCGCTTAAAATAAATTAGACAAGCTTTATATTCCATTGTGCACCAAAATTAATCCAGTCAAGCTTGCTATCTCTCTTTGGGCACTCAAAGAGCATGCATGCTGTAGGAGATTGAAGCTGAGAAATGGAAACCGTAGTTTTGAAGGAGGCAAGTTTCTATTCCATGCAGGTGAATTCAAAGGCCGAGGAGAGGATGTTGAAGAAGACTCGGTCTTCCTAGTCTGTTATTGTAAGGTCTCATATTAGCAGCAGGATTTTGTATGTATGACGTTATCTGTTTTGTAAGGTCTCATATTAGTCTGTTATTGTAAGGTCTCATATGAGTAGCAGGATTCTGTTGTAAACTCTGTACATTAGTCTGTTATTGTAAGGTCCCAACTGACAGCCATTATTGTAATGTATTCTGGATTATCTCTGATTGTAATATACCGAATATGATTTTGGATGTGCTTACTGAAATATTGATTATTTAATGCCGGTACTTTAGAAATTAACCAAATGTTAGTTGGGCTCTAAAAAGGCCATGGCCCAAAAAATATTGGCTGGAGCAATGAGCTATATTTCACAAAAATTATTTAAATAAAAGTGAACTTGGAGCTAAAAAGTCCACTTACGTAAATAAAAGGCTAAAACATTGGGCTTGGCCCAGCGACAAGCAGATTTGTCAAGAAGAAATTAATGGACTGAATTTTGGGCCTGGCCCATGTAAACTATTGAAATGGACCGGGCTGATTTTGTGCCACGTAGGCTCTACCACGTAGGATATGACCTGGCGAAGCCAGTTTGCCCGTGACGATATGGGATCGTCATAATGGTTATGACGATCCAATATCGTCATAGACGGTTATGACGATTTTTCAAAGAACGTCGTTATAGTTCATTTGCGACGCTCAGCTTTCGACGATCTCAAAATCGTCATAGAATCGTCATAAACAGACTATTGTGACGATTCTGTGACGAAAATGGAGGGTCATATATAGCCAGATTCCTTGTAGTGTTCATGATAAAGTTTATATTCCATGCTAGAATTGTATTAAGCGGAAACATTAATACTTGTGTGGTTTGTGAACAACACCGTGTCCCTGGTACGCCTCTAAGGACTAGCTCATTGATCAATGATGGTTAAGGTTTCCTAACCATAGACATGAGTTGTCAATTGATAATGAGATCATATCATTGGGAGAATGATATGATGGACAGACCCAAACTAAGCGAAGCAATTAGATCGTTTCATCGTGTTCATCTTTGCGAAGCTTTTCCTATGTCAAATATTGTATTCCTTAGACTAGGAGATAATGCACCTCCACCTTTCGGAAGAAAGCTTTGAGGTCATCAAACGTCATCCTATGAGAGGGTGATCATAAAGGTGTCTCTCGGTGATCGGAAAGTATCTGTTGGGTTGTATGTATCGAGATGGAATTTGTCCCTCCCAAGTCGGAGAGATATACTTGGGCCCACTCGGTCGATATCAACACCGCTTGCAAGCATGTGGTTAATGAGTTAATCACAAAGTGATATCGGATTACGAACGAGTAAAGTACTTCGTGAACGGGATTGAACTAGGTATGGCATGCAAGCGATCGAATCTCGGGCAAGTAAAATATCGCAAGACGAAGGGAATATATATATGGGATTGATTGAATCACGGCATCGTGGTTAATCCGATATGATCATCGATGAATGTGTGGAGTCAATATGGGTGCCTGCACCCGCTGATTATTGATAGAAGATCATGTCTGCATATTCTCGAACCCGCAGGGTCACACACTTAACGTCTCTCGACGCTAGGATAGATTGGATAATTGGTTTATGAATTTTTGTTTGGAGTCTCGGATGGGATCCGGGATATCACGAGAGGTTCCGCAATGGTCCGTAGAATAAGATTCATATGAGGCAATGCAGTTTTTGGAGTTCGGAATTGTTCCGTGTTAATCGGTATTGTACCGGAAGCTTCTAGAACCTTCCGGAAGGGGACCAATGTGGCCCCAACTTCCGGGAAGGGGCATGGGCCTATGAGGGAGTGTCCTGGCCGCTTTGGGCCAGGGGCACAAGGCCCCATAGGGCCCAGTCGATCCTAGAGAGTTTAAATCGTTTAAACTAGAGATAGGGTTTCTAGAAGAGGGGAGAGTCCATGCCCCCCACTCCTTATCCTTTGGGCTTGGGGGAGGGGCTAGGGCTGCGCCCCCCCTCTATATAAAGAGGGGTGGGGGCGCACCAACCCCACACACCTCTCCTCCAAACCCTAGCCGCCTTGCTAGCTTTCCTCTCTCCCTCCCGACTGTTTGTAGGCGAAGCCCTGCTGCAGAAATTCTCCACCATATACACCACGCCGTCGTGTTGTAGATCCAATCTATCTCTCCACCATACTTGCTGGTCCAAGGAAGGAGGAGACGTTGAGGTGCTGCACGTGTGCATCTCACGGAGGCACCGCCACTTGTGGTGCTAGATCGGATCGGATCGCGAGGAGGAGAAGCGAGTACGACTACATCACCCACGTTCCGACGAACGTTCCGCTGTGCGAATCTTCAAGGGTATGAAGATCTAATCCAATCTCTCTCGTTGATTGCATCTCCTAGATTAGATCTTGGCTTTCCCTATGTTCGCATCCGTAGGAAAATTTGATTTACTATGCCGCGAAACCCTTCATCCATGACTTAATTATCTATAACAAAAAGAGAGTTAAACAGGTTAGAAAAAACAATAATCCTAATAACTAAAACAATATAATCCTAATTATAATAACTTAAACAAAAAATAACCCTAGTCCTAATCCTAATTCTAATCTTAATAAATAAAACAAAAAATCACTAAAACAATAATACTAATTGTGGTAAAACAATATAATCATAGCTAAAAACTAAAACAAAAAAAATAACCCTAGCTAATTATAATTACAACAATAATTAAAAAAATAACCCTAGCTAATTATAATTAAAATAACCCTAGCTAGCAATATAATCCTAATCCTAGCTAATTATAATTAAAACAATAATTAAAAAATAACCCTAGCTAATTATAATTAAAACAATAACCCTAGCTAATTATAATTACAACAATAATTAAAACAATAATTAAAAAATAACCCTAGCTAATTATAATTAAAACAATAACCCTAGCTAATTATAATTACAACAATAATTAAAAAAATAATTAAAACAATAACCGTAGCTAATTATAATTAAAACAATAACCCTAGATAATTATAATTACAACAATAATTAAAACAATAATTAAAAAATAACCCTAGCTAATTATAATTAAAACTATAACCCTAGCTAATTATAATTACAACAATAATTATAAAAATAACCCTAGCTAACAATATAATCCTAATCCTAGCTTATTATAATTAAAACAATAATTAAAAAATAATATAAAACAGATTTGTATTTAAAAAATACAAAGAGAAAAGGAAAAACAAAAAAAGAAAAAATTTTGGAAAAAAAGTAGCCCGACGCCAACCCCTGGCCGGTCCATCTCTCCCTCTCTCCCCTACCAGCCCAGCAGCCCAACAAGGCCCAGCACGCCGGCCGTCCTTCCCCGTACGTCCTCTGGCGCGACGCCTCGGCCGCTCGCCGCCTCACCGCTCCTTCCTTCCCTCTGGCGCGACGCCTCGCCGATCCTCTCTCTCTCATTTCATTCCCTAACCGCCGTCGCAGAGGCGCCTGCTGCTATGAGCGGCACGGCGGCGGCACGACGGAGCGGTGCCACGTCCTGGCCGGAGAACCATCTCACCTGCGGAGCGGCAACAAGACGACGGCCTGGCGGCGCAGCGGAAATGGGCAATCGACCTCCCCCTGTGATTCATCTTCGTCGTCTGTGCTTCGTCGTCGATGAGAAAAAGCGAAGTGTTGCCGCTGGCGCCAGAATATAAAGGGACAGACCCTTTAGTCCCGGGCTAAGCCACGGCCGATTAAAGGTCTTTAGTCGCGTCGGCTTAACCCGCGACTAAAGACCCCTTTAGTCATGGCTAAGCCAAGGCCCGGACTAAAGGTATTTTTGGTTCGTTTGCCACAAGATTGACCCTTTAGTCCCGGGTCCATCCACGACCTGCGACTGTTTGTTTTTTTTGTAAATTTTCTTTTTTAATTCAAAACTAATATAAAAACTTTGAAAAATCATATCTTTTATTGTAATAATCCAAATAAAACAAATAATATGTCTATTATTATCAGAAAAATATAAAGAATTTTAATATAATATCCATTTATCTGTTTGCATCATTTATAAATTATTTCATTTGTAAATTTTCTTTTTTAATTCAAAACTAATATAAAAACTTTGAAAAATCATATCTTTTATTGTAATAATCCAAATAAAACAAATAATATGTCTATTTTTATCAGAAAAATATAAAGAATTTTAATATAATATCCATTTATCTGTTTGCATCATTTATAAATTATTTCATTTGTAAATTTTCTTTTTTAATTCAAAACTAATATAAAAACTTTGAAAAATCATATCTTTTCTTGTAATAATCCAAATAAAACAAATAATATGTCTATTATTATTAGAAAAATATAAAGAATTTTAATATAATATCCATTTATCTGTTTGCATCATTTATAAATTATTTCATTTATAAATTTTCTTTTTTAATTCAAAACTAATTAAAAACTTTGAAAAATCATATCTTTTATTGTAATAATCCAAATAAAACAAATAATATGTCTATTATTATCAGAAAAATATAAAGAATTTTAATATAATATCCATTTATCTGTTTGCATCATTTCTAAATTATTTCATTTGTAAATTTTCTTTTTTAATTCAAAACTAATATAAAAACTTTGAAAAATCATATCTTTTCTTGTAATAATCCAAATAAAACAAATAATATGTCTATTATTATCAGAAAAATATAAAGATTTTTTATATAATATCCATTTATCTGTTTGCATCATTTATAAATTATTTCATTTGTAAATTTTCTTTTTTAATTAAAAACTAATATAAAAACTTTGAAAAATCATATCTTTTCTTGTAATAATCCAAATAAAACAAATAATATGTCTATTATTATCAGAAAAATATAATCCAAATAAAACAAATAAAAACATCTTTTATTCCCACCTTTTCCCGCCAAGTTTTCCCGCCCTTTCCTTTCTAGCTGGGACTAAAGATATTTCCCGCCATTTCCCGCCATTTCCCAAAGCTTCACGCCAAGTTTTCCCGCCCTTTCCCTCTATATTTAGGGTGATCGTGCCATGGCTATCCACACATCCACACCTTCCTTTCTTAGAACAATGGACAACGCCTACTGGGCCATTTTGACCCTCGAGGAGACCGAGGCGCTGTGCTCCTCCAACTACCCTTGTCCTCCGGGCTACCGGCCGCCCGTCGGATGGATGCTGAGCGCTGGAGGGGTTCCTGTCCCTCCTGTCCCTCAAGGTTCCGCATGCCAGGCGGCCATCATAAACCACTTCTACCACGAGCTCATGCCGGAGCAGCGGATGGATCCCCGGTGGGATCCCGACAACTACGACACCTGGAATGCCTTCTTCGCTAATAGGCAGGAAAGGGAGCTCGCCAGGTACGAGGGTGATGGCCCGCCACCGGTGAACCACAACGAAGCCGGCCGTCGTCTATGGTGGGCGAACCGTACTATCATCGGAGTGATGCGCTACATCGCCGGGGGAGACCATCCTCGCCTACGGTGCCCACGAGTCCACCCGCCACAGGCCCCACATCGTCCGGTGGCGGCATCGTCTTCAGAGACCCTCTCCCGCCGTGAATCCGAGGCTGGAATGGCCCCTGTATATGCCATGGATAGGCCGAGGATCCCGGAGTGGTGACGGCGATGATGATGATGACGACGACGATGAAGACCACGGCTGCGTACTATAGGACTAGGCATGATTATTACTAAAGGCGGCTTTAGTCCCGAGTGTTAGCTAGTCGGTTTGTCGGTTTTAATATTAATAAATGTCTTGATGTTTCCTAATAAATAGAGGAAATGCCTATATAAAGAGAGGGTTCATCTTTAGTCCCGGTTGGAGAAACCAATCTGAAGGGATTGCGGCAGACTGGGCCAGGCAACACTAATAATAGGGGTGAGTGTCGACATTATGTCGTGCGGCTTGTACCTTGTCCCGGATGGTGTCACCAACCGGGACTAAAGATGAACCTTTAGTCCCGGTTGGAGACACCAACCGGGACTAAAGATGAGTCAATACTAATAATAGGGGTGAGTGTCGACATTATGTCGTGAGTGTCGACATTATGCCGAGCTGCTTGTACTATAAATAGGCATCCTTGTGAGTCCAGTCCTCCAGCCAGTTTGAGGCATCTCCAAGATGGTTTTCGAGAGCAGGGACACCACTACGGCGATTCGTGGAGATGCCGGAGCCCATCATCCGCATCTCAGAACTGGTCATAGAGGCACTCCCTAATATGTGAAATTAGTTAGCTCCCAGGCGTATTGATCTAGTTAGAGAAGTTACAAGCTGCAAGATGGTTTTCGAGAGCAGGGACACCACTACGACCAGTTTCAGGGAGATGCCGACGGAGCCCAGTCCTCCGGCATCTCCGCGAAACTGGTAATAGAGGCACTCCCTAATATGTGACCGCGCGCGTTTGGAGATTAGATCTTAATGGTACGTATGAATCGGTACTAAAGGCCCTCCTTTAGTCCCGGTCCAGCCACAAAACGGGACTAACACACTCAAGATTGTTTGCAGACAACACTATAAAAATGGACACATGCATGGAACATCTTAACTCATAAAATGTTACAATTATTACATATCATTTCTTCGCTTGTGTTCCTTTCTGATCCCATCGTATCCATGGAGCATCTTCATTCATTAACATGATGGTTGGGTCATCCTTCACCGCGAAGGGCGGAATTTCATGGAACTTATCACAATCTTCTGACATGTATGTCTTGTCCTCCACTCCCACGATGTTTCTTTTTCCTGAAAGAACTATGTGGCGCTTTGGCTCATCGTCTGATGTATTCTTTTTCTTATTTTTTCGTTTTCTAGGTTTGGTAGACATGTCCTTCACATAGAAAACCTGGGACACATCATTGGCTAGGACGAATGGTTCGTCTAAGTACCCAAGATTGTTGAGATCCAACGATGTCATTCCGTATTTCTTGTCTACCTCAACCCCTCCTCCCGTCAGCTTGACCCATTTGCACCGAAACAAGGGGACCTTAAAAGTAGGTCCATAGTCAAGTTCCCATATCTCCTCTATGTAACCATAATATGTGGTCTTTCACCCATTGTTGTCTGTTGCATCAAAGCGGACACCACTGTTTTGGTTGGTGCTCTTTTTATCTTGGGCTATCATGTAAAATGTATACCCATTTATCTCGTACCCTTAGAAAGTCGATATAGTCGAAGATGGTGACCTAGACAACAAGTATAGCTGATCTCCAAGAGTGTTGTTTTTTATGAGATGTTGCAACCAACCGCCAAAACTCTTCATGTGTTCATCTCTAATCCAAGAGTCATCCTTTCCAGGGTTGTTGGAGCATAAGATTTTCTTGTGTTCCTCGATATATGGGGCTGCCAAGATAGAATTCTGTAGAACGGTGTAATGTGCTTCGGTGTAAGAATGTCCGTTTCTACATATTATTGATTTCCTTCCTAGAGTACCCTTTCCACTCGCCTCCTCATACCGCGATTGAGGAAGACCAATCAGCTTAAGGTCGGGAACAAAGTCAACACAAAATTCAATGACCTCCTCTGCTCCATAGCCCTTGGAGATGCTTCCTTCGGCCTAGCACGATTCTAACATATTTCTTTAAGATTCCTTGAACCTCTCAAAGGGAAACATATTGTGTAAATACAGGACCGAGAATGGAAATCTCTTCGACTAGGTGAACCAAGAAAGGCGTCATAATGTTGAAGAAGGATGGTGGGAACACCAACTCAAAACTGACAAGACATTGGACCACATCATTCTGTAACCGTGGTAGATCTTCAGGATTGATTATCTTCTGAGAGATTCCATTGAGAAATGCACATAGCATCACAATGGGTACTCGAACATTATCTGGTAGAAGCCCCCTCAATGCAATCGGAAGCATTTGCGTCATAATCACGTGGCAGTCATGAGACTTTAGGTTTTGGAACTTTTTTTCTGCCATATTTATTATCCCCTTTATATTCGACGGGAAGCCAGACGGGACCTTAATACTGCTTAGGCATTCAAAAAATATTTCCTTCTCTTGTTTGGTAAGAGCGTAGCTGGCATGACCTTGAAACCATTCTGGATGCAGGCCATCTGGGTCTTCCATACGTTGATGGTCCTTTCGTGCTTCCGGTGTATCTTTTGTCTGCCCATACACGCCCAAGAAGCCTAGCACGTTCACGCAAAGATTCTTTGTCACATGCATCACATCGATTGCAGAGCGGACCTCTAAGAATTTCCAATATGGTAGCTGCCAAAATATAGATTTCTTCTTCCACATGGGTGCGTGTCCTTCAACGTCTTTCGGAACAGATTTTCCTCCAGGACCCTTTCCAAAGGTTACCAATTGATCCAAATCTTTAACCATATCAAATATATCAGCACCGGTACGCTCCTTAGGCTTCGTCTGGTGACATGCCAGACCGTTGAAATGCTTGCCTTTCTTTATTAAGGGATGCCTGGCCAAAAGAAATGGACGATGCTCATTGTATACATTCTTCTTACAATGTTCCAAATATATACTTCCAGTCTCATCTAAACAGTGTGTGCATGCATTGTATCCCTTGTTTGACTATCCTGAAAGGTTACTAAGAGTAGGCCAATCATTGATTGTTACGAAAAGCAATGCTCGGAGGTTAAATTCTTCATGCTTGTGCTCATCCCACACGCGTATCCCGGGTTCGTGCCACAACTGTAAAAGTTCTTCCACTAATGGCCTTAGGTACACATCAATGTCGTTGACGGGTTGCTTCGGACCTTGGATCAACACTGACATCATAATGAACTTCCGCTTCATGCACAACCAAGGAGGAAGGTTATAGATGCATAGAGTCACGGGCAGTGTCTTGGATCGAGCTCTGCTCCCCAAAGGGATTCATGCCATCTGTACTTAGACCAAACCTTAAACTCCTTGTGTCATCTGCAAAGTCCGGGTACTTTCTATCGATTTTTCTCCATTGCGACCCATCAGCGGGGTGTCTCAACATCCCGTCTGACTTACGTTCCTCTTTATGCCATCGCAACAACTTGGCGTGCTCTTTGTTTCTGAATAAGCGTTTCAACCGTGGTATTATAGGATCATACCACATCACCTTCGCAGGAACCCTCTTCCGGGGGGGCTCGCCCTCAACGTCACTAGGGTCATCTCGTCTAATCTTATACCGAAGTGAAGTGCATACCGGGCATGCATCTAAATTCTCATACTCCTCACCGCGGTAGCGGATGCAGTCATTAGGGCATGCATGTATCTTCTGAACCTCTAAACCTAGAGGGCAGACAACCTTTTTTGCTTCGTATGTAATGGCGGGCAATACATTATCTTTTGGAAGCATGTTCTTCATCATTTTCAGCAACTTTTCAAATGAGGAGTCAGTTATAGCACACTCAGCCTTCCATCGCAGCAATTCCAAGGTGTCTTTGCCCACTTTTCGCACCATTTTCGCAATTTGGGTACAACAACTTTTTGTGATCCTCTAGCATATGATTGAACTTCTCCCTATCCTTTTCAGTTTCACAATCTCTTCGTGCATCGGCAATGGTCTGACCAAGATCATCAGCGGGTTCATCATGTGTCTCTTCTTCATCCTCCCCTTCAAAGATCCCCCATGGAAGTATCTCCGTACTCGGAAACCATGATAGTTGTCATCCTCCTCTTCTTCATTGTCTTCCATTATAACCCCTCTCTCCGTGCTTGGTCCAACAATTATAATCGGGCATGAAGGACTTCAATAGGTGGTCGTGAAGGGTTTTGAGTCGAGTAATCCTTCGATTCCTACATCCATTACATGGATGTAATACAAAACCATTGTGCTTGTTTGCATCAAGAACACGGATGAATTCATGCATGCCATTAATGAACTCGCCAGAAGCGTCGGTCAAGACTGTACATCCATTCCCGACCATCTGCATTATAGTAAAAATATATCAAAAACCATTACACAACATGATAAAATTATTACAAGTTATATTGAGAGCTTCTAGAGCACTAATTTTGAATTTTGAAAAATTTACATGCACCAATTTGTGAATTGGAGAAAACAATCAACATGATAAATGTGGAGTTTTTTATTATTGTTCCATCAGTGAAAACCTCATTCCATTCTAAGCTCTGAAACTCTAAAATTACACATTTCAATTTTCAGTAACTATATGCCTAATCAAAATTTGTTACACATATATATCAAAATCCTTCTAGCTACTTCTAGAACATGCATGCATTTGTTCCATATCTCTATACTTCTAGAGCATTATATAGAGATAAAGTAGCAATAAGAGATGAAAGAATGAAGTTCTAACCTTTTAAAGCTTTGGATTTAGATGTTGCAAACTAAATCTTGACAAATCTTGGGAAAAAAATGGCATGAACTCTCTTGCTTTGTTTGAGAAAAATGTCCACCATATGCTTTAGGGCAGCTGGCCAGGGAGCTGTATATATAGTAATGGACAATTAGTCCCGGGCCGTGATACGACCCGGGACTAATAGTCTACGAAAAATGGCCACCATATGCTCCAGGTTATTAGTCCCGGTCCATATTACGGGCCGGGACTAATACTCTGGTCCGGCCCGGGACTAATGAGTCACTACTAGGAAAACGGCTATAGGTAATCAGCACATCCGTGGCTCACATGGTTGAAGTGCCCCACGGCTAAAACAGGCGTGGCTCACCTGTGGGCAGTGCCCTACTAATAACTAGAACAACCGTGGCGCACATGACTATAGTGCGCCACAGATGTGTGTGGGCCAGGGCCCTGTTGGCCACACGCCAAACATCTGTAGCGCACTACAGTCATGTGCGCCACGGTTGTTAGGGTCATCTGTGGCGCACGTGTGCAGTGCGCCACGCCTAAGCGCATGCCCCTCTGCTCAAACGGCCACAAACTTCGTGGCGCACTCGCCTAGTGCGCCACAGGGACTAGGACATCTGTGGCGATTGCCTAGTGCGCCACAGAAGTTTGTACTCCCTGTGGCGCACTAGGGCCGTGTGCGCGGATGTGTCGATTCTTTTAGGACAGCACTTTATGTGCACATGTGTGCCCACACATCCACCACCCCACACTTCACTTTCCCCTTCTTCTTCCTCCTTAGATCTAGTCGGGATCTTCTCCTTCCCACCTCAATTTCTCCACACATTCACCATTTTTAGCATGTAAAACTTGCTTTGGATGTT
Organism: Avena longiglumis; assembly: GCA_030063025.1. NCBI lineage: Eukaryota > Viridiplantae > Streptophyta > Magnoliopsida > Poales > Poaceae > Avena > Avena longiglumis. Next base: position 474,871,859 of record CP125975.1, on the reverse strand, counting down.
ACATAAGTAATAGAGGAGGTCTCCGGTCTCTCATCTATCCGTCTTCGGTCGACGCGCTCACCTCTCCTTTCCATCTTTCTCGCGATCGGTCTCTCATCTCGGTAAGTTGTCCATGTAAGGATGTGTTCATGTGTATATGGATGATGCATGTGCTCATATGTATGTAGATGATCGATGCTCATGATGTGTGTATGTGTGGAGAGGATCGATGGTCATATGTGTGTGTATATGGAGAGTATCGATGATGCTCATGCATGTGTGTATGAGAGGATAATGATATGTTCATGTGTGTATGGATCGGTCTCTCTCTCTCTTGTGTTTGTATGTGAACAAGTTGCCATTTGTTTTGCCAAAATGTTGATTCATTTCCATTTTGGCAAGACTTTGGCATTTCGCAAAGGTCCTAATTTTAGGATAGGTCATGCCGAAATTTTCTATCGACCATTGCATGCATGCATTCATTATGTGGTTCTAATAGACTTCAAAATTGTACCGTGTACATCGTGCAGGCAAAAATGGTCCGCATAATGAGCGAAGGCATTGTGGCTAGATTTTTGAAATGTGCGACGGCCGACATGATACGAAATAACAAGACAGATATAAGATGTCCGTGCAGAAGATGCAAACTCAAATGGGTGATCGACCCAGATTCCGAGAATCTGCAGGCGCACCTGCTCCGCCATGGTTTCATGGATGGATACACTCCTTGGATAAGCGATGGCGTAGATGATGGAGACGGTGAAGAAGGTGGCCAACATGACGATGATCGTCATCACGGCGAGAACGGGCGAGAGGATGAAGAGTCTCCTGGAGATGGTGAAGGTGCGGAAGGCATCGGGATGATGATGATCTAGATGCGGAGGAGCGATTTACGATGGAACAACGTCGGTGGGTGCGGGACCCTTATGTGCAAGAGCTGCTTCAAGCGGGCATTTAGTAACGCCAGGGCTGCCGCTAGAGAGAAAGCCAAGCTTGTGCAACTTGAGAAAGACGCGGTTACTCCATTGTATGAAGGATGCAGGCCCGATGATACCCGGTTGAATGTAACGCTCAAGGCTATGGAGATGAAGGCAAAGCACAAATTGAGCGACGCAAGCTTCGACGATATGATGGCATTCTGGCATGATCGTCTCCCGGAGGGGAACACATGTCCAACTAGTATCGAGGGTGCCAAGAAAATCGTCTGTCCTCTCGATCTACCGCACATTAGATATCACGTATGCATCAACGATTGCATCATTTATCGGGGCGAGGACGCGGAGAAAACCACATGTTCGGTGTGCGGCGTGAGTCGATACAAGAAAGGGAAGAAAGCACCTCGAAAAGTGGTATGGTACTTTCCTATCACCCCTCGTCTGCAGCGCTATTTCGCGGACCCTAAGGAAGCGAAGCTCATGCGATGGCATGCGGAAAGGAAGAAGCCAGGAGATGATGATGACCCGAAAGGATGAGCTGCCGACGCACCCTTCCGGATGCTAGCGATTGGAAAGCATTGGACCTCGAATTACGATTCGGTGGAGATTCGAGGAACATCAGCTTGGTGCACCGATGGACTCAATCCGTTCGGTAGCAGCACGCACGCACTTGGCCCGTGTTTGTATGGATGTACAACCTCCTCCATGGTTGTGCATGAAGAAGAAGTACATACAAATGAGTATGCTAATTCAAGGGCGAAACAACTGGTACCGACATCAATCTTTATCTCGGGCTGTTGAAAGAGGAGCTAGCCACGTTATGGGAATCGAGCCAATACTTACGACGCCGCACAAGATTATTTCACTATGAGAGCCGCGTTGGTCACTACGGTGCAAGACTATCCAGGTTGCGGGTATATCTCGGGCAGGTTATCCAAGGATTCTGCGATGCGTTAGGTGCATGGATAACACAAGCTATCTCCAACTAGAGAAAGATCCGGGTCATCGAAACCGTGTTCATGGCGCACCGGAGGTGGCTCGGCAAGAATGATCCATGGAGAAAACGTGGAGACCTGTTCGATGGCAAATCGAGACCCGAGGAATCCCGGGCGTAGGAGCAGCGAAGAAGTGGAAGAGTTGCTGAAAAACTGGAAAGATTGTCCTAAGCCTGGAAAGAAGCGAAAGAGGAAGCAACAAGACAAGCCGCTGATGAAGGTATGGAAAACAAGGTCTGTTTTCTGGGAGTTGCCATACTGGAAGTTTCTCCGCACGCCTCATAGCCTCGACATCATGCATATCACGAAAAACGTGTGCGAGAGTCTGGTCGCCACCATAATCAACATGCCAGATAGGACGAAAGATGGTCCGAAAGCAAGGCACGACCTGATATGCTTGGGTATCCAGAAGGAGCTTCACGGAGGACGCACTACTCCTGATGATCAGGAAGATGACGATGATCATGAGTCGGAGATGACACAAGGTCGTCGGAAGGGTAAAAAGTTCAAGAAGAACGAATATTACTGCCCTCCTTCTTGCTTCACTCTAAGCCAGGATGAGATCAAACAGTTTTTCAAGTGCCTTCTAGGAGTCAAATTTCCTTACGCCACGCGGCAAGATAAGCGAATACCTAGACGAGGCGAAGAGGTTCGATGGCATGAAGTCTCACGGTATGCCGTGCTAATGACGTAGGTACTTCCGGTCGCACTAAGAGGGATAATGGACGAGCACGTCCGTGAAACGTTATTTGGCCTATGCAAGTTTTTCGACGTCATCTCTAGGAAGTCGATTGGCTTGAATCAGCTCGGAAGGCTACAGGAGGAGATCGTGGTGATACTATGTGAGCTTGAGGTCTACTTCCCACCCGCATTCTTCGACATTATGGTGCATATGCTGGTCCATGTCGTGGAGGACATCGTACAACTCGGGCCGATGTTCCTCTGCAGCATGATGGCGTTCGAAAGGATGAACGGACACATCAAAGGATACGTTCACAACAGGTCTCGTCCAGATGGAAGCATAGCCAAGGGCTTTCTGGCCGAAGAGTGCATCTCTTTCTGCACGAATTATCTAGACATCGAGAACCCTGTCGGTCTTCCCGTCAATAGACACCTTGGCAAGCTCGACGGATCTGGTCACCGAGAGGGTCGTCGCATACTGCATGCAGACTTCGATTTTCGACGCGTAGACTTTGATCGAGCAAACCTCATCGCGCTACAGCATTTAGAACTGGTCGATCCTTGGGTACAGAAGCACAAAAGGTTAATCGAGAAGAAGTACAGTGACCGGGGCATACAGAGGACGCAGGGAGAAATAATCAAAGAGCACAACTCAGATTTCACGCGTTGGTTTAGGCAGACGCTCCTTGATAATCCCGCGCCGCATTCTTCTAACACGGAAAAGATCATATTCACCTTGTCGCAGGACCGATGCAAAACCTGGTGACCTATCAGCGTATGATATCAACGGCTACACATTCTACACGGAGGAAAAGGACAACATGTGTGATTATCGAACTCAGCGTAACGTCGAATTCTACACCGATGACAACGTGAAGGAAAGATTCTACGGAAGAATCGAGGAGATCCGGGAGCTCGACTCGTGGAGAAAAGGTGCCGATGTTCCGTGTCGATGGGCAAAGAGCGTCGAAGAGAAGACCGGTATTTCACAACCATGGTTATACCCGCAGCCAAATCCAAGGTCACGGTGCAAACGCGTGGCGAAAAATGAACCATGGGTACGGCTACCAAAGTGGACCAATGTTTTTCATTACCGACCCGACAAAGCCTAGCCGTGTTGTCGTGAGGAGAGGAAAAGAAACATCATTGGAATGGATGGAGTCGCCAACGAGCAAGACTTGACCAAGACGGCGATCCAAAGATTGAAGATGACGGCGACTACGATGCGAGAACATACATCACAAGAAGAAAAAGGACAACCCTACCCAAAAAAGGTAGCCCGTTCGAAAGAAGAAACATTAAAGTGCCGGGGCTAAATTATTCAACCGCGACAAAGAAGGGAAAAAAGATTGTAAAACGCTAGCTCAAAAAATATTGTAAAACGCGTCGTCGAAAAAGATTGTAATATTCATGGACAAAGTATTATGAAATTTAGTTATACTTTGAATCATATTTTTGGGCATTTTGGAATATTATTACTTTTGGGCATTTTTGGAATATTTAAAAGTATTTTAAAATCAAAATAAAACTTCTATGGCATATATCACCACTTTTGGGCATTTTTTGGAATATTTAAAAGTATTTTTAAAATCAAAACAAAAAATTGGGGCACCAGGATTCGAACCTAGGTGCTCTCAGGTTTAGAATAGAGTAGTGGGTAACCCGTGGGATAGGCTAGTATAGTTGTTAGCTAGTGGGGCTGTAGTTCTCTTATGCAGTAGTTAGAAGCCGATAGGCGTAGCGCACTAGCCCATAGTGCGCTACAGATATCCGTAGCGCACTATGGCTCAGTGCGCTACGCCTAAGTGGCTTTATCCACACGTGGCGCCCGACCCCCTCTCTCATCCCCATCTCTCCATCTCTCAGCCCGAGTACGATCCGCCGCCGCCGCTCTCGATCCGCCGCCGCTGCGTCTGAGGAGGAGGAGGCCTGCCCGCGCCCGAGGAGGAGGAGGTCCGCCCGTGTCCGAGGAGGAGGTCCGCCCGCGTCTCAGGAGGAGGCCCGTGTCCGAGGAGGAGCAGTCGCCGCGTCTCAGGAGGTGGAGGCCGCCGTCCGCCCGTCGTCGTCCCGCCTGCCGTCCGCCTGCCGAGGTGAGCGTCGCCTCTCCCCTCTCGCCCTCTCTCCCTCTCTCCCTCTCTCTCCCTCTCTCCCCTCTCTCTGCAGGCCATGGTTAGGGTTCTGCTTCATGGTCTGAAAAAGAACTCTCTATGCGATACTCAGCTCTAGTATTATGCAGCCAAGTGTCTATTAGTCTAGCAATCGTGAAGCTTGCTCTTATATACAAGTCAAAAGAACATTATTGTTGACAACGAATTGGCATATCAGTTCAAATTGGCATATTGTTGACAAAAGCTTGTTGTTGGTTCACCTGGGCATGGTCAAACATGACTGTAGCTTGATTTACAAAAGCTTGCTGTTGACAAACATGACTTGTTGACAAAAGCTTGCTGTTGACAAAATTTAGAACTGCAACACGCATCATAACAGTTTAAACATGACTGTAGCTTGATTTACACTTTTAAACAGGCATTATCTATAAATGTATTCCTCTTTCTATTCGTAGTGAAGATTTTTTTGTCTATACCTTTCCTTTTTCCGGTATCCTATCCAGAAGGAAATAAAATACAAATAGAAAGCCACAACAATGTATTGAGTGGAAAGAGTTGGTCTACAAATAATGTAAAAGAGCAAGAACATTGCACACAGCATGTGCTCTCTACCCAAAAAGTGATATAGCAACCTATACTGCAGAATTCTACTTTAGCTACGCATAGAAAGACTGTACCAGTGGAGAAGTATCTGGAGATAGAGTAGGCAGGGGCAGCAGCCCTAGCTCCATTGCTTGAAATCTTGAGGGCATTGGCAGCTGAGCTTGCCCACAGCCTCAGAGCCATTGCAGCTTGAAATCAAAAAAAGGAACTGTTTTTCAGTAGAAAAGATCTTACTACTATATTACTTGGCCATTCAGTTCAGAAAAGTAACAACACTACCATAGCATATATTCAGTTTTGGCAACAGAACTTAGTTTCCAGGGAACCATCAGGCTAAGCTTATTGATTTACTGTTTTGAGTGATAGATACGCATGCTTATGACTAGGTGCTATGATATTAGAATTATCAACTTAGTGATTCCATTATCCTAGCAAGAAAAACCATACTGCAGGACCCGCAGTTATAACTTCTCAGTCCAAATTTTAAGAATAGATCATATGCAATTATAACCAGAGTTAGTAGCTAGGGCCTTCAGAACTGAATTAATCAAACCATTGCATAGGCTCCAGAAGTCCAGATCTTGCAAATAGCCTTCTATTGTCAGCACACACAGCTACAACTATGCAGAAGGGAGGCATGCCTCTGGTAGAACATCAGTTGGGTTGTAGAACATGTATGCTTGGGTTTTAGTTGCTGCTGTTGTATGCTCATATGTGTTATTTTCTTTTTTCAAGAGACCTAGCAGGCTTTAGTTATTTTCTTTCCATCATATGCTTGGTGCCTGGTGAATCCAGATGATAACTGTAAATGCCCATTGCTTGATGTGGCTGGGCATGTTGATGCATTCTTAACCAATGTGTTTTCTACCTAGATTTTATGTCTTTGTCTTTGTTGGCCGATTATCCTATGTGACCAGATTATGTCTTTGCTGTGTTGGCAATTTATTGTTTTCTCTTGGCTATGATGGCCATTTATTGTGTGCTAGCTATGCTGGCCATATATATGAGGTTCTTGTATGAAATGAGTCGATTTTTGCCGGAATGTTGATTAACTTCCGCTTTGGCGCGAAATTAGGCGCTCTAGTTTAAGAAAATTAGCAAAGGTCATGCCGGATTTTTCCGCATTTAACCAATTATTTGTTTTTATTAGTGCAAAGATGTGTGACAACGAGGCTGGATGTTCTAAGCGCATCACCGAAGGAGAACTCAGACCCGAATAAACAATTGACATTCGAGGCGCCCGGCCTAGAAGACGATGAAGAATACCATCCTTCGGAGAGCGAGGATGATGAGATGGAAGACGCGGAGGAAGAAGTCGAAGGAACGGCGGACGATGAAACCACTGATGGCGGCGAGGGCATAGGGAGTGGTAGCAACCCTCCTAAGAAGAATAAGAAGCCGAAGGACCGGCGCCCGAACACGGTCGGCACGGTCAGGGAGGAAATTACCGAAGTGAGCCCATCAGGGGTTCCTTTGGAGCCCGCCCTTGTCGTCAAAGGGTACGGTGGGCAAGTGGCGGCGATCACCCGGACAACCATCTCGATCAACACCGAGAATCTCCGGCATAAAGATAATGGCCACTTGCGCACACTCCTCTTCGAGAAGCTGCACGCCAGATACAAGTTCCCCGCTAAGTATCAGAACACAAATTATCATGGGAACGAAGTAAACAAATCCTCCCTCACAAAGATGAGCACCGCCCTGGCCAGCTGGAGAACCCGGATAAAGAAGAAGATCTATAAAGAAGGCAAAAGTCTCGAGGAGATCCAGAAGATTGACCCGCAGATCACCAAAGATCAGTTCCGGGAGTTCAAGGAGAGGTGTGAATCCGAAAGAGCCCTGGCCAATAGTAATCGGGGAAAGGTGCTGCAGGCGATGAATATAGGTCATCACCATCTCGGATCTGGTGGATCTGAACCGGAGGCCAAATGGAATAAGGAGGACGAAGAGTATAGATCCAAGGGATAGAAAACCCTTTGCGAAATTCGAACCCGGGCAGGTTTGAAACTTCATCAGGGCCCGTTACCATGTGGACCCAAAAACCAAAAAACTCACCGCGGATCCTGCGGTGAAGGAATTCGAGGAAATTGTGGTAAGTATAATCTAATTACCGCGGAGCAACACGATTGCAATCGAATCGATGATCTAAATGATTCACCATTACTTCTCGCAGGAGGAGGAAATTGTTGCTAGTCATGGATCCTGTGGTTCCTCATCCTGTGGGTCGACGGCCACCCGGTGGGATAACCCTTTAACAGGCGATGAACGGGCCAAGAAAATAGAGCCGCGATTACGAAGAAGCCGTCGTCGGCCGTCTGTCCGCCTCGGGGTAAGAATTGGGTGGATCATTTTGGTCCACCGAGGACGCATGTGGCGCCGTCGGGAAGGAGCGAGGAGGAAAACCGAGAGGTTCAAGAACTTAAGGCACAAGTGGCGCGGATCCCGCAGATCGTCCAAGACAACCTGGCAATCACCCTCACGTCCTTCCTGCCTACCTTGGTGGAGTCAATAGCGAACTGGAGTGCGGGTGGTCGAGTAGGGCCGTGCCCGATTCCAAGCATGGTCAGCAGCCACTCGAACAACGCGGCGCCGACGAATCAGGCGAACTACGTGTTCGTGACTCCGCCCGCTAGCACCGCGGCGGCGCAAGTGTTGGTGACTCCCCCTGCCATCACCGCGACGCCGGAGTACATGTTGGTGCCCCCCTGCCATCATCGCGGCGGCACCGGATCTCCAAGCACCCGTCGGTAGGGAGAATACACCGGCGGCCAGCACCGCGCCATCAAGCAGCCCTTCCGTCTCTTGCACGCCCGTCGCCGTATGCGGTGCATCGACATTAGCCGATCTCGACGCCATCACGGTAAACAAATTGCTTTAATTACCGCCTTTCATGCCATCTATATATTAGTCTTGTGGCATCTCGCTCTGACGACGCCGTACATGTTTTCTGCAGACGGATGTTCCTTGCACTCTCTTATGCTACGTGAACAACGAGCTGAGGGATGTTGCCAAGGGTACCATCGTTCAACCCTTGCGATCGCGTTCCACTCAAAGTCGATGCGGATAGCATGCATGTGGTTAAAATTAGTCGGTGCTAAGGGGCTGCGACGACTGGAACCTACCATTCAACCCCTGTGAGCGGATGAAGAAGAGCCGTCTGTCCTCAGAAGTTGCTTCGGCTTGTTCTTGCTATGGACAAAGAGCATGATCCGTTTGGGGACGGCGGGGGCCATCACGCCACAGACAACAGCACCGCCTGTCGTGCCAGCGACAAGCGGTGGCAAGGCCCCCTTACCGCCCTCACCGTCACCTCCACGCGGTGGGTCGGATGATCATGTTGATGATATGCACATGGCGCAGGATCCGGCCGAGGACGAAGAAGACTGGAATGATCACTTCTTCAGCACTCAGTTTGGCAACGAAGAAGACCTAGCTGGTGGCCCCACAGAGAAAGCCACTATCACCAAGCGTCTGTTTGGTTCTCAGGAGACGCCTCCAGCTTGCACCTTTACAGAGCCAGCTAATACAACCAACCGCCCCTTTATACTAAGCCCTGACACACTACATAGGGCGTCCGATGCTCAGATTGCGGTGCCTGCCCGCTCTCCAAAAGGAAAAAGGGCAGGAAAAGAAAATCTAGCATCTCGAGCCAGCCGGTGGCGTCAACAACTGCGAATCGGATCAGGTTTCGGGACGGGCCACCAAGACCCGAGGGAATTATGTGGAGGATTCATGTGGCGGGTGAGCCCATGCTACCTAAGAATTTGCGGAAGCTCGCCAGTTCGAATCGCAGAGTGTGCATGACGGGCGTCTTGACGATAGAGACGCCTTCTATCGAAGAAAGATCCCTCGCACCCGGTATTCGTGGTTAAGGTGCCACCAGGCTTGGGCTTCGTCGACACTGCCCCCGCAGATCTGTTCTTCCTGCGGTTCGAGGACATCTTCAATATGTTCCACCTATACCCGCTGCACTATACCATGGTCCGTCTCTTTTCTCACCGCCACGCAGATCATTAGAGAGAACACACCGGGCATCGCTATAGTGGACCCCTACTACATGCGTGACGGCTACTTGGGTTCCCCCGCCGAACGACGTATCGTGGCCTCGTACCTAAAAAGAATCCTCGTGGCGAACAAGACATAGGAATACATTCTCGTGCCTTACTTTCCCGAGTAAGTCGTTATTCAGTCGCCATCGTCGATTGGCTTTATTAGATCATCATCATTCTTTTTTCAACACATTCCATTTGAATTTTTTGCGCAGAGATGAACACTGCACGCTCATCTCCTTATCGCCGAAGCATTCCCACGCCACGTATTTCGACTCGGGGAGTCTAGAAAAGAAGAAAAACTACGACAAGATCAAGGAAGTTCTGGATGATGCTCTCACTGGCTTTGCCTCGACGGAAGGCACCAGCTTCGTGCGTAAGAAGGTCAAGTTCGGCAGGCACGTCTTCAACCACGTAATGAGTTCCCCATTGAAGCAGTAGGAAAACAAGAAGAAGGAAGCCTACTACGCACTCCATCACATGAGGCGTTCCTACTTGACCATGAGAATTCTCGCTGCGGATCATCTCAAGCGTGGGCGAAGCAAAGGCCAAGATCAATGATTCGGATATTAGACAAGAGATGTATCGCATCCAGCAGCGATTTGGGGCAATCATTTTCGTGATGTCATGACTTGGGGATCTTCTACGGAGGAAATATCCCGAACCGTGACATAGAAAATCGCCTAGAGATGCAGGGTGACTATAGGAAGTTCATGACGAGACAGTATGCCTCCTGCTCCCCTAAGCCGAGAAGGCTTGATGTTGGCCTAGTTGTAGTTGCAAACTATAGATGACCTTTGTGTGTGTGTGTGTGACAAGTGTACTTATCTTATTAGGTTTATGAATCACCGCTTACTTATTTTGCTTATTATTATTATATATCAATCAATGCTTGGTTTTTTGCTTACTCTTTGGTTTTTGCTTACTCTTTGGTTCTCGGACGACAAGTGTGAGTTATTTTTGTCTTTTTCGAGGATATGCCGATGATTCAAATGTCGTGGCACAATATAGATGTGAATGTGCTATGACGGGATTGTTAGCCTTGTGATATGCACAAGTCCGTGAATTGTGCATCCTACTTGGCTAACAATTCCCGTCATAGCATATTCCTGTGTCCAACGACCTAGCTAGTTATATATGAGGCATTCTTTTCGAGTTATTTTTGTCTTTTTCGAGAATATGCCGATGATTGAAATGTCGTGGCACAATATATATGTGAATGTGCTATGACGGGATTGTTAGCCTTGTGATATGCACAAGTCCAGGAATTGTGCATCCTACTTGGCTAACAGTCCCGTCATAGCATATTCCTGTGTACAAAATGACCTAGCTAGTTATATATGAGGCATTCTTTTCGAGTTATTTTTGTCTTTTTCGAGAATATGCCGATGATTGAAATGTCGTGGCACAATATATATGTGAATGTGCTATGACGGGATTGTTAGCCTTGTGATATGCACAAGTCCAGGAATTGTGCATCCTACTTGGCTAACAGTCCCGTCATAGCATATTCCTGTGTCCAACAACCTAGTTATATATGAGGCATGCTTTTTGAGTTTGCTCTTTTTGATTTAAGAGTACTTTCTATAAGTGTATCTTCATATGCGACTTTAATTATACATGTTTTTCAATCACCGGTTAGTTATTATTGTCAACTTGTAGATGACGTGGTACGTCGTACAAGGGACGGGTTCGAGTCTACGATGATTGGGAAGACTGCGGAGACAGTGCACCGTTTCAGCAATAGCTACAAAGGGTACAACACTATGGCGGAGCGGAAGCTAGATACACGCGCTATCTAGCAAGAGTTAGGACAAGGAACCGGATGAAGACCTACACCTTCGCTAGGCGGTGATCATGCTTATCTTCTTTGGTTATTTATCCGCGTTTGTGTCTAGCTAGCTAGTTTAGATGTCTCGCGAGCTTCCGAGCTCTAACTTGTTCGATCGACACATGTATTCGCATGTCACCAACTACTACTTTGTAACATGATCAAAACAATGTAACTTAGACTATGTATTCATGTATGAGACTTATCTATATGTATTTGTTTCAATCTTGTTTTTCATATTGAGTATTTATATATATAATTGTATATCTTGTATCTGTGTGTATATCTGCTGTAATATTGTATATAATCTGTATTGCATATAATCTGGCTTGGAAATTAAAAAAAAACAAAAAATACATCTGTGGCGCACATGGTCTACCTTCTGTGGCGCACTACACCTAAAGCGCACCATGGATGTTTAGTGGCGCACTAGGTAGTGCGCCACAGAAGATCCAAGGGGTAGCGCACCATGCCAAACTTCTGTGGCGCACTAGGTGCGCTCGCCTATCTCTACACAACCGCGGGCGCGATGCGCCACGGCTGAGATAGCAGAAAGGCCCGTGGCGCACTGCAGGTGCGCCACAGATGATGGTTTCAGGTGCGCCACTAAAGGCCGTTTTCCTAGTAGTGAGTATGTCCTTTTCTAGCCGTTGGGGGCCTCACGGACCGGGACTAGTGCTAGCACTAGTCGCGGTTCGTGACGGGCCGGGACTGCTGGGCTTCCAGTGATCAAATGGAAGATGGTTTTTCCAGTAGTGAATGTGAAAGTTGGCTTGATGACTCGGTTCCACTTGTCATGGGCATGGAGATATTATTCCAACTTACACAGATTCGTCTAAAGAGTTTAGCGAGTCAGATTGACCCACATTGAGGTACAACGAACAAGTTGTCATTTATATATCTCAATCAATGTAATCCTTAGACCCGAGGTTATTGCATAGTTCGAGTTGAGGATCACCGACTTAGGTTCTATCAAACGCTGATCCGTAACTGGGAAGTTATAAAGGCAGAGTTCGGGTCGACTAAGAATCAAGCTGCGTGATGTGAATAACCAAGATGGGATTTTGCCCCTCCACTTGGAGAGATATTCTCTGGGCCCTCTCGGATGATATGATTCGGAAAGCATGGCCATGCACGACTCGGTTAAGTGTTAACCGAGGCGATCGACTAAGAGTTAGTCAGGTGAATCACTTATATCGGATCGAGAAGAGAGTCGGACTATTAATATTTAAGGGATGAAAAATATTCGCCTATAGTCTGACAAGGCATATCGTGAGGCAAAAGGGACTCGGACGTAAGTCACATTGGATAGGCAAGTCGTCATGACTCATTGGTACTTGGGAGTCGGCACGTTCTGCTAGGAGCCGCTACCGACTGATCGATTAAGAGTCAGACTCTAATCGTGTCCAAGTAGCCATGAGCCTGTGGGGTCACACACTTATGAAGGGGAGCAAGTTCGGATTGGATCTGAACCGGAAATCTGGTTGGGTTGGACGCGAGCCGGATTAGGACTGAGTCAGTGAGTCGGACTCACGGGGACTGGTATTATATGGGTTTTGGTGAATGGGCCATAAAAGTGAAGCCCACGTTCACTCCCTATATATAGTGGAGCACCGTAACCTAGAAGGGTTAATCGTTGTTCGGTTAGGTCATTCCATGTGTTGGAAACCGTAGCTCCACAGCAGTCCTACCATCGTAACAAACCTAGCAGTTCGCCGCCGGTGCTCCTCCTTGTACGTGTGGATACCAGCAGAGGTGCTATACGATCAGCACCAGGACGATCGGAACGCAAAGGACTGCACTGCATCAACTGAAGCGCTTCATCAGTAATCCGCAACTGCGTGTCTAGTGGTAAACCTCGTGGCCTTCTACCTCAGCTAGATATTGGGATCACCACATTAGAGGAACAAGTTTTGTTTTATCTCTACGTGGCCCAACAGACTCAGCTTACCTGCCTATATATAAGATTCAGATTAGTTTTTGACTGAGCTTATTTATGATTCGGATTAGCCTATGACTCAGCTTACCAGCCTATTTATGATCCGGATTAGTTTTTGACTCAGCTTATTTATGATTTGGATTAGCCTATGACTCAGCTTATCAGCCTATTTATGACTCGGATTAGTTTTTAACTCAGCTTATTTATGATTCAGATTAGCCTATGACTCAGCTTACCAGCCTATTTATGATTCAGATTAGTTTTTGAATCAGCTTATTTATGATTCGGATTAGCCTATGACTCAGATTACCAACCCGTTTATGATTTGGATTAGTTTATAACTCATCTTATTTATGATTCAGATTAGTTTTTGACTCAGCTTACCAGCTTATCTTTGATTCAGACTAACATTTGATTCAGCTTTCCAGGGTATGTTATAACTCGGATTTTTATTTTGACTCAGCTTATCAGCTTATCTTTGATTCAGATTAGAGTTTGATTCAGCTTGTCAGTTTATGTTATGATTCATATTGATATTTAACTCAACTTGCCAGGTTATCTTATATCTCGGATGGCTATTTGACAGCATATCATATCACAAATTTATATCTCAGATTTACATCTCGAATCACATCTCTTGGCGATTAGCCCTATTATCATATTCCAAAACTTTATCTCGGATCTATATCACGGATCCATATCAAAGGAAATTTTCCATCATCTCATCAAATCAAGTTATATCTCGGCAAAAAGATGATTCGGATTTGAGTCATATAACTCGGATTTTGAGTCAGATGACTCGTATTTGAGACATAAGTCAAATTTGAGCAATATAACTCGGATGTAACAACAGATAATTCGGATTTGGAATTAGATGACTCGGATTTGAGTCATATAACTCGGATTTTGAGTCAGATGACTTAGATTTGAGACATAGGTCAAATTTGAGTAAAATAACTCAAATTTGGAATCAGATGACTCAGATTTGAGTCATATAACTCGGATTTTGAGTCAGATGACTCAGATTTGAGACATAAGTCAAATTTGAGTAAAATAACTCGAATTTGGAATCATATGACTCGGATTTGAGTCATATAACACGGATTTTGAGTCAGATGACTCAGATTTGAGACATATGTCAAATTTGAGTAAAATAACTCAGATTTGGAATCAGATGCCTCGGATTTGAGTCATATAACTCCGATTTTGAGTCAGATGACTCAGATTTGAGACATAAGTAAAATTTGAGTAAAATAACTCGGATTTGGAATCAGATGACTCGGACTTGAGTCGTATACCTCGGATTTTGAATCAGATTGACTCAGATTTGAGGCATAAGTCAAATTTGAGTAAAATAACTCGGATTTAGAAACAGATGACCTAGATTTTGAGTCAGATGACTCAGATTTGAGACATAAGTCGAATTTGAGTAAAATAACTCGGATTTGGAATCAGATGACTCGAATTTGAGTCATATACCTCGGATTTTGAGTCAGATGACTCAGATTTGAGACATAAGTCAAAATTGAGTAAAATAACTCGGATTAGGAAACAGATGACTCGTATTTGAGTCATACAACTAATATTTGAGACATAAGTCAAAATTGAGTAAAATAACTTAGATTTGGAATCAAATAACTCAGATTTTGAGTCACATGACTCAGATTTAAGACATAAGTCAAATTTGAGTAGAATAACTCGAAAAAGAAAAGAGACGACTCAGATTTGAGTCATATAACTCAGATTTGGAATCAGATGACTCAAATTTGCGTCATATAACTTGAACTTTGAGTCGGATTTGAAGCATAAGTTGAATTAGAAATATTCAACCCGAATGAGATAACTCGAATTATAACTTACCCAAAGGGGTTATAAGACCAGAGCCAAAGAAGGACAGAAGTCAAAACTTTCCCAAAGGGGTTATAAGACCAGTTCCCAAGAAGGCCAGAAGTCAAAACTTCCCCAAAGGGGTTATAAGACCAGTACCCAAGAAGGCCAGAAGTCATAACTTTCCCAAAAGGGTTATAAGACTAGTGCCCAAGAAGGCCAAAAGTCATAACTTTCCCAAAAGGGTTATAAGACCAGTGCCCAAGAAGGCCAGAAGTCATAACTTTCCCAAAGGGGTTATAGACCAGAGCCAAAGAAGGCCAGAAGTCAAAACTTACCCAAAGGGGTTATAAGACCAGAGGCAAAGAAGGCCAGAAGTCAAAACTTTCCCAAAGGGGTTATAAGACTAGTGCCCAAGAAGGCCAGAAGTCAAAACTTCCCCAAAGGGGTTATAAGACCAGAGCCCAAGAAGGCGAGAAGTTCTAACATACCCAAAGAGGATAAAAAGACATGTACCCATGAAGACAAGGTATCAAAAAATTACCCAAAAGGGCTATGTGATAAAGAAATATTTAACCAAGAAATTATAAGTCGAAAGACAACTCTGGGAACAATTAATTATATAGCCTATGTGCGACTCTACAAATCCCACATAGCCTCGGGGACTAATGTCGGGGATATGACCCCGGATACCCAAGAGTTGGGTTATAAGTAAGCCAAAAAGAGACATGTATGCGATAAGGATATTCAATATGAGTATGGAAGTTAAATAAAAAAGGATAAAGGAAAAAAGGTCACCGGGCCGAATTAGACTTAATTTGGCCTAAAGATACACAACAAGGAACGAATGTGGCCTGATCGGGCCGAATCAGGAGCGACCTGATCGAATTACCTCTCTTGGGCCGAACTCAGTCATTCTGGCCCACTATGTACCAGCTCCACACCTCCCCCACGCTCGACGAAACTCCTCTTCCCGCCAGCATGCTCCACGCCACGACGCTCTCCCGACGAATTGGCTGCATCGCCCCGACGTCGCCTTCTCCAGCGTCACCCGGATGGGCCGGCAAGGAGAACGCTCGGCCCACCGCGGGATTCTCTCCGTGGCACCTCACCAGCGCACTGCCCAGCCCCGGGTGGGCCGACCTCGGTCACCACGGCCCACCAAGGAACACCAGCTCTTCTCGCCACCAGCAAACTTCGCCATCCCAACCGCCTCTCTCGGGTGGGCCGACCTTGGTCACCTTGGCCCACCGCGGGTTCTCCCCTTCAGGACGGATGAGCTCCACCCCGGCTGGGACGCTTCATAACCCGGCTAGGTCGTGGGTAGACTCGGCACAGAGGAAGTTTGACCCGGATTAGGCCCAATATCCCCCAGGCCAAATTGACCCTCTGCCAGGCCGAATTACCACTGACTCTAGGACATATGGGCCGAGTTATAATGACCCAGACTCCCTCTTATTCACGTCCAGATGTATCCTCGACATCTATAGTAACTCTCCATCAAGCCAAGACAAGCTCTGCAGGTATCGTGCCTGTCCAGCTCAGACTGGCACATGGCATAAGGAATATGCCCATGGCATCTAAGAGGAAGTTAGGGAATATTCTTGGCATCTCCAGAGATGCCAAGGCATATGCTGAGCATCTCCAGGAGATGCCAGGAATATGTTGTCTAGATGCCAATCTTAGGGAACAAGACTTGTCCCCTGGGCTCCCCTTATAAGGAGCACCAGGGGGGTCGTTCCCAGGGAGACCCCCGAAGGTCTCCTCTCCTCTCTACTCGCTAGGATCTCTATCTCTTTTCCTCCTCCCCTCTCAAAGAGAGATCTAGATAGAGGCATAGGAAATACAGCTCAAGGAGCAACATTGTAGCAACAAGTATGGCAAATTATATGAGATTAGATGGGAGGAAAGAAGTGAGATATCAACATGAGAGCCTCTACCCGAGATATATGGTATTTCTGTTTGTTCTTATGAGTGCGGTCTTCACTGCATCATCCCTTCCCGGATTCCTCCACGTCCATCGGCCTCAACTTTAGCCTACCCATGGCATATGCCGTGATACCACCACGACAATATCTCATAGTCGAAATGTGAAGCAATGGCTAGAATGATCCGTATAGATTTAAGCATCCCTACGGGCAAGAAAGTCTCGTCGTAGTCAACTCCTTGAACTTGTCTAAAACATTTTGCAACAAGTCAAGATTTATGGATGTGAACATTTCCATCCATATCAATCTTCTTCTTATAGATCCATTTGCACTTGATGGCTTTAAAACCATCAGGCAGGTCAACCAAGTTCCAAACTTGATTGTATCCCATGGAATCTATATCAGATCTCATGGCGATCAGCCATTTATTAGAGTATGGGTCCACCATCGCTTTTGCATAGGTCGCAGGCTCATCATTGTCTAACAATAATAATTCCCGCGTTTCGTGGAGCCTCGCCGACCTTCATGGTTGTGGTGCCTCTATTGCCACGAGTTCCTCAATTTGTTCTTCTATAATAGCATCACTCGTAGAAGCATCCCCGACTAGCTCATCTTGACCTTCTTCAAGGTGGACCAACCTTCCACTCGTTCCCTTTGTGAGAAACTCTTTGTCTAGAAAAACACCGCTACGAGCGACAAACACTTTGCCCTCTTCTCGGTTGTAGAAGTAATACCCTAAGGTTTCCCTCGGATATCCCACGAAGATGCACTTATCCGATTTGGGTGTTATCTTGTCCGACTAAAGTCTCTTGACAAATGCATCACAACCCCAAATGTTTACAAAATCAAACTGGTATTCTTTCCAGTCCACATCTCATATGGTGTCTTAACTAAGGATTTAGATGGTACCCTGTTAAGTGTGAAAGCTGATGTTTCTAGATCGTAACCCCAAATGATAATGGTAAATCCGAGTGGCTCATCATCAATCTAACCATGTCCAACAAAGTTCGAGTGCACAGTTCAGAGACCCCGTTCCTTTGAGGCATTCCGAGCGGCGTGAGTTGTGGAACAATTCCGCAACTCTTAAGATGATTGCTAAATTCGTGACTCAAATATTTACCTCCACGACCAGATCGCAAGGCCATTATTTCTTGCCATGTTGATTCTCTAATTCACTCTGAAACTTCTTGAACTTTTTCAAAAGTTTCAGACTTATGCTTCATCAAGTAGACATAACCATATCTACTGAAATCATCAGTGAAAGTAATGAAGTAATGATATCATCCTCTGGTTGTCATGCTCATTGGTCCACATACATTAGTATGTATGAGTTCCAACAAGTCTGTCGCTCTCTCGGGAAAACCCGAAAAAGGCGATGTGGTCATCTTTCCAAGTAAACAAGCCTGGCATGTCTCGTATGATTCAAAATCAAACGAAGTTAGAAGACCATCATCATGGAGCTTCTTCATGCACTTTTCACGTATATGCCCCAAACAACAATGTCATAAATAGGTAGGACTCAAATCATTAGGCCAAAGCCTTTTAGCACTAACATTGTGATATGTCGTAAACATATCTATAATTTTTGATGTTCCATGCTTGTTTAGGATCCACTTTTCTATGCTTTGTCTACACTTTGAGGTATTTTTTCTACATTTTCTGGGACTAACCTATTAACAAGATGCCGCAGTGCCAGTTGCCTGTTTTCTACTGTTTTTGGTTTCAGAAAATCTAGTAAGGAAATATTCTCGGAATTGGACGGGACAAAAGCTAAAGTCAATATTTCACCGGAACAAACACAGAGACCGAAGGAGAGATAGAAGGGAGTCACAGGGTGGCCGCACTCCCCCCAGGCACGGGACCACCCTAGGTCATGCCTAGGAAGGGTGTGGGGCCCTGGCGCCCTCCTGCCTTTCCTCTTCGCCTATATAAGCCCCCTATGCCAAAACCCTAAACAACCGATCAGATCTCCACGGAACAGTCTGTAGCCGCCGCCACCATCATCCCTAGATCGGGGGGATCTGAAACTCTTCTCGGCACCTTTCTAGAGGGGAGAGATCATCCCGGAGGCCTTCTTCATCACCATGCCAGCCTCTGGTATGATGCGTGAGTAGTTCACCCTTGGACTATGGGTCCATATAGTAGCTAGATGGTTGTTTCTCCTCCTTTGTTCTATCATGTTTAGATCTTGTGAGCTCCGTTCATGATCAAGATCATCTATTTGTAATCATACATGTTGTGTTTGCGGGGATCCGATGGATATTGATATTACTATGTCAGATTGCTTATTGATTTTACCATGTCTTATTGATTATTGATTCTATCATGTCTGTGTTGTTTAAGATCTTGCATGCTCTTGGTGACCCACAAGTATAGGGGGTGTATCGTAGTACTTTTGATAAATAGGAGTGTCGATCCCAACGAGGAGCAGAAGGTGATGAGTACTTCTAACGGGAGCAAACAACATCTTTATACGGAGCATGGTACTTATTCCACTTCTTCTTGGGAATTTCTATGTAAGAGGCAAAGGCCTTAAAACAGTTGGCCATACTTTGGGAATCAAGACCAAACTCATTGCTAATATCACGGAAGTCATCAGTTCCCATAAAAGATTTAATGCATTCATAATCATAATTTATACCTGACTTTCTTCCTTTGCCATTCTATCAAGCTTCAGTGTTATCTTGAATACAGTCTAAGAGATCCCATTTATCTTCTTCCTTGATACGTGTGAATGATCCAGCACAAGAAGCATCTAGTAAATATTTATCATGAAGAGGAATCCTAGCATAAAAGTTATTGAGAATAATATTGTTAAGGAGTTCATGAATAGGACATTTAAGCATTAGTAACTTCAGTCCCCCCAAGCTTGAGCTGTACTCTCTCCATCAAGAGGCTAAAAGTTATATATAAGATTTATATCCTTATGAATCTCACTGTGAGGATAAAATTTAGAGTAAAAGAGAGATGACATCTCCTCCCATTCCATGGATTGTCCATTCTTCAGCAGCTTATACCATTTGTCGTGGTGTGGAACACGGCAGAGCCATCGGGGATAGCAAAGAAGGGACACACAGATGCATTCGGTGGCTCACGCAACGGGTTAGGCACGATACATTGCAAACACAGGGACGTACCCATGTTCGGGGCCCTCTTGGTGAGGTAACACCCCTACTCTTGCAAGATGAACTATGTGTGGGAGCTTGGTGCTTAGTACAGATGCTCCTTGAGCTGTTTCTCTAGCTGCTATCGAAGGCTAGAGGAAGATGGGAAATTTATGCCAACACTTCTATCCTTCTATCGTTGCCTACCTAGAACCCTGGCTCTGCCCTCCTTTATATACTGGTCTGGGGGCAGATTACAGATCGGGTCCTAGGGTTTACTGTTTGGATATGGGTTTATAGGGCAGGGCCGGCTGCAGGGCCCAGCCGGTGGGCCAGGACCCAGTCTGCCCTTCTTTTAGCGTCATCCTTCTCTTTAGCGGTCACCCGGGCTTACTTTGGGGCGTCACCCCTGCTTTAACGGTCTCCCGGACTGATTTCGCCAGTCCCGCCGACCGTCTCGCTTTATCTTCGTCGGGTAGCGCTGGTCATGACGGCATGCCAGCTTCCTTGATGACGAGGGAGAGCCAGAAGCGTACCCCGCACGGAGCGTCAGCCCTTCCGTGCTCTCCATCGAATCCGAGGTGAGACGGGTGGGAATGGCCACCCGGCCGGTTCTTCTGGCCACCGGCTAGACGGGCTAGCCGGGGAAGTTATAAGCCCAGCCTGGCTTGCTTGTCAGTTGGCTAGAGTTGTCTTCCCTGTAGGCCAGGCGGCCTGCATCTTCTGGAGCCGACCTACTTATGCCTGGCTTTCCCCACCCGGGGGTTATCCCCCCAACACTAGTTCCCGAGTACGTATGGGCATGGCCGGTGGGCAAGATC
This sequence comes from Avena longiglumis, assembly GCA_030063025.1. Taxonomy (NCBI): domain Eukaryota; kingdom Viridiplantae; phylum Streptophyta; class Magnoliopsida; order Poales; family Poaceae; genus Avena; species Avena longiglumis. The sequence continues at coordinate 474,851,059 of CP125975.1, read as the reverse complement.
TTCCGTGCTCCTTCCTGTCCTGAGAGGGTTGCTTTATTTTCTCTGGCTGCGGCTTTTGCTTTCCAGCTGGAATTAACCGGCTGCGGAATCGATGGCCGTCAACTGGGTGTAAACAGCGAAGGCAGGTACCGGCTGGCGTAGCTGAAGATGAAACGTTTGGCCGGATGACGTCGTTGATGTCGTCACCCACGACTATGGCTCTGGCGCACATCGCGTCAGTTTGACTTCCACGTCGCCGCGTCAGTTTTTGGCAACTGCGCATGCAAACTTGCCGCAACGTTTCCTCGGGGCAAGTGAGCACGCCTCGTCTCCTGCTAATGCCCGGGGATCTTCTATGGCAGTTACGACGGCGCAGAGGATCTGGAGCAAAAACATCGTGCGGCTGTGGTTCCGTGATGTCATGCGTCGCGCAGAAGCCTAAGGGCAACAATGCCATTTGCGGGGATAAATAGAGCTCTGAGGGGGATCGGTTCCCACACTTGTCCATCCTCCGGCTCATCTTCCCCTCGTGCCCCAGTGTTCCTTGTTCTTGAACGCCCTCTCCTTGTCGCCGCCGGCCACTTTCTTTCCGTCCACCATGGCCTCCGCCTCTTTTGAGATGCCGCCGGAGCAACGCGGCAGCTGGTGCGGGTCCTTCGTGACCGACGAGCTCATAAACAAGTACCGGCGGGGGAGGTTTCTTCCCTCGTCGTTACTTGTGAAGCACCGGCTTGCACCGGAGGGGGAGCGGGTGCCGAACCCTTGGTCGGGGGAGCGCGTCGTCTTCCTCGCGCATTTCGCCCGCGGCTTCGGCCTCCCTGTCAGTCCTTTCCTCCTCCAGCTCTTTCTCTTCTTCGACCTCCAGCTTCATCACTTGGGTGCCAACGTCATGGCACAACTGTCGCATCATGCGGCCTGCTGTGAGTCATATCTTGGGGTGTTGCCCGAGGTGGCGAATTTCTCAAGTTCTTCCACTTCAAGGCCCAGAACATCACCAAGGGTGGCTTGCTGACGCGGACGGGCTGTTGCGCCGTCTACCCGCGGTCCTCCTTGCCGATGCCGCGGTTCGAGCTCCCCGACACCTTCAAGCTGTGGCAACGCTCATATTTCTATGTCAGCAATGCCACGGAGATCGACTGGATCTGCCTTCCACCCTTCGCCGACGTGCCCTCGATGCAGAAGGGCTGGACGACAAAGGGCATGGGCACGGTGGCGGACCTCGACCGGATGGCCACCTGGCTGGAGACGATGGTGGATACGGAGAGGCTCACCGCCCGGGACATCACCTTGTCGTGGATGGTGCGTCACGTGCTTCCGCTGCAGAAGTGGTCGCACAAGATGTGCCACCTTTTGACCGCCAACAATCCAACGAGGACATCGCGGAAGGATGTGCCCTACCAGGACCTGCGGAACTGGGTCTCCATGATCTCCAGGTTCCGCATCGAGGCCAACTGGTCATACTCCTGCTCCCCGTACCATCGCGGCCGCCTGCCGCCTCGGGTAAGTTTTTCTCTGGTTGTTTTGCGTCTCACTTCTTGTTATTGCTAGCTTTCCTTGTGTGCCTTATGTCCCCCTTTTTGATTAGTTGTTCATGGCACAGCTATCTGAGGTTGGCATGGGTGACTTCCCTCTTTCGTCCTTCTTGGAGGACAGGAAACCGAAGAAGTACGCCCAGACGGAACCCGAAGGGTTTCCCGTCCGGGCGGGCGACGGCCCCTCGGATCCTCATGATAGGTTGCTAACCGTAGCTTTTTCTTTCTCCTTTGTTTTTGAGGTTGTGGTTTTTACTCTTTGCTTGTGCCGCAGTCGATGTCACCGACGAGGAGGGTGCCCGAAAGAAACCCGCGGCGAGAGCCCGGGGGAAGAGGGCGGCACCTGTTGCCGCTCCCGCTCCAGTTGAGACGAAAAAGACGTGCCGAGGGCGTCAGGTTGTTGCTCCACCGTCCGTCGCTAGGTTAGTATCTCTTTTTCCATTGCTTGTTGCTCTAGGGTTTTGTCGGTTCCTCCTTTGATTCTTTGTTCCGCGCAGCGAGGCCATGTCGCTTGGCGATGGTGGTGCCACTGTCATTGCTCATCTGCCTCTTCCGCCAGTTGAAGAGGTGGCGAGGTCGCCGGCTGCATCCACGCCGGCTGCAGCTGGCCCGCCGCCATCGGTGCCATCTCGCCTGTGCGCCTATTGATGGGGATATGCTCACGGGTATACCCAGCAGACGTTCCGATCGCCTGTGTGCCTGCGAGTGGGCCTGTGGAACGACGACTGGATCAAGACCTGGCGTGGACTCAAGCGACTAGAAGATGAAGGACCAGAAGCGTAGATAGGCCTAGTCGGATTAGGTTAAACGATCGCTGAAACCTTAACTGATTCGGTTGAGATCTGTAAACCCTAGGGGGGTGAGTCTATATAAACCTCCCTAGAGGGCGCGTAGACGATACGTTCCATCATACACCCAAGCGACTTGCTGCCTAGCCGCCGAGCTCGCCGCATTATACTCTCACCATAATACAATCTAGCAGGAGTAGGTCTTTACCCTCCGGGGGGCCGAACCTGGGTAAATCCTTGTGTCACCGCCCTTATCTCGCACCGCAGATGGCTGGCCGCCCTTGCCCAATGTTCTACTACTCACTGCCGATTGCAGCATCTGCCGTGGTCATTCCCACGACAGTGGCGCCCACCGTGGGGCCTGGCCGGTCTGGCCGGTGTTCTGAGGCGAGATCCAATCTACCCATCAATGAGTCGATCGCCACCGGCCGCATGATAGCGATCGGCGAGATGCTCCAAATCTTGCCGAGCAGCTACGTCCCGGCGGCGCGACCCGTCACGCATAGCATGATCCTGCCAGTCGGCACGATCAACCTCTTCGTTGGCCTCACCGACGTCATCGTCTCGGAGGAATCGGCTCGCATCCGCGAGTCGCCGCCACGCGACCGGCTCTCTGAGATTTAGGTCCGCACGATCCACCGCCTCGCCTCCGAGTACGACTCAGCCCACAGCAACGTGGCCGAAACCACCGCAGCCACGGAAGACGCGGCCCTCAACGACGATGCCGAATCGGCGACCCTGGCGTCACTCACCGGATCCATTATCGCCGCGTCGCCAGCAGGATCCATTACCCAGGTCTCCAACGTTAGAGACTTCGAGGATCCCTCCATCCTTGGGATCTTCGACTTCGACTCCGGGTCGGAGAACTCTGCCGACCTCCGTGACGGAACCGGCCGCCACGCTGCAACCTACATGGCGACTGGCGCCGACCCACCGGAGGATCCATTCTCCACTCTGATCCCTCCCAATGCAATAGCAACGGAGGTCGAGGAACTCCTCCTGAAGCTGGCGGAAGCAGTTCGCAAGGAACAAGCCGAGCACGAAAAATTTCGCCTCGAGCAGGTGACGGCGCAGGAGCTGTCGCGCTACCATCAGCTCCGAATCAGGTCGCGCCTGAACCCCACCGTCCAGGGGCGCGCCCTGAACTTCGATGATGAGAGCGACCCGGCCCGCATGGCCGAGCACGCGATCTGCGAGAACACGCCGCAAGGAGGAAGCGCTCGGACCCCACCAGGGTCAACAGCCAACGGCGCCCCACCACCACCCAACCGCACACCACCCAGGGACCAGTCGAAGATCGTGGTCTCCTCACGGGAGCGAGATGCGAACGGCCTACCGCTGTTCTCCACCCCGATGGACAACCTCGTCGCGGGCCGAGCAGCAGTCGACAACATCGCGGCCACCGGTGACGGCGCCCTACAGATCCGGTACGCCAAGGCCTTGCTCGCAAAAGCGGTCGAGCAATAAGACGCATGCGTAGACTCATAGGGTCGGATGTACTGGCGTTCATCGGGCAGCAGAGCGGCCTCAAGCGGCCGTCCCATGGCGGCAAACACCCTCAATTGCCCGCCACCCGAACCACTGCAGCTCCAACACCGACCCGCGAACGCGGCACTCTCCACCAAACGACCCCCGGCTGGCGACCAACTTCGTCGCCGCCAACGGTCAGCCCGTTGACGCCTGCACCCACATCATCAACAACCAGAGCTGGCGCGCACGCCAGCCCTATGACCTACGACATACCCTAAACAACCGCCGCGACGGCGAGCCGAGGGGGTCGGTAAGCCAACTCGGGCCCCAGTGCTTCAGACCGATGATCCGAGGCGAAAGATACCCGGCGAACTTCAAAGCGTCGAAGGAAATAGAGAAGTACGACCCCTCGTACGATCCCTCTGTGTGGCTGGATACCTACATCATGGCAATGGGGATCGCCGGCCACACCGATCTACTAGCCGCCCGCTACCTTCCCCTGATGATGGAGGGGGTGTGCAGGCAGTGGATCAACACTCTCCCCGCGGATAGCATCGACTCCTGGGAAGAGATGCGCGATGCCTTCGTCAGGCACTTCGAGGGTTCATACACCCGCGCCACCACCATCGAGGACCCGGAACGATGCGTCCAGGAACCTCGCGAGTCGACTCGCAGCTGGGTCCAACGGTGGAAAGAACTGTGGTACAACGCGGTCGGTATCCACCCATACACCGCAATCCACTGCTTCAAGACCTCGTGCCCCTACGAGCCCCTGGTCGCCAAGCTCAAACGAGCATACCGCACACTCGACAACATACCGAATCTCCTGGAGATCGCCAAAAGATACGCGAAGGAAGACCCAAACCAAGAAACTGACGACGAGTCGGGAGGACAACGCCGCACGAGCGGCAACGACAACGGACGACAATCCGATCTACGCTATAGCAACACTCGCCTCACCGGCAAGCGCCGCAGTGACTGGCGAGTCGACTTCGTCGCCAACGCTGGATACGCGCAGCGCGAGCCCAAGAGCTTCCGCCGCGATGGGGGCAACGCCGCGACAGCGGCAACTACAAGGCTAAGCCAAGGTTCAACCCCGCGGCCCTTCTTAACCAACCTTGTGTATTCCACAGCAGGGAAGGAAAACCCGCTACGCACACGACCGTCGACTGCCACTCCCTCAAGGAGATCGAGAAGGCACGGCGAGCGCAGGAAGACCCCGACAACAACCCGCCAAACGGCGGAAAATTCGGCAGCGTGGCCGGCTCGCTCCACACCTTCACAGGCTTCAACACGAAGCGCGAGAAGAAGGTCATCGCCCGCGCCGTCACCGTCAACACGGTGGCCCAGGTGGACGTCCCCCAGTTCCTCAACTGGTCTAAGAAACCAATCACTTGGAGCCGCCAGGACCACTCGCCATGAATCGAGTACACAGGCCAAGTCGCCCTGGTGGTCAAGACCAAGGTGGGAGACTACTGGCTCCCCAAGACATTGATGGACGGTGGTAGCTCCATCAACATCCTGGCACTGACACCTTCAGCGATCGCGCTCCAATGATGGTCGAGACGACCTACACTATGTTCCACGGCATCGTCCCCGGTCGGAAGGCGTACCCGATCGGCAAGGTCACGCTGCCAGTCACCTTCGGCACACCGGCAAACTTCCGCACCGAGCGGATCGTCTTCGAGCTGGTGCCCTTTGATGGCCCCTACCACTGCGTCTTGGGGCGCCGGGCGTTCACCAAGTTCATGGCGGCGCCCCACTACGCGTACAACGCGATGAAGCTCCCCGGACCGTGCGGCGTCATCACAATCCACGGCGACCCCGACATGGCTGCTGAGTGCGAGGCCAAAGGAGCTGGACTCGCCGACGCCGTCATCGCGGCAGAGGCCAACAACGACGACGAGCTCGCCAAGTACGCGAGCGGGGTTAACAACGACGACCCCACCATACTCAAGAAGCCCAATGCGGAGGGCGGTAACACCTCAGCCTTCGAGGCAACGACGCATACCCGCACCGTCGAGCTGGTCCTAGGCGACTCTTGCCAGATGGTGACGATCGGGACGAGCATGAGCCCAGCATAGGAAGGCGCGCTCATCGAGTTCCTCCGTGAGAACAGGGACATCTTCGCATGGAAGCCCTCTGACATGCCTGGTGTCCCTAGGCAACTCGCTGAGCACAAACTCAACGCCGACCCCAAAGTGCGACCCGTCAAGCAGTCGTTGCGGCTCTTCAATGAAGAGCGCCGCCGAGCAATCGCCGAGGAAGTGCAGCGTCTACTCACTGCAGGCTTCATCCGGCCAATCAAGTACTCCAAGTGGCTGGCAAACCCAGTTCTGGTCGAGAAGAAAAATGGGACCTGGAGGATGTGTATCGATTACACAAACTTAAACAGCGCCTGCCCGAAGGAGCAATTCGTCCTCCCGCGGATCGACCAAATCATCGATTCAACCGCGGGCTCGGAGTCGTTATGTTTCCTCGACGCCTACTCTGGGTACAACCAGATCAAAATGGCCGTTGAGGACGAAGAGAAGACGGCGTTCATCACGCCTTTCGGAGCCTTCTACTACACTGAAGGGAATATGCCCTGAGAGGCAATAATAAATTGTTTATTATGTGTATTCCAAGTATATGATAGATGTTTATTTTGCATGCTATAATTGTATTAATACGGAAACGTTAATACATGTGTGTTTAATAAACAAAATGTAAAGTTCCTAGTTAAGCCTCTCATAAACTAGCTCGTTGATTAACAAGATGATCAAGGTTTCGATCATGGACATTGGATGTTGTTAATAACGGGATCACAACATTAGTGTAATGATGTGATGAACATTCATCCAAGTATAGCATTACGATCAAAGTCATTGAGTTTATATTGCTATAACAACTTACGAAGTGATCCTAATCCTTAGACCATGAGATCATGTCAATCACTAACACCTAAGAGTTTCTTGATAACATCAAACGTCACACCGTAATGGGGTGATTATAAAGATGGGTTCGAACTAATAAAGTGTTATGTTGAGGCTCATGGATCAAGAGTGGAATTTGTTCATCCCGATGACGGATAGATATACTGGGCCTCTCGGTGATATCACATTGATTAGCTTGCAAGCAAGTGATTTGATCACTAGAATGTTATATCACGGAACGAGAAAAGAGTGCATGTCGTAACGAGATCAAACTAGGTATGGAGATACCGATGATCGAATCTCGACATGTAATATATCGTGAGACAAAGGGATTAAGATACTAGCGTAAAAGGTTCCGACGATCACAAGAAAGTCATCGTTGAATGTGTGGAGTCGATGGGTCTCGATCCTGCTTCTGATTATTGATCCGAGAGGGGTCTCGATCATGTCCGCATTATTCGCGAACCGTAGGGTGACACACTTAAGAGACACCGACATCCATTTGGAGCAAAAGTTTCATGCCGAAAAGAATAACAAGCGCAGGAATTTATTTCACTAGATACCGAAACGGGTTTTCGGGTGAAATTGCATAAAGTGGTTATGCATGTGAAATAGAATTCTAGCAAGGGGTTATTTGTGAATGTTTGTCATTAAAGTAATTGACAAAATTCTGAATAAAATAAAAGAGTTTTATTTAATGAGAGTTTGCATTAAATTTGGTGGAAATTTAATGGGAATTTGAGTGGGTTTTTGAGTGGACTTTTGAAGGGTCATTTTGTGAGTGGAGTGTCCACCCACATGATGAGGGAGGGCAAGGCAGCCCCATGCGCCGGCCACCCCCTTGGGGTTCCCCCCCCTCCTCCTATAAAAGGAGCCCCTCCTCTCACTTCTCACTCACACCTCCTCGTGAAGGATCTCTCTCCCCCTCTAGAATTTATTCCCCATGGTCTCGGACTAGCGAGATACATGTTCCCGTGGCTTTTCGCAAGAAAGAGTTGTGCTTCCGCTGCATCGCTGGAGCGAGGAGGCGGAGGTTGCTCGGTGCCTCAACGTGTGCGAAAGCACGGATGCGCTGATTTGGCGCTAGGACTTCCTCTCGATCTTGAGATCGGCAAGAGATCGTCTACATCAACCACGAGTTTGGACTCGTTAAACTTTGTCGGTCTTCAAGGGTATGTTCTCACGGATATACATCCGCCCGTTGTTTGTATCTAGTATAAATAGATCTTGGTATATAGTTCACATCGTAGGAAAATTTTTGTTTTCTATGCGAACCCTTCAAAGGGTATCGAGCGGATTTATGCGTAGATACTTTACACGGTAGTACACATATGAGTATGTGGGCGATGATGATCATGTTGTTGCTCCTCTTGTGATTTTGGATATTGGTGGCATAGTGGGATGAAGCGTCCGACAAACTTTACATGTCCTCGCACATGAGACCTGTTCCACGCTTGACATGCAACTAGTTTGCATAAGTGGCTAGCGGGTGTCTCTCCTACTATAGTCAATATCTATTTTGTTGAGCGAGTTGTCGACAATTTGATTATCCTTGTGGTTCATGTTCAGAGGTAAGAACGGTTCTATCTCGAAGCCCTCACCACGTAAAACTTGCAATGGATAAATTAGAGGCGCCTAGTTTAGATTGTTGCTGGGCTAGTGTTATGATATGGTAGTGTTGTAAGTAGAAGTATGAGATGATACTCTTACACACACATAGCGTGTAAAACCCATAGATTGTGGATTTACACATATAGGTATGATAGTGATCATACCACGATGCACATGATAGAGATCATCCAAGGGAACCATATAATTTCACTATTAAACATATGATGTTTGATTGCATCTTATATTGCTTGTTTAGCGCTTTGTTAAGCATAATAAGATGATCCCTCATTTTAAATATCAAGATAAGAATGTGTTCTCCTTTAGTATGCACCGATTATGTTTTCGCTCCAAGACATCACGTGATGATCGGGTGTACTTGGATCCTCGACCATACTGGTGTAAGACAGTTACACACAAAAATACTAAGGTTCTAACTTGGCATGTACGTATGCATACATGGCCTCGAACACAGACCAAAGGTTAAGCATGAGTCATATAGTTGATATGATGCCCATTTGATGCTCGCCTTTGAAGCTATACCGACTCACGTGATGATCGGACTTGGTGTAGTGGATTTGGTTCATGTAATCACCAAAAGGACACGAGGATGTCGCTTTGAGTGGGAGTTCATTCGTAATATAGATTAGTTGAACTCAATCTATCATACACTTAGTCTAAACTTTACAAATTCTGTTGTAGATGGCACCACCGCTTTTAATTTCAATGCGTTCATGGAGAAAGAGAAACTAGCAACGAACGGTAGCAACTTTACCGAATGGGCCATGAATTTGAGGATTCTCCTCTCACGCACAAAGCAATATGTGCTAGAAGCGCTAGGCCCCCACCTTTTACGATGCCCCGACGAGGAGAAGAATGTCTATCGACTCGTCAGAGGACCACAACTTAGTTCATTGCGGCATATTGTATGGGCTAGAGCCGAACTTCAAAGCGTTTCAAAACGGCAATGCTTTTGATACAATGGGTGAGTTGAAAATGATTTTCGACACACATGTCAGAGAGAGCTACAATGCTTGTAAAAGTTCTTTAGTGCATGATGGAAGAGAACAGCCCGTTAGTGAGCATGTACTCAAGATGTCGTTACGCCGATAAGCTTGTGTCCTTGGGAATAACGATTCCCATTGACTTAGGCATCCATCGTGTTCTCAAGTCGCCACCTAGCTATAAGAGCTTCGTGATGAACTATAATATGCAAGGCATGAAGAAGTCTCCCGAGCTTCACAATGCTTAAAACCGCAGTGGAGATCAAAAGGAACATCAAGTGTTGATGATCAATAGGAACACTGGTTTCAAGAAAGACAAGAAGGGAAAACGGAAGGGAAGTAAGGGCAAGCCCGTTGCTACCTGAAAAGAAACCCCGAGTTGGACCTAAGTCCGATACCGAAAAGTGCTACTATTGTAAGGGATCGCCATCGAAGCGCAATCGCCCCAAGTATCCGCGCATAAGAAGGCCGGCAAGGCAAACAAAGGTATATATGATATACATGTTATTGATGTGTACTTGACTAGTGCTCGCAGAGCACCTGGTATTTGATACCGTTCAGTTGCTAATATTTGTAACTCGAATCGTGGTCGAATAAAGCGACCGCTAGCAAGGGTGAGGTCAAGATGCGTGTCGGCAATGGATCAAACGTTGATGTGATCGCCGTCGAACGCTACCTCTCCACTTACCGTCGGGATTAGTTATAAACTTAAATAATCGTTATTTGGTGCCTGACCGAGCATGAACATTGTATCTGGATCATGTTTGATGCAAAGTGGTTTTCATTCAAATCGAGAACAATGGTTGTTCCATTTATATGAATGAAATATTTTATGGTCATGCACCAATGTTGAATGGTTTATTTCTGGATCTCGATGATAATGTTACACATATTCATAATATTGATGCTAAAAGGATTAAACTTAGTGATGATATATCCGATATATGTGGTAATCGCTTCTAGGTCACATTGGCATTAAACGATGAAGAAGCTCCATTCGGATGGACTTTTAGAATCACTTGATTATGAATCATTTGATACATGTGAGCCATGCCTTATGGGCAAGATGACTAGAACGCCGCTTTCGGTTCAATGGAACGGGCGACGATTTATTGGAAATCATACATTCGATGTATGTGGTCCAATGAGTGTGTCGCCGAGGTGGATATCGTTATTTTGTTACTTTCACGGATGATTTGAGTAGATACGGTTATATCTACTTGATGAAACACAAGTCTGAAACCTTTGAAAAGTTCAAGGAATTTCTAATGAAGTGGAAAATCATCGTAATAGAAAGATCAAATTTCTACGGTCCGACCGTGGAGGTGAGTATCTAAGTTACGAGTTTAGCACTCACATGAAAGAGTGTGGAATTGTTTCACAACTCACACCGCCGGAACACCACAAATGAAATGGTGTGTCGGAACGTCAGAATCGTACTTTATTAGATATGGTTCGATCTATGATGTCTCCGACGGACTTGCCGTTGTCATTTTGGGGTTATGCACTAGAAACCGCTGCATTCACTTTAAATCGGGCACCATCTAAACCGCTGAAACGACACCGTATGAATTGTGGTTTGGAAACAAACCTAAGCTGTCATTTCTAAAGTTTGGGGTTATGTTTATGTGAAGAAACTTCAACCGGATAAACTCGAACCCAAAGCGGAAAATTGCGTCTTCATAGGATACCCTAAAGAAACTATTGGGTATTCCTTCTATCACAGATCCGAGGCAAGGTTTTTGTTGTTAAGAATGGATCCTTTCTAGAGAAAGAGTTTCTCGCGAAAGGTGTGAGTAGTCGGAAGGTAGAACTCAAGAGGTTATGGAACCTTCTCTTCAAAGTATGGCGAGTAGCGCAGACCGAAGTCGTTCCGGAGTTGGCTCCACCTGTTGAAGAAGGAACTAATGATAATGATCATGAAACTCCGAAGAGAGTACTACCGAACCTCGCAGTCAAACAGACGCTGCAGCGTCCCGAGTCAGACGGAAATCCTGTCATAAATTTCATGGTTGATGAAAATAATGACCTGCGACGTATGAAGAAGCGATGATGAGCCCGGATTCCAACAAATGGTTAGAAGCCATGAAATCCGAGATGGAATCCATGTATGAAAATCAAGTTTGGAACTTGGTGGATTACCTCACACCGAAAGGCCGTGGAGAACAAATGGATTTTCAAAAGGAAAACTGATGTCGATGGTAATGTGACCATCTATAAAGCTCGACTTGTCGCAAAGGGGTTTCGACAAATTCAAGGAGTTGACTACGATGAGACTTTCTCTCCGTAGCGATGCTAAAGTCGTTAGGATTATGTTAGCAATTGCTGCATATTTCGATTATGAAATATGGCGATGGATGTCAAAACCGCTTCTCAATGGTAATATTGAAGAAGAGTTGTATATGATACAACCAAAGGGTTTTGTCGATCCTAAGGATGCTAACAAGGTGTGCAAGCTTCAGCGATCCATCTATGGATTGAAGCAAGCATCACAGTTGGAATCTCCGCTTTGATGAGGTGATCAAAGAGTTTGGATTTATCCAAACTTATGGAGAAGCTTGTATTTACAAGAAAGTGAGTGGGAGCAATGTGGCATTTCGATACTATATGTGGATGACATATTATTGATCGAATGATATAGAACTTTTAAACAGTGTTAAAAGTTATCTAAACAACAAATTTTCAATGAAGGACCTAGGTGAAGCATCTTACATATTAGGCATAAAGATCTATAGAGATAGATCTAGGCGCCTAATAGGGCTATCGCAAAGTACATACCTTGATAAGATTTTAAAGAAGTTTAAAATGGACGGAAGTAAGAAGGGGTTCTTACCTATGTTGCAACGCAAGACATTGAGTAAGACTCAAAGTCCGCTTCATGAAGAAAGAGAGATAATGGACAAAGTCCCTATGCTTCACCCATAGGCTCTATAATGTACGCCATGCTATGTACAAGACCGGATGTGGCACACGCTATTAGTTTGACTAGTAGGTACCAATCGGATCCAGGTTCGGAACACTGGATAGCGGTCAAGAATATCCTTAAGTACTTGAGAAGAACTAAAGATATGTTTCTTGTATACGGAGGTGAAGAAGAGCTCGTCGCTAAGTGTTATGTCGACGCTTAGCTTTGACAATCGATCCGGATGACTCTAAGTCTCAATCCGGATACGTATTTCATGAATGGCGGTTAGTTGGAGGAGCTCCAAACAACCTGTGGTAGCGGGATCAACAACGGAGGCCGAATATGTTGCTGCTTCGGAAGCGGCTCAGGAAGCAGTTTGGATGAAGGAGTTCATATCCGAACTAGGAGTTGTGGCAAGCGCGTTGGACCCAATGGTGATCTATTGTGACAACAATGGTGCCATTGCCAATGCCAAAGAGCCAAGGTCTCACAAGCATTCCAAGCATATTAAGCGCCGTTTCACTCCATCCGCGAGCATGTCAAGGATGGAGATATAAAGATTTAGAAGTACATACGGATCTCAATGTAGCGGATCCGTTGACTAAAACTCTCCCTAGAGCAAAACATGATCAACACCGTAACTCAATGGGTGTTAGATATATCACTATGTAACTAGATTATTGTCTCTAGTGCAAGTGGGAGATCAAGGAATATGCCCGAGAGGCAATAATAAATTGTTTATTATGTGTATTCCAAGTATATGATAGATGTTTATTTTGCATGCTATAATTGTATTAATACGGAAACGTTAATACATGTGTGTTTAATAAACAAATGTAAAGTTCCTAGTTAAGCCTCTCTCATAAACTAGCTCGTTGATTAACAAGATGATCAAGGTTTCGATCATGGACATTGGATGTTGTTAATAACGGGATCACAACATTAGTGTAATGATGTGATGAACATTCATCCGAAGTATAGCATTACGATCAAAGTCATTGAGTTTATATTGCTATAACAACTTACGAAGTGATCCTAATCCTTAGACCATGAGATCATGTCAATCACTAACACCTAAGAGTTTCTTGATAACATCAAACGTCACACCGTAATGGTGATTATAAAGATGGGTTCAGAACTAATAAAGTGTTATGTTGAGGCTCATGGATCAAGAGTGGAATTTGTTCATCCCGATCGGATAGATATACTCTGGGCCCTCTCGGTGATATCACATTGATTAGCTTGCAAGCAAGTGATTTGATCACTAGAATGTTATATCACGGGAACGAGAAAAGAGTGCATGTCGAACGAGATCAAACTAGGTATGGAGATACCGATGATCGAATCTCGGACATGTAATATATCGTGAGACAAAGGGATTAAGATACTAGCGTAAAAGGTTCCGACGATCACAAGAAAGTCATCGTTGAATGTGTGGAGTCAAGATGGGTCTCCGGATCCCGCTTCGATTATTGATCCGAGGGGTCTCGATCATGTCCGCATTATTCACGAACCGTAGGGTGACACACTTAAGAGACACCGACATCCAATTGGAGCAAAAGTTTCATGCCGAAGAATAAACAAGCGCAGGAATTTATTTCACTAGATACCAAACGGGTTTCGGGTGAAATTGCATAAAGTGGTTATGCATGTGAAATAGAATTCTAGCAAGGGGTTATTTGTGAATGTTTGTCATTAAAGTAATTGACAAAATTCTGAATAAAATAAAAGAGTTTTATTTAATGAGAGTTTGCATTAAATTTGGTGGAAATTTAATGGGATTTTTGAGTGGGATTTTGAGTGGACTTTTGAAGGGTCATTTTGTGAGTGGAGTGTCCACCCACATGATGAGGGGAGGGCAAGGGGGCAGCCCCATGCGCCGGCCACCCCCTTGGGGTTCCCCCTCCTCCTATAAAAGGAGCCCCTCCTCTCACTTCTCACTCACACCTCCTCGTGCAGGATCTCTCTCCCCCTCTAGAATTTATCCCCCATGGTCTCGGACTAGCGAGATACATGTTCCCGTGGCTTTTCGGCAAGAAAGAGTTGTGCTTCCTGCATCGCTGGAGCGAGGAGGCGGAGGTTGCTCGGTGCCTCGAACGTGTGCGAGCACGGATGCTTGCTGATTTGCGACGCTAGGACTTCCTCTCGATCTTGAGATCGGCAAGAGATCGTCTACATCAACCACGAGTTTGGACTCGTTAAACTTTGTCGGTCTTCAAGGGTATGTTCTCTACGGATATACATCCGCCCGTTGTTTGTATCTAGTATAAATAGATCTTGGTATATAGTTCACATCGTAGGAAAATTTTTGTTTTCTATGCTGCGAACCCTTCATACACTGCCATGACCTTCGGCCTCAAGAACGCCGGGGCAACCTACCAGCGGTGCATGCAGGAGTGCCTTGCGAGCCAAGTTGGCCGCAATATCCACGTCTACATCGATGACGTGGTGGTAAATTCCGCTCTCCAGAGCGACCTACTCGCCGACCTGGCAGAAACACTCGCCAACATGCGGAAATACAAGATAAAGCTAAACCCAGGCAAATGCACCTTCGGTGTGCCGGCTGGGCAGCTACTGGGGTACGTCGTCTCCAAGCGCGGGATCGAGGCGAACCCCACCAAGATCGACACGATCGATCGACTCGGCAAACCCGAGTGCCTGCGCGACGTCCAGAAGCTGGCCGGGCGAGTCGCGGCTCTCAGTCGCTTCATCCCCCGATTGGGTGAAAAGGCGATACTCCTCTACCGCCTGATGCGCAAGAATCCCACCTTCCAGTGGGACAAGGAGGCGAATGATGCGCTCTGCGACCTGAAGATGGTGCTACTCGCAGCACCGCTACACGCTGCTCCCGTCGACAAGGAACCCATGCTGGTCTATGTCACGGCTTCCGAGCGCGTCAAGACTGGCCATGGTCGTCGAGCGACGGAGGAGGAAAGGCGCCCGTCGCGACGATGTACTACATCGGAAGTCCTCACCGAGTCCCGACAGCGCTACCCGCAATACCAGAAACTGGTATACGCGGTCTTCAGAGCACAGCGGCGACTGCCACACTACTTCCAGGAGCACCCGATAACGGTCGTCTCCTCAACACCGTTGCAGGACATCATCCGCAACCGTGAGGCGACCGGGAGAGTCGCCAAGTGGGCCGTCGAGCTCGGCGTCCACAACATCAAGTACGAGCCGCGCAAAGCGATCAAGTCGCAGGCTCTCGCGGACTTCATTGCCGACTGGGAGGAGGCCAAGCAGCTAGAAAAGATGCCATACCTCCATTACTGGAGTTTACACTTCGACGGCTCCAAGAGTGCGGACGGTGCAGGAGCAGGGATCGTGCTAACCTCTCCGAAGGGCGACAAGCTACGCTACGTCCTCTGCCTCGACTTCACCCCCTGCACCAACAACATGGCCGAGTACGAGGCACTACTCCACGGCATGCGAGCTGCCAAGAAGATGAATGTCAACCGCCTACGCTTCTACGGAGACTCCGACCTCGTCGCTGGGCAAGTCGCTAGCACCTGCGACGCCGTCTCCCCCACCATGGCGGCATACCGCCAAGCAGTGGACAAGCTAGGCGGACACTTCGCAGGATACTTCATCGAGTGGATTGATAGGCGGAAGAACGAGGAGGCCTACGCACTCTCTCGTATCGGCTCGGCTCGACTCGCACCACCTGACGGCGTCTTCCTCGACACCATCACCAAGCCTTCCGTCTCCCCCCAAGGGAGATCGACATCAGAGTCCTGCTGCAACCAGAGGCAGCACTGGTCGCACTCATCGCCGAGCCCGATGACTGGACTACGCCGTACATCGCCTACCTGGAGGGAGGCACCTTGCCAGCAGACGAAGCAGACGCCTGGATGATAGCACGCCGCTGCAAATCCTTCGTCATCATCGACGGCGAGCTCCACAAGTGCAGCGTGACCGGTGTGTTCCAATGCAGCGTCCAACCCGCTGAAGGACGCAAAATCCTCCACGACATCCACTCTGGCGACTGCGTCCACCACGCCGGCGCCCGCTCTCTGGTAGCAAAGGCTATGCGACACGGTTTCTACTGGCCCACCGCACACGCAGACGCTGTCGACATTGTCCAGCGGTGCGCCGGGTGCCGTAATCGCCAACCGGACCACGCGTCGAGCTCGGCGCTCAAGACAATCCCCATCACCTGGCTGTTCGCCGTGTGGGGTATGGACATGGTAGGCCCTTTCAAGAAGGCCCCCTCCGGCTTCACCCACCTCCTAGTTGAAGTCGACAAATTCACAAAATGGGTGGAGGCCAAGCCAGTTCGGAAAGGCGATCGGAAGACCGCCACCAAGTTCCTATGCGAGCTCATCGATCGCTACGGGTTCCCAAACAGCATCATCACGGACAACGGCACCAACTTCGCCAAAGGAGCCATGGCCGAGTTCTGCGAGGAACACCACATTCGACTCGACCTCGCCTCAGTCGCTCACCAGGAGTCCAACGGCCAGGCGGAACGAGCCAACCAGAGCATCCTCCATGGCCTAAAGCCACGGCTCCAAGTACCGCTCGAGCGCACCGCCGGGTGCTGGGTCGAGGAGCTACCCTCCGTCATCTGGGGCATCCGCACCTCCGTCAACAGGTCGACAGGGTTCACCCCCTTCTTCATGGTGTATGGCGCCGATGCAGTCATGCCCACCGACCTAGAGCACGACTCGCCCGAGGTGGTCAACTACACGGAGGCCGCAAATGAACTGGAACGTCAGGATGGAGTCGACCAACTCGACGAGGCACGCGACCTAGCTCGCTCCCGCACCGCCATCTACCAGCAAGGGCTCCGCCGCTACCACAGCCGGCGAGTAAGAACTCACACTTTCCAGGAAGGTGATCTGGTGCTACGCCTCATCCAGGACAAGAAGGGCATCACAAGCTCTCCCCCCCTTGGGAGAGACCATTCTCCATCGGGCGAGTCCTTGGCAACGACGCCTACTATCTCACCGACGTCCGAGGAGACGGGAAACTCGACGTTAAGCGACCGTGGAATGTAAACCTCCTACGGAAGTTCTACTCCTAGAACTCCCTACATGTACTCTCCACCTGCTATGAAATAAAATAGATTGGTTACCGCAAATTGCGTCTACTCTCCGTGTCTTGTGCCACTCGCACTCGTAATAACAGCGTTAAGCTAATCGCAGAAGTCAACCTCTGGTACAGCGACCGGCACGGCCAAGTAGTGCGTTCTGAGGGCACTGGGTTACCCCAGGACTCGTAACGTCCACGAAAAACGCCAACCCGGAGCCCCATTGGAGTCGCCTAGATCGACTGGCTTACCGAGCCAAGGCAACTGCCCTCGCTCCTCACAGCGACTAAGGTCCTCTGCATCCTCGGCACAGCAACTCGAACGGCCAAGTACCACGCTCGGGGACTGACGACCGGTCAAGCACGAGCAACCAGGGAAAAACGCCAAGTACAAGAGCGTGCCCAGGACTCGCCACGCGACTGATCCTTCGGGTCAGGCAGGAGTGATGCGCTTACTCTGTCGCGCTCAGTCCTCACCTACCCTAGAGCTGCGATTAGAACCACCAAGTACCACGCTCGGGGACTCGGCCACCCGACCTCGTTCGCGCAAGTGAAAACGGTCAAGTAAAGAGCACCCATGGGAGTCGCCCTGCGATTGTCCCTCCGAGCTCGGGCGAGTCGACCTCAATAGCAAAACAACTGACAAAACATTCAAAGCCACAAACACATAACAAACAAGGTAAACCCCATAAAAAGGGCGGACGCACTCGGGGACTCGCCCAATCAGCATCCAAAATCACGAAACAATGCACAAAATAACACGAAGTTTCATTACAATAGAACAAAGTCAGTCAAAAATACAAGATGATTCCAATGGCTAATTGTTATTAACGCCCTAGGGCACAATGCTTCTACTCCGCAGGTTTTGACGGCGACTCGCCGCCACCCCTACGGTTGCGAATGAAGGGCGTGTACGGGTTCGACAGGTACGTTGTCAACTTACCCGCCATCGCTGCACGGAACGACTACTCGACCTTGAAGTCCCGATGCTTTGGCTCAGGATCGTTGGGGGCGACGGTCGTCTCCTGATAGGGGAGGAGGTTGCCCATCGCCCAAACGCGATCGGAATACACCGCGGCCCGGTCCGTCAGCTTCAGCACCTCGGCAATCTCCACAGAGCCAGTTGACGAGGGGTAGCCACTCGTCACATCGTCAAGGTCGAAGTCCTCCGGGAAGTGGGCAAGCCCAAGGCCGAGAGCCGTCGACGCCCCATGCCGGAAGGCCGACCGCGTCATGAATTCGACGACTGACGGCGCCTTCTCCAGATAACGCCATACTTCGAGGAGGTCGTTGGGAATCACTTCCGTGGGCGATATCTCCTGAAGATATGCTCGAATGCAAGTCGCGGACAACGCAGCCGAGTCGACCAGAGTGGTCACACACTGCCGCGCGTCATACGACTGCGCCTCCTCCGATCTGTCAATAATCCGACCTGGGGATAGAAGTCGGCAGTGAGTACAACAACGATTCCACAATGCAGCTATTACAGGCAGAGGAAAAAGGAAGAAAAGCTTACCAATAAGCGGACGACAGAGGCCCGTGATGAAGCTTTGAAGCGAGGAGAAGTCGTTCTGCAGCCCAACAACGAGTGCGTCCGACACCTTCCGTTCTTCAGCGACAGCAGTGATGGCAGCTTTCGCTCGTCCCTCCGCCGAGCTCGCCTCCTCCTTCGCTTACTTGAGCTCGCGCTCCAGGTTAGCAATCCGTTTCTCGGCCGCACTCAGTGAAGTTTGAGCTGCCGTCAGGTCACCCACCGGGACAAGGCCCCGGCGGACTTCCTCCGCCTCGGCCACAACAGCCTGCAGCCCCTTGTTCGTCTCCTGGACGGCAAGAAGTTCCTTCTCCATGCGACACTTTGCTGCAAGCCGGTCGGCCGATTCGTGTTGCAGGCCCTGTGCACAAATCAAATCATCAACAACATCAAAAATCCTAAGTGCCCACCTACTGAAATCCAGCGACTAGGCACTCGAGGACTGGAGGTCAAAAATCCTAAGTGCCCACCCGCTGAAATTCAGCGACTAGGCACTCGGGGATTGGAGATAAAAAATCCTAAGTGCCCACCCGCTGAAATCCAGCGACTAGACACTCGGGGACTGGAGGCTACAAAAAACACTAAAAGAATCCGACCACTGAAATTCAGTGGGCCGATCCTCGGGGACTGGACATACCTGGATGGCTGCGCCCAGCATGCCGTGGAGCTCTACCGCGTCCACAGACGCAAGCTGGACTGGAGTGTGTCAGCGACGCTGCTCGACCTCCGTCTCAGCGACCCCAGGCGTCTGGCTCGTCGGCGCTGCGCCACTCGCTGCGGCCGCTTTGGCCATGAAGCGGGGGAAGGTCGCAGCGGATGCCCCAGCGCCACTAGGAGCCGGCTCGGCCACTCCGGGCGAGGAAACAGCCTCCTTGGTCTTCGAGGCCACCTCCGCCGCAGTCGGAGGATCGCTTGAAGCAGCTGCCATGTCGTCAGAGACCGTGACGACATCGTCGCCTTTCGCCTTCTTAGCACTGTGTGCGGGAGCAGCGACTTCATCAGCTTTCCTCTTCCGCGAGGGGTCCTCCTCGGCGACGACTGGCGGAACCTTTTCCACGGAAGGATTGCCGATCTTTTTAACTCCAGTCCTGTGAAACAACGATATGATCAAAATTGTCCGATTACAACGGAAGGCAAGCAGATGAACAAGACTTACTTGGCGACTGGTATGAACCGCAGACCCGTGCGGATGCTGGCCGGCTTCTCCAGCTCGGGGCCCAGCTTCCGAATGAGGCCCATCTCAAACACGTCGTGTGCCCAAGACACAAAGGGCCTCTTCGAAGATGAGGCCGCGGCAGGAGCCTCCGTGATGACATCTGCAGGAGCTTTCCTGGGAGGCGAAGCTGCTGCGGCTAGAATAGCCCCCAACCCAGAGACTGGGGCGAATGGGGGTGGAAGCGACGCCAGAGGTACCTCATCCAGGGGAGCGGCGGCATCCGGTGCTACTGTCGTACGCGCCGCTTCGCCCTTAGCCGAGCTGGTGGCGTCGGAGCTAGTCGCAGAACAGGGCGGAGACGCCTGCTTCGCCGGCTTCGTCTTCCTCCTTGGCGGAGCCTTCAGCTCCTTATTCTTCTTCTTCTTCGACGGCGTGGCCTCACGATGCGAGGTGTTCTCGGGGAGCTTGTCGTCATCGTCATCGTGAGGTTCGAGGCTCCTACTCGCCTCGAGCTCGCGCTGATGTTGCCCGCGAGTTTTGCGAACCATCGGGGCGGCGTCTTCCACGGGCTCGTCTTCGTCGTCATCGTCGTCATCACCCGCATCGCTTCCGATGTCGCCTTTGGCGGGTGGCGACTCGCTCCCGTCCTGGACGGACGAGCTCTAGTTCTTGTCGTCTGCGGGTGGGAGCCATCCTTCTACCACTTAGAACAACTACAATATGCATGAGATAACGTTAGCATAACCGCGAATGCATCATCTGCGACTGTGAATGTAGCAAAAATGGCGACTTACCGTTGGAGCTGGGAGCCTTGCCGTATAGGGGGCGACCCCGGCCTTCGCGTCCAAGTACACCGTCTGGGTGATCTTCTTCAGGGCTAGGATGTAGTCTTCGAGTTTCCACTCGACGAGGCAGGATTTCGTCGGGTCGTCCCTACCCGTGTACTCGTATATGTAATGGTCGTGGTGAGCCAAAGGCACGAGCCGCCGCCCGAGCCAGCAGTTATAGAGGTTGATGGTTTGGATGCCCTTCTTCTTCAGACTGCGGATGGTTTGCAACATTTCATCGACAACCATCCGCTGATCCAGCGGGAGCTTGCTGACCTGGAGCCGACGCGGTTCGGGCCGGTCGGTGGAGTACCTTGGAAGCGCCACCTCGCCGTCTGGAGTCGACTCGGTGACGTAGAACCAGGATTTCTTCCATTCGTTTGCCGCCTTTGGGCAGCATCGGTCAAGAACGACGCCGACTTCACCGAACGTCAGCCACCCGCAGCCAAAGATCGGGTCACTGATTCTTCGCAGCTGATCCTCCCATTGCACAGATCTTGCCACAGGGGGAAGTAGGTCTTGCAGCCCAGATAGCACTCGCAGAACGCCACAAAAATGGCGAGCTGCTCGATGCTATGCGGGCGGAGGTCCGACGGCTGGATCCCGTAGTAGGCGCATAAACGCCGGAAGAATAGATAAGTGGGAAACCCCAGCCCCCGCTCCAGGTGGCTGGTGAAGCAGACGAACTCTCCCTCGCGCGGGTCCGGAGTCACTTCTCCGGCCGCGGGGATGCGCCATCTGCCGGCGCGTAGGATCCCGGCCTCCTCGAAGGACGCCAGTAGCGCCCTAGTGCACTTGGATCTGCCCCATGGTTTGGTGGAGGGGGCCATTGGTTGGAAGATTCGTGGAGGTCGGGGCTCTCTGGATCGGTTGGATCGCGATGCGGAGTGGAAACGAAGATGGGCGAGATCGGAGGAAAGATGAAGGAGTGTTTCCCCGCTCGCCTATCATTCTTCATATATAGCGGTTGTTACCCACCAATTTCGGGAGCCATTACTACGCGGTGATTACGCCAAAAGTTACCGTTGGATTACACCAACAGCTAGTTTTAACCCCACTTGACGGTCCAACTTCATCCACTTGACTCGTCGCTCCGCGTGACTTGATGATTCGCCGACCCGATCACTACAACAGTGACTGAATATCCGCCGACCCGTTCGCCGAGCTACGGACCGATCGATCGCCGTTAGTGCGACTAGAATAACTAGTTTTTCCTTTATTCAGGAGTCCGCCGCTGATTTGACTGGGCGTCCGCATTGGACCCATATACACCGACTGCCAGCGACCACCTGCGACCAATCAACGACGGCCTCGGGGACTACTGATGGGGATATGCCTACCGGGGTATACCCAGCAGGACGTTTCCGACTGGCCCAGGTGCCTGCGAGTGGGCCTGTGGAACGACGACTGGATCAAGACCTGGCGTGGACTCAAGCGACTGGAAGCTGAAGGCCCAGAAGCGTAGATAGGCCCAGTCGGATTAGGTTAAACGATCGCTGAAACCTTAACTGATTCGGTTGAGGTCTGTAAACCCTAGGGGGGTGAGTCTATATAAACCTCCGTAGAGGGCGCGTAGAGGATACGTTCCATCATACACCCAAGTGACTCGCTTCCTATCCGCCGAGCTCGCCCCATTGTACTCTCACCATAATACAATCTAGCAGGAGTAGGTCTTTACCCTCCGGGGGGCCGAACCTTGGTAAATCCTTGTGTCACCGCCCTCATCTCGCACCGCAGATGGCTGGCCGCCCTTGCCCCATGTTCTACTACTCGCTGCCGATTGCAGCATCTACCGTGGTCATTCCCACGACACCTAAGGGATCTCCGGCCATGGGGCTGCTGCACCAGGCGCCTGCGTCCTCGCGGTTGGGCCAGCTATTTGCGTCTGCGCAGGGCCCAGAGACCCCCTCCTTCGTCCCGGGGCTGGCGTGAACCCTCCTTGGAGTGATGCTCCGAGCAGCTCCGCCAGGCCTATCATTACGGAGGTGATGGAGGGAGCTGGGGCCAAGCAGGCGGCTGCGGCGGATGCCGGCTAGACGAATGGTGGTCAACCGGCTGGGAGGGAGCTGGTGGTGGCTGCGCCTTCGGGTGTGGCTGCCAATGATGACGAGGTTATCATCAACGGCTCGAGGCTAGCTCCGGCTGTGCTGACGCCGGGCGCGATCCTTGCCCATCTCTCCGGCTCAGCGCTCGTCGCACTCAGCCAGGTTCCCCACCTGGTTGAGGGAATGGAAAAGGGCCTTGGCGAGGCCAAAAAATTGTCTGTTTTGATGAAGGTAGGTCGTTGCCCTTAACACGTTTTCCGTTCTTTCATCCTGTTTGCTTCTCTGTTGCTCATTTGCTTTCTTGCTGCAGAAAGCGTTTGTGGAGTCTGTGAAGAACACTCGGGACCTTGGCCGTAAGATTGTTTCTTCAGATCTGTCTTGGCAATTGGCTCCCTTTTCCTGTTTTTTGACCATCGGGTATCCTCCTACAGCCATGATCCAAGAAAAGAAGAGGGAGGTGGAGCGCCTCAAAGCTGAGGTTGCCCGGATGGAGGAATCGAACAAGGCGCGACAAGCGTAGTTTGATCAACTTGCCGCGGCCAAGCACCAGCTTCAGGTTAGCGTGGAGCGGGGCAAGAAGATAGCTGACATCCGGGCGGAGGCGCTGAAGAACTTTGATATGACCTCCAACCAACAGGAGGAGACGATCCAAGTTCTTTGCCGCAGGGAGGAGGAGCTTACTCAGCACCTCTAGAACATCTTGGAGATGGTCATTAGTAAGTTCTTCAGCTTTCTCTTCCGTTGTGCCGTGACTTGCTCGATCTTGTCTGTTTATTCTGCTTTGTGCCTGGTTGTAGCTCATTATCCTGAGGCCACCGAGATGGCCATGGAGAAGCTGCCCGTGGAAGAGGTTGGGTGTGACCTGACTTCCCTCGACTTGGTCAAGGTGGTGGCGGAGGAGAGCAATGGCCCGCGGGCCGTTGGCAACGATCTCTTCCATTACATCTAGCCAGACGCGGGCGATGTGCACGACATGGCCAGCCTAGCTATGGCTCTGTACAAGGGCATTGACGTGTTGGACGTGCACAAAGAGTGGGCTGCTCGTCGCGGAGTGGAGATGGCGCTTGCTCTGGTGAAGTCGTGGTACCCGGGTGCCTACCTGAGCATTCTCACCCGCGGCTTCCACCTTGGGACGACCTACGAGCGTCTTCGCGCCAGCACTCCTGCGCTCCAGGCCTGCGGGATGAAGATTGGCACCTACGTGGACTTGGAGCGTGACTTCAGTGCCCCTGGAGACCCACGTCCGTTCCAGTAGGTCCCGGCGCCTTGGAATCCCCTTGACGTCGCCTCCTTCCATTGACGCTGGTGCCGCCCCTATTGATCCGGCCCCTGCTCCTGCTCCTTCCACTTCGTTAGCTCCGGACTGTTGATCCCCGGGATGCCGAGTGTATTTGTGAAAGTTGTTACTTTTCTCTGCTACACTTAGGATAACTTCTGAATCTGTGCGAATCCTTCATGCTCCACTTTATGTCTTGGTGCCTTTTGCTTATCTTTGTTTATGTCTCCGTCATTTTCGGTCTTTTATGCCCGCGCCGGCTGGGATAGCCAGCCGGGTTGGAGCTCTTTTGTCGTTCTGACTTGATTTTGTGGGTGCGCAGGACCCAAGGTTCGGGTCGGCTGGGGTAGCCAGTCGGGGCGAAGCTCTTTTGGCTACCTTGACTTGATTTTGTGGGTGCACGGGAGCGCGTCCACTGGGTGTTGTCCCCGAGGTTCGGGCCGGCTGGGGTAGCCAGCCGGGGCGAAGCTCTTTTGGCTACCTTGACTTGAGTTTGTTGGTGCACGGGAGCGCGTCCACTAGGTGTAGTCCCCGAGGTTCGGGCCGGCTGGGGTAGCCAGCCGGGGCGAAGCTCTTTTGGCTATCTTGACTTGACTTTGTGGGTGCGCGGGAGCGCGTCCACTAGGTGTAGTCCCCGAGGTTCGGGCCGGCTGGGGTAGCCAGCCGGGGCGAAGCTCTTTTGGCTACCTTGACTTGAGTTTGTGGGTGCACGGGTGCGCGTCCACTGGGTGTAGTCCCCGAGGTTCGGGCCGGATGGGGTAGCCAGCCGGGGCGAAGATCTTTTGGCCACCTTGTTTCCTGCGTACTTGCGACTCGGGTCGTGCAAGACAAAGCATTGCTTTGGGTTAGTTTTCTTGTGCATATGCTCATGCGCTAGTTGGTACTTATTGTAGAAGAAAAATAGATATGCGCCCCTTCGATTTAGGGCGCAAGCAACTCCCCTTTTCTCAGCGAGTATTGGCCCTTCGATCATTTTTCCTTGCCGGCTGTCAGCCGGGTTGCGGTCTGCAGCCGAAACCGAAGGACAGGCTATGTTGGCGTCCCTCGCGATACTTCGGTTCACTGTTGTTGGCTTAACTCTTGTAGGGTGCGACCGGTTCGCCTGGACGCCCTTGCTTTCTACGGCGGCATCTTCTTGTCACATGCGCTTTGAGTTTTTGCTCTTGCCGGGTCGACAGCCGACATGTGTACTGAAGCCGGATCCGAAGAGGTTACTCTAGACGCCGCGTGCAATATTATGCCGCCTGTAGAAATCGTGGGGCCTAGGCCAGCCGGTACGAAAATGCAGATGGTGTGCAGAATTGAGACAAAGTCCTTAGCGCTGCGCCAAGGCTCTCAATCTTGTTCACTTGTTACATAAAAAGGGAAGATGCATACACTTTTCTAAGTGTAAAATGGGCGGAGCAGGCTGGCATTCCATGGGCGCTCCATCTCCTCATCTGAGCAATCTGCCGTGTTCTTCGTTGGCTGTTGCGCGTCGATCAGATAGTATGAATTGTTGTGGAGCGCTCGGTTGACGATGAATGGTCCCTCCCATGGCGGGGACAACTTGTGCGTTCCTTTGGTGCTCTGGACCAGGCGCAACACCAAGTCTCCCTCGTGGAAAGAGGTGGGCCGGATCCGGCTGGCGTGGTATCAGCGCAAGTCTTGCTGGTAAATTGCTGATCTGGACAGAGCCAACTCGCGTGCCTCCTCGAGCAAGTCCATGCTGTCCTCCCTTGCCTCCTTGGCTTCCTGCTCCGTGTAGAGCTGCTTGCGGGGTGCGTTGAACTGGATATCTGTGGGGAGAATGGCTTCTGCCCCATAGACGAGGAAGAACGGCGTGAAGCCGGTTGAGTGATTGGGTGTGGTGCGTAGGCTCCAGAGCACTGTTGGCAGCTCCTCTATCCAGCATCCGGGTGACCTGACGAGCGGTTCGATGAGCCTTGGCTTGATTCCATCTAGCACCAAACCATTAGCGCGCTCGCATTGTCCGTTGGACTGTGGGTGTGCGACCGATGCCAGATATAGGCAGATCCATTTTTCCCCGCAGAAACGAGCGAAGACTCCTTTCGCAAAGTTGGTTCCATTGTCAGTAATGATGTTGTGCGGGTAGCCGAACCGGATGATGATGTCTGTGAAAAACTTGACCACCGTCGCTCCATCCAGCTTCTTGATTGGCCTCGCGTCGATCCACTAGGTGAACTTATCCACGGCTACGAGTAGGTGCATCATTCCAGATCGAGCTGTCTTGAATGGCCCGGCCATGTCCAGGACCCAAACCGCGAACGGACAGGTGATTGGTATTGTCTTAAGCGCCGCAGACGGCGTGTGCTTCAGCTGGCTGAATCGCTGGCAGCCGTTGCATGTCTTGACTATTTCTTCGGCGTCCTTCGGTGCCATAGGCCAATAGAAACCATGCCGAAGGTCCTTGGCTACTATTGCCCTTGACGAGGCATGGTGGCCCACTCACGTTGGTGTATGTCCGAGCTTGGCTCCTTCCTCCTGACTGACGCATCGTTGGTAGATTCCTCCGACGCTGCGCTTGTACAGCTTGGTGTTGATGATGGTGTAGGCGCTTTCCCTTCGTCACACTTCTCGTGCTGCCACCTCTTCTGTTGGTAGTTCACCCTTGGCCAGGAAATCCATGTATGGCTTTGCCTAGTCGGGCGCCTCCCGTACGGTGTGGACCATCTGTATGATGAGCTTGATCTCCTCGCGGATGACCGGCTCCAGAGCGTCAGGAGTACTGTCGGGTAGGAGGGTGTTGATGTCGATCGCGGGCTGCGTCGTGGTAGTTTCCGGATGCGCGCAGTCCCTGTGCTGCGTAGGCACCCGAAGTGCGGCGTGCAGTCCTCGGTGCGCGGAAGTCCCCTGCGATGCGATCCCCGGTGCGACGCGGTAGTCCCCGGGTGTGCCGCGGCCCCGGCTGTTCCTGGGTCCGCGCTGAGTACGATGGAGTCGGAATCTGGTGAGGGAGTGATGGAGGGTTTACGCAGGTGCTCGAGGGAGACTCCTGGCGGTATGGCTTGTCTTGTTGACCCGACCCTGGCCAAAGCGTCAGCAGCTTCATTATTGGCTCTGGGTACATGGTGAAACTCGCATCCTTCAAAGCAGGCGCACAGCTGCTTGACAAAGAAGCGGTAAAGGGCCATGTTTGCGTCCCTGACGTCACATTCGCCAGATACTTGTTGCACCACCAAGTCCGAATCTCCGAAGCACAACACCCTCTGAATGCCTATCTGCTTGGCCATCTTGAGCCCATGGATGAGTGCTTCGTACTCGGCGACGTTGTTGGAAGCTTTGAAGTGGATCTGGCGAACGTACTCCAGCCGGTCGCCTTTGGGCGAGGTTATCACGATTCCGGATCCGATTCCTCCTCTCATTTTTGATCCGACGAAGTGTAGCTTCAAGTAAGTTGAATCCGGCACTAGGGCACGTATTGTGTCTCCGCCCAATCGACAATGAAATCAGCCAGTTCTTGCGACTTGATTGCTATGTGTGGCTCGTACTGGATGTTATGCCCAGCGAGCTCGATGGCCCATTTCGCCACGCGGCCAGTGGCGTCTTTGTTGCTGATGATCTCCGCGAGTGGGGCCAATTCCACCACCCGGATGGAATGCTCCTGGAAATAGTGCTTGAGTTTCTTGGCGGCCATGTACACGCCGTACACCAGCTTCTGGTAGTGAGGGTAGTTCTGCTTGGATAGCGAGAGCACCTCACTCAAATAGTATATGGGGCGCTGGACCATCTGAGCCTTTCCTTCCTCTAGTCGTTCCACAACCAGTACCACGCTGACCACTCTATTTGTGGCAGCGATGTACATCAGCATGGGCTCCTTTGCGGCTGGCGCCGCCAGGACGGGTGGCGAGGTGAGCATGCGCTTAAGGTCTCGGAAAGCTTCATCCACCTGAGATGTCCAGACAAATTTGTCTGTCTTCTTCATCAGCTGATACAGGGGAAGATCCTTCTCTCCTAGTCGGCTAACGAACCGGCTGAGTGAAGCGAGGCACCCAGTGAACTTCTGTACGTCGCGCAGGTTCTGTGGCAGCTCCATGTGCTTGATGGCTCCAATCTTCTCCGGGTTCGCCTCGATTCCACGCTCGGAGGCGAGAAAGCCCAGGAGCTTGCCGGGTGGGACACCAGACACACACTTCTCTGGATTCAGCTTGATCTGGAAACGGCGGAGGTTGTCGAATGTTTCCTTCAGATCCTCAAGGAGTGTGCGTCGTTACTTGGTATTGATGACGACGTCGTCGACGTGGGCGTGTACGTTCTTTCCAATCTGCATCTGTAGGCATTTCTGCATGCAGCGCTGATAGGTTGCGCATGCGTTCTTCAACCCGAAGGGCATGGTGGTGTAGCAGTATGCTCCATACGGGGTTATGAACGATGTCTTTATTTGATCGGTTACATTGACCTTGATCTGGTGATAGCCCGAGTAAGGGTCCAGAAAAGACAACAAATCGCACCCGGCGGTGGAATCGATGACCTGATCAATTCGCGCAGGGCGAAAGGATCTTTGGGGCAAGCCTTGTTGAGACTAGTATAGTCGACGCACATGCGCCATGTCTTGTTCTTCTTCAGCACCAGCATCGGGTTGGCTAGCCATTCCGGGTGGAAAACTTCCATGATGAAGCCGGCCGCGAGCAGCCGTGTGATCTCGTCACCAATGGTTCTTCTTTTTTCTTCTGCGAAGCGGCGTAAAGATTGTTTGACCGGCTTCGCATTCGGTCGAACATGAACGGAGTGCCCGGCGAGTTCCCTCGGGACACCTGGCATGTCTTTGGGGCACCATGCGAAAATGTCCCGATTCTCACGGAGGAAATCGACGAGCGCGATTTCATATTTGCTGTCCAGGCCGTCTTCGACCAGGACGAACTTGCTTGGGTCCTCCTCGTGCAGCAGGATCTTCCTTGTCCCTTGCGAGGGCTTGAACTGTGATTCTCCAGCCGGTTTGGGCTCTCCAGCCGGCATGTCCTTCTGTAGAGCCACCACATTCTGCATTATGACACGCTTCTCTTCAGCGATGATCATTGCTTCGGCCAGCTTAGAGCCGTCTGAAGCGCATTCGATCGAACGCTTGTAGCATCCATCGACAGTGATCACTGCCTTTGGGCCCGGCAGATTTATCTTGAGGTATGCGTAGTGCGGTACTCCCATGAACTTGGTCAGAGCTGGGCGCCCTAGTATGGTGTGGTAGGCACTGGAGAGATTCATGACCTCGAACCAAATTGGCTCGTGGCGGAAGTTGTTCTCGCTCCCAAAGATGACGTCTAGCCGGATCTTGCCGATTGGGGAGTGCGATGGCCCTGGTACTGCTCCGTGGAATGAAGTGTTTGAGGGTTCCAGCTGGGACTCGCTGATGCCCAGCCTCTCGAGGCTGCTCCGGTAAAGGAGGTTGTTGCTGCTCCCTCCGTCGATCAGTACCCAACAGAAGCGGCATGAATGCTTCTTGGAGATGATGATGGGGTCCAAGACCAACGCGTAGCTGCCAGGGCATGGTAACACGGCCGGATGATCCTCCTTACTCCAGGTAATCGTCTGATCGGACCAGTGTAGGTACTGGGGGAAGGGTGGGACGATTGCGTTCACCTCCGCCTCACGTCTCCGCTTGGCGTGCTTCGTTTACGGCTCCGCCAGGAATATGTGGTAATTGCCCACCTGCCGCGGGTAACCATCCTCTTCATCCTCCCGACGGTTGCATCGTTCCCTGTTATCCGGTGGGCCTCCGGCTGGCGGTGGAGGTGGTGGTGGGAGTCCACCGGCTTCGGCCATTTTCTTTGTCAAGCTGCATTGGCGCGTCGTGTGATTCGCGGGCTTGTTGCCACCGCCGTGAAACTTGCACGGCCCATCACTTAGGCCGAGGCGGCCTGTCGTCTGGCCTCTGCCTCCGACTGCCCCTGTAGCCAGATCCTCATGCACCGCGGCTACTTGTTTGGTACCGTACCGGCTATCCGTCTGGTCGTATTTCCTCTGGTCGTGGCGGTTGTCGTGACCGTGCCGCCTGGGATGATGGTCGCCTGGCTGGCATCGCTCCGTCTGCTCGTCCGTGACGATTTGGCCTTGGTCATCCACCACGATGGGCTTCTTCATTGTTGTGTCCGCGGTGGCGTACTTTTCCACGATGGCCATGACCTGAGCCATGGTTTGCGGGTCTGCCCGGCTGAGTTTATGCTTCAACATGGTGTCGTCTCGGCAGCCGTTGGTGAAGAAGTCTATTGCCTGGTTCTCACACACCCCTTCAGACGAATTGTGCATGCTGGTCCACCGGGTGAGGTAAGCGCGATCCGACTCGTCCTTGCCTTATACAGAGAGGGTGAGCTCGCGAGGCCGACCCGGCCGCATGTATGTTCCGGTGAAGTTGCGGATGAACGCCTCTTCGAAGTCCAGCCACGCATTGATGCTGTTGTTGGGAAGGCTGTTGAGCCACGTCCTCGCCGAGTCGACGAGCATGACAGGGACGTAGCGGATGGCTAGGCGGAGGTTGCCATTGGCGATTGCCACCGCGGTGGTGTAATCTACTAACCAATCCTTGGGCTTGACGGTTCCGTTGTACTCTGGCGTGTCCCTTGGGAGCGAAAATCCTTTCGGAAACGGCTCGTTCCGGATGCGTGGGCCAAAACACTTTGGGCCAGCCGGACTTTCCTCCTCCAAGGTGCGTGACTGCACCAGGAGGTCGATGCGCTCCCGTGCATCGGCCGGTTCTCGGGGACCAAGCCGACCCTTCAAACGTGACGCGGGCGGGTCCTTGTTCGCATCTTCTTCCTCCTCCGGTGCTCGCGTCTTTTTCCCCTGGGAGGCTCCGCCCGCGGGACTAACGCTAGAGGCAGTGGCGTCCCGGTTGTGGCGATCGCGGTTGCTAGATTCGCCATGCGGGCGACTGTTTTGCCCGACCCCTCCTAGAGAAGAGGCTTGTTGATCCTTTCTTCCTCCATGCGCCGGCTGGTCTGCACCTTTACGGACGACGATGTAACGGGAGTTGCCCACCTGGCTGGGGACGCCCTCGGCCTGTTGCTTGTTAGCGGTGGCCACGAGGAGCTGCACACGCTCCTGCTGGCGATGAAGTTCCTCGCCCTCTAGGTGCTTTAGCTCCGCGGCAGCTGCCTCGGCTGCCCTCATGTTCTTGGCGCTGTAGACGGGACATGGCACACCTGCTTGTGAGTCGGCGGCGTGGTCCAGTTCTGACGCCAAGTCGCGCCCTCGGTGCTGAATCTTCCTGACGAAGCCGTGAGCTGCGTTGTACTCGTGCATGGTGGCGTTCAGCCGACGCTGGTTAGCCGCGACCTTGGTGGCCTCCTCCAGGAGTTTTTGGCGTGTAGCTTCGCGTGCTGCCGCCGCAGCCGCTGGATCCGTATCGACAATGACCGGAGTGCGCAAGTACTGGATGGAGGCGGTGAGTGGGTCTTGTTTTTGCTCGAGCGCGGATTTTTCTCCTCCTGCCCAATGTTCTTGCGGCTGCCAATGGTTTTCGCGAGTGTTCACCATCATGACTTCGACGCGTCCCCTCCCTACGGCCGGGACGCGGGCGAGGGGCACGTCGACGATGGGGGTGACTACGCTGGGAAAACCCTCAGCGACAGTGGCGACGTAGACATGGACGTCTCCAAAATGCATGATGGAGCCGTCAGCGGGGAAGGTGTTCCCAGCAAAACATGCTGCGTTGTCGATGACGCATTCAAAGGCACCGAGCGTGAGAACGAGGCCAGAGGCCACACGTTCGCCGGTGACGAGCGGAAGTTCCGTGCGGAAGATGATCCCAGCCGAAGCGCTGTGCCCCACGGTGGGCGCCAACTGTCGTGGTGTGGAACACGGTAGAGCCATCGGGGATGGCAAAGAAGGGACACACAGATGCATTCGGTGGCTCACCCAACTGGTTGGGCACGGTACACTGCAAACACAGGGACGTACCCAGGTTCGGGCCCCTCTTGGCGAGGTAACACCCTTACTCCTGCAAGATGAACTATGTATGGGAGCTTGGTGCTCAGTACAGATGCTCCTTGAGCTGTTTCTCTAGCTGCTATCGAAGGCTAGAGGAAGATGGGAACTTTATGCCAACACTTCTATCCTTCTATCGTTGCCTACCTAGAACCCTGGCTCTGCCCTCCCTTATATACTGGTCTGGGGGCAGATTACAGATCGGGTCCTAGGGTTTACTATTTGGATATGTGTTTACAGGGCAAGGCCGGCTGCAGGGCCCAACCGGTGGGCCAGTACCTAGTCCACCCTTCTTTTAGCGTCATCCTTCTCTTTAGCGGTCACCCAGGCTTCCTTTGGGGCGTCACCCCTGCTTTAACAGTCTCCCAGACTGCTTTCGCTAGTCCCACCGACTGTCTCGCTTTATCTTCGTCGGGTAGCGGTGGTCATGACAGCATGCCGGCTTCCTTGATGACGAGGGAGAGCCAAAAGCGTACCCCGCACGGAGCGTCAGCCCTTCCGTGCTCTCCATCGTATCCGAGGTGAGCCGGGTGGGAATGGCCACCCGGGCAGTTCTTCTGGCCACCGGCTAGACGGGCCATCCGGGAAAGTTATTAAGCCCAGCTGGGCTTGCTTGTCAGTCAGCTAGAGTTGTCTTCCCTGGAGGCCAGGCGGCCTGCATATTCTGGAGCCGGCCTACTTATGCCTGGCTTTCCCCACCCGGGGGTTATCCTCCCGACACCATTCTTCATCTCTCCCTTTCAAGGATGGAGAGCAACTTCTTCTTCACCTGTTTAGTTGTGATACCTGCACACTTAAACAACCTGCATAATTCATGGATAAAAAGCAAGTGATCACCAGGATGGACAGTTCCATCCCCAAAATAATAAAAATCCATAAGACGATTAACAATACTTGTAGTTATCTTAAAAGGATCTATCTCAATAGGAGGTGGTTCATCTACTACCCTAGCACTGGTAGTAGTTTTCCCAAAAATAAAACCAAGTGGGTTATCCATATTGGAAACAAAGTAACAAGCAGTAACAAGAGCAATACTCACAGTGAAAGTTTCCCTTACCAGTTCCGCTCTTTAATAGCACTTCACTCCCCAGAAAATAGTCTTAATGACCCATAAGTATAGGGGGTGTATCGTAGTACTTTCGATAAATAGGAGTGTCGATCCCAACAAGGAGCAGAAGGTGTTGAACAGTGGTATGGAGCAAGAAATCCCTGTGAATACTTAGCAAACGGATTTTTAGTGGTTTTCTGACAAGGCAACAAAACAAAGAGCAAGTAACAGAAGTAACGAACAAACGGAGGAAGTGGCCCAATCCTTTCTTAGCAAAGGACAAACTGGTGGAAATACTTATAAGGACCAAACATTCTCGAGGACACATGGGAATTCTGTCAAGTGCTTTCGCTTCAAATAGCTGAGTACTCTTCTTTGGTGTTTGTACGTGTTTTGTGGCTGAACCTGTGCTAACATACCGCCCTTCCTAGGACTAATACATACTTGTGATTAAACCCCCTGCAAACACCTGTAACTACAAGAAAGTAATTAAGATATAAATCTAACCACAACCTTAAACTCTGAGATCCTACACTCCCTTGTGCAAAGGTGTCCTAACTGGGGTTCAGGTTTCTGTCACTCCGGCAATCCCACAATTAGTATCCAAATACACAATGCATCCCCCTAGGCCCATAAATAGTGAAGTGTCATGTAGTCGATGTTCACATGACACCACTAGAAGAATAACACCACAACTTAAATACTAAACCGTTGAATAATAACTCATCACAGATTCACTACTAACAACATGACTTCTCCCATGTCCTCAAGAACTAAACGAATTACTCACAAGACATCATATGGATCAAGATCAAAGATGATATGATAATGGATAACAATCTGAACATAAACAATAATCCAATGGTTCCACTCACAAGCATCAACTACAATAGTAATCAACACCGGAAAAGTTTTCCCTAAGAACTAAAGCAATATCCAACACAACTGTTACAGCAGGACGGAGTGGTGATGATGGTGTTGTTGGAGATGATGGTGTGGATGATGGTGATCCCGATGAAGCCTAGCTTGATGACGGTGTTGATGACGACGGTCTCCCCTCTTCGGGAAGGAATTCCCCTGACAGAAATCTGTCTGCTGGAGAGATCTTTCTCTCTCGGTGTTTTCCGCCCCCCAGAGGTATGCTTTTTTGTTTATCTCGATGAGCGAGATGTCTAGGTGGCCTCCAAATTTCTATTTCGTGAAGTTCATTTTTGTATGGGTTTTCCAAAAGTTAGCTTCCGGTTCATGCATGTTTGACAATATGTGTATCCAAAATTCCATATTCGCATTGGATTGAAAAATAATGCTGTGATGCAAACAATAAATAGAGAGTCATCTGCCACCCAACTTTTCTTCGGTGCTAAACCTGAAGAAAGAAAGTAAAGTAGATAAGAAACTGTGCTACCTATATATGCTTCGAATCCTTGAGAAACTCAGAAGTATTTCTTCGTTCTAACTACACCAACCCCGGCCCAAATTATCCTTATTTTCTTTTTATATATCTAGAAGCCCACTCTTCTCTTTTCATTTTCTCTATTAATATGCCCACTCATTCGTCCCTTAGTATATACTTCCCCCGTTTCAAAATATAAGATGTTTTAGGTTTGTAAAAAGAATGTATCTAGACTTATTTTAGTATATAGATTCACTCCAAACATGAATGAACCTATACACTAAAAGAAGTCTAGATACATTTGCTTCACAAAGCTAAAACATC
Organism: Avena longiglumis; assembly: GCA_030063025.1. Taxonomy (NCBI): domain Eukaryota; kingdom Viridiplantae; phylum Streptophyta; class Magnoliopsida; order Poales; family Poaceae; genus Avena; species Avena longiglumis. Next base: position 474,816,307 of record CP125975.1, on the reverse strand, counting down.
TTATATTTTGAAACGGAGAGAGTATACAATAACAAACGGCAAACCTTTCTAACGTGTGCTTTCACACCCAGTCATGATAGCCGGCCGAGTGACCGACGGTGGTGCCATCCAATTTGGAAAAACTCGACTCGATCCCAGCGCGGCGCCTGACCGGTGATATATCCGGTCTAGCTTCACCAACCACGCGCTTCATCTATTTAAAGCGCTCGCTTCCTCTCTTCAGGCAAAACCATCAACCAGCAGCCCTCCTCTACCATCGACATCACACCATCTGCACCGGTACGTCGTACTTGTCTAGTGGATAATCACAGCAATGGCCTCTACCAACAGCTGGACCCTCGAGATCGAGTCGACGGTGGCCGCGCCACGCCTGTTCAAAGCTGGTGTCATGGACTGGCACACCTTGGCCCCAAAGCTCGCCTCACACATCATCACGAGCGCCCACCCCATTGAGGGAGGAGGCGGCAGTGTCGGCAGCGTCAGGCAGTTCAACTTCACCTCAGGTAAGTACCACTACTGGACGTGAAATCGCACATAAATATCATAACCCTGAAATTCTTCTTGCAGCTATGCCCTTCAGCATGAAGAAGGAGAGGCTCGATTTCCTGGACGCGGAAAATTGCGAGTGCAAGTCGACCCTCATCGAGGGCGGCGGCATCGGCACGAAGATTGAGACCGCCACGTCGCACATCAAGATTGAGCCAACCGCCAATGGTGGGAGTGTGGTGAAAGTTGACTCCACATTCAAGCTGATGCCGGGCGTGGAAGTGAAGGACGAAATCACCAAGGCTAAGGACTCCGTTACAAGTATCTTCAAGGCCGCGGATGCATACCTCGTCGCCAACCCGGACGCCTACAACTAAGTCAGCCAACAGAAATACAGAATCACACATGATTATGGCGTCCTTACTTTGATATGTGTGTGCTTTCTCCCAGATTGAATAAAGCTGCTCCAACCTCCCAAGTAGTGACGCGAGTGCACTGAACTGGGCTAAATATACGTGTATTCGTAACCATAAAAGAGTTTCCTTTTTTTTTCCTTTTGCAAATGGAGTTTTTGTTTGTTTGATGCTGTTGTCGCTTGCTTATGTGTATTCCTCATGCTTCTGCACAAGAATAAAAGTAAGAGTAAAGTCCATTCTAAACCTTGTATTTGTAGAGGTTGGCGAAATCAAACCCTGAACTTCAAATCCTTGAAGTTAGCACACCGAACTAACAAATCCCGATCAATTTCACCCTTAGACCTGTTTGGAGCACAAGGAAAGCAAAGATCCTGACCGGGATAACTCGCCACTCTCGCTGACATGTAGACCCATGCGTCAGATCCCTCTCGCGAAAAAAATAGCATCCCAGACCGCAGGAATTGGCAACTTCCGCCGCGCAAAACACGGCGCTGGACCTGCTTCTCCGGCGATGACGAACTCCTGGCGGGATACGCGTGCCGGCCTCCACCAGGGACGGCGGTGGTGTGGTATTGCCCAATGCGCCTGGGCTTCAACTTCTCATGGACGTAACGCGGTCCTTGCCTAGACTACTGTGCAACGCTAAATGTAATACTCCTAGATTGATTGATTTGTTCGGTACAAATCTGGCTAGATGGCACTTGATCTGATTAATTGACAAGCTATCACACAACACGAACACACATTATACAAGAACGATCAGCCCGAACAGGCGTAGCTAGCTTATGAATCTTGATGGCCAAGAAGCAAATAGCTATGTACTGGTCACCATCGTCAAGATGAAGCCGCCGGAATTAAACCTCACTTTAGTGCGGGATTAGTGGACGAATTGATCGGCTCACTCGGGGATTAGAGGACATTTGGCCAATCTCTCTCTCTCTCTCTCTCTCTCTCTCTTGCCTCACTCGGGGAGCTGCTATTCCTGGCCCCGCTCATCTCGCCGCCGGCCCCGTCGTCGAACCTAGAGATGGGGGACATGGAGGCGCCACCTTCTGCAGGGTTGGCTGCTGGCGTTTAGGCGGGCTGGGGGCATCGCTGAGCTGTTGGTGCTAGTGAATGGATGGGCGAAGGAACACCACTTCAGGCCCTGTTAGGATCGAGGAGAGAAATCAGAGAGATTGGGTCAGAAGAGGTTGAAGATGAATATGACATGTGGGCCATAGGTGTTGGCGAGAGTACCTATTTTTTTAGTTTATGACTTATTTTTTCTGGAGCAGAAAAGAGATCGAGGGTCCGGGATAGACCGGGATGGGCAAGTTTGGTGTGTGAACTTTAGGGATTCAGAGTTTAAGGTTTGATTTCGCTACCCTGTATGAGTTCAGGGTTCATATTGGACTTTACTCTAAAAGTAAGTACTACTAATTTGGGTCGCAGCCCCGCAGGTTTACTGAACCTATACCGACTTTAGTCAATATTTTGCCGTAATTTGCGGCAAGTAATTTGGGTCGAGGGAGTATCCACCAACTTCTATAACTTTGACACCAATTGCCACGTTTAACAGAAAAATTGCCACACTTGTCCTGGTTGCGTGCCTATGCAGATGGACGGCCGAGCCGCTCCAGGGTATTTTAGTGAATGTTTTGCTAGATTCCACCCCTTGGATCGATGGAGACAAACCTGTGTGGCTCAGCCATCCAGCCAATTCTAGTGCAAGGAAAAAAAAAACTTCGACGTGGCATGCTGCATATAAAACTGATGGCTAGGCACTAGTGAAAAAAGGGCTATCCGTTCGCGACCCTTCAGAGCATTTGTTCCGGTTGCGCCACCAACCGGGACTAATGCTGGCACGCGTCCCGGTTGGAGCGGGAACGGGGCCAGAGGGCATGCGTCCCGGTTGGAGCCACCAACCGGGACTAAAGGTTTGGCCACAGCCACGTGGCGTGGCACGCACCTTTAGTCCCGGTTGCTGGCTCCAACCGGGACTAAAGACCCCCTGCCCTCTATAAATGCAACGCCACAGCCCTCTCTGCCTCCACTCTGTTTTTTCGAATGGTGGAAGGTGTGAGGGGGTGTACTAGTTTTTTCTCATGCATGCATTGAAGGCGTTTGTTGAAATGTTTGAGTGAATAATCCCGTTGAATTTCTCATAGAACAAAAATATAGAAGGTGTCCGAGACGCACTTGAGATTTCTCCTCTTTATTTCCCTCGATCGAGGTTAGCAATCTTAACTTTTCTAGGTCATTGATACAATTCATGTGTCGGTGTGAATTGGTTATTTCACTATTTATGATGTCCTATTTTTTGATAAACTTACTTATATGATGCAGATGAACGGTCGGGAATGGATGTACGGTGACGTGGCCAGGTTATATCAAAGGCGTGGATAAATTTATCGATGTGGCTACAGCAAACAAAGAGAATGGATTTATACGTTGTCCATGTGTTCAATGTCGGAACAACAAGGAGTACTCTTCCTCGAAAATCATTCGGCCACGATTATGAAAGGTTTCATGCCCAACTATAATTGCTGGACCAAGCACGGGAAAGAGGGGTTATGATGGAAGATGGTGAAGAAGAAGATGATGATAACAACTATCATCATATGTTTCCTGAATACATGATACGCAATGGAGAGGAAAGAGGTGAAGAACGGGCATCGGATGAGCGGTGATGAACTTGGTAGGGTCATTTTCGATGCAAAGCGATCTTGTGAAACAGAAAATGAGAAGTTGAAGTTAGAGGACATGTTAGAAGATCACAAGAAATTGTTGTTCCCAAATTGTGAAGATGGCAGCACAAAGCTCGGTACCACCTTGGAATTGTTGCGATGGAAGGCGAGTGTGGTCTAACGACTCCTCATTTGAAAAGATGCTGAAAATAATGAAGAAGTTTCCAAAACATAACGAACTTCCCGAGAGTACCTCTGAAGAAAAGAAGACTCTCATCCTCTGGGATTAGATGTGCAAAAGATACATGCATGCATTAATGATCGTCCTCTATCGTGGTAAGGAGTATGAGAATTTAGATAAATGCCGGTATGCAGCGTTCGGTATAAGATCGACGAGATGACCTTGGTGATGTTGAGGAGAGCCCCTCGGAAGAGGGTTCCTACTAAGGTTATGTGGTATGCTCCTATAATACCAAGGTTGAAACGCATGTTCAGAAACAAAGAGCATGCCAGGTTGTTGCGATGGCACAAAGAAGACCGTAAGAAAGACGGGAAGTTGAGACACCCTGCTGATGGGTCTCAGTGGAGAAAAATCGAGAGAGACTTCCCAGACTTTGCAGGTGACGCAAGGAACTTATGGTTTGGTCTAAGTACGGATGGCATGAATCCTTTTGGGGAGCAGAGCTACAGTCACAGCACTTGGGCCGTGACTCTATGTATCTACAACCTGCCTCCTTGATTGTGCCTGAAGCGTAAGTTCATTATGATGCCAGTGCTCATCCAAGGCCCGAAGCAACCGGGCAATGACATTGATGTGTACCTTAGGCCATTAGTTGAAGAACTCTTATAGTTGTGGGGCAAACCAGGTGTACGTGCGTGGGATGAGAACAAACAAGAGCCATTTTATCTACGAGGGTTGTTATTCGTAACCATCAATGATTGGCCTGCTCTTAGTAACCTTTCAGGACAGACAAACAAGGGATATAAGGCATGCACCCACTGTTTACATAAGACCGAAGGTACATATTTGCATAAATGCAAGAAGGTTGTGTACCTGGAGAATCGACGATTTCTTCCGACCAATCATCCCGTAAGAAAGAAAGGCAAGCATTTCAAAGGTGAGGCAGATCACCGGAAGAAGCCTGAACTCCCTGCTGGTGATGATGTATTTGGTATGGTCAAGGACATAGAAGTAATCTTTGGAAAGGGTCCCGGCGGTCAATCAGTTCTGAACGACGTCGCTACAGGACACGCACCCATGTGGAAGAAGAAATCTATATTTTGGGAGCTGCCATATTGGAAAGTCCTACGTGTCCGCTCTTCAATCGACGTGATGCATGTGATGAAGAATCTTTGCGTGAACCTGCTAGGATTCCTAGGCGTGTATGGGAATACAAAAGATACACACGAAGCAGGAGGACCAACAAATTATGAAAGACCCAAAGAACATGCATACACATAACAAGACGGATAAAGGCGTCACTTAAGTCGTGTCGACTATGCTCTTACCAAAGCAGAGAAGGAAATCTTTTTGAAGTCCTTTACGTATCAAGGTGCCGTCGGGCTTCTCATCTAATATAAAGGGATAATAAATATGGCGGAGAAAAAGTTCCAAAACCTGAAGTCTCATGATCATCACGTGATTATGACGCATTGCTTCCGATTGCATTGAGGGGCTTCTCCGAAAATGTTCGAGTACCCATTGTGAAGCTGTGTGCATTCCTCAATGCAATATCTCAGAAGGTAATCAATCCAGATATTCTGCCAAGGTTATAGAAGGATGTGGTACAATGTCTTGTTAGTTTTGAATTGGTGTTCCCACCATCCTTTTTCAATATTATGACGCATCTCCTGGTTCATCTAGTGGAAGAGATTGCCATTCTCGGTCTGGTATTTCTGCACAATATGTTCCCCTTTGAGAGGTTCATGGGAGTCTTAAAGAAATATGTTCATAACCGTGCTAGACCAGACGGAAGAATCTCCAAGGGATATGGAACAGAGGAGGTCATTGAGTTTTGTGTTGACTTTATTCCTGACCTTAAGCCGATTGGTGTTTATGACTCGCGGCATGAGGGAAGACTAAGTGGAAAAGGCACGCTGGGAAAGAAAGCAATGATATGTAGGGACGAGAATTCTTTCACTAAAGCACACTACACAGTTCTACATAATTCCACCTTGGCAGCTCCGTATATCGAGGAACACAAGAATATTGTACGCTCCAAAAACCCGAGGAAGCCTGAATCGTGGATTACAGATGAACACATGAAGTCTTTCGGTGGTTGGATGCGGACACATCTCTTGAATGACACTACTGTTGTAGATCAGCTATACTTGTTGGCCGCGTCACCATCTTCTACTGTATTGAATTTCCAAGGGTACGAAATAAATGGGAATACATTCTACACGATCGCCCAAGATAAAAAGAGCACCAACCAAAATAGTGGTGTCCGCTTTGATGCAATAGACGAGAATGGACAAAAGGACACATATTATGGTAAAGGAGATATGGGAACTAGACTATGGAGTCTCTTTTAAGGTCCCTTTGTTTCGCTGCAAATGGGTCAACCTGAATGGGGAAGGGGTAAAGATAGACCAGTTGTACGGAATGACAACAGTGGATCTCAACAATCTTGGTTATAGAGATGAACCATTCGTCCTAGCCAATGATGTGTCTCAGGTTTTCTATGTGAAGGACATGTCCTCCAGACCGAAAAAAAGAAAAAATATGCAAACGAATACATCATATGATGAGCCAAAGAGTCACATAGTTCTTTCAGGGAAAAGAAACATCGTGGGAATCGAGGACAAGACAGACATGTCAGAAGATTGTAATAAGTTTGATGAAATTCCGCCCTTCACAGTGAAAACTGACCCAAGCATTCTGTTAAGTAAAGAAGATGCTTCATGGTTACGTCTGAAGCGGTCATAAGGTATGACATATGCCAAGAAGTTCATGCTGATATTATGTAACTCTAGTTCATGTCTTTCGCGGTTTGTGGCTTGACCGAAGGATATCTTTCGCGGTTTGTGGCCTTTAGTCCCGGTTTTGTAGTCTCAGTTTTTAATATTAATAAATGTCTTGAGTGTTAGTCATGTTTTGTGGCTGGACCGGGAGTGCCTCTATGACCAGTTTCGGAGATCTTGGGAGGCTGGGCTCACGACATCTCCCTGAAACTGGCCGCAGTGGTTTCCCTGCTCTCGAAAACCATCTTGCAGCTTGTAACTTCACTAACTAGATCAATGCGCCTCGGAGCTAACTAATTTCACATATTAGGGAGTGCCTCTATGACCAGTTTCTCGGAGATGCCGGAGGACTAGGCTCCGTCGGCATCTCCCTGAAACTGGTCGCAGTGGTGCCCCTACTCTCGAAAACCATCTTGCAGCTTTTAACTTCACTAACTAGATCAATACGCCTCGGAGCTAACTAATTTCACATATTAGGGAGTGCCTCTATGACCAGTTCCTCGGAGATGCCGGAGGACTGGGCTCCGTCGGCATCTCCCTGAAACTGGCCGTAGTGGTGTCCCTGCTCTCTAAAACCATCTTGGAGATGCCTCAAACTGGCTGGAGGACTGGACTCACAAGGATGCCTATTTATAGTACAAGCAGCTCGGCATAATGTCGACACTCACGACATAATGTCGACACTCACCCCTATTATTAGTGCTGACTCATCTTTAGTCCCGGTTGGTGTCTCCAACCGCGACTAAAGGTTCATCTTTAGTCCCGATTGGTGACACCATCCGGGACAAGGTACAAGCCGCACGACATAATGTCGACACTCACCCCTATTATTAGTGTAGCCTGGCCCACTCTGCCGCAATCCCTTCAGTCGCGGTTGGTTTCTCCTACCGGGACTAAAGATGAACCCTCTCTTTATATAGGCATTTCCCTCTATTTATTAGGTAACACTAAAGACATTTATTAATATTAAAAACCGGGACAAACCGGGACTAGCTAACACTCAGGACTAAAGCCGCCCCCTTTAGTCATAATCATGCCTAGTCCTGTAGTACGCAGCTTCAGGGTCTTCATCGTCGTCGTCATCATCATCGTCATCGTCACCTGCCACTCCGGGGATCCTCAGCCCATCCATGGCATATACCAGGGGCCATTCCAGCCTCGGATTCACGGCGGGCGGGAGAGGGGTCTCCTGGAAGACGATGCCGCTACCGCCGGGACAGTGTGGGGCCTGTGGCGGGTGGACTCGTGGGCACCGTAGGCGAGGATGGTCTCCCCCGGCGATGTAGCGCATCACTCCGATGATAGTACGGTTCGCCCACCATAGACGACGGCCGGCTTCGTTGTGGTTCACCGGTGGCGGGCCATCACCTTCGTACCTGGCGAGCTCCCTTTCCTGCCTATTAGCGAAGAAGGCATTCCAGGTGTCGTAGTTGTCGGGATCCCATCGAGGATCCATCAGCTGCTCCGGCGTGAGCTCGTGGTATAAGTGGTTTGTGATGGCCGCCTGGCGTGCGGAACCTTGAGGGACAGGAGGGACAGGAACCCCTCCAGCGCTCAGCATCCAGCCGGCGGGCGGCCGGTAGCCCGGCGGACAAGGGTAGTTGGAGGTGCACAGCGCCTCGGTCTCCTCGAGGGTCAGAATGGCCCAGTAGGCGTTGTCCATTGTTCTAAGAGAGGAAGGTGTGGATGTGTGGATAGCCATGACACGATCACCCTAAATATAGAGGGAAAGGGCGGGAAAACTTGGCGTGAAGCTTTGGGAAATGGCGGGAAATATCTTAAGTCCCGGTTAGTGACTACATCCGGGACTAAAAGCTCTAGTAGAAAGGAAAGGGCGGGAAAACTTGGCGAGAAGAGGTGGGAAATGGCGGAAAATATTTTTAGTCCCGGTTTGTGACTACATCCGGGACTAAATGTAAATCCAAATGACCGATGTTATGTGCTGAATCACGGCATAGTTTGTGATGTTGTGCCCATATTATGCATGTGTGTGGACATTGGTATGGAGAACAATGTTGCAGGAGGAAGTTTTCCTTTTTGTCGCACGGAAAAACCCTTTTCCATTTTCCGAGCGCAAAAAACGGGTCGTTTTGTGAAGTATCCACCAAAATGCCGTTTCAGAATGCTACCGTCCCATTTTCCTAAAATACTAGACCACGTTATATGGACTATCTTCCAACCGGTACATCTCAAACCTTTTCGTCCATCCCGGGTAAAAAGGACAAATGTCTGTCGGATCGGCAGGAAGTGGGTCCGGTTTGTACTACAGGTACATGATCTATCGCCCGTGATTTTTTGAAAAAATCATTTTTAGACTCGCAATATGTGGTTACATTTTTCTAAATTCCAAATTAATATTTAAAAAATATAAGTTAATTCATTTTTAATTTTAAATGGTTACATTAATTATTTTTTTAAAAATAGAAAATGGTTTTGGATTATTTATTCAAATCCATACACTTTTTATGTTTAAACTTTTTCTAAATTCCAAATTAATATTTAAAAATATAAGTTAATTCATTTTTAATTTTAAATGGTTACATTAATTATTTTTAAAAATAGAAAATGGTTTTGAATTATTTATTCAAATCCAAACACTTTTTATGTTTAAAGTTTTCTAAATTCCAAATTAATATTTAAAAAATATAAGTTAATTCATTTTTAATTTTAAATGGTTACATTAATTATTTTTTAAAAAATAGAAAATGGTTTTGGATTATTTATTCAAATCCATACACTTTTTATGTTTAAAGTTTTTCTAAATTCCAAATTAATATTTAAAAAATATAAGTTAATTCATTTTTAATTTTAAATGGATACATTAATTATTTTTTAAAAATAGAAATTGGTTTTGGATTATTTATTCATATCCATACACTTTTTATGTTTAAAGTTTTCTATATTCCAAATTAATATTTAAAAAATATAAGTTATTTCATTATTAATTTTAAATGGCTCATAGTTTAAATGGTTACATTAATTATTTTTCAAAAAATAAAATGGTTTCGAATTAGTTATTCAAATTCAAACACTTTTTATGTTTAAAGTTTTTCTAAATTCCAAAGTAATTATCATTTAAAAAATATTACAAATTTAAACCCCAAAATAAAAAATAAAGTGAGGCGAGAGTAAATAATCGAAAACTTTGAAAATAGAATACGTCCGGTTGGAGCCACCAACGGGACTAAAACCCTAACGCCTTCTCTTGAAAATTGGACTACGTCCGGTTGGTGGCTCCAACCGGACGTATCTTTTAGTCCGGTTGGAGCCACCAACCGGACGATACTCCTCCCTTTATAACTTCTCTTCTTCTTCTCGCTTCTCTGTTTCATCCACGACGCCAGTTGCCAGACGCTTCCTCGCCGCGCTCCCACCGCCATGCGCGCGTCTCTTCCGCCGACCGCGCCTCCGCGCCTTCCCCCACCGCGTCAGTCGCCCTGCCTCCTCTCCCTCGTGCTTTGCTGGTGGCCGGCGAAGACGGAGGAGGACGAGCCTCAATCCTACAGGTCAGAGGAGGAGGGTGGCCGCTGTGCAGCCCGGCCGGCAGCCGGCGAAGACGGAGGAGGACGACGCCTTCCACCGAAGAGGCAGGGGCTCGTCGGGGAGAGGGGTGGCCGGGGACAGGAGTGGCGCCATGGGGAGCACGAGATGAGGGGGCGCCCGCCGGTGCACCGGCCACCACAGGCAGAGACCGCCGGCGGCAGTGGCGTAGCCACATAGAGAGCTGTGTGGTCACTTGACCACACAGGTTTTTGGAAAATCCTTTATTGACAAGTATAAATTCAGCAAAAAATATTAAAAAAAAACCAGTAGAAATACATGTATTTGACATCACATAGTTGAAATGACAACACAAACCTGGAACTCTGGCTCCGCCACTGGCCGGTGGAAAGATTCACCACGGGTAGAGGGTGATTGGTGTAGTTTGGAAGAGTCGGGTCCTCTCAATCGCCTCAAGTATCTTGGTTTACATGGACTGGAGAATCGTCTTATATTTTAGTATGTTTGTATAGAAAACTGATTGAAATTTTAGCACCAGTATGCATAGGAGTAGTTGGTTAGGACAAATGTTTACAACCCAATTGATCGCAAGATCAAGTGCTAGTCTTGCACCATTTATTGTTATTTTTTCCTTCATTTTTTACTATGAATACCCATTGTGAAATTCCTGAGCCCGCCACTGCCTCCGGCGACCGCATGCACTACCGTCTGGGATCCGGCAACTGGCGCCGTCGACCACACCATGAGCGACAACAATAATGAACATGGTGCTCCTGCGATGAAGTTTATGTGATATTATTCACTTTGTTTGCACTAGTCGTTGCTAGATTTATAGATCTACTAGATGTGCGTGTTTGGCTGTATGTGTTTAGATATGTTATTGTTTTCTTATGTAATGTTGATTTCTGTAATTAATATATGCCGAAATGGCTTAAAAATATTCCAAAAGTGGTCGAGCAGCAGGTACACCGTCACGTCCGACATCCCGCCGGTCTCCTTCCCGGCCTGCATAATATTCTTGCCGCGACCTCGCTAGGTTTAGGGTTTAGGGTTTCTCTTCATTTTTATTATTGTGTATGTATATATTAGGGTTTCTCTGAATTAGGGTTTATATCTCTCAACACCGTACCTAAATTTCTCCTTTAGCCGCTTTGACTTATTCGTTTTTCCACCTATGCAGAAAATATGGACCCACACATCAGAGACGAAGAAAAGGAAGAGTTGATCCAAGGTGTGATCCGTGGGGAAGATAATTTAGACGTATCAACGTTTCTGAATAACTCCGGTGAGGGTGATCCTCTTTTTACCGGAATAGACATCTTGTTTGAGGTTGAAGGTGTTGCCTTCCGCGAGGGAGAAGGCGATGCCTTGTGTAATCGAGAAGACGACCGCTCCGGCGAGGTGCATGTAATATAAATCAATTCATTAATTAATCATTTGCTATCTATATAGAAATAGTAACGACGATCTTTCTTCTTGTAGCCCTCCGGATCGAAGGAATCTACTGAAAAGAGTAGACGAGGCCCAACCAAAAAGTTGCAAGACCATGAGAGGTTCAGGATCGAAGATGTCGCTGATGACGGCAAACCGACAGCTCCCGAAGTTGTCGCAACCAAATTTGTGGCACAATGCGGAGTAATCGTTAGGGACTTAATCCCGATCACCATTATAAATTGGAATAGGCCTGCTAATGCGGATAAAGAGGGAACATGTTTATTTGTCCCTAACCACGCCAAAGATTTACTGTGGAAGAGGCTCATGGTTAATTTGAAACTACCAAAGATAGAGCTGGATCCAAATGCGGAGGATCCAGTTGACGACGCCTTACAACATGGGAGAGCCATGGAGGCTAAGGTCAGGGAGTAGGCTTTGAAGAAGATGGCCCAGTGTTTCACCAACTGGAAGAAAAGATTGCACCTTGACTATGTTGTGAAAAACAAGACTCCCGATTTCAAGAATATTCAGTTTGAGAAGATAAAACCATTCTGGGCTGAGTTTGTGGAATACAAGAAATCAGAAAAAGCTAAGAAAAATGTCTGAAACAAATAAGCTGAATGGTGATAACAAGAAGTATCACCATACTATGGGGCAAGGTGGCTACAGGGCTGGCATTCCTAAGTGGGAGAAACTTGAGAATGAACTGCGTGCTAAAAAGATCACCCCAGAGACAGACGATTGGGTAGAACGTGCAAGGAATTGGTTTTACGGGCATGGGGGCACGTTGGACTCGGAAGGGAGGTGTATATATAACATACGACATAAAGAAGACCCCTTGCCAATCGAGAGGATCAGAAAAGCAGTAAAGGCTGTTAAAGATGGGGACTTCATTCCCGATAGAGAGAATGATGAGCTCACACTCGCCCTTGGAAATAAGGAACATGATGGACGAACACGAGGCAAAAGAGGCTCCCAACCATGGAGGACTGGTTTTCCCGAAGAGAGGAAGAAATATCCTGATAGAAGCCGTCAGAGGAGAAAGGACAGGGTGGAAGTTGAAGCAAATAGTCAGAAAGAGCGAATGCGTTTAATTGAAGAACGATTAAAGCAACAACAAGATGAAATTAACGCACTTAAAGAGCAAAGTACTACCGGCCCATCTCAGAAGCACACTGCATTCGATGATACCGGCCTATCAAATAATCGAAAAAGCAGTGTGGTTTCCACCGAGGTCCCGGGTGATGACAATGGCGATGACGATGATGCACCGACGATGGCTCATGTTGGCTACCCAGTGGATGATATCACAGAGATGACACACTGCGAGCTACATGTCAAAGTTGTGAACATATCAATGAAGGTGGCGGTCGGCTATGCCTTACCAATTGGACCCACACCAACTTACCACTGTCCGGTTCGGAGGGCTCTGTTGTTGTCGGCGTGGATGAAACCATGCCCACCCTTGAAGTTTTGGATCTTCACTACCCTGCAGGTGAAGGGGATGTGACTGTGCTGGGAGACGCAAAAAACGTCACCATTCTATGGCCGAAGGAATGTATCGTGCTTCGAAATCACACGCCAAGGCCATCTTCGCCGCCTCACCCTCTCGGTGAGGTAAATGCCGCCGCGGCACCCGTCTTCGTCACTCACGGCTCCATCGCCTCACCAATCTCCGGCGCAGCCATCGCCGCGGAGCCATCACCGCGCCTAAGGGTCAAAAGCGTGGCGCATCTTGTGCCTCGTGGTAGCGATCGCCAACGTAAACAAGAGCCTCTTCCAAAAGTACCAAAGGTTCCTCCCAAGAGAGCTTATGATCTTCAAGAGGAGATCTGGCGATCGTTGATGCGGAAACGACAGCATTTTTCGCTAAGCTGAGGCGGACGAAAGAGCCAGAGTTCCCCAACACCAAAGAAGAAAAAGCCAAAGTGTTGAAAATGCTAAATAATCTTCATCAACCCGAGCCAAAGCTGTCATCAGACTATGAGCGTTCTATTCTCAAGTCACATGCGGCACAAAAAGCCTCAAGAGCGATCGATGGCGAGAAATCTGTTGCCAGCTGAGAACAAGCAAAACAAACTTGCGCCCCTCTCAAGGTGATTTCTCAAACCAATGTGGGGTCGAGCAAATATGGGGCCGAAGAGCAGTATGATCCAGAGGTAGTTGCATAATACGGAGAAGCTGCCGCTGCTCAAGGTATGAGTATTGCCCAGTACTTATCCCAGTTAGAGTTCTTCCCCGTAAGTGAAGTAGCATACAGATACCAGTACGGAAAACCTCTCGTCAAACCTGAGGAGGTAAACAATCTTCCAACAAAAATGCGAAGATTGCATAACTAGTACATGCATGCCACAAGGGCCGGGGCTAACTGGATAGTGCTGAGGGTTACAAAAAAACATCATGGGAAAGAAAAGGATGACATGATATCCATTGAATTTGATGAACTATTTCAATTATTCAATCAAGACGCCTTGGACAAATCGATCATCAGTGCCTATTGTCTTTAAGTACTAATTCTGTAATTAATTTAGTCTCCATCTATATTATTTTGTTTATTGCATGTATATAATCATACTGTAATATGCAGAATGAAGATTCTCGAATGCAGCAGAGGACAAATCTATGACATTGGCTTCATTGACCCATATTGGGTTCATGAAGATAATCTCAAAATAAGCCCCGAAGATACGGAGGATAATATAGTACACGCGTTAAGGTTTTAAGAAACCAAAAGGGAAATACTATTTCTTTACAACTTCGAGTGAGTGTTATTTTCTTGTATACACTTTCTATTTCGCTTACTCGATGTTAAGTATATAATTGATTAGTTATGCATTTGCATCTTCCACTATATTCTGTTAATCATTCAACTTGACAAAGGGCGTGTACTAGTCATGGACTCGAAACATAAACCCCTTGAGACGTGGAAGGACATGCAGATACTTCTCCAGCGGTAATTCTAATCATTACGACACTATATCATCAACGTTCGTGAATTTTATGATATCAAGTACTTAATAACTTATTTTATTCGTTTTCTACGCCGGGCAACGCTTGGAAACGGTTCACCAACAAGGCTAGGGGTGTTTGGAAAGAGGAGCTTACATTTCAACCACTAGATGTAAGCACCACTAGCTATATCCGCGCATCTCTTTGATTCTAGTTTTGATACAGTTATTATCATGCTTGATTATTATTTTGATTGAACTCTGTTCTCGTAAAGTGTCTGATGCAGGGACCAGGTAACAATCTATGTGGATACTATGTATGCGATTTCATCCGGCAGACGTGTGATGAGAAGGGCAGAAATTTAGAGCAACTCCACGTACGTAAACAATTTCTATAGTTTTTAATTACAATCAAATTGTATTTAGTTTCATTCATATAGGCTGACTCCTTTTTTAAATCAGATCGAACGTCTACGGGACGGTCTTCTGCCAAAGGATCGCGTATGAGCAATTCAGGAGGAATTGGCGGGATTCTTGGATGCAGAAGTCCTAGACCCAAAAGGGAAATACTACTCGGCTGTGTATAGACAATAGGAATTGTAAAAATAGCAACTTTCAAGAAATTGGCCGGTAGCATCGAATAGCAACTTTTGTATGTAGTGCATGAACTCGATCCGTGTATTGAATATAATATTGTCTTCATGATGTAATATAAGGTTCCTTCATTGATAAGTGCAAATCACTAAATAAACAATAAAACAACCCTAATGAATTCTCTGCCGCGGCACAAAAAGTGGCGAAAATGCTGCCGCGGCAACAAAATGTGCCAAAATAAATTCTCTGCATGGCGAAGAAATGACAAATCTCTGCCAGAAGGTTATTAGTCCGGTTAGGTATTACGAACGGGACTATCTCCACCCCTCGCCTCTGCACGCCACGTGTGCAACCTTTAGTCCCGGTTGGTGGGGCAACCGGGACTAAAGGTTGGAGCTTTAGTCCCGATTGCGCCGTCCCGGTTGGGCAACCGGGACTAAAGCCCCGTACCAACCGGGACCTATAGGGCTGTTTCCACCAGTGAGGACTCATTGGAAAATCACTTGAAAACTTAATTGGATAAAATGCAACAAAATTCTTCTGGAGTAACAGAAATGAATTGTTGCTAAATGGGATAGCTGGTGCAAAATTGTCAAATGAGATGGAAAAAAGGATGTACATAAATGAATATAAATTCCATTTTATGTTTTTAAATAAAAAGAGATAAAGTATCATTAATCTTAATATGCCATGACGATTTAATTTTAGTATCACATTTTCGCAAGTGACTCAGCAAAATGGACAAAGTACTTTTGGCTATTAGGTCGAGTTTAGATCTAGTTCCATGTATCACTTTTTTGGGACTCAAAGTTCGAAAAATGAAAAGGTGCTCGTTTAGGACAAACGCGCCGAGATAATATAATTTACGTGTATATTTATTTGGGATTCGACTTTTCAAAAAGCATGTGGAACTCTCTAGACCTAAAAATCAGTTGATATTGATAAGTGATATGTTTGGATGCACTGAATTGGGTCTGGAATTGCTTTTTTTGGGCTGGGCACAATTCTACGATTTGGGGCTGGGAGAATTCAGAGCCCACCCCGCACACGACTAACTTACTTGTCGATCTATACAGAGGAGAGTACCACCTTATTTCCTCTGAATTGGAGAGGCCGCAAAACGCTTCACTCGCCACACTCTAGTAAATATCCCTGCTCAGGAGGAGGTGACCACGCACGACAGGAGAGCTCGCAAGTATGACCCTCCTCATCCTCCTCCTTCCATCTATCTCTCCTCTTCTTTCCTCTAGATCTTCCCCCCGTCTCTCCTTTCTCGACCATGAATGCTGATGTCCCATCTATCCCTTCCCCTCTACCCTAAACCTGGTCGGTGGTAGGATGGACGGGGAACAACGGAGGGATCGACGTTGCAGCGGTGTCAGTCTTTGTATTCATCTACTCGTGTGACCGGAAGGCCAGCGACGCGGCATCCAGGATCACACATGCGGAGAAGTTGTCTAGGATCAAGATGTAGATTGGCGACAACATTGAGCCGGTGATGGTAAGGGAGCTGAGGGGCAGTCATCATAGCAGGTTCCGTTGAGTTCATCATTGAGTCGTTCTAGTGGAGCAAGTTATTCCTCGAGGACCTCGTGGAGAGTAGCTTGTTGGTGCTTCCCTTCCCGAAAAACATGAATGCGTCAGCATTGCTATTCGCCGAGGGTGACAATGGAAGGGTGGAGAACGAGGAGGGATCAAGAAGAAGACCGGGAGGCTTTGGAAATTCACACCGGTTTACACCGTTGATTGAAGAAAATATATCTGAAGCTACTCAAGCTGATCTTATAAACGCACTTGCTCACGGAAAGAGAAAATTTACATGGCGAATTACCTACATGGAAAGAATTCTTGGCGCAATTGTCATAGGTGAAAGGAGTGTGGTCAAGTCTTTTTGATGGAATGGATGGTAGTGTTATTTTGCAGGGGTTTCTTTTCTTTCTGAAAATTGCAAGTTTGCAAACTACACATGGAGTAGTATTAGCAGGCAAGGGCATAACTTGAAAGGTGTGGCTAGATCAAATAGGTAGGAAACATTTATTTTGGCATGTACTTACATCATATTGCAGGTAAGGGATGGGGGTCCTTGTTGGGGTTAAAACTGCTATGTATGAGGAGGTGGAAGTAGAGGAGTGGGAGTACTTTGTAAGATGCTTGATCATAAATAGGGAGGACGATTTTAAGTGGAACTTTGTTATTATATATGGTGGAACACAATTGTTTGTGAAAAATGTTTTCTTAGAGAGTATGCTCAATTATGTAGTAGAACAATATTTCCACCTTTTTTGGAGGAGACCTTAACCTACTAAGAAATGCTAGTGGGAATATTGTTGGTGGGCTTAATTTGATGGAATGTTATCCTTACCATTATCATTGAAAACAATAACCTTATGGATATACAACTAAGTAATAGAAAATATACTTGTGTAATGATCATGAGGTTCCTACATATGCAAAATTGGTTAGGTCCGTTGTAACTATGGGTTGGATAATTGAGCACTACCATTTATCACAAGTGACTGCCTTGACTAGGAAGATGTCTAATCACACTCATTGATACTGGACACTGATGGTGGGGTGTGTAAAACTTTTTACTTCAAATTAGAGTAGTGTTGGTTGTTGGGAGAGGACATTGATGATGTTATTAAAACTGTTTGGGGGCTTCCATCTGGAAACAGAAATACCATTCAGGAATGGACTAGGAAGCTGACTGAAACTACAAGAAGGAGAAAAAAGATTGGAATAAAAACATTGTTGCGGACTACAGGAAGGAGAAATAAGATTATTTTAAATCTTGGACAACCTTGATAAAATTAGTTAAGACTAGTGTTCTAAATGCTTGATACGTGGTGAACGTATTTATAATTTTTGATGCTCCATGCTTGTTTTGTACCAACTATCTTATGTTTTGTCTACACTTTGAGGCATTTTTATATATTTTGTGGAACTAACCTATTAACAAGATGTCGTAGTGCCAGTTCCTGTTTTCTGTTATTTTTGGTTTCATAAAATATAGTAAATAAATATTCTCAGAATTGGATAGAACAAAAGTCGAAGTCAATATTTTACCGTATCGAAGATGGAGTCCAGAGGGGGAACGAAGAGGCACCACAGGGCGGCCAAACCACCCCATGGCACGGGCCCACCCTAGGCCGTGCCAAGGCATGGGGGGCCTCAGTCGACCTTGGGGGGCCTCAATCGACCTTTCCCCTTCGCCTATATAAACACCTCGAGGAGGAAACCCTAAGCACCCGATCAGAAATCCACGAAAAAGTCCGTAGCCGCCGCCACCATTGTTCCTAGATCGGGAGGGATCTGAAGCTCTTCCCGGCACCTTGTCGTAGAGGGGAGATCACCCTGGAAGGCCTTCTTCATCACCATGCCTGCCTCCGGACTGATGCGTGAGTAGTTCAACCTTGGACTTTGGGTCCATAGCAGTAGTTAGATGGTCGTTTCTCCTCTTTTGTGCTATCATGTTTAGATCTTGTGAGCTGCCTATCATGATCATCTATATGTAATCCTACATGTTGTGTTTGTTGGGATCCGATGGATATTGAGTACTACGTCAAGATTGATTATTGATTCTATCATGTCTATGTTATTTGTGATCTTGCATGCTCTCCGTTGCTAGTGGTTACTCTGGCCAAGTAGTTGCTTGTGACTCCAAGAGAGAGTATTTATGCTCGATAGTAGGTTCATGTCTCTATTAAACTGGAGGAGTGATAGGAACCTCTAAGATTGTAGATGTGATGTTGCTACTAGGGATAAAACAACAATCCTTTGTCCAAGGGCAATTCTATTGTTTACTTTACACACTTTTCTTAATGCAATTATCTGTTGTTTACAACTTAATACTAAAAGGGGTTCGGATGATAACCCAAAGGTGGATTATTAGTCATAGATGCAGTTGGATTATAGTCTATGTATTATGTTGTATTTCCCAAACGAATCTCATATAAATCATCATGATATGTACATGCATTATTATGCATTCTCAATCTATCAATTGCCCAACTATAATTTGTTCACCCAACATGCTATTTATCTTATGGAGAAACACCTATAGTGAACTGTGGACCCTAGTCCATTCCTTCCCACTGATATTCAATCTACTGCCTACTGTTTATTTTCTGCAATTACTACAAGCAATTACTTTCTTCCACACTATACGGTTAATCCTTTGTTTTCAGCAAACTGGTGAGTTTGACAACCTCACTACAAGTTGGAGCAAAGTATTGTGGTTGTGTTGTGAAGGTTCCACGTTGCTAGCAACACCTTGAGAACTATTTCCTTTCTCTTACTGGTTTGATAACCTTGGTTTCACAACTGAGGGAAAACTTGTTGTTGTGCTCATCATATCTTCCTCTTGGGGTTTTTCAACGGTCTCTACAGTAACCGAGCTGCATCGAGACTTTTTCTGCCGCCGTTGCCGGGGAGACACAAGACAGTTCCTGCAAGGGGAGTATCTCACAACCAATCTCTTTACTTTTTTTCTTTTGCTTAGTTTATTTTATTTTGTTTGGTTTGTTTCTTGTTATCAAAAACACACAAAAAATAGTTCCTACCTTAGTTGCTATTTCTGTTGGTTTGCTTCTTTTTATCAAAAAACACAAAAAAATTAGTTCTTTCTTTAGTTGTTACCTCGTTCTTAGCTCATTATGTTGATCCCTAAGTTCGCCCCGAAGGACCTTTCAATAGGTAGTGGCTCTATAATTGGGAAAGATAATATTGAAGAATTATTTAATCATGTTAGTAAGCATAAGGATATTGAGGATAGATCCTTAGCAGAATGTTCCAAATTATGAACTGCTGCAGCTTCTTTAGTTCACACGTTGGAGGCTAGGTTTGTTTACCTTAACCCCATGATCCAGATAATGTTTATTAAAATTAATGCCATTCAGGACACTAAAAAGAGAGATTTTATCCTGGAAACTTTCCTTAAAGAATTTAATGATGTTGCTACAGAAGCTAGGAAGGTCTTTGTTTGTTTTAATATGCTAGGCTCATGTGTAGATGTTGGTACACTAGAAAAGTTGGACAAAACCAAACCCAAAAATGGTAAGGAAATTAAAATACCAATACCTTTTAAAATTGTAGGAGTGCATGAAGCCTTGGAAAAGAATTTTAATTGAATTGTTCCTGAAAACCCGTTTGATGAAAATAGTGAACCCAAGAGTATTGAGAGAGGATCCTCTAGAACTTATTTGGATAATATACCTTGCCTTGTTGAAGATATTTGATGCGTCTCAGATCACTGTAGAGCTTCGTTGGGATACCCAAGAGGAAGGTGTGATGAGCACATCAGTAAGTTTTCCCTCAGTTATGAAATCAAGGTTATCGAACCAGTATGAGCAAGGAAACAACTTCAAGGTGTTGCTAACAACTTGGAACCTGCACAACACAAACTCAAAACTTTGCCCCAACGTATAGTGAGGTTGTAAATCTCACCGGTTTGCTGAAAACAAAGGATTAAATATATAGTGTGGAAGATAATATTGAGTTGGTTTCTCTTCATAGCTTGCAATGATTATTGAGTAGACTTGGTTGCATACTTCAACTTATGAATGGTTTAAGTATCTACTCCTGTGCTGAGAATGTATACATCATATGAAGCAAATGTGTTCATAAAAGTTCTTTTATCGCACTCAGTTTTCAACTGAATTGCTTGAGGACAAGCAAAAAGCTAAGCTTGGTGGGAGTTGATACGTCCAAAACATATCTACTTTCTCGAACACTTTTGCTATTGTTTGTCCTCTAAACTTGTGTGATTTGGATACAACTAACACGTACTGACGCTGTTTTCAGTAGAATTACCTTGATGTCTAGTTTTTGTGCAGAAAATCAACTATTAGGAAAAATCCCGGAAAATATGCCAAAAATTATATTTCACTAGAAGAGCCACGGATCCAGAAGACAAAACGGAGTGGAGGCCTGGGGGCCCACCCCCTCGGGCTCCCCATGCGCCTATAAGTTACCCCTCGACCTAAAAACCGAGGGGGTTCGTCGTTTTTCCAGAAATAGTTTCGCTCCATCGCCACCATCAGAAACCAAGATTTGGATCCAGAAACTCCGTTCTGGCACCCCACAGGGACGAGTAATTTGGAGAGGATCATCACCATTGTCATCACTAATGTCTCTCCATCAACCATCGATGTTTCCCTCATCCATGAGTGAGTAATCCCCCGTTGTAGGCCATGGGGATGGTAGGGATTGGATGAGTTCTATCATGTAATCGAATAAGATTGTTAGGGCATAGTGCCTAGTATCTCTTTTAGTGTTATTTGACTTTGTTGCAACTTGTTGTGCTTAATGCTTATCACTAGGGCCCGAGTGCCATGATCTCAGATCTGAACTTATTGTTGAATCATTATGATAGTACTGTTTGTGATGTTATCTGCAAGTTGTATACACATATCATTGTCCGGATCCAAAGGCCCCGAAGTGACAGAAATTGGGACAACCGGAGGGGATGCCTGTGGTGTGAGGATCACATGTTCTCACAGAGTGTTAATGCTTTGCTCCGGTGCTCTATTAAAAGGAGCACCTTAATTGCCAGTAGTTCCCTAGAGGCCCCGCTGCCACAGGCTTGCTGGACAGAAGGTGTTGTGCAAGTTCTCATTACGAGCACGTATGACTATATATGGAGCACATGCCTAGGATTGTTTAGTACTTGGATGCTTATTCTTATTTGTCTGCAATGCCCTAGATCTTGAAGTTACATGTTTAGACTCGTCCATGCAACGCCTGTCCATCCATCCCTATGCCTACCGCGCTCATATCCTACTGTTTACTTCTACTATTACTATTGCTCTTGTTTTGCTGCTGATGTTGCTTTGCTGTTGCTACTGATAAACTTCTGTGAGAAAGAACTATTTCCATGTGCAGCTGAATTGACAACTCAGTTATTAAGGCTTGCAAGTATTCTTTGGCTCCCCTTGTGTCGAATCAATTAATTGGGTAATACTACCCGCGAAGACTGTTGCGATCCCCTATACTTGTGGGTCATCAATAAGATCACAAACAATGCTATCATCATGAATCAATAACATGTTCAGATCTGAGATCATGCCACTCGGGCCCTAGTGACAAGCATTAAGCACAACAAGTTGCAACAAAGTCAAATAGCACTAAAAGTGATACTAGGCACCATGTCATAACAATCTTATTCGATTACATGATATAACTCATCCAATCCCTACCATCCCCATAGCCTACAGTGGGGGATTACTCACTCATGCATCGGGGAAAATGGATGGTTGATGGAGAGGCGTCGTGATTATGATGGCGATGATCTCCAATTCCCCGTCCCGGCAGGGTGCCAGAACGGAGTTTCTAGTTCCGAATCACGGTTTCTGGTGGTGTCGGCGCAGCGGAACTCTTTCTGAAAAAACGTCGAACCGCCCAGAGTTTTTAGGTCAGGAGGCTTTAAGTAGGCGAAGTGGGAGGCCGAGGGGGTACCCGAGGTGGCCACACCCCCTCCAGGCGCGGCCAGGCCCACCTCTGCCTCATCTTGTGGCTCCTGAGTCTTCTGGTAAAATAGGATTTTTGGCATATTTTTCGGGATTTTTCCTGAAAGTTGATTTTATGCACAAAAACTAGACACCAAAGCAATTATACTAAGAACAGCGTCAGTCCGTGTTAGTTGTATCCAAATCACACAAGTTTAGAGGAGAAATAATAACAAAAGTGTTCAAGAAAGTAGATACGTTTTGGACATATCACTTTCCTAGATTACTAGAGGCATGAACCTACTATCGAGCATAAATACTCCCTCTTGGAGTCACAAGCATCTACTTGGCCAAGATAGCTACTAGCAATGGAGAGAATGCAATATCACAAATAACACAGACATGATAGAATCAATATTCAATCTGACATAGTATCTCAATATCCATCGGATCCTCGCAAACACAACATGTATGATTACAAATAGATGATCTTAATCATGAACGGATCTCACAAGATCTAAACATGATAACACAAAGGAGGAGAAAAAACCATCTAGCTACTGTATGGACCCATAGTCCAAGGGTGAACTAATCACGCATCATACCGAAGGCTTCCATGGTGATGAAGAAGGCCTTCAGGATGATCTCTCCCCTCCGGCAGGGTATCGGGAAGAGCTTCAGATCCCCCGATCTAGGGACGATGGTGGAGGCGGCTAAGGACTGTTTCGTGGAGATCTAATCGGTTTCTTAGGGCTTCTGCATCGGGTTGACTTTATAGGCGAAGATTCAAGGTTGGAGGGCACCCGAGGGGCCCACACCATAGGGCGCCCCTGGGTCGCGCGGCCCTAGGGTGTGGCCACCTCGTGGCCCCCCTCCGGCTGCCCTTCGGACTCCGTGTTCTCTCCTGTAAAATATTAAATTTGGATTTTATCCCATCCAATTCCTAGAATATTTCCTTACTACCTCTTCTGAAACCAAAAATAACAGAAAACAGGCAACTGGCACTGCGGCATCTTGTTAATATGTTAGTCCCAGAAAATGTATAAAAATACCTCAAAGTGTAGAAAAATCATAGCAAAGTTGATACTAAATAAGCATGGAACATAAAAAAATTATAGGTACGTTTATGACGTATCAATATTTCCGGTATTAATCTTAATGCTTCTTCATTTGAAAATGCTTTCCGTGCCTAGCTGAAAGGCGTTAAAGAACAGCACTCTTGGGAGATAACCCAAATTTTTTATTTCAGTAAGTTTTTATTTTGTTGAATCTTGGAAGTTATTGCCTCTGTAATAACCTCTCCTTATACTTTTTTTTTGGTTTTTGTGCCAAGAATAGCCTCTAATGAGAGGGAAGTAAGGTTTGGGAAAGTTGTTGTCTCGAAACAGATTTCTGTGCTTCACTGTAAAAAATCATGAAAAATCCCAGTACGTCGGATTAAGCTAAAATATTTTGTGTGCATGACCATGTTATTTACCCAACTTTCGTTAGTCTTGCACTTTTCAAATTAAGCAAAAAAAGATTTTTGAAAAAATCGGTCTTTACCCGCTGGTCTGTTTTGACAGATTTCTGCCATTATTTGCATTTGCCTCTTAATCTGTTTTTTTTTAGTTCTATTTGATCACTTGAGATTTTAAAAGAAATTGCTACATTGGCTTATGTTTCAATGTAAGTTTTACTTGATTTGAAACTGAACCCAAAGGCTTATTATCTTGAATACACTAATGTTGCTAATGAAGATTGTGTGAAGTTTTGTATGAAGGAAATTTTCAAGTGTAGGGAGAGAATGATGTGATGAGATGAAGAAAGGACAAAATCTCAAGCTTGTGGATGCCACCCATGTAACCCCAAAAAAATACTCAAGAGGTACAAGCGTCAAAGCTTGGGGATGCCCAAGGCATCCCCTTCTTCATCAATAAAAATCACAGGTTTTCTTTCAAGACACTTTATTTTTATTGCTTCATGCATTATTGTGTTGTTCTTGGAGCGTCTTTGTTTTTATTTTTATTTTTTAGTTTTATTTGCTGTAATAAGTTGGTGGGACCCCAACACAACCATTTTGGAGAAGTCACGCCTAGTTCTTCATTTCCTACAACACTCTAGTTTTCACTCTTATTGTTCTATGAGTGTTCACTTTTGCTAGCACTCCGTTTAGTTTTATTTTTCTTATGATTTTTGCTTAGAACTTTTTGGTTTTTCTTTGTAGTTAGGTGAGACAATCTCTCTGGTCTTTATTGATTATTATATTTATGAGTTGTTTCAAATAAGTCGATTGGTGTTGGAAAAGAGTAGAAAGTTTCATGCCTATAGTGGTACAAAAGGAAGCTTGTTTTGACAGTGACTTCGACTTTATCATGCCATGTTAGATGTTGTTTTAACCATATGCTTAGTAATTATTGATGTAGCATGACTTGTTTCAAACAATTGAAATTGCTTAATGTGCCTTGAAAGAATCATGCATTGTTTTAGCATACAAACACATAATATTGTGGTATTATCCTTTGATGCTTTATTTGGGTTGACTTGGCACATGCTTACACCATGTTAAGACTATGAAACAATGACCTTAGCCTCTATGATCATTTAGTTTTTTACTTGTGCATCACTTTATGCTTTAATTAATAATGTTTTGTCGCTTTGCATGATTATGACCATTATTGCTCTCTTAGTTGATCGCTCCCAGTCTTTTGCTAGCCTCCAACTATACTGAGTATGAGCTCTAATTGTGCATCCAACTCCCAAGAAACCAAGTCATTCCAAAGAGTCCACTATAAATTCCTATGCATGGTGTGTTACACCATTCCAAGTATATTCATGTTTTTATCTATCTTACAAAATAAACTTTTGTTATGTGAAAATTAGTAACTAAAGCTCTCACAAACTTGATGGCACACTTTATTTTCTTGCACTTAATAAACTTGAATCATTGTGCCCATCTATGTGCTTATATGCTTGCAAGTTATAAATTGGGAGTTAGCAGAACCATGCTATCATGGGGAACGCTGTCAACACTTGTACATATCTATTTAGTTGATATTATGATGACGGCGATGTTAAATAAAAGGGGACCTTGTAAATCCATGGAGTTATGTATATGTGTTAGAGAAACGCTTGGGCGGCTAGCCTAAGCCATGCCTAATCATGGTGTAAACTTGCAGCATAACCATAGCGAGCAATCTATGAAGCATCTTCAGAAAAAAATATAGAAAAATAAGAAAAAAAGGAGAAAAAAGAAACACCATGCTCATGGTAAATAAAAAGATCGCTGAGATGCTCATTGTGTGTTGCCTTGTCATTTTGATATGGGATAGCTCCTACATCAGGGGCAAGGGGTACCCCGTTGGCGGGTCTCTATGATACACATATACTTACAATGACAAGAACTTTCTTGTGACCAAAGTTGAGTAGCATGAGGAACGACCCTCGTACTCAAGGGGCATGGGATTTTCAACTTATGATTTGTCAAGCATATAACTCATATTTGTCTCACTTTAACCTTAATCACCTCAAGATGCTGATGATAGGTGCAATGAGAGCTCAAAGCTAGTAACTACCATAATTTTTGGAAGCTCTTTATGAAACTTGAAATCCCTGCTTCCCTCTGTGAAGGGACTTCCTTTTTAATTTTTTTTGAGTCTCCATTTTCTATCTTTATGCACCAATTAAGAGAGCATAGTTGTCATTCTTAGTTCAATGTGCATTGTCCCAAAACTTGTTGATTGATTCATAATTATGGTAATGCTTGTTCTTAAATTATTTGTATCTAGTCACCCATACAAACTTTGAAGGTGTCCTATGCATTTATGTTTTGCTATTCCATGAAGGACAAGCTGATATCCACTCTCATTATGTTTTCTATATCTAAAACAAACAACTGTCTTTCAATGCAATGTTATTCATGATCTTTTGTTTATGTTACCTTTCATGTTGCAACATAGTTGCTATGTCTTATTGTTAGAACTTTATCTTTCGTGCTTATGTTAGAGTACTTTGATCCCAGCTATCAATGCTTTACAATACCTTGATCAAGATTGTGATGGTGCATGTCACCTCAAAAATTATTCCTTTTTATCACTTACCTACTCGAGGATGAGCAGGAGTTAAGCTTAGGGATGCTTGATACGTCGTAAACATATCTATAATTTTTTATGCTCCATACTTGTTTTGTACCAACTATCTTATGTTTTGTATACACTCAGAGGCATTTTTATACATTTCCTGGAACTAACCTATTAACAAGATGCCGCAGTGCCAGTTCCTGTTTTTTGCTATTTTTGGTTTTAGAAAAACTAGTAAAGAAATATACTCGGAATTGGACGGAACAAAAGCCGAAGTCAATATTTTACCGTAGCAAAGACGGAGTCCAGAGGGGGACGAAGAGGCGCCACAGGGCAGCCAAACCACCCCATGGCGCGAGCCCACCCTAGGCCATGCCAGGGCATGGTGTGGTCCCCCTGGCCCACAACCGACCTTTCCCCTTCGCCTATATAAACACCTAGAGGAGAAAACCCTAAGTACCCGACCAGAAATCCACGAAAAAGTCCGTAGTCACCGCCACCATCGTCCCTAGATCGAGAGGGATCTGAAGCTCTTCCCGGCACCCTGTCGGAGAGGGGAGATCACCCTAGAGGCCTTCTTCATCACCATGCCAGCCTCCGGAGTGATGCGTGAGTAGTTCATCCTTGGACTATGGGTCCATAGCAGTAGCTAGATGGTCGTTTGTCCTCATTTGTGATATCATGTTTAGATCTTGTGATCTGCCTATCAAGATCATCTATATGTAATCCTACATGTTGTTTTTGTTGGGATACGATGGATATTGAGTACTACATCAAGACTAATTATTGATAATATCATGTCTATGTTATTTGTGATCTTGCATTCTCTCCGTTGCTAGTGGTTACTCTGGCCAAGTAGATGTTTGTGACTCCAAGAGGGAGTATTTATGCTCGATAGTAGGTTCATGTCTCTAGTAATCTAGAGGAGTGACAGGAACCTCTAATATTGTAGATGTGATGTTGCTAATAGGGACAAAACAACAATCATTTGTCCAAGGGCAATTGTATTATTTACTTTACACACTTTGCTTAATGAAATTATATTTTGCTTGCAACTTAATACTAGAAGGGGTTCGGATGATAACCCGAAGGTGGATTATTAGTCATAGATGTAATTGGATTACGGTCTATGTATTATGTTGTAATGCCCAAGCGAATCTCATAGAAATCATCATGACATGTACATGCATTATTATGCATTCTCAATCTATAAATTGCCAAACTGTAATTTGTTCACCCAACATGTTATTTATCTTATGGAGAAACACCTCTAGTGAACTGTGGGCTCCGGTCCATTCCTTCCCACTGATATTTAATCTACTACCTACTGTTTACTTTCTACAATTACTAGAATCAATTACTTTCTTCCACACTATACATTTAATCCTTTGTTTTCAGCAAACTGGTGAGCTTGACAACCTCACTGTAAGTTGGGGCAAAGTATTGTGGTTGTGTTTGATGACTCCTTGATGGCACCAGAGAACTTGGTGCTTGATGTGGAGTCTGTTGGGAACCCCAAGAGCAAGGTGTGAAGCAGCACAGCAGCAAGTCTTCCCTCGGTAAGAAACCGAGGTTATCGAACCAGTAGGAGGAAGGAAACGTCACACAGGTGTTGCAAGAAAAGCGGAGACCTGCATAACACAAACTCAAGACTTTGCCCCAACTAACAGTGAGGTTGTGAATCTCACCGGTTGCTGTAACAAAGGATTAAACGTATGGTGTGGAAGGTAATGGTGGTTTGCAGCAAGCAAACAAGTAACAGTGGAAGATGTATCAATTGTAAAGATTGGACCGGGGTCCATAGTTCACTAGAGGTTCTCTCCTTAGATAAACAACATGGCATGAAGGGTAAACAAATTATAGCAGGGCAATTGACAGGAACTGAGCAAGGCATAACAATGCAATTACTAGTCAGAAAGATCATATGAGATTCGATTGGGCAATACTACAAGATACATAGACCGCCATCCAACTGCATCTATGACTAGAAGTCCACCTTCAGGTTATCATCTGAACCCCCTCCAGTATTAAGTTGCAAGCAATAGACAACTGCTTTAAGCAAAGTGTGTAAGGTAAACAGTCCACATGTTCCATGAACAAGATACCGTTGTTTTCTCCCTAGTAGCAACATCACATCTACAACCGAAGAGATTATTGTCACTTCCCTTGGAAACTAGAGGCATGAACCCACTATCGAGCATAAATACCCCCTCTTGGAGTCACTAGCAAATACTTGGACAAGATAGCTACTAACAACGGAGAGCATGCAAGATCACAAACAACACAGACATGATAGAATCATAAAGACAAAACCATTAATCAAACCAACATAATAATCTCAATATCCATCGGATCCCCACAAACACAACATGCATGATTACAAATAGATTATATCTTGATCATGAACGGAGCTCACAAGATCTATACATGAAAGCACAAAGGAGGAAATACAACCATCTAGCTACTACATGGACCCATAGTCCAAGGTGGAACTACTCACGCATCATACCGGAGAGAAGGCCTCCGGGATGATCTCCCCTCTGGCACGGTGCCGGGAAGAATTTCAGATCACCCCCGATCTAGGGATGATGCTGGCGGCGGCTACAGATGGTTTCGTGGATATTTGATCGGGTACTTAGGGTTTCTGCATCAAGGACTTCTTATAGGCGATGGGGGAGGCCGAGGCGGTGGCTAGGGGCCCCACACCCTGCCTAGGTGCGGGGCAGGGCCCACCTACCCCTAGGGGGGTCTGGGTGCCCTAGCCCGCCTCTCCGGCTCCCCTCTGAACTTCTTGTTCCCCATAGAAAGTAATTGACTTTGACGTTTGTCCCGTCCAATTCCAAGAATATTTATTTACTAACTTTTCTGGAACCAAAAACAACAGAAAATAGGCAACTAGAACTGTGGCAACTTGTTAATAGGTTAGTACCAAAAAACATGTAAAAAACACCTCAAATTGTAGACAAAGCAAAGCAAAGTAGATACTAAACAAGCATGGAGCATCAAAAATTATAGATACGTTTCCAACGTATCAAGCATCCCCAATCTTAACTCCTGCTCGTCCTCGAGTAGGTAAGTGATAAAAAGAAAAATTTTTGAGGTGACATGCACCCTCACAATGAAGATCTGACCATTTGCAAGCATTGAAAGCTGGGATCAAAGAACTCTAAACATGTACATGAAAGATGGAGTTCTGACAATAGGACATAGTAACTATGCATGCAACATGTCAAGCTACAAAAAAAGATCATGAATAACATGCATTGAAAAATGTTTGTTTGTTTCACATATCGAAAACATGGCATAGTGGCAATCAGCTTGTCCCTCATAGAGTAGCAAATATATGCATAGAACACCTTCAAAGTTCACAAGGGTGACTAGAAACAAATAGCACAAGAACAAGTAATATCACGATATTCATCAATCAATAAGTTTTGGAACACTGCACACAGATTGACAACTATGCTCTCTGAATGGTGCCTAAAGGTGGAAGGTGGAGACTTAATAGTGGTGGAAGAAAGGCCTTTTATAAAGGAAGCAGGGATTTCAAGTTTCGAAAAGAGCTTCCAAAAATTATGGTACTTGTTAGCTTTCAGCCCTCATTGCCCCTATCATAAGCATCTTGAAGTGATTAAGGTTAAAGTGAACAAATATGGAGTATATGCTTGACGAAGTATAAGTTGGCAATCTCAAGTCCCTTGAATACGAGGGCCACACCTCATGCTACTCAGATTTAGTCACCTGTAAGTTCTTGTCATTGTAAGTATTTGCATATCATTGAGAACCGCCAACAAGTACCCCTTGCACATGGTACAGGAGCTATACCATAACCAAAATGACAAGGCAAGCAGACAATGAGCATCTCAGCAATCTTCTTATTTAGCATGGGAATATGGTGTTTTTTCTCTCTTTCCTCTTTTCTCAATGTGTCTCTTTTTTTATAAGAAAAATGCTTCATAGATGTCACTATGGTGATGCTGCAAGTTTCCACCATGATTAGGCATGGCTTAGGCTAGCTGCCCAGGCGTTTCTCTAACACAGGATACAAACTCCATGGACTTACAAGTTCCCTCTTTATTTCACACCGGTGACATCCATAGACAAAATAGCATGATATCAACTGAGTACAAAGTACAAGTGCAATGTTGAAAACGTTCCCCGTGACAGCACGGTTCTGCTAATTCCAACGTATAAGTGCAAGCATATACAACATAGAAGACACAATGGTTCAAGTTTATTAGGGGCAAATAATATAAAGTGTGCCATCAAGTTTGTGAGGGATTTAATCACTAAGTTTTCAGATAACAAAATAGTTTTTAATTGGAAGATAACTGAAAACAAGAATATACTTGGAATGGTGTAACACACCATGCATAGGAGTTTATAGTGGACACTTTGGAATAACTTGGTTTGTTGGGAGTTGGAAGCATGAGTAGAGCTTACTCACACAAGTGGAGGCTAGCAAAAGACTGGGGGCAACCAACTAAGAGAGCAATTATGGCCATAATCATGCAGTGCAACAAAGCATTACTAATCAAAGCAAAGAGTGGTACTACAAGTCAAGGACTAAATGATCATAGAGGCTATGTTGACTTGTCATAGTCATAACATGGTGTGAGCATGTGCCAAGTCGACCCAAGCAAAGCATCAAAGGAGAATACCACAATACTATGCTTTTGCATGCTAAAACAACGCATAATTTCTTCAAGGCACACTAAGCAATCCCAATTGTTTGGAACAAGACATGCTACAGCAATAATCACTAAGCACAAGGTCAAAACAAAACCTAGCATGTCATGCTAAAGTCTAAGTCACAGTCAATGCAAGCTCCTCTTGGACTTACAAGAAAGAACTTACTACTTCTTTCCAACACCAAGCAACTTATTTGCAAACAACATGGCGAGAACGGGGGTCCAAACTACTTTATTCAAGCAAACTAAACAACCTAAGAAAAGCAAACAAAAACTAAGATGCTCCAAGAACAACACAACTATGCATGAAACAATAAAAACGAAGTGTCTAGACAGACCAGAGCTTTTTATTGATGAAGAAGGGTGTTGGGGATATGCTATATGTGTATCCTCATAGAATGTCCTCTATCCGGATAACCGGGTGGCACATAGTTGGTAGCATGGCCCATGGCCTACTGGGCGGCCCAGTTTGATGGATCTAGAAGGGAGGCCCATGCCGGATAAAGGAAGGCTACAGAGGAGTCACCGACGTACCCGGAGCCTTGGAGTGCAAGACACACTAGACTAGTTGTAAGCAGTGTAGGACTCTGTAACCTGTCCGGCTAGGACTTTACCGGTAACCCTAGGACCTGGAGACTATATAAGTCGTTCCTATGGGAGCCTTTAGGGAACAATCTCAGACGATAACTTAGACTCTCTAGTCACCTCGCACAACGAACCAATCCCTGTAACTCGGCGTATTGCCTTTATAGTGATTTATAGCAGGAGTAGGATTCTGCCACTGTTGTGGGATCTGAACCTGGGTAAGTTGTGTTACCTCATACCCATCAACCGTACGCCTTCCCCCATGTCTCTAAACACGCACTGTTAGGACCCCTCCATGGAGTACTCGTCGGCAATACCACGACAGTTGGCGCCCACCGTGGGGCAAGAGGCGCTCCAGGCTCTTCAGCGGGCAAGGACCAAGATCTTCGCGGGAATCGGCGAAACTGTTGCCATCGGCCGTGTTCTCTTCTCCGGAAATGTTCCGATCTTCCCCCTGACGAGTTCTGGATCCCGGCAAAGACGAACCCTACGCGGTGCTGGATCGTCCCCATCGAAGATATCCATCTCTTCATCGGCGAAACCGACTCGGGCACTAGTTCCCTCGGAGTCTGAGGAGCATCAAGACCCGCACGGACCGACTACGGGCAAGATACGTTCTCGGAAGGATCGATGTCGGATCTCTCTTTGGAGTTTGCCGGCAAATATCGGAAAAATTGAAGGCCCACCCAAACCGCCCCTGTGTAGGATATAACGGTGGAAGATCGCTGCGAGTCCAACGGCTTCGTCCGCGTGTCTGGACAACAGAGATCCAAGTTTGTCGGCGTGATTACCATCTTCGATCTGGCGTGTTGCGTTCAGAGAGAGGGTGAAAACCCCCGCGATTACCTTGCCAGGTGGCTCTGTATACGAGTCGATCTGGCACATTACCCCAATGATGATGCCATGTATCACTTTGTGGAAGGACTAGACCAAGGTACGCTTCTCCGGCATTCTCTAAGGCGGCAGCAGGCTTCGGGACGTCTCACCTTCGAAAGCCTTGTGAACACCGTCAACAACTACTCGGAGGCCGAGGAGGAAACTCAGACAGTGCTTGCGCTCATTGACGGAGCCCCTCTGATTCAGCCACATCTACCACCACCTCCCGCCGCCATCACCGCAGCTGCACCACCACCTCCAGTCATCGTCGCTGCTGCTGCATCTCCACCCCCGTCATCGAGGAAGCCCCGGCACCCTCCGAATCTGTGATTGACGCGCTATACGCCGACTTCAGTGCAGATTCGGAGGAGATAGATTTCAGCCCGGAGGAGCTAGACTCTGCCATGCAGGAGATGGAGGAGGAGTACACGCGCGACGAACAGGCCAACAACGCCGTCACGTCCCGAGAGGTGTTCGTCACCATTGGGACTGTCGTGGTATTGCCCACGAGTACGCCATGGAGGGGTCCTCACAGTGCGTGTTTAGAGACGTGGGGGAAGGTGGACGGTTGACGGGTACGAGGTAACACAATTTACCCAAGTTCAGATCCCATGATGGTGGCGGAATCATACTCCTGCTATAAATCACTATAATGGAAATACGCCGAGTTACAGGGATCGATTCGCTGTGCGAGGTTATGTGTAGTTGTGCCCTAAAGGCTCCAATAGGCCCGACTTATATAGTCGCCAGGTCCTAGGGTTACAGGAAAAAGTCCTAGCCAGACAGGTTACAGAGTCCTACACTGTCTATAACTAGTCTAGCGTGTCTTGCACTCCAAGGCTCCGGTTATGTCGGCGACTCCTCCATAGCCTTCCTTTATCCGTCATGGGCCTCCCTTCTGGATCCATCTAACTAGAACGCCCAGCAGGCCAAGGGCCATGCTACCAACTATGGGCCACCCGGGTTATCCTGATAGAGGACATGCTATGAGGATACCCATATAGCATATCCCCAACAGTAGCCCCCGGAGAACTCCGAGATCTTGCGCCGTCTTGCCTCTTCACGTTGAATGCTCCGTCTAGATGGATGTTGGTAAATCGTCAAGCAACATCTTGTAGTCCTCTCCCAAGAACCCTATAAGGTTTTTATCCGTCTTCAATATGTAAGTCGGAGAATTGTTGAATCTTCTATTGTACTCTCCCGTAGCCAGATTGGATCCGTCCATTCCGGAATATTCCGATGTGATGGTTCACCTGCCAGTGACAGCTAGGACGATGTAGACATAGGTCAGCAACGCCTGTAACTCACACATGCAGAAAACGCAACCATGTCCGTTTTCCCGCGCGAGCGATACAAACCATTGGCGGCGACGGTTGGCAACATGGCGAAATTTACACGCACGTCCCCGCACACGTTGCCTACGCGGCAACCGTCCGATCATGTTGCACAAATCTCGATGCCGGAGGTCATAAATAGTAACAGCGGTGGAAATTTTACTGTTTCACTTCATTCTCCTCTGCATCATCTTATTCCTCCAGTGAGCGCCTCCTCGAGCTCTCCGCGCACTTGTGCGAAAAACCCTAGCTCCTTAATCTCTCCCAGTCACCACTAAAAAACTCCCAATGGCCAGCAGCAACTCCACCCCCTCCATGGCGGCGTCAGGCGATGCTGCGGCAAAGCCAACGAGCGTCTTCATCGTGCCACCAGAGGGATTGGTTATTCCCAAATCCTTGGTGGATGAAACCACCAGCGGCGACCATAACCCAGCGGCGCTGGAGCTGCTGGAGGATGAGTATGACTCCCACAAGGGCGATTGGCGCGGTTCGGATATTACGGACCGTGATATCAAAGAACTGATCAACGAGGGATATCTCGCCACGATGGAGGGGCTCGTCTGGCGGGCGGCGCCGGCCGACGAGGTCACTCCTTATCCCCAAGTCGTAGAGAAGGTGTACCTCAAAGCCCAACTAGTACACGGTGTCTCCCTGCCGATCTCCAACTTTTTCCTTACTGTCCTCAACCATTACCGAGTATAGCCTCAGAACCTCTCGCCCAATAGCATCTTAGCGCTTAGCAACTACGGGGCGCTTTGCGAGGGTTATTTTGGGATTAGTCCTAGGCTAGATCTCTTCATCTATTTCTTCAACGTCAAGTGCGAAGCCGGAGCCGGCAAGGACGACCTCAGGAATTGTGGCACCATTAGTTTTAAGATCCGGCCTGGCTGGCGCTTCCCCGACATTGTTGGCCATGAGTCCTGCAAGAATTGGCAACAGACGTACTTCTACGGCCGAGATATCCCTCTGGCCGGCCGAGAAGTAACGTACTCGGACTTCGTCGATGGAGCTGCCGCCGAAGCCTCGACATGGAGATCCCAGGCTTCTCTCCCTCCGACATCGACGCTTCCCGCGCTATAAGGTGGATAGAGTGGTTCGTAGATACGGGTGTAACCGGATTAGACCTAGCCATGTGCTGGTTCATCAGGCGGATCCAGCCTCTGCAGCACCGCTTGAAGTTGATGCACGAGTATACCAATGAGAGGAAGGATAGCCTCCACATCTCGGAGGACAACTTCAAGCTCCGCCTCAAGGATATTGTCAAGGTGAAGGATAGGAAGCATGGCTTCACCATCACCTACTACATGTTCGTAGAGAGCAAGTGGCCAAAGGTACCTATTTATTTTTCGTGTATGACATATACTCTAGTTCTTCCGTCTAGCCATTACCATCTCATCTAACATGGTGGTTCTTCACTTAACAGCTCAGCGACATAGATGAGGATAGCATGGTTCCCCAAATCTATGATCCAAAGATGAAGGAAGTCACCGTCGTGTCCGACGATGATGTCCTGTTGGCGCGAAAGCGAAAGAGCTCCACCTCTGATGCTGCCGACGGAGGCAAGAAAAAGAAGACGAAGGGTGGATCCTCCAAGAAGACTACTGCCGCCCTGGAGGCGTAGAAAAGAAAGGTTACAGGGATCCCCTTTGCCAAAGCACCCCCTCTTGTGTAAGCTTCTTTCTCTCCGACATTGTCCATTGTTTGTCTAATTTCTATACTTATAATTTTTGTACGTTTCAAGAAGAAAGCCACAACCAGTTTGAAGAAGACCTCCAAGACTTTGGGGGCTTCTAAAAACATTAAGGATATGTTGCATCGTGACATGTCTTCCCACGCATCTCTCGCCCTCGCCCCTTTCACTCCCACCGTCCAGCCCACGCCCGCTCCGACAAGCTCACAGGCCAAAGATGTATCTGGCCCTTCCGCCATGGAAGTGGACTCAGGTGCCTCCACAGAGCTTGCCGTTGTCGGCGAACAGGCGACACGGGAAAGTTCCGCAAATCTAATGGCTGAAGCTCCAACTAAGGATGCCATCGGTAATAGTAAGGTCGTGGTGGAAGGTGGTACGTCTTCCGAATGCGGTGCCTCCACACCCAAGACCACCATTGAGTTCCCGAAGATAGTCTATCCGGTGCTTACGCCGGGTAGCACTGCTCTGGTTCCTGGTGCAGCACCGACATATCCAACGTGTGGCCTTGAGGAGCTTCTCCGGAAAGCAGAAATATTGCAAGGAAACAGTTTTTCCTTTGGCAAGTTGCTTGCTGAGAGTGCTACAAACCTCAAGATCATCGCACTTGTAAGTTTTATTTTCCTTTTTCTTTTCATATGAGTATCCCACTATATCCCCCAAGTATTTAGACAGAAAACCATAGGTCTTTGCATCTAAATGCTCTAAGAGTGATTAAGCTAGAAAAATTCTCACTATAGCCCCCAAGCATATAGTTTGAATGAATTATTACGACTACATGCTTTCAGAGTAGCATACGCGGTGTTTATAAATTTCAATACTGTAGCCCCCAAGCCTCTAGTTGTAACTGAATTAGTTCCGACTAGATGCTTAAAGAGAAGCTAAGCATATGACTGAGTTATAAACTTTATACTATATCCCCCAAGCTTCTAATCGAAAACTGAATTAGTTCCGACAAGACGCTTAAAGAAATACTAAGCATAGTGCTAAGTTTAAAAAACTCTCGTTGTAGCCCCCGGGCTTCTAGGTGGAAATATTCTGGCTAGATGCTCCAAGTAGTCCAAACAACGTTTTAACTTTCTTCTTTCCATAGAATTAGAATGCTCGGAGGGGCGCCGCCAATGATAAGTACCAGAAGATGCGCGCGGACTTGGAAGCTGAAAAGGGTAAAACTGCTTTCTTGAAGTAACTGATCATCAAGAGCAAGCGTCTGTTTTTCCTTTCTTTTTAGTATTCCTACTTGGTCTTATGCCAACATTCTCCGAGTACTCACTGTGTACTTTTCTTTCTCCGACTTGCAGAAGCCATTGCCAAGGATAAGGATATTGTTGAGCAATCCAAGCATATTCAACAGCTGGATAGCGAAAACAGGATCCTTAAGCAGGAGAGGAAGGACATGCTGAAGATGCACGAGGATTCAATGAAAGCCATGCAAGACTCCACCAGTGAAGAGATGAACTACTTGAAGGAGGAAATCACGATCTTGAAAGAGCAGAAGAAAGATGCTCCGACAAGAACGGGACTCATGAAGCGTACAAGATCCTCCGACAAGAACGGGACTCCATGGCAGAGACTCTCCAGCAAGCTGAGATAAGAATCTTCAGTAAGTTATTCTCTGTCTTAGATTTCTGTAAGCTAGATACTCTGTACTTTTTGAGTTATTGAACTCATGTGCTACTTTGTCAGATATTTGCAGCTCATATGGGTTTAATCTGGTCGCCTCCTCCGCCAAAGGAATGCATGGTCCCTGCCGGAAACTTTATCAACACCGCCATTAAGCAGGCCAAGGAGATAGCCAAGCCCCTCTAGATTAATATCAAGGCATCGGACTCTGTGGCGAAGTTCTCGGAGATCCTGCGATGATCCCCCGAGCGTATCTCAAGCTGGAAAGCTTCGTGTGCACGGGCTGGCACAAGGATGGCGCTGTCAATAGTCAAGGCACACTACGAAGGTGCCGACATCGACGCGGTGACCTCTGGTATCCCCAACGTAGACGACGAAGGCGAAAAGATAGATCACGAGGCTATCTTGGTGTTGCTCGCAGGTTTTGACACCAGAGTTGCTGAGTTGGTCGACCCCAACATCTTTGTGCCTATGAAAACCATTGATGGCAACAAAAGCTCCTCCGAGTCCCTCAACACTGTCGACTTCGAGGAAGGTGACTCTCCTGCTGCTGATGATGTTGTGTCCAAGTCGCCTGCGCTAGAGGAATAAAAACAATTATGTAATATTTGTTTCCTCTATAATGTGTATGCAGAAAAAACTACTTGTTAACTTAAGGCGGAAAACAATGGTTGTTATTTCCTGCTACTCAAGAACTGGTTTCAGCATGTATATATTTTTTAAGCAAGTGTTGGCTTATCCATTACTTTGGTTTTTATGCTTGACTTTTCGTGAGTTGGAAGACTCGTTGTCGGAACCATGTACTTTGGTGATGATTCCCAATGGCACCGTCAATAACCTAAGCACAAAATCACCAACAATAAGTGCCAAAAGTGTGGCATCCCGCAAAACCACTACTAGGAAAATCGCGTTGTTTTGTGCATTGCATCGTCATCATCATGCATTGTTTGTCTGCATTATTTGAAAAGCCCAATTTTGGTTATACAAATACCCCTCTTTATTTTAAAAGGCAAAACCCCGAGTGTATCGGATATTTTGTTTCACCTAAAAACCATTCGCAAAGTGGTTCTGTTTTAAATTAAAGAGGACCAAACAAACACAAAACTAAAACTGCCCAACCCTGAATCTTTTTCCACCCAAATCCTATCTACCCACCAACCACGACATACATCATCCCTCCACCTTTTTCCTACCCACCTGCCACCTCATCCATCCAGCCCCTCCCCCTCCCTTTTTCACCCAGTCCACACTCACCCACCCTCTCTCCTCTCAGCCGCGTGGCCCCCCCTCCCGGCCCCACCTTGTCACCTCCTCCCCTCTCAACCCACCTACCCCACTCCCGCCCACCCCGGTTTCCACCAGACCAGGAACCCCACCCGGACTCCCACTCCGCCACTGGGCCCACCCGACCCCAGCTGTCCCCGCGCCTTCCTCTCTCTCCTCAACCTTCCTCCCAGCGACGCCCGACCAGCCCCTGCGCCGCCTCCCTCTCCTCTCAGGCCCCGACGCGCCCCGGCCCACCCGCTCGCCCACGCCCCGCGTCTCTTTCTCCTCTTCCCTCTCTGCTCCGTCAGCGACGCCGCCGCCGCGCTCCTGCTCCCCGCCTCCAGCGACACCGCCACCCCTTCCACCGCCAAGCTCCTCCTCCGGCTCGCCTCACCTCTCTGCCCCACCTCGCCCCTCCTCCGCCCGCCCCTGCAAGCTTCCCGCCGCCGCCTCTCGCCGCTCCCTCCCTCCTCCGGCCCGACCGCCCCTCGCCACCGCCCGCCGCCACCGCGAGCGCCTTGAGCCTCCCCGCCGTCCGCTCCTGCGGCAGGCGCGCTCCTCGCCGTCGCCTCTGCCCAAGCCCAGCCGACGCCGCCCTGCGGCCCCCGCGCCGGCCCTCCTCCAGCATGACGACGCCGCCGCCGCCGCTGGCCCCGCCTGCCTCCTCGCCGTTCCGCCGCCAGCGACGACCTCCGTCCGCCCCCAGACCCCCTGCGCTCCGCCGCTGCTGCGGACGCGGCCACCGCCTCTCCCCTTCGTCCCCTGGCCGTCGGGCCCTCCCCACCGCCTCGCCTGGGCCGTATCCGGCCAGAGCCCGTCGCCGGTCCCAGGTGCCACCGTCCTCGACGCCGGCCTCGCCTCTCGCCCGTTTCGCCCGGTAGCCGTATGTTTTCCTGGATGCACCCATGGACGTGGTCTGGCTACTCCATCGCGTCTCAGGCACATGTTTGGCCGTTAACGTGGGTTCGTTGCTGACACCTGGAGCGCCCGAGTACCACTCCAAGATCGGCATCGGCGAAACCAAGAGGGGACCCCGAGATCTTCGGGGAAAAACTCGACTTAGACCAAGTGCACCAACCACCCCGAGAAACCACGGAACCCGGAGATCGACACAGGACTGAAGCACCAAGGCCTTCATGGAATCAACAAGATCCACCGACGCCAAGATCGCCATGGAACGACAAGTGCTTCACCCCGGGACACCGGGTCCCCGATGCGACAAGTGCTTCCACCCGAACGAGAAGACCGACAACATGAACCGGACCCCGATGACCATGATCCCCACGGCAGGACAACAAGGCCTTCGAGGTGGGACCGACAAGATCTTCTCCTCGGGACACCGGAAGCTCCCCTGAACGCCAAGCTCGTCGAGCTCAGGGACCCTCAAGATCTCCGTCACGGACGCGACGAGCACTTCGCCGTGGAGCGCCAAGTTCTCCCTCCCGGATGCGCAAGATCTACCCCGTACCGAGAACGAGAGAACGATTCCGCCGGAAACGACCCCGTCAGAACCCTGGACCCCGAGACCGGACCCTGGACCCTGTCGAACCCCGAACCCCGGAACCCCAAGATCTGCCGAACCCTAATGTGTGAACCCTTCCCGAAACCCTATTTTATAACATAATATAACTTGTCGCATAATAATTGCCTTGCATGCATACATTCATGTGGTTTGGGGGCCTTATGCCGATTCACCTAATAATTAAATATGGGGCCCATATGCGGGCAAATCTAGTCTCATATTGGCCTCATTTAAATTTGTGTAGCGAACCGGTGCTATCTTCTGCCATGCTAAAACAACATTTAAACTGCGGGGGTTCTAAATAACTTGAACCACTTGAATAAGTGTCGGGACCCCGGTTCCGCTTAATATGACCTAATTGCATCGCCTCCTTGCCATGCCATGCATCATACATGCATCATGCCGATCTTCTGCCGTTGTATTAAATATTGCATCCGGTGTTTCTTCTAGTGTTTTGGTTCTTCGCGGATAAGGCCATTGAGTTGATGTGAGCTTCGCCCCGATCTTCGGTTGAACCCTTCGGCAATGTTTTCAGGCGAGCATCTCCCTCTTTCTACCTATCTTACTTTTATAGTATTTACTTCCCTCCTGTTGTTCTATTGCTATCTGTGTTGCGATGCTTTAGTTTCCGTACCCGTGATCAACCGAGCAGCCCTATATTGCCTTGGACACATCCTATTACCTGTTGTTTGGTAGATAGTTGGACCAGCGCGTCGTAGTTGCTTGCTCAAGTGCTGATGTGTGTCGTCATATGCCACAGTTGCTGATGTATTGCCGCATGTTGATGTTGGAGATGATTCTAGTTTTACTTATCGTCACTTTAACTTCTGTTTAACAACTAAAATTGAATAAGCAGAGGCATCGGTGGGTGATAGAAAATATTTGGTTTCGAGCCCACTTGTGTCCCGTAAGACCCCGAGTACTTGATACTGTTCCTTGATTTATCGCGCTATCCACATCCGGAGGTATATGGGACCCCCGAGCGAGCTTGATTCGTCTTATTTCTTGGGGCCACAAACTAGTTTGAGGTGTTTTACTATCCTGTACTTATGCCATGCTACTTCGTATTTAAATTGTGCGAGGTAACGCACCTTTGTCGCTTTAGGTAAGCGGGATGTTTTCGGTATCGGCAGATCCCGATTGGGGACTCTTTGTCGTTACAGCCATCGACGCAAACCTTGAGTCCGTCTCGAGCTTGCTTACTCCGTTGGGTGTACTCAAGGGTGGCCCCTGAAATATTTCTGAATCTGTGATT
The DNA here is from genome assembly GCA_030063025.1 of Avena longiglumis. Taxonomy (NCBI): domain Eukaryota; kingdom Viridiplantae; phylum Streptophyta; class Magnoliopsida; order Poales; family Poaceae; genus Avena; species Avena longiglumis. The sequence goes on along the minus strand of CP125975.1, from coordinate 474,774,953 downwards.
GTTCATCGTGAAAGCCTCGTTGGGTTTTGATTTGGTTTTTCCGAGGCTGATCGGCGTGTGTTGCTATTGGTGCACCCGGCGGGTAAAACTTTCTCAAAGCCGTGTCCGGATATGGACGACTTGGAGCACGATATCTCGATCATAGACAAGCATAACTAAAGTTTACTGCTATAAATTTGACTTATAATGACTAGTAATCAGCTTCACTAGAATGGAATGGCTAATTAATACGCCCACAATTGCTTGTTTGGTTGTCGCTATGACAATTGTACCTGACTAGTAAGTATGGCAACTACAACGGAATGGCTGAATAAAAGTACCAACAACTGCTGGGTTTTGGGTTTATATCATGCTATCTGTATTTGACTAGTAATTGCCGCAACTATAACGGAATGGTCAACTAAAAGTGCCCACTGTTTACGTTATCAGGATGATTATCTATACCTGACTAGTAATGCTTAACGATAATCGAATAAGTAAAGCGCCAACCGTGAGTTCCTCGGTTGACTTCCTCGTTTCGTCTCGAGGGGGGAAACACCAGGATGGGTTTGTTTGATGGTAGTATCAGGTGGGTTCCGAATAGGTCCTTCTTACCCCTCTCTGATTGCCGCCAGTTGTATCGAGTCTCTATAGGTTGTTTAGTGCATCTTTGCCGCCGCTTGATCCACCATACCTATGTGGCGAGGACCGCAGAATTCTAGCCTCGCTGTCTTGGCCTCGATCTTGACGCCTCCTTCTTTTTTTGCCCTTTGTCGGCACCCCTTTTGTTTAAGCAGGTTTTGAGATCGACGTCGTTAGCAGGGTTACCCTTCCGGCTTGGCCTGGGCAGGGTTATGGACGCCATTGGTTATTCCTCAGGGCTCTTAGCCCCATTTGCATCTTGTCCGTAGCTGGACACTATATCGTTTTCAAGGTGATTTGGATCTTTGAATATTATATCTGTATTCTTGACTCTTTGGGTCGCTGTTATATATATATCTGTTTTGTGGGTCCCATCGAGGACTGTTGTGTAATGTTATTACTTCGTTTTCCACCCGCACGAAAGTGCCTGGTGGGCACCTTTGAATCGTTTCTATGCGGGTTTGGTGAATTTTTCCCAAACTTGCATAGTTCCGATTCTGAGGGTGTTACAGAGTGGTATCAGAGCTCAGCAGTTGCGATACCCCACAAGTCCAGCCTGTAGGATAACCTAGCTAACGGCCGAAGTAGAATGTCAAAAACTATTTTTGCAAACTCGGTTGGATAGTTCTGGTTAGGTCTGATTTTACTCCTTACCCCTCTTCTATTCTCCTCTTACCCCTGCATGTTTTGAACCTACTCTCTTATCATTTCTTCGAGTCCAGGATTTCTCGTGGTTGGGTTTCCGTCGTACCTTCAGGGTTTCGCTTTCTTCTTTTGGTAACGGAGGTGCTACGATCACCAATCTGCAACTTGTCTGTTGTACCCTTCATCCAATCTCTTGTTCTGGAGCTCTTTATCCATATGTGTTCCTCGCTGGATATCAGTGTCGTTGGAAAACATATGAGGAGGACTAGCTTTGGTGAAATTGGAGTATACCTTGAGCATGTGTTGTTCATGCCAATGGAACCATCGCGGAACCTAATCATTGTGTCTTTCATACGATTACTGCTGGCATCATCCCTTTGTTACGGATACCGCCTATGAAGATCTTCCGTCTAAATCTCGAGAGTGAGTTGCCTGATTCTCCTACCCATGTATAGAGATGATAGTTGGGTCCGGGATGGACTGATCACCCTACCCGACTCTTACTGTTCGCTCTGTACATCGAACTGGTGGATCAATGTAACTTCTCTCTCTTCTAATGGAAGTTAGAGGTGGCCTTGCCGTTTGATACCTCTATCTTCGTCCTTTGTTTCTCCGTAGTGTTCTCTCGACGATCAGAGATAACGACCCTTTGTTGGTGGTGTCGCCGATTTCCAGATGAAGAAGAAACCCTCGTTAGTGGTGTCGCGAGGATCTACCTGAAGCGAGAAGATGCAGATCACCGACCTTCTTTCCGGTACCATGAGGCGGATCTCGAGGGCGAGATCCATTGTTAGTGGTGTCGAATTGTGGCATCCCGCAAAACCACTACTAGAAAAATCGCGTTGTTTTGTGCATTGCATCGTCATCATCATGCATTGTTTGTCTGCATTATTTGAAAAGCCCAATTTTGGTTATACAAATACCCCTCTTTATTTTAAAAGGAAAAACCCCGAGTGTATCGGATATTTTGTTTCACCTAAAAACCATTCGCAAAGTGGTTCTGTTTTAAATTAAAGAGGACCAAACAAACACAAAACTAAAACTGCCCAACCCTGAATCTTTTTCCACCCAAATCCTATCTACCCACCAACCACAGACCGCCACATCATCCCTCCACCTTTTTCCTACCCACCTGCCACCTCATCCATCCAGCCCCTCCCCCTCCCTTTTTCACCCAGTCCACACTCACCCACCCTCTCTCTCCTCTCAGCCGCGTGGCCCCACCTCCCCGGGCCCCACCTTGTCAGCCTCTCCCCTCCCCCTGGTCAACCCACCTACCCCACTCCCTGCCTACCCCGGTTTCCACCTGCACCCGCAGCGGAACCCCCACGCGCCAGCCCGTCCCCGGACTCGGTCCACCGCCTGCGCCGCTGGGGCCCACCCGACCCCAGCTGTCCCCGCGCCTTCCTCTCTCCTCTCTCCCTCAACCTTCCTCCCCGCGTGCGACGCCCCGACCCGCCGTCTGCGCCGCCTCCCTCTCCTCTCAGGCCCCGACGCGCCCCGGCCCACCCGCTCGTCCACGCCCCGCGTCTCTTTCTCCTCTTCCCTCTCCGTCGGCCGACGCTGGCCGCCTCTGCTCCCGCCTCCAGCGACACCGCCACCCCTTCCACCGCCAAGCTCCTCCTCCGGCTCGCCTCACCTCCTCCCCACTCGCCTCCTCCGCGGCCGCCCGCCTGCAAGCTTCCCCGCCGCGCCGCCGCCGCCAGGCTCCCTCCCTCCTCCGGCCCGACCTCGCCACCGCCTGCCGCCCACCTCCGGCGAGCCGCTGAGCCTCCCCGCCGCCGCCCGCTCCCTGCAGAAAGCGCTACCCCTCGGCGCCTCGCCCTCAAGCCCCAGCGACGCCGCCTGCCCCGCCGGCCTCCTCCTCAGCGTGCACGACGCCGCTGCCCGCCGGGCCCTGCCCGCCTCCTCGCCTCCGCCGCGGCCGACGACCTCCGCCCCAGACCTCTGCGCTCCGCGCCCGCCGCGGACGCTGCCACCGCCTCTCGCCCTGGCCGCTGGGCCCTCCCACCGCCGCTTCGTGGGCATCCGCCAGAGCCCGTCGCCGGTCCCAGGTGCCACCGTCCTCGACGCCGGCCTCGCCTCTCCGCTTCGGTTCCGCCCCGGTAGCCGTATGTTTTCCTGGATGCACCCATGGACGTGGTCTGGCTACTCCATCGCGTCTCAGGCACATGTTTGGCCGTTAACGTGGGTTCGTTGCTGACATCTGGAGCGCCCGAGTACCACTCCAAGATCGGCATCGGCGAAACCAAGAGGGGACCCCGAGATCTTCGGGGAAAAACTCGACTTAGACCAAGTGCACCAACCACCCCGAGAAACCACGGAACCCGGAGATCGACACAGGACTGAAGCACCAAGGCCTTCATGGAATCAACAAGATCCACCGACGCCAAGATCGCCATGGAACGACAAGTGCTTCACCCCGGGACACCGGGTCCCCGATGCGACAAGTGCTTCCACCCGAACGAGAAGACCGACAACATGAACCCCGATGACCATGATCCCCACGGCAGGACAACAAGGCCTTCGAGGTGGGACCGACAAGATCTTCTCCTCGGGACACCGGAAGCTCCTCAACGCCAAGCTCGTCGAGCTCGGGGACCCTCAAGATCTCCGTCCGCAGACGCGAGCACCGCCGTGGGCGCCAAGTTCTCCCTCCCGGATCGCGCAAGATCTACCCGCGAGAACGAGAACGATTCCGCGAAGCGACCCGTCGAACCACGGACCCGAGACCGGACCCTGGACCCTGTCGAACCCCGAACCCCGGAACCCCAAGATCTGCCGAACCCTAATGTGTGAACCCTTCCCGAAACCCTATTTTATAACATAATATAACTTGTCGCATAATAATTGCCTTGCATGCATACATTCATGTGGTTTGGGGGCCTTATGCCGATTCACCTAATAATTAAATATGGGGCCCATATGCGGGCAAATCTAGTCTCATATTGGCCTCATTTAAATTTGTGTAGCGAACCGGTGCTATCTTCTGCCATGCTAAAACAACATTTAAACTGCGGGGGTTCTAAATAACTTGAACCACTTGAATAAGTGTCGGGACCCCGGTTCCGCTTAATATGACCTAATTGCATCGCCTCCTTGCCATGCCATGCATCATACATGCATCATGCCGATCTTCTGCCGTTGTATTAAATATTGCATCCGGTGTTTCTTCTAGTGTTTTGGTTCTTCGCGGATAAGGCCGTTGAGTTGATGTGAGCTTCGCCCCGATCTTCGGTTGAACCCTTCGGCAATGTTTTCAGGCGAGCATCTCCCTCTTTCTAACTATCTTACTTTTATAGTATTTACTTCCCTCCTGTTGTTCTATTGCTATCTGTGTTGCGATGCTTTAGTTTCCGTACCCGTGATCAACCGAGCAGCCCTATATTGCCTTGGACACATCCTATTACCTGTTGTTTGGTAGATAGTTGGACCTGCGCGTCGTAATTGCTTGCTCAAGTGCTGATGTGTGTCGTCATATGCCACAGTTGCTGATGTATTGCTGCATGTTTATGTTGGAGATGATTCTAGTTTTACTTATCGTCACTTTAACTTTTGTTTATCAACTAAAATTGAATAAGCAGAGGCATCGGTGGGTGATAGAAAATATTTGGTTTCCGAACGCCCACTTGTGTCCCGTAAGACCCCGAGTACTTGATACCTGTTCCTTGATTTATCGCGCTATCCACATCCGGGAGGTATATGGGACCCCCAGCGAGCTTGATTCTCTTATTTCTTGGGGCCACAAACTAGTTTGAGGTGTTTTTACTATCTGTACTTATTCCATGCTACTTGTATTTAAATTGTGCGAGGTCTGCACCTGTCGCTATTTAGGTAAGCGGGATGTTTCGGTATCGGTCCCGATTGGGGACCTCTTTGCGTTTACTGACCATCGACGCAAACCTTGAGTCCGTCTCGAGCTTTCTTACTCCGTTATGGGTGTACTCAAGGGTGGCCCCTGAAATATTTCTGAATCCTGTGATTGTTCAGTCGTGAAAGCCTCGTTGGGTTTTGATTTGGTTTTTCCGAGGCTGATCGAGCGTGTGTTGCTATTGGTGCACCCCGGCCGGGTAAAACTTTCTGAAAGCCGTGTCCGCGGATATGGACGACTTGGAGCACAGTATCTCGATCATAGACAAGCATAACTAAAGTTTACTGCTATAAATTTGACTTATAATGACTAGTAATCAGCTTCACTAGAATGGAATGGCTAATTAATACTGCCCACAATTGCTTGTTTGGTTGTCGCTTGCGACAATTGTACCTGACTAGTAAGTATTGCAACTACAACGAATTGGCTGAATAAAAGCACCAACAACTGCTGGGTTTCGGGTTTATATCATGCTATCTGTATTTGACTAGTAATTGCCGCAACTATAACGGAATGGTCAACTAAAAGTGCCCACTATTTACTTTATCAGGATGATTATCTAAACCTGACTAGTAACTGCTGCAACGATAACTGAATAAGTAAAACTGCCAACTGTGTGAGTTCCTCGGTTGACTTCCTCGTTTGGTCTCGAGGGGGGAAACACCAGGATGGGTTTGTTTGATGGTAGTATCCGGTGGGTTCCGAATAGGTCCTTCTTACCCCTCTCTGATTGACGCCAGTTGTATCGAGTCTCTATAGGTTGTTTAGTGCATGCTGCCGCTGCCGCTTCAGTCCACCATACCTATGTAGGCGAGGACCGCCGAATTCTAGCCTCGCCGTGTACTGGCCTCAGTACTGACGCTCCTTCTTTTTCTTTTGCCCTTTGTCGGCACCCCTTTTGTTTAAGCAGGTTTTGAGATCGACGTCGTTAGCAGGGTTACCCTTCCGGCTTGGCCTGGGCAGGGTTATGGACGCCATTGGTTATTCCTCAGGGCTCTTAGCCCCATTTGCATCTTGTCCGTAGCTGGACGCTATATCGTTTTCAAGGTGATTTGGATCTTTGAATATTATATCTGTATTCTTGACTCTTTGGGTCGCTGTTATATATATATCTGTTTTGTGGGTCCCATCGAGGACTGTTGTGTAATGTTATTACTTCGTTTTCCACCCGCACGAAAGTGCCTGGTGGGCACCTTTGAATCGTTTCTATGCGGGTTTGGTGAATTTTGCCCAAACTTGCATAGGTCCGATTCTGAGGGTGTTACAAAAAGTCACTACTCCAGAATCCACATAAAAACGACAAAGAACGTGTAGACCAGAAAACTTAAGCTAATGTCCGTAGGCGGAATTTTCACAAGTGAAATCGCAAAACTTGTGCATAAAGGTTTTATACGATCCAAAAATTAACACTAAAGGAGGTAAAAGACTTAGAAATATGAGTGAACTAGAGAGCTTTATTTCATTGATCAAATAAGAGGTACACAATTAGATAAAAAATGATAAGTGTAGAAAGGACGTAGTTGTGCTATGTTCCATGGTCGATCAAGCTCCGGTAGTCATCATCCGGGTCACGCCGCTTATGCTTATGATCCTTGTTGGGTCTATCCTTCAGTTCATGATTGTCAACGAGGTAGTAAGACCCATTGAGCAGCGCCTTGCTTATGATGAACGGTCCTTCCCATGGCGGGGATAATTTTTGTGACTTCTTCTGCTTATGCCGGAGCACCAGATCCCCCTATTTAAATGAGCGATGTCGGACGCGGCGACTATGGTAGTTGCGTAGCTTCTGCTGGTAGATGGCGGATCTTTGGCATGCCAAAACGCGCTCATCCTCGAGAAGGTCCACATCTAGGTGTTTGGATTCTTCAGCGTCATCCTTGTCGTAGGCGGCAACTCTTGGTGCATCGTGAAGGATGTGGGAAGGTAGGATGGCTTCTGCTCCATATACCATGAAGTAAGGGGTGTAGCCGGTGGATCTGTTGGGTGTAGTTCGTAAACTCCATAGCATAGATGGAATTATTCTGCCTAGGCTCCAGCTGCTCTATGCAGCGGTGCTTCAAGACGTGGCTTGATTCCCTGCAGAATTAATCCATTGGCTCGCTCAACCTGACCATTGGATTGTGGGTGTGCCACAGATGCAAGGTCAAGTCGGATGCCTTTGTCCCAACAATAAGCCTCCACTTCTCCGAGTGACAATTTGATGCTGTTGTTGGTGATTATGCTATGTGGCAGACCAAATCTCACCACTAGATCCCGGACAAACCTAAGGGCAGTTGCCCCCTCGAGCTGTCTAATGGGTTTAGCTTCTATCCATTTAGTGAATTTATCAACTTCTACTAGCATATGCTTAAACCCACATGGTGTCGTTTGTAACGGACCCACCATGTCTAGCCCCCAGACTGCAAACGGCCAAGTTATTGGTATTGTTCGCAATTATTCAGCAGGAACATGTGGTTGTCGGGCATAATACTGGCATCGCATGCATGTCTCAACCATCTTGTTGGCGTCTGCCTTCGCGGTCACCATTAGAATCCTTGCCGAAAAGATTTAGCAACCAATGATCGGGGAGCCGCATGATGCCCGCAATCTCCGAGATGGATTTCACGGAGGATTTCAATACCTTTTTGCTGGGAAACACACTTAAGGTATACACCAGTAGTGCTTCTTTTGTAGAGTTGTCCATTGATTATGGTATAGCCTTTTGCTCGAAGTACTATTTGCCGTCTTTCAACTTTGTTGTCGAGCAAAGTTCCGTGTTCGAGATACTCCATGAACGGTTTTGTCCAAGCCGGAGGGACCTTTGCCACCATGTGGACGAAAGAGTCTACTCTGTCCGGGTTGTCGATGTCTGCTCCCTTCACGGATGGTGTCCGTAGATGCTCCAGGAAAACTCCAGGCGGAATTCGTTTGCGCCTTGATCCAAGCTTAGACAGCAGATTAGCCGCCTCATTTTTCTTCCTAGGTACATACTTGACCTCGTAGCCCAAGAAGCTCTTGGCAATCTCGTCCACTTCGTCTCGATATGCCGCCATCATAGGATTCCGCGCATTCTAGGTGCCAGCCACCTTCTCGGAAACCAAGTCGGAATCTCCGCAACAAACTATGCGCTTGATGCCAATATCCTTGGCTACGCGTAATCTGTGAATGAGTGCTTCATACTCCGCCATGTTTTTCGTAGCCTCGAAGTGGATCTGCAGAACGTAGTGTAGCTTGTCCCCAGTTGGTGGTTGTAGCAGTACACCAGCCCCCGAGCCGTTGATCAGCTTTGATCCATCAAAGTGCATCACCCAGTATTCTGGCTCTAGCAATGGGGTAGCATCTGGCATCTCCATCCAATCTACAATAAAATCCGCCAAGGCTTGTGATTTGATAGTGTCACGTCGCTTGTAGGTGATCTCGAAGGCGGCAAGTTCAATGCCCCACTTTGCGACCCTTCCTGTAGCGTCTCTATTGTTAATGATGTCGGACAGTGGAGTCTTGCTCACCACTGTGATGGGGTGCTCCTGGAAATAGTGCCTCAGCTTCCGAGAAGCAAGGAATGCTCCATAAGCTATCCTTTGGTAGTGCGGGTAACGCTGCTTGGAATCCATCAAGACCTCGCTTTCATAGTAAATTGGTCGTTGAACTCCGTGCTCATAGCCTGGTTCCTTCCCATCTACCACGACGACGATGCTGATTACCCGGTTGGTGTCCGCCATGTAAATTAACATGGGTTCTCCAGGCTCAGGTGCTGCAAGGATAGGCGTTGAGGAAGAATCTCCTTGAGCTGCTTCAATGCTGCATCTGCTTCGTCCGTCCATGTGAATTTGTCCGCCTTCTTCAGCAACTTGTACAGCAGCAGAGCCTTCTCTCCAAGTCGGTTGACGAACCAACTAACTACTGCAACACAACCTGTTAGTCGTTGTATGTCCTTTAGGCATGTCGGACGGTTTATGTTTAAGATGTCCTTGATTTTCTTCGGGTTGACCTTGATTCCACGATGGGAAACAATGAAGCCCAACAATTTGTCGGCTGGAACCCCGAAGACGCACTTCTTAGGGTTAAGCATCATGTTGTATTTCCAGAGATTATCAAAGGTTTCTTTTAAGTCGGAGATTAAGTCATTTGATTTTTAAGACATCACCGCTATATCGTCCACATAAGCGTGAACGTTCCTACCAATTTGATTGTGTAGGAAACGTTGCATTGTCCGCTGGTATGTAGCACCTGCGTTTTTCAGCCCAAAGGGCATCGTAACAAAGCAAAACATGCTGTAGGGGGTAGTGAACGAAGTGGCCAATTGGTCCGACTTCCTCGTCTTGATCTTGTGGTATCCTGAGTATTCATCGAGAAAACACAAAAGTTCCGAGCCAGCCGTCGAGTCAATGACTTGGTCAATGTGAGGCAAAGCAAACAGATCTTTGGGACATGCTTTGTTCAAGCCGGTGTAATAAACGCATATTATTAATTCTATGGTTCCCTTTTTGGGGACAAGTACAGGATTGGCCACCCATTGGGTGTGAAGTACTTCTCGGATAATACTAGCCTTAAGTAACCTAGCTATCTCTTTGCCTATGGCGCGTCTCTTCTCATCTCCAAAGCGTCGTAGAGGTTGTTTCAATGGTTTACATTTTGGGTCAATATTTAAGCTGTGCTCGACAAGTTCCCTAGGTACACCTTTCATGTCGGCAGGTTGCCAGGCAAAGATGTCCCTATTCTCACGGAGAAACTCGATGAGCGCGCTTTCCTATTTAGGGTCCAGGTTCGTCCCAATGGCGGTGGTCTTGGAGGCATTGCCTACCACAAGTTCCACCGGCTTGGTCTCGATGGCGGCCTTGAATGCTGGGGCGGAGTCAGAAATCTATTTTTTTGACACGGGCATCTCCGAGGCATCGACCTTGCTCTGGATCTCCTTGAATTCTTTGTTGTAGAGGATAGATTCCGTGTAGGCTGCTTATCCAATCTCGCAGTCCCTTGCTTTGGTAAAGCTTCTGGATACGGTGATGACACCGTTTGGTCCGGGTATCTTGAGTTTGTTGTAGACGAATCATGGCTTGGCCATGAAGGTGTGGAATATGTCGCGGCCGAATATGACGTAGTACACGCTCTTGAAGGGGACCACCTCAAAGGTCATGCGCTCTTGGCGGTAATTATTAACATCGCCAAAGGCTACCAGAAGTGTGATGCACCCAAGGGGCCGAGCCTCCCGACCAGGAACTACGTCGTGGAAGATTGTGTTGGTCCGCCTTAGGTTTGCCTCTGTCAAGTTCATCTCCTGCAGTGTATCCAGGTACATGATGTTGATGTTACTTCCACTATCCACCATACATTTGGTGAACTCATTGCCGTCAATCAAGGGGTTGATGAACATGGCGTATTGGTTCTCTTTAGGGATGAGGTCTGGGTGATCCTTCCTGTCCCAAGTAATTGGAATCTCCGACCAGCGCAGGAACTGGGGAACTGGGGGTAGAGTAGCCGTCAGTATCCTCATGGAGGTCTTCTGTTGTCGGACGGTGGGAGTGCTAAGGAAAGTATGGAAAACTTCCACCTTCTTCTCGAAGGGGTTCTTTCCTTTGCCGTCGCTCTTGGCGGCGTGCTTTGGGTCAATATCCTCGTCCATGTTACTTGAATGCTTGGAATCCTCCTCCTTCTTCTTCCCCTTGCCCTTGCCTCGCGGTCTGTTCTTCCGACTTTGCTTGTAGCCGGACTCCGGGTCCTCCTTGAGGTCGTTGACGAACTTATAGTGGCGATTGGTGTGGGTGGCCTTGCCTTTGGCATCGAGGTGTACGAGGCACGGAATATCGCGGTACTCCGCGTAGGTCTGGGGAACACGGAGCGCTGCCAAGGTAGTTTCACTTCGTCGCTGCTGCCCACGTCTAGCTCCTACATTGTCCGCCATCACCTCGTCATGCGAAGGTCATAGCGACCATGTCGGGGGTTTGCTTTTATTCTAGTGCGGTTTTCCACTTTGTGCTGATGTTCCTCCGATCTTGAGTTGGAACGGCCATTGCTGGCAGAGAGCCACGAGCATCGCCGTCGGCAGCTGCGAACTCACTGGCCAACTGAATCATCTGATTCAAGTCTAGCTGGTGATTGTCCTGCAAGCGCTTCAGCTTATGTCGGAGCAACATGCCCCTTTCCAACCCATCGATGAAGGCGGCCATGGCGGTCTGAGCGTGCACTCCTGTGTAGGAATTCTTCATATCCAGCCAGCAGGAGAGGTAGGCACGAGATGTCTCGTCTTTCTCTTGCACACACCGCTGCAGATCGCCAACAATGCAGGGACGCTTATATGTACCCTCGAAGTTCTTGGTGAATGCTTCTTGCATGTCCAACCAATTGCAGATGGATCTTTCCGGCAAGTCATCGATCCATTGACGGGCTGTGCCCGCCAACATTAATGGGAGGTACTTGACGGCAATGTTGGGGCTACCCCCGGCGATCTCCACCGTGTTACCGTAGTCCTACAACCATATGGCTGGCTTGGCGGTGCCGTCATAGGGCTTGATGGTTTTGTTAATCCGGAAACCTTTGGGGTAAGTTGCGGACCGTATGACAGGTCCAAAGCAACGTGGTCCCAAGTATGGTCCTTCCGGGCCTCGTGGATCTTGTTTATCCACGCACGTGCGTCGTATGGCTCCGAGCTTATTTTCGTGGGACAAGACACAAGATCAGGTCATGACACAAGAGCAGGTCGCATCATGACCCTCCGCGTCTGACAAGCAACCGTGACAAGCGTGACACGTCGTACAAGGGTAACAGCAAGAAAGCTAACCCACCGCCACCTCCGCCTCCGTCGCCACCTAGCGCCACCATGGCGGAGGAGGCTTGCATCGTTCACGCAGCCCATCCCCTGATGGCAAGAAGAAGAAAATAACACTACTAGGAAAATGGCTATAGGTAATCAGCACATCTGTGGCTCACATTGTCGAAGTGCCCCACGGCTAAAACAGGCGTGGCTCACCTATGGGCAGTGCCCTACTAGTAACTAGAACAACTGTGGCGCACATGGTCATAGTGCGCCACAGATATGTGTGGGCCAGGGCCCTGCTGCCCGCAGGCCAGATACCCGTAGCGCACATAGGGTAAGTGCTCTATGGTTGTTAGTGTCAACCATGGCGCACATGGAGGGAGTGCACTACGCGTAAGCGCATGCCACTTTGCTCTGTAAAATGGGCAGACACATCCGTGGCGCACTATGGCATGTGCGCCACGGATGTTATTATTCCCTGTGGCGCACTGGAGCCACGTGTGCCACGGATGTGGCGACCCTTTTTTTGGCAGCTCCACTTTGTGCACATGTGTGATCATCCACCACCCCACACTTCACTTTCCCCTTCTTCTTCCTCCTTAGATCTAGTCGGGATCCTTCTCCTTCCCACCTTAATTTCTCCACTCATTCACCATTTTTAGCATGTATAACTTTCCTTGGATGTTACATACGTAATAGAGGAAGCTCTCCGGTCTCTCATCTCTCCTTCTCCGGTCTCGCGCGTGCACCTCTCCTTTCCATCTTCTCGCGATCGGTCTCTCATCTCAGTGAGTTGTCCATGTAAGGATGTGTTCATGTGTATATGGATGATATGCTCATACATATGTAGATGATCGATGCTCATGATGTGTGTATGGAGAGGATCTCGATAGTCATGTGTGTGTGTATATGGAGAGTATCGATGATGCTCATGCATGTGTGTATGGATAGGATAATGATATGTTCATGTGTGTATGGATCGGTCTCTCTCTCTTGTGTTTGTGTGTGAACAAGTTGCCATTTATTTTGCCAAAATGTTGATTCATTTCCATTTTGGAAAGCTTTGGCATTTCGCAAAGGTCCTAATTTTAGGATAGGTCATGCTGAAATTTTCTATCGACCATTGCATGCATGCATTCATTATGTGGTTCTAATAGACTTCTAATTGTACCGTGTACACCGTGCAGGCAAAAATGGTCCGCATAATGAGCGAAGGCATTGTGGCTAGATTTTTGAAATGTGCGACGGCCGACATGATACGAAATAAAAAGACGGATATAAGATGTCCGTGCAGAAGATGCAAACTCAACTAGGTGATCGACCCAGATTCCGGGAATCTGCAGGCGCACCTGCTCCGCCATGGTTTCATGGATGGATACACTCGTTGGATAAGCGATGAAGAAGACGATGGAGACGGTGAAGGTGGGCAACATTATGATGATCATCATCACGGCGAGAACGGGCGAGATGATGAAGAGTCTCCTGGAGATGGTGAAGGTGCGGATGCAGACCGGGATGATGATGATCTAGATGCCGGAGGAGGAGACGACGATGGAACAACGTCAGGCTGGGTGCGGGACCCTTATGTGCAAGAGCTGCTTCTCAAGCAGACGAGTAACGCCAGGGCTGCCGCTAGAGAGAAAGACAAGCTTGCGCAACTTGATAAAGACGTGGTTACTCCATTGTATGAAGGATGCAGGCCCGATGATACCCGGTTGAATGTAACGCTCAAGGCTATGGAGATGAAGGCAAAACACAAATTGAGCGACGCAAGCTTCGACGATATGATGGCATTCTGGCACGATCGTCTCTCGGAGGGGAAAACATGTCCAACTAGTATCGAGGACGCCAAGAAAATCGTCTGTCCTCTCGATCTACCGCATGTTAGATATCACGTATGCATCAAAGATTGCATCATTTATCGGGGCGAGGACGCGGAGAAAAGCACATGTCCGGTGTGCAGCATGAGTCGATACAAGAAAGGGAAGAAAGCACCTCAAAAAGTAGTATGGTACTTTCCTATCACTCCTCGTCTGCAGCGCTATTTCGCGGACCCTAAGGAAGCGAAGCTCATGCGATGGCATGCGGAAAGGAAGAAGCCAGGAGATGACAATGATGACCCCTAAAAGGATGAGCTACTGACGCACCCTTCAGATGATAGACAGTGGAAAGCATTGGACCTTGAATTCCCAGAATTCGGTGGAGATTCGAGGAACATCAGGCTTGGTGCGAGCACCGATGGACTCAATCCGTTCGGTAGCCAGAGAAGCACGCACAACACTTTGACCGTGTTTGTATGGATGTACAACCTCCCTCCATGGTTGTGCATGAAGAAGAAGTACATACAAATGATTATGCTAATTCAAGGGCCGAAACAACCTGGTACCATGTGGCATCCCGCAAAACCACTACTAGAAAATCGCGTTGAAGTTGTGCATTGCATCGTCATCATCATGCATTGTTTGCTAAAACTATTTTATAACGCCTGCCTGCTTTCTAAAACGCCCCAACTTTAATCAAATACCAAAACCGGGTCCCCGGAATATTTTGTTTTGGCCGCTATCGGTTTGCCAACGGCCCGTTTAAAACAAATAAAATTTATATTTATTTTAGTAGGGGCAGTCGAACGGGCCAACCCGACCCGAACGACCACCCCTGTTTTTTTTTAAACGGTCCAGCTGAACCCGCCCTTCTAATCCTATTCCTACCAGTTAGTCTACCCAACCCCCCTGGCCACCTCACCCTGGCCACTCACACCCCTTGCGCCTTCCCCCAGCGCCTAGCGGCCGCCCTCGACAGCGTCCCGAGCCGGCCCGCCCACGCCATGCCACGAGCTCCGACCGCCCACAAGCTCTTCCCACCTCCGCTCCGACCCGGCCGCCCGGCGTCCCCCTGTGACCCGCCGTCTCCCGAGCTCGGCTGCCGCCACGCCCGCTCCGCCATGCCGCTGAGTCCACCATGACGACCTCTCCGCCCGCGTCCCAAGAGGGAGCCCGCCGCCGGCCTCGGCTTCCTCCGCGCCGTGCCTCACCGCCTCGACGCCCGCCGCCTGCACCCTCCTCCCTCGCCGTTGCGCCGAGCTCCTCCAGCGACCTGCCTCCCCGCCTTAGCCTGCCCAGCCGCCTCCTCCGACACCGCTGCCGCCCGGCCGCCTTCCCGACCGAGCAGCGCCGCCCAGCCTCCCAAGAGCCCGCCCAGCGGCGACCTGGCCTCCGGCGTCGCCGCCTCCGTCCCGGCTCGGCCTCCTCGCCTCGCTGCCGCCAAGGACCCGCCCGAGCTCTGCGCCGCTTAGCTCGCCGTCTCCCCATGGACCCGCTGGGCTCGCTTCCCTCTGCGAGTTCGTCCGCCGTCCAGGAGCCCACCGGCCTGCCCTCAACCAGTGGCCCGCGTCGCCGATTCTTGCCGCCAGGGGCCGCCCTTCCGAGCCATCTTCCATGCCGACCTCGCCACCTCCTTCTGCCGCGGACAGCAGCGAGCCTGAGGGCGTTCCCGGTGATCACCTCGCCCATGTCCTTCACCAACGACAAGTTGGGGATCAAGTACTCCGACGCGGAACTCCGAGACCGCCAACAAGACCAACCCGATGTCGGCCACAGATGATCGAGATGACATGCTAAGATCTTCGACAGGGAACGACGAGAACTTCTGTCGGAGTCCGAATACCCCCGAAGGCCAAACCCGAGGGCTCGACATGATCTTCCTCAGGGGACGCCTACACGAAACGACAAGACCGCCACACGGACGCCGAGACCCCTGAACCCTGAGTCCCCGAACCGAAGGTCGAGCTGAAGCGCCAGAACCTGAACCTGCAGAATGCCAAGATCGCCGAGAACGCCGAGTGCTTCACCCCGGACACCGAGACCCCGGCGCGACAAGTGCTTCATCCCGAACGCCATGACCGTCAACGTGACCCGAAGACCACGGATGCGCCAAGATCTACCCTGTAATTCGAGAACGACCCCGGAGCCGAGAACGTCCCGTCGAACCACGACCTCGAGACCGACCAACCCCGGAACCCCAAGATCGTCGAGACCCCTCAATGTGTGAACCCCTTCCCGCAAACCCTATTTTATAAACGCTAATATAAAACTTGTTGCATATTAAATTGTCATCTCGCATACATCTCATTGGTTTGGGGGCCTTATGCCGATTCACCTAATAATTAAATATGGGGCCCATATGCGGGCAAATCTAGTCTCATATTGGCCTCATTTAAATCTGTGTAGCGAACCGGTGCTATCTTTTGCCTTGTTAAACGACTTTTGATTTGCGGGGTGGTTAAATAACTTGAACCATCTAATTAATTGTCGGGACCCCGGTTCCCCTTAATATTGACCTAATAGCATCGCACTTTTGCCATGTCATCCAACATGCATGCATCATGCCCGATCTTCTGCCGTTGTATTAATAGTGCATCCGGTGTTCCTCTAGTGTTTTGATTCTTCGCGGATAAGGCCGTTGAGTTGATGTGAGCTTCGCCCCGATCTTCGGTCGGACCTTCGACAATGTTTTCAGGCGAGCATCTCCCCCTTTCTACCTATCTTCAGACAGCAGCGGGGCGACGGGGGCCGGAGGCGGAGGGGAGAACGGAGGGGAGCGGCGCGGTCGACGGTGGGGGCGGAGCATCGGGGAGGCGGTGCTCATGGGCTTGCCCGGCGGGCGAGGCCGGGCAGATGGTGGCGGCCAGTGGAGCTCGGGGAAGGCGAGCAAGGCGGCCGCTGGCAGGCGCGGCACGGCCGAGGGAGGAGGAGAGCTGGGAGGGCTTGGAGGGAACGCAGGCCGACGGAGGCGCTGCAGGGCGGGTGAGGCGAGCGAGGGAAAGGAGGAGGGCGGCGCCGTCGACGGTGGGGGCGCGAGAGGGGTGCCGGCGTGTCGGCGGAGAGGAGGGAGCACGCGGTGGGGAGGTGGGCTAGCAGCGCGGCGGCGGGGAAGGAGAGATGGTAGGTTGGGGACGAGGGGCGTGGGAGGGAGACGGGCCAGGGAGGGAGCGGCAGCCACGTGGAACGCGCGGGCGGGGTGGGGCCCAGGCGTGGGGATCAGTGCGGGGCGGTAGGTGGCCAGGGGAGAGTGTGGCTGCAAGGTGGGGTCCAGGCGCGGGGTGTGTGCTGTGAGTTGAGTGCGTGCAGTGTGCGTGGGTGGGGTGTGGGTTTGAGAGGGAGAGAGAGGGAAGGGAGAGAGGGGGAGATGATTGGGGGTGAGGTGGCAGATTTAGATTGGTTAGGGGGGAGGGTGAGAGGGAGGTGGCAGCGTGTGAGTGGCCAGGGTGAGGTGGCCAGGGGGTGTGGGTAGGTTAGTGGGTAGCTTTAGGAATTTAGGAGGTGGACCGTTTGAAATTCTGGGGCGGTCGTTCGGGTCAATCGGCCCGTTCGGCTGCCCCACTAAAATAAATATAATTTTTATTCGTTTTAAACGGGCCGTCTGCAAACCGATAGCGGCCAAAACAAAATATTCCGGGGACCCGGTTTTGGTGTTTGAATAAAAGATGGGGCGTTTTAGAAAACAAAACGGGCTTTGCGAAAATAGTTTTGGCAAACAATGCATGATGATGACGATGCAATGCACAAATTCAACGCGATTTTCTAGTAGTGGTTTTTGCGGGATGCCACAGTTTCCCAAGACAGGACCCTTCAGAAGCCTTTCCTTAGTCAAATGGACGCGCTCCAACCTATCATTCCCACTACCACCAACTGTCCAAGTGACAAAGTTCTAGCAACCTATATGATCATGGCAGAGCCCATATTGCCAAGTGGTTGCACTGTAAGCTTTCTCAACACTTGGCCTCCAAATCCCTTTGTGCCTGGGTGGCATACCACAAGTGAGATACATAACCCAAGTCCATGGCCTTGTGTAACCACTCAACATAACCCAATCCTTCCATTCCACCCAGGGGGTTCATTTGACTTAGTTGTTTTTATTAGGAAAGTATAAGTCTCATGACTTAGAAATATTTTCATCATAATAAGTATAGATTTTTCACCAACCTTGTTTGCTAAAAGCTAGGCTAAGCATGGTGTGATAACTTAACTTAGGAAAATTCCCTAGCAGTTCTACAATTCTTCACTACTTAGGATTTCCCATCTTAGCATTAGGCAAAAGTAGCATGCAAGACTTAGCAAGTACAAAACATAGGATATAAATATTCATGAAAATATCACTTGCCTTGGTAGTGGGGAGAGTAGCACTCTTCACAATCACAATCACTAGCAAAATCTACACAAAAATTATAGCATAGAATTACAAACAATTATATACAATCAAAAATAATATTAATGCATGCATGCAAGAATTTACTAAGTGGTGATTTTGAAAACTCTACCAAGCATGCACATGTTTACAGAAACTTAACAAGTCACAAGTTTGCCAACTAAACTTATTTGGCACTAATACAATTTACCAAAATAAATCCATACTTAATTTAGCCTTAAACATGTTTCTACAAATAAAGTCATTTTAACTGTTACTATTTGTTAAACACATTGGATATTCAAAAAGGTCTTGTTTCACTGAATCCAACGGTATAAAGTTTGCAAAAAACCAACGTGGCAATGAAAAGTTATAAGCATTTGAAATTTGGATCAAATTCTGGTTTTAAATATGTTTTTAGTTCTAATATTTGCCACGCGTCGTGTTGTGATTTGCGCGTACCGGATCGAGCTCTGTAGCCATAGGATCTAAATAGATCGTACGCTCCAGATCGCGTACCTCTTCGCCGTTTAATGAATCTATCCTAACGCTTGGATCAAGATCCAACGGCGGCAAGCGAGTGCATTATAAATCAAGCGAAGGCGACGTCACGAGCAGGTGGTCGGAGGTGGCTGGAATTGCTGCGGCACTCGTCGGAGGCAGAGAGAAATTGCAGCACTGGGGCGCTCTGGGCTTGGGGTTTGGGGGCGAAGAGAGAGGGGACAGAGGGGGTTTAAATAGCCTGGTCGTGAGTGAGAATTACTCGGGCATTGATACGAATTGAAGCCACGAATCAAACAGGAAATGGCCGCGCTGATTTAGGGATGAACTGGTCGTGGGGGGGTGGAGACGACGATGCTCGAGTGGGCCGCGGTTGTCAGCGAGAGAGGGGAGTGGGAGCGGGTCCTTCGCTGCTGAGCTGGTGGGTGCGAGTGGGTGAAAGAAAAGCGATTCATGGTGGGAGCTGCTGGGCTAGCTGGGCCGTGTTGGGCTGGGTCGGCCAGATTGGCTGGTTTGGCTATTTTTTTCTTCTTTATTCCTTTTATTTTTCTGATTGAATTTCTAGAAATGGTTTTTAAACTCAAATTCAAATCTGTTTGAATCCAAAGTTTTACAAGATTTTTGTACAATAAATCTTGCTCTTAAATAAGTGTTAAACACATCTGAATACTTATGAACACTTGGGTCTTTTGAAAAATAAAATAAAACTATTCCTCTATGATAATAGGCATATAATTTGTTTTAGTTTCATATTTTGCTTTGATACTTTGCTTAAGTTTTTGAGACCACTTAAGTTTGAATTCAAATCATCTTGAATGAATAACAACATCTTTCTCAATGGCATGTAACACAAAGGCTAGGGTTTTTATACATAAAATAATGAGCCACATTTGCTCCTGTATTTCTGAAATGATTTTGAGAAAAGCCCTAAATGATGATGAATGCAAGAATGATATGAATGAGTTTTGGAATATGAATTTAGGGATGTTACAAATCTAACCCCCTTAAGATGAATCTCGCCCTCGAGATTCGGATTGGCTAGCTAATAGGTGAGGGTGGTCTTTCCGAAGATCATCTTCTCTTTCCCATGTTGCTTCCTCCTCGGAGTGATGATTCCATTGCACCTTGCAAAACTTGATAGTTTTTGTCCTTGTGACTCTTTCTGCGGTCTCAAGAATCTTGACAGGCTTTTCCTCATAGGTGAGATCACTTTCTAGCTGGACTTCTTCCAAGGGTATGGTATCCTTCAAAGATGATTCTTCCATCTCTGGGTGACATTTCTTAAGCTGACTCACATGAAACACATTATGGACAGCTGACAGAGACTCTGGCAGTTCAACTTCATATGCAACTTCTCCCTTGCGACTTAGAATCTTGAATGGCCCAACATATCTTGGTGCCAACTTTCCTTTGACTCCAAATCTTTTCACTCCACGAAGTGGTGATACTCTAAGATAAGCTCTATCCCCAACTTCGTAGGTGACTTCTCTACGCTTAGAATCCGCGTAGCTTTTCTATCGGGACTATGCTATCTTCAACCTGTCCTTAACCAATTTGACCTTTTCTTCGGCGTCTTTGATGAGATCGGGTCCAAATAAACTTCTTTCTCCCACACCATTCCATAGTAATGGGGTGGTACACTTCCTTCCATAGAGAAACTCAAATGGTGCCATCCCAATGCTAGATTGGTAACTGTTATTATAAGAGAACTCTGCGTAAGGCAGACTTTCATCCCAACTTGCCCCATAGTCTAGGGCACATGCCCTCAACATGTCTTCAAGAATCTGATTAGTCCTTTCTGTTTGTCCATCCGTTTGAGGATGAAAAGCAGTGCTGAATTCCAACCTCGTTCCCAAAGATTCATGAAGCTGTCTCCAAAAGTGAGAAGTAAACTGAGTTCCTCTATCAGACACAATACTCTTAGGCACACCGTGAAGGCACACAATTCTGCTCATGTAGATTTTGGCTAACTTGGCACTCGTATAAGTCGTCTTCACGGGTATAAAATGAGCCACTTTAGTTAGGCGATCCACTACTACCCATATAGAATCATACCCTGACCTGGTCCTTGGTAATCCGGTAATTAAATCCATACCGATATTTTCCCACTTCCATTCAGGAATAGGTAGTGGTTGAAGCAAACCTACTGGTTTCTGATGCTCCGCTTTTACTCTGCTACACACATCACACAAAGCAATATGCTCGGCGATGTCCCTTTTTAGATTGTTCCACCAAAATCTTTCTTTCATATCCATGTACATCTTGGTGTTTCCCGGGTGAATAGAATACGGAGAGTTGTGGGCTTCCTGTAAAATCAGTTTCCGCAATTCCAGGTCTTGTGGAACGCAAATACGTTTCCCGTGCCATAAAGTACCTTGTTCGTCTATATGGAAACTCTTAGCTTTCCCTAGACGAATATTTTCCTTAATCTTTTCAATTTCCTTATCAGTCTTCTGAGCTTCTCGGATCTTGTCCAATAAAGTAGGTTGAACATCTAAGGACATGAGATGTCCTTCAGGCACAATCTCCAATATGAGTTCTTTGAATTGCTTACACAATTCATCTGGCAATTATCCTTTGGTAAGGCCATTTACAAACGTCTTACGACTTAGAGCATCTGCTACTACATTTTCTTTACCGGGATGGTATTGCAAACTTAAGTCGTAATCCTTGATAAGCTCTAACCA
Organism: Avena longiglumis; assembly: GCA_030063025.1. Taxonomy (NCBI): domain Eukaryota; kingdom Viridiplantae; phylum Streptophyta; class Magnoliopsida; order Poales; family Poaceae; genus Avena; species Avena longiglumis. The sequence goes on along the minus strand of CP125975.1, from coordinate 474,753,715 downwards.
TCGTCTTTGTCTCATATTGATTTCCTTCTGGGTGAAGATATACTTCAAACTCTTATGATCGGTGAATACTTCACAACGCTTTCCCAAAAGGTAATGTCTCCATGTTTTGAGTGCATGGACGACAGAGGCTAACTCCAAATCATGAGTAGGATAGTTTACTTCATGAGTTTTGAGTTGTCTCGAGGCATAGGCTACGACTTTACCGTCTTGCATAAGTACGGCACCCAAACCTTGATGAGACGCATCACAATATACTTGGAAATCCTTTTCCAAATCTGGGAGACATAGTACCGGTGCTGTTACAAGTCGCTTTTTCAATTCTTGGAAGCTATCTTCACAACCTTCAGACCAAGCAAATTTCTTCTCCTTCTTTAACAATTCAGTCATTGGCTTAGCAACCTTTGAGAAATTCTCAATGAACCTTCTGTAGTAACCTGCTAAACCAAGGAAACTGCGAACTTCTTTTACGTTCTTGGGAGATTCCCATTACATCACAGTGAAACTTTAGCAGGATCAACTGCCACACCATCTTTTGTCATAACATGACCAAGAAAACCAACTTCCTCTAACCAAAACTCACACTTGCTGAATTTGGCATAAAGCTTATGCTCTCTTAACTTCTCAAGTATCAATCGTAAGTGCCCTTCATGCTCTTCTTTGCTCTTAGAGTAGACTAAGATGTCATCGATGAAAACGATAACAAACTTGTCGAGGAATTCCATGAACACTTTGTTCATCATATTCATGAAGTATGCTGGAGCGTTGGTTAAACCAAAAGGCATCACAGTGTACTCATACAATCCATATCTTGTGGTGAATGCGGTCTTCGGTATGTCTTGCTCTCTTATCTTGAGTTGAAAATAACCTGACCGGAGATCAATCTTCGAGAACACACATGCTCCTTCTAGATGATCAAACAAGTCGTTGATTCTTGGCAAAGGATATTTGTTCTTGATGGTTACCTCGTTGAGAGAACGGTAGTCAATGCATAATCTCAGTGTTCTATCCTTCTTCTCTACGAATAAAACTGGAGCTCCCCAAGATGAAGAACTTGGTTGAATAAATCCTTTCTGCAACTGTTCCCCTAATTGCTTCTTGAGTTCCTTTAGTTCGTCCACTGACATTTTATAAGGTCTCTTTGCTCTTGGTCCAGAACCTGGTACCAAGTCTATTATAAACTCCACATCTCTATCCGGAGGCATCCCTGGCAACTCTTCTGGAAACACATCCGGATACTCACATACAACTGGTACGCTGTCCATGCTAACCCCCTTAAGAGAATTTAGCTTACTTCCTTTGGATTCAAAGTTTGACCTGAATTTTATTCTTTTTCCTTCTGGGGTTGTGAGTGCAACAGTACGATTAGCACAATCTAGTACTCCTTCATACTTAGCCATCCAATCCATTCCCAAAATTACGTCTAGTCCTTGGGAATCTAGGATTATCAGGCTCACTGGAAACTTATGCTTTCCAAACTCTATGACAAGATCCCGGCATCCAAGACTTACTATCATATCTCCACCCGGAGAACTAACTTTTATTGGACACCCAATGTTTTCAGATGCAAACCCATTTCTATCAACAAATTCTTTTGATATGAATGAATGAGATGCACCAGTGTCAAAGAGTACAAATGCTGGAATTGAATTGAGTCTGAACTTACCAGCAACGGCATCAGGCTCCTCATAGACCTCCTCCACATTGATGTGGTTAACCTGTCCTTTCTGAAAAGGATTGGGCTTGTTAGGTCCTTCAACTTTCTTCTCAGGGCACTAATTATCATAATGCCCCAGCTTCTTGCATTTGAAGCACTCAACCTGACTGATGTCTTTTTTTGCAGGCTGACTTCCACTTCCACTTCCACTTCCACTGTGATGGCTCTTATGTCCACTCTTGTGGTTCTTGTACTTATCGTTGTCATGACTGCGATGATGCTTGTTGTCATGACGGTTGTGGTTGTGGTGCTTGTTGAATTTCCCATGCTTATGGGATCCTGAGCTGCCATTGTCATCATAGTGAGATCGTTTGTGAGACGATCCCGAGCTGTGCTTGTCGGAGTGTTTCCTCTTCCTACTCTCGACTTGTTTCATTTTACTCTCCAAAATAGCAGCCTTGTCACACAAAGACTGGTAAGTTGGAACATATGCCATGCATAACCGTAGGTTCAGCTCATCATTCAAGCCTTCCAGAAACTTTTCCTTTCTTTTGGCATCTGTGTCAACCTCATCCGGTGCATAGCGTGCCAGATTGTTGAACTCTTCTATGTATTCAGCCACGCTGCGGTGGCGCTGCTTCAAAATGTGAAACTCTTTCTTTTTCAGGCTCATCATTCCCGATGAGATATGAGCAGTGCGAAAGCCATCTTCAAAGACAGCCCAAGTCACCTCATCAATAGGAGTGGTGATTTGGAAGTTGTCCCACCATGTGGCGGCTGGTCCTTCCAACAGATGTGCTGCGAACCTGACTTTTTCAGCATCCGTGCAGCCCATGGTCACTAAATCTTTGTTCACAGAACGTAGCCAGTCATTGGCCACCATGGGATCAGTCGTCCCTGAAAACTTTGCTGGCCTCAAACGTAGAAATCTGGTGAGCATATCAAAACCCGGAGGGTTGTTGTTGTTGTTGTTATTGGGGTTGTTGTTGTTGTTATTCTGGTTTTGGATGAATGTTGTCATCATCTGCATAAGCTGTGTTTGCGCATTCATCATTTGTTGCATTTCCGGGGTGATGTTGTTGGGGTTGGGGTTTGCGCGACGGGGAGGCATCTGTGGTTTGTTCAAATAGATAAGAATGAGATACCCATAGATGTTTTATGCATAATACATCACAAGCAAACACATAACATGCAACTCAAGGATAAAAGCTCAATCAACAGAATAACAAAGTTCTCGAAATAAAACACACAAGTGGCAAGCCATCCACATGTCGGATGGTCCAATAACAAGTTCACAAGTAACAAGTATGATAATGAAATATAAACGAGTAGTCAAGTCTACTCATCAGCATCAATCTCCTCCTCGACGAAGGTAAGACCTGCGTTCTCCATCGCGGTCTTGTTCTCCTCAATCGTAGTGGTCAAGGAATCGACCTTGGCCTTGAGAGCCCTCTTCTGGGAGCGAAGCCTCTCAATAACCATCTGCTGCTGCTCTAGCTCGAAATCCTTGGACTTCAGTTCCTCGGTCATGTCCCGGATCTTCTTGTTCCTATCCTGGACGCGTTTCTCCTGACTCTTGAACTTGCGGTCCTGGGCCTCGAACTTCGTCTCCATTTCCTTGATCATCTCATCCTGCTGTGCGAAAAGCTTGTCCTTCTCGCGAAGCTGCACCTGGAGCTCGTCGTTGCTGAGCATGACGTTCGTCATGTCCGTGTCCACGTGCCTGAGGAGAGACTCTAAGTCCTGGAGATAGAGACGTATCGGCTCTGCCGCGTCCCTCGAGTCGTCCTCAAAGTCAATGGACTCTCCATCAACATCACGTCTTCCGAAGACGTGAAAGTGAGTGCCCCTAACCTATCGGGAGTGACGGCCTAACAGATGTCCTATCAGGTCCTGCATGACTACCTCCATGCCTCTCTCCCTGTCGTCGTGCATCAGCTTGAAGACGATGGTCTCTGTAGTCGGCTCTGTCTGGCATCCGGGCTGGTTCACCTTGAAGCCCCAGAGGTCCTTCCTCTCGAACTTGGTGAGTGGGTACACCGTGATGGTGGGAAGAGGGAGATCGAGTAAAGTGGTAAGCTCAACGATACGGGGACCAAAACGAGTAACCTGTAACTCCTCAACGGTGCTGATGGTAATAGGCATCTATTTATAAGATTAAAAAGTTAGATCAGCACAATTTAAGATAAAACAAGACAAACATTTCATACATATCCATGGAACACAAACATCACACAAGTCATGCATACATGAGTCCATTACATCAATCAAGGTCCATACTTATTTAAGGTATCATTTTTGGAAAATAAGGTGATAGATGGTGTCAAACTAACGAAGTGTGCTCACAATCCTATCTCCTTGGATCTAGTGGCTATCACAATGTTCCTAGAGGCAATCCATCTATCTTGTTCACATGATTCCATCACTAAGTCTATTATATCTCCCCTTAACTCTTGGTTGGTGGCTTCCAACTCTTGGGTAAGTCCTTTCTCCTTCTCTAAGTCTTTTTGGAGGTTGAGCATCCTGCACTTGACTCTAGCACTTAGTTCTTTGATAGTCCTCCAAGCTGCATCTCTGGCTGACTCAAAGAATGTGGTGTGCATTACAGTGTTGGTGTACATGCAGAATCCCCTTTCTTTGTGTTTGTCTTCCTTGTTTTTGTACAAGTGAAGTTGCACCCACCAATACTCCACTCCTTCATCCATCACTGGAAAGCCCTTGTACACAGCTGCACCATGTGCTTCCATTGCCACCATGAGGTCCTTGAGAATATTGGGAAACTCAGTTTCACACTCCAAGGTCATGGTCATGAGTGGTCCTTTCTTCACGGCTTCGTTGATGGAGTTCATCTACAAATGGAGTTAAGATTGAAAAGATTAGAAAAGTTTTATGAGAGGAATAGATAAGTGTAGAAGTAGTTGAAAACTTTTCCTTAGTGGTTTTCCAATCCTAGGGTCATAATCCTACAGGCAACACAGTGCTCTGATACCATCTGTTAAACCCCTCCTTTATAAAGGAAAGGATCCCTGTGATTGCAATGCTAGTCCCTGGATCAATGCTAGCATCCATAGTTTAAGATGAAGTACACAGATACAAAGGTCGTTTATTACATTCATTCCAGAGATAAAACATAGTCTTTTACAACTCAGGGCCATAGGCCTAATACAAGAGTTTAAGGAATAAGTAAATAAACATAAGTCTTCATCTTCATGTGCCACATGCAAGCATGTTGAGTGTAGACTCATGACTCCTACTCATCATCGGAGTAACCTGCAACATCACAAGTTACAGCCACAGAGGGTCAATACTTTGGAATAGTATTGGCAAGTGATACCTTAGTATATTTTAAGTGGACTATATTACTATATGCATTTTGGATAAGTGTAGCTTGGCTTGCTTTGCTTGAAAATAGGTTTTACCTATTAGTTGAAATCACTAAGTTTTTCTTTATCAAAATCTTCCCCAAGAAACCACCAATAGACATTGGGGTCCTTCACCCTTGTTCACCCACCAATTTTTACTTAGAAGTTGGAGTGATGAGATTCTTGTAGCTTCCATGTCTTGATGCTCAAGTTGTCCATTGCCTTGGACTAGGCTAAGTACTTAGGTTTTTCCATCTGCAGATGTTGTGCACTTTCCCCACCAGACTTGGTTTCCCAAGACATGACCCTTCAGAAGCCTTTCCTTAGTCAAATGGACGCGCTCCAACCTATCATTCCCACTACCACCAACTGTCCAAGTGACTAAGTTCTAGCAAACTATATGATCATGGCAGAGCCCATATTGCCAAGTGGTTAAACTGTAAGATTTCTCAACACTTGGCCTCCAAATCCCTTTGTGCCTGGGTGGCATACCACAAGTGAGATACACAACCCAAGTCCATGGCCTTGTGTAACCACTCAACATAACCCAATCCTTCCATTCCACCCAGGGGGTTCATTTGACTTAGTTGTTTTTATTAGGAAAGTATAAGTCTCATGACTTAGAAATATTTTCATCATAATAAGTATAGATTTTTCACCAACCTTGTTTGCTAAAAATCTAGGCTAAGCATGGTGTGATAACTTAACTTAGGAAAATTCCCTAGCAGTTCTACAATTCTTCACTACTTAGGATTTCCTATCTTAGCATTAGGCATAAGTAGCATGCAAGACTTAGCAAAATATCTAATGCAAGTACAAAACATAGGATAGAAATATTCATGAAAATATCACTTGCCTTGGTAGTGGGGAGATTAGCACTCTTCACAATCACAATCACTAGCAAAATCTACACAAAAATTATAGCATAGAATTACAAACAATTATATACAATCAAAAATAATATTAATGCATGCATGCAAGAATTTACTAAGTGGTGATTTTGAAAACTCTACCAAGCATGCACATGTTTACAGAAACTTAACAAGTCACAAGTTTGCCAACTAAACTTATTTGGCACTAATACAATTTACCAAAATAAATCCATATTTAATTTAGCCTTAAACATGTTTCTACAAATAAAGTCATCTTAACTGTTACTATTTGTTAAACACATTGGATATTCAAAAAGGTCTTGTTTCACTGAATCCAACAGTATAAAGTTTGCAAAAAACCAACGTGGCAATCAAAAGTTATAAGCATTTGAAATTTGGATCAAATTCTGGTTTTAAATCTGTTTTTAGTTCTAATACTTGCCACGCGTCGTGTTGTGATTTGCGCGTACCGGTTCGCACCGGATCGAGCTCTGTAGACATAGGATCTAAATAGATCGTACGCTCCAGATCGCGTACCTCTTCGCCGTTTAATGAATCTATCCTAACGCTTGGATCAAGATCCAACGGCGTAGCAAGCGACCATATCTGGCGGCAACATGACGTCGGCGAGCGCCGGTCTCGGTCTACGGCGGCGCTAGCGTTCCTGGTCGTCCGCGAGAGGGAGAAGGGCCATACCAGATTCGCAAGAGGCTGCTGAAGCTCAAGGTAGCGTCGGTTTGCGAAGGGGTGGGCTGACACGGCGATGATTCCTCGTCGGAGTTGAGTCTGGCGATAGGTGGTTCCGTTCAAGGTCGAAGGCGACGTTGTAGATCACTAGGAGGCAAACGGAGGATGTGGTCAGATGCAGAATACCATGGCAAAGATGCGTGCGTGAAAGACAAGGTTCGGGGCGGTCTGGACTTACCGCTGGAGCTCGCTGGAGTTGAAGCTAGAGGCGGTGGCGGTCAGACGATTGCGTAGCCGACGTTCTGGGTCACCCGCGGGCAAACCAGGAGTGCTAGGAGATGCGTGAGGTCAAGCGGAGTCTGTTCGTGTAAATCAAAGGCAGAGGGGTGGTCGGAGGTGGCTGGAATTGCTGCGGCAGCTCATCGGAGACGGCGGGGTTGCAGAGAGAAATTCGTGCAGCCTGGGGGCGCTCTGGGCTTGGGGTTTGGGGGAGAAGAGAGAGGGGACAGAGGGGGTTTAAATAGCCTGGTCGTGAGCGAGAATTACTCGGGCATTGATACGAATTGAAGCCGCGAATCAAACAGGAAACGGCCGCGCTGATTTGGGGATGAACTGGTCGTGGGGGGGTGGAGACGACGATGCTCGAGTGGGCCGTGGTTGTCAGCGAGAGAGGGGAGTGGGAGCGGGTCCCTTCTGTCAGTGAGCTGGTGGGTGCGAGAGTGGGTGAAAGAAAACGATTCGCGGGGTGGGAGCTGCTGGGCTAGCTGGGCCGTGTTGGGCTGGGTCGGCCAGATTGGCTGGTTTGGCTATTTTTTCTTCTTTATTCCTTTTCTTTTTCTGATTGAATTTCTAGAAATGGTATTTAAACTCAAATTCAAATCTGTTTGAATCCAAAGTTTTACAAAAAATTTGTACAATAAATCTTGCTCTTAAATAAGTGTTAAACACATCTGAATACTTCTGAACACTTGGGTCTTTTGAAAAATAAATTAAAACTATGCCTCTATGATAATAGGCATATAATTTGTTTTAGTTTCATATTTTGCTTTGATACTTTGCTTAAGTTTTTGAGACCACTTAAGTTTGAATTCAAATCATCCTAAATGAATAACAACATCTTTCTCAATGGCATGTAACACAAAGGCTAGGGTTTTTATACATAAAATAATGAGCCACATTTGCTCCTGTATTTCTGAAATGATTTTGAGAAAAGCCCTAAATGATGATGAATGCAAGAATGATATGAATGAGTTTTGGAATATGAATTTAGGGATGTTACACACTAGATCAAGATGAGGAAGGCGGACCAATTGGCCACTTTGTTCACTACACCCTACGACACGTTTTGCTATGTCAGGATGCCCTTTGGGATGAAAAACGCAGGTGCTACGTACCAGCGGACAATGCAACGTTGCCTACACGATCAAATTGGTCGAAACGTTCACGCCTATGTGGACGATATAGCATTGATGTATAAAAAGTCAAACGACTTAATCTCCGACATTTTCTTTCTTTTTAGAAAATAAATGGAAATTCTTTCGAAATCTAATGATTAGAATAGCGGCAGATAATAAGGATCCGCACAAAAGAGTTGCATAGCTTAGTAACATCATACTGACATGCATCATTAACCACTAAGATTGTAGAGCAGGTACTAGTTAAAAGACCCGATGTGGCAAAGCCTTGCGTTAAAATAGTACTTGGCGTAGTTATTGTGCTTAAATCATTTTTAGAGTTCTGTATATTAGGAATGGTATGAAGAATATACAGAGCCCATGAAAGGAAGATCAATGACTCATATAAATTACTTAATGGAAAATGTCTCGAAGAAGCCCAACGAGAAACTAGGAATCCAAGAAACCTTTGATAATCTCCGGAAATACAACATGATGCTTAACCCTAAGAAGTGCGTATTCGGGGTTCCAGCCGGCAAATTGTTAGGCTTCATCGTTTCCCAGCATGGAATCGAGGTCAACCCGGAGAAAATCAAGTCTATGTTAAACATAAACCGTCTGAAATGCCTAAAGTACATAAAACGACTAACAGGTTGTGTTGCAGCAGTTAGTCGGTTCGTCAGCCGACTTGGAGAGAAGGATCTGCCGCTATACAAGTTACTGAAGAAGGCGGACAAATTCATGTGGACGGACGAAGCAGGTACAACATTGAAACAGCTCAAGGATATTCTTTCCTCAGCGCCTATCCTTGCAGCACCCGAGCCTGGAGAGCCCATGTTAATTTACATGGCGGCCACCAATCGGGTAATCAGCATCGTCGTCGTGGTAGAGCGGAAGGAACTGGGGCATGAGTACGGATTTCAACAACCAGTTTACTACGTAAGCGAGGTCTTGATAGAGTCCAAGCAGCATGACCCGCACTACCAAAAGATAGCTTATGGAGTATTCCTTGCTTCTCGGAAGCTGAGGCACTACTTTCAGGAGCACCCCATCACAATGGTGATCAAGACTCCACTGTCCGACATTATCAACAACAGCGACGCTACAGGAAGGGTCGTGAAGTGGGGCATTGAACTTGCCGCCTTCGAGATCACCTACGAGAGACGTGACGCTATCAAGTCACAAGCCTTGGCAGATTTTATTGCAGATTGGACGGAGATGCCAGATGCTACCCCTATTCCGGAGCCAGAATACTGGGTGATGCACTTTGACGGATCAAAGCTACTCAACGGCTCGGGGGCTGGTGTACTGCTACAGTCACCAACTGGGGACAAGCTACATTACGTTCTGCAGATCCACTTCAAGGCTAAAAATAACATGGCGGAGTATGAAGCACTCATTCACAGATTACGCGTAGCCAAGGATATTGGCATCAAGCCATAGTTTGTTGTGGAGATTCCGACTTGGTTGCTCAGCAGGTGGCTAGCACATGGAACGCGCAGAACCCTATGATGGCGGCATATCGAGACGAATTGGACGAGATAGCCAAGAGCTTCTTGGGCAACGAGGTCAAGTATGTACCTAGGGAGCAAAACGAGTCGGCTGATTTGCTGTCTAAGCTGGGATCAGGGCGCAAACGAATTCCGCCTGGAGTTTTCCTGGAGCATATACGGGTACCATCCTGAATGGAGCAGACATTGATAACCCGGACATAGTTGACTCTTTCGTTCACATGGTGAGAAAGGTCCCTCCAGTTTGGACAAAACCGTTCATGGCTTATCTAGAACACGGTACTTTGCCCGACGACGAAGTCAAAAGACGGCAAATACTACGTTGAGCAAAGGGCTATACCATAATCAATGGACAACTCTACAAAATAAGCACTACTGGTGTATACCTTAAATGTGTTTCCCAGCAAGAAGGTATTGAAATCCTCCGCAAAATCCATCTCGGAGATTGCGTCCATCACGCCGCTCCTCGGTCGTTGGTCGCTAAAGCCTTCCGGCAAGGGTTCTACTGGCTGACCGTGAAGGCGGACGCTGACAAGCTGGTTGAGACATGCATGGGATGCCAGTACTATGCCCGAAAACCACATGTTCCTGCTGAAGAATTACGAACAATACCAATAACTTGGCCGTTTGCAGTATGGGGGATGGACATGGTTAGTCCGTTGCAGATGGCACCATGTGGGTTTACTCATCTGCTAGTAGCAGTTGATAAATTCACCAAATGGATAGAAGCTAAACCCATTAGAAAGCTCGATGGGGCAACTGCCCTTAGGTTTGTCCGGGACCTAGTGGTGAGATTTGGTCTCCCACATAGCATTATCATCGATAATGGCAGCAACTTGTCACTCAGAGAAGTGGAATCTTATTGTTGGGCGAAGGGCATCCGACTTGATCGTGCATCTCTGGCACATCCAGAGTCCAATGGTCAGGTTGAGCGAGCCAATGGATTAATTCTGCAGGGAATCAAGTCATGTCTTGAGGCACCGCTACATAGAACAGCTGGAGCCTGGGCGGAAGAATTGCCATCTCTGTTGTGGAGTTTACGAACTACACCCAACAGATCCACCGGCTACACCCCTTACTTCATGGTATATGGAGCAGAAGCCATCCTGCCTTCCGACATCCTTCACGATGCACCAAGAGTTGCCGCCTATGCCGAAGATGATGCAGAAGAATCCAAACACCTAGATGTGGACCTTCTCGAGGAGGAGCGCGTTTTGGCATGCCAAAGATCCGCCATCTACCAGCAGAAGCTACGCAGCTACCATAGTCACCGCGTCCGACATCGCTCGTTTAAAGAGGGGGATTTGGTGCTCCGACTTAAGCAGAAGAAGCCACACAAATTATCCCCGCTATAGGAAGGACTGTTCATCATAAGCAAGGCGCTACTCAATGGGTCTTACTACCTCGTTGACAATCGTGAACTGAAGGATAGACCCAACGAGGATCATAAGCATAAGCGACATGACCCGGATGATGGCTACCTGGAGCTTGATCGGCCATGTAACATAGCACAGCTATGTCCTTTCTACACTTAGTATTTTTTATCTATTGTGTACCTCTTGTATGATCAATGAAACAAAGCTCTCTGGTTCACTCATATTTCTGAGTATTTTACCTCCTTTAGTGTTCCTTTTTGGATCGTATAAAACCTTTATGCACAAGCTTTGCGATTGCACTTGTGAAAATTCCACCTACGGGCGTTAGCTTATGTTTTATGGTCTACACGTTCTTTGTAGTTTTTATGTGGATTCTGGAGTAGTGACTTTTGGCTCTTATTGTCGGCGCTTTTGTGCTTCGGTTGTTGACGGTGTCATTGGGCATCATCGCCTGAGCGCGTAGTTCCGACAACGAGTCTTCGGACTCACGAAAAGTCAAGCATAAAAACCAAAGTAATGGATAAGCCAACACTTGCTTAAAAATATATACATGCTGGAACCAGTTCTTGAGTAGCAGGAAATAACAACCATTGTTTTCCTCCTTAAGTTAACACATAGTTTTTTCCGCATACACATTACAGAGGAAACAAATAGTACATAATTGTTTTTCATTCCTCTGGCGCGGTCAACTTGGACGCAGCATCGTCAGCATCAGGAGAGTCACCTTCCTCGAAGTCGGCGGTGTTGAGGGACTCGGAGGAGCTTTGGCTGCCGCCATCAATTATTTTCATGGGCACAAAGACGTTCGGGTCAAACAACTCGGCGACTCTGATGTCAAAACCCGCGAGCGACACCAGGATAGCTTCATGATCTATATTTTGGCCTTCGTCGTCTACGCCGGGGATACAGGAGGTCACCGTGTCGATGTCGGCATTTTCATAGTGTGCCTTAACCATTGACAGCGCCATCCTTGTGCCAGCCCGTGCACACGAATCTTTCCAGCTTGAGATACGCTCGGGGGATCGGCGCGGGATCTTCGAGAACTTCGCCACAGAGTCCACCGCCTTGATGTTAATCTGGAGGGGCTTGGCTATCTCCTTGGTCTGCTTGATGGCGGTGTTGATAAAGTTGCCGGCAAGGACCATGCATTCCTTTGGCGGAGGAGGCGACCGAGTTAACCCCATAGGAGCTGTAAATTTTTGACAAGGGAGCGCATGAATTCAATAACACAAAAGTTCAGAGTATCTATCTTAGAGAAGTACAAGGTGGAGAGTCACTTACTAAAGATGCTAATCTCATCCTGCTGGAGAGTTTACGCCATAGAGTGCGGTTCTTGTCGGAGGATCCTGTACACTTCAAGATGGCGCTGATTTTGCTCATCAGCATCTTTCTTCTGATATTTTAGGATCGCGATCTCCTCCTTCAAGCGGTTCATCTCCTTGTTGGCAGAGTCCTGCAAGACTTTCATGGAATCCTCGTGCATCTTCAGCATCTCCTTCCTCTCCTGCTTAAGGATCTTGTTTTCGCTATCCAGCTGTTGAATATGCTTGGATTGCTCAACAATATCCTTAGCCTTGGAAATGGCTTCTGCAAGTCGGAGAAATAACAGTGCATAGTGAGTACTAGGAGAATGTTGGCACAAGACCAATTCGGAATTCGAAAAAGAAAGGAAAAACAGACGCTTGCTCTTGGTGATTTGTTCCTTCAAGAAGGCAGTTTTACCCTTTTCGGCTTCAAAGTCAGAACGCATCTTCTGGTACTTCTCGTTGGTCACGCCCCTCCGAGCATTCTCATTATGTGGAAATAAAAAGTTTAACGTTGTTTAGTCTACATGGAGCATCTAGCCGGATAAATATCCACCTAGAGGCTTGGGGGCTACAGTGAGAGTTTTTAACTTAGCAATATGTTTGTTCTTTCTTTAAGCATCTAGTCGGAACTGATTCAGTTTTCAACTATAAGCTTGGGGGATACAGTATTGAAATTTATAAACACTGCGTAAGATACTCTGAAAGGATATAGTCGGAATAATTCATTCAAACTATATGCTTGGGGGCTACAGTGAGAAGTTTTCTAGCTTAGTCACTCTTAGAGCATTCAGATGCAAAGACCTATGGTTTTCCGTCTAAATCCTTGGGGGCTACAGTGGGATACTCATATGAAATGCAAAAGGCAAATAAAACTTACAAGTGCGATGATCTTGAGGTTTGTAGCACTCTCAGCAAGCAACTTGCCGAAGGATAAACTGTTTCCTTGCAAGATTTTTGCTTGCCGGAGAAGCTCCTCAAGACCGCATGTTGGAGATGTCGGTGTCGCACCAGGAACCAAAGCGGAGCTACCCGGCGTAAGTACCGGGTAGACTATCTTCGGGAACTCAATGGCTTTCTTAGGTGCGGAGGCGCCGCCTTTGGCAGACGTACCACTCTCCACCACCGCCTTACTGCTACTGATGGCATCCTTAGTCGTATCTTCAGCCATTTGGATTGCGGCACTTTCCTGCATCGCCTGTTCGCCGACAACGGCAAGCTCTATGGAGGCACCTGAGTCTACTTCCATGATGGAAGGGCCAGATGCATATTTGGCCTGTGAGCTTGTCGGGGCAGGCATAGGCTGGATGCTGAGAGTAACAGGGGCGATGGCGGGAGATGCGTGGGGAGACATGTCACGATGCAACATATCCTTGATGTTTCTAGAAGCCCCCAAGGTTTTGGAGGTCTTCTTCAAACTGGTAGTGGCCTTCTTCCTGAAAAGTGCGAAAAGTATAAGTACAGGACAATGTCGGAGAGAAAGAAGCTTACACAAGAGGGGGTGCTTTAGCAAAGGGGATCTCGGTAACCTTTCTTTTCTCTGCCTCTAGGGCGGCGGTAGTATTCTTGGAGGCTCCACCCTCTGTCTTCTTCTTCTTGCCTCCGTTTGCAGCGTCAGAGGTGGAACTCTTCCGCTTTCGCGCCAACGGGACATCGTCGTTGGACACGACTGTGACTTCCTTCATCTTTGGATCATAGATTTGGACAACCATGCTATCCTCTTCTAGATCTCTAAGCCGTTAAGTGAAAACCCATAGTGTTAGATGAGATGTTAATGGCTAGACGGAAGAACTGGAGTATATGTCATACACGGAAAATAAGCAGGTACCTTTGGGCACTTGCTCTCTATGAACATGTCGTAGGTGATGGTGAAGCCACGCTTCCTATCCTTCACCTTGACGATGTCCTTGAGGCGGAGCATGATGGAGTCGCTCAATAAGTTGTCCTCAGAGATGCGGAGGCTATCCTTCCTCTCGTTGGTATACTCGTGCATCAACTTCAAGCAGTGCTGCAGAGGCTGGATCCACCTGACGAACCAGCACATGGCCAGGTCCAATCCGGTCAGACCCGTCTCTACGAACCACTCTATCATCCTTATAGCGCGGGAAGCGTTGGTGTTGGAGGGAAGAGAGGCCTGGAATCTCCATGTCAAGGCTTCGGCGGCATCTCCATCGACGAAGTCCGGGTACGTCGCTTCTCAGCCAGCCAGAGGGATATCTAGGCCATAGAAGTACATATGTTGCCAGTTCTTACATGATTCATGGCCGACAATGTCAGGGAACCGCCGTCTAGGCCGGATCTTAAAAAAATGGTGCCACAGTTCCTGAGCTCGTCCTTGCCGGCTCCGGCTTCCCGCTTGACAGTGAAAAAGTAGATAAAGAGATCTAGCCTAGGCCTAATCCCTAAGTAACCCTCACAAAGCGTTGTGTAGTTGCTAAGCGCGAGGATGCTATTGGGGGAGAGGTTCTGAGGTTGTACTCGATAATGGTTGTGGACAGCTAGGAAGAAATTGGAGATGGGCAGGGAGACGCCGCGTACCAGTTGGGCTTTGACGTACACCTTTTCTCCGGCTTGGGGAGAAGGAATGACCTCGCTGGCCGGTGCCGCCTGCCAGGCGAGCCCCTCCATCGTAGGGAGGTAGCCCTCCATGATTAGCTACTTGATGTCGCGGTCCATAATATCTGAACCGCGTCAGTCGCCCTTGTGGGAGTCGTATTCCTCCTCTAGTAGCTCCAGTGCCGTTGGGTTATAATCGCCACCGGTGGTTTCTACCATCGCAGATTTGGGGATCACCAGGCCCTCTGGGGGAATGATGACGGTGCTCGCCAAGCCATGTGCATCGCCGCCATGGAAGGTGGAACCGCTGGCCATTGGAGAGGTTAGGGTGGTGAGTAAGAAAGGTTGAAAAGCTAGGGTTTTTCGCTATGTCGCGGAGAGCTCGAGGAGGCGCTCGCTAGAGGAAGAAGACGATGTAGAGGAGAATGAGGTGAAAAGTAAAATTTCCACCGCTGTTACAATTTATAACCTCCAGCATCAAGATTCGTGCAAAACGATCAAATGGTTGACGCGTGGGCGACATGTGCGGAAGCGTGCGCGGAAATTTTGCCACGTTACCAACCGTCGCCGCCAACGGTTCGTACCTCTTGCGCGGGAAAAACGGACATGATTGCGTTCTCTGCATGTGTGAGTTACGAGGCGTTGATGACCTATGTCTATGTTGCCCTAGCTTTCACTGGCAGATGAACCATCACATCGGAAGATTCCGGCATGGACGGATCAAGTCCGGCTACGGAAGAGTACGATGGAATATTCAACAATTCTACGACTTACAAGTTGAAGACGGAGAAAACCTTGCAGGGTTCTTTGGGAGGACTACAAGATGTTGCTTGACGATTTGTCGACATCCATCCAGAAGGAGCATTGAACGTGAAGAGGCAAGACGGCGCTAGATCTCGGAGTTCTCCGGGGGCTACTGTTAGGGATATGCTATATGGGTATACTCATAGTATGTCCACTATCCGGATAACCCGGGTGGACCACAGTTGGTATCATGGCCCATGGCCTGCTGGGTGGCCAAGTTAGATGGATCCAGAAGGGAGGCCCATGCCGGATAAAGGAAGGCTACGGAGGAGTCACCGACGTAACCGGAGCCTTGGAGTGCAAGACATGCTAGACTAGTTGTAAGCAGTGTAGGACTCTGTAACCTGTCCGTCTAGGACTTGTCCCTGTAACCCTAGGACCTGGTGACTATATAAGTCGGGCCTATGGGAGCCTTTAGGGCACAATCCCAGACGATAACTTAGACTCTCTAGTCACCTCGCACAGCGAACCAATCCCTGTAACTCGGCGTATTTCCTTTATAGTGATTTATAGAAGGAGTAGGATTCTGCCACCGTTGTGGGATCTGAACCTGGGTAAGCTGTATTACCTCGTACCCGTCAACTGTCCGCCTTCCCCCACGTTTCTAAACACGCACTGTGAGGACCCCTCCATGGCGTACTCGTCAGCAATACCACGACAAAGGGGATGCCTTGGGCATCCCCAAGCTTTGACGCTTGTACCTCTTGGATATTTATTGGGGTGACACCATGTTGGTATCCCCAAGCTTGAGCTTTTGTCCATTCTTCATCTCATTGCATCATTCTCTCTCTACACTTGAAATTTTTTTCTTCATACAAAACTTCACACAATCTTCATTAGGAACATTAGCTTATTCAAAAGGTATTAGACCTCTGGCAAAGCTTTGGAACAGCAAGGATTTTCACTAAAAACACAAGCTACTGTATTAAATCCTTCAAAAAGCTCAATTCACCTAAATAGAACTCAAAAAAGAATCAATAAGAAGCAAATGCAAATAATGGCAGCAATTTGTCAAAATAGACCAGCAGGTAGAAACCGATTTTTTTGAACATCTTCTGTTGCTCAAATCAAAAAGTGTTGAACTAACAAAAGTTAGATAACATATTGGGGGATTTATTTGTAAATTTTCAGCTCAAACTGAGTGACAGAGACTCCTCACGAATTTTTTGGTGGAGGACAGAAATCTATTTCGGGATAGCAGCTCCCCAAATCTTACTTCCCTCTCATTAGAGGTCATTCTTGGCACAAAAAGCAAACAAAAAAGATAAGGAAAAGACATTACTAAATTAATAACTTCCATGACTCAAGTAAACTCTTGGGTTATCTCCCAACAAGTACTTTTCTTTAACGCCTTTAAGTTAGGCACAATAAGCAAGAAGAATCAAGTATTTTCAAATGAAGAAGCATTAACATCAAACCTTGCTTTCAAAGGAGGAGCAAAAAGCAACTAATCTCTCCTCATAGGGAAGTGTTCAATACCTTCCTTGAATGGAAATTGATATTTAATGGTACCTTCTTTCATATCAATGATGACACCAACTGTTCTAAGAAAAGGTCTTCCCAAAGTAATAGGACAAGAAGCATTGTATTCAACATCCAAAACATAGAAATCAACAGGGACATAAGCATTGTTAACCATAATGAGAACATCATTAACACTCCCCATGAGTTTCTTCTTAGCATTATCATTGAGTGGGACATCCAAATAACAATCTTCCAAAGGTGGCAAATCAAGCATTTCATAAATCTTCCTAGGCATAATAGAGACACTAGAACCAAGATCACATGAAGCTTTGAGATCAAAGTCATTCACTTGCATATTAATAATGGGTTCCCAACTATCTTCTACTTTCCTAGGAATAGAAGCTTTGTGTTTTATCTTCTCTTCCTTAATCTTAACAAGAGCATCTATAATGTGTTTAGTGAAAGCAACATGCACATCACTAGCATCTGGACTTCTAGCAAGCTTTTGTAGGAACATAATCACTTCAGAAATATTGCAACCATCAATATCAAAATCAAACTTAGCATCACTAGTAGTAGGCATAGTAGGAGTAGGAATAGGGACTACTTGTGGTTTAGTGGTGATGGTGCACACACTATTGTTTCTATCAATTTCAGCTTCCATTTCCCACTTAGCATGAAGTTGAGCTAACAGCCTAACATTTTCATCAATAGTAACTTGTATGGCATGAGCAGTAGCAAAGGTATTTTCCATAGTTTCAGGTTTAGCAGCCATTTTATTAACCAAGGAAGTTTGAGCTTCAGACAAACAGGATATATTTTTCTCAACATTTAAAAGCTTTTCCTCTATAGCCTTATTGAAAGTGGTTTGTTTACTAATAAAGTCTTTGAGCATGACCTCAAGTTCATAGGGGGCACTTCTAGTATTGTTGTAAGAACTTCTATAGGAATTGCCATTATTAGGAGGATAAGGCCTATAAATGTTGTTACCACCAAAATTATTCCTATAGGCATTTTTGTTGAAATTGTTGTTTCTAATAAAGTTCACATCAACTTGCTCTTCTTGAGCAACCAAAGAGGATAAGGGAACACTATTAGGATCTAGAGGAGCTTTCCCATTGACAAGCATAGCCATAATAACATCAATCTTTTCACTCGAAGAGGAAGTTTCCTCAACAGAATTTACCTTTTTACCATGTGGAGCTCTCTCAACATGCCATTCAGAGTAGTTAACCGTCATATTATCAAGGAGACTTGTCGCAGCACCCAAAGTGAGTCCCATAAAAGTACCTCCAGCAGCTGAATCCAACAGGTTTCTTGAGGAGAAGTTCAAACCTGCATAAAAAGTCTGGATAATCATCCAAGCAGTGAGTCCATGAGTAGGGCAATCCTTAACCAAAGATTTCATTCTTTCCCAAGTTGGAGCAACATGTTCACTATCAAGTTGTTTAAATTTCATAATGTCACTTCTCATAGATATAATCTTAGCAGGAGGATAGTACTTTCCAATAAGAGCATCTTTGCACTTAGTCCAAGAATCAATACTGTTTTTAGGCAAGGATAGCAACCATTCTTTAGCTTTTCCTCTCAAAGAAAAAGGAAAAAGCTTGAGCTTAATAATATCTCCATCTACATCCTTATACTTTTGCATCTCACAAAGTTCAACAAAGCTATTGAGATGGGCAGCGGGATCATCAGAACTAGCACCAAAAAATTGCTCTGTCATCACAAGTTTCAACAAAGCAGGCTTAATTTCATAAAAGGTAGCATCAGGAGCAGGTGGAGCAATAGGTGTTCTAAGTAAATCATTATTGTTGGTGCTAGTGAAGTCACACAACTTGGTGTTCTCAGCAGAGTTCATTTTGGCAAAGGTGGGCAAGCCAAAAATAGCAGCTGCAGCTAGAGCAGGAACTAATTTTTTTGTGTTTTTCAATAAAGAAAGCAAACCAAACTAGAATATTTTTTTGGTTTTTTGGAAAGAGGCAAACAAAACCAAGCAAAAGAAACAAAGCAAACTAAAAACAAAGTAAAGAGAAAGGACGTGAAGGACTCCCCTAGGGAAGACGTCATTCGTCTCCCCGGCAACAGCGCCAGAAAACTTGTTGATGACTCCTCGATGGCACCAGAGAACTTGGTGCTTGACGTGAAGTCAGTTGGGAACCCCAAGAGCAAGGTGTGAAGCAGCACAGCAGCAAGTCTTCGCTCAGTAAGAAACCAAGGTTATCGAACCAGTAGGAGGAAGGAAACGTCACACAGGTGTTGCAAGCAACGCGGAGACCTGCAGAACACAAAATGAAGACTTTGCCCCAACTAACAATGAGGTTGTCAATCTCACCGGTTGTTGTAACAATGGATTAAACATATGGTGTGGAAGGTAATTGTGGTTTGCAGCAAGTAAACAAGTAACAGTGGAAGATGTATCAATGGTAAAGATTGGAACGGGGTCCATAGTTCACTAGAGGTGCTCTCCTAATATAAAAAACATGGCATGAAGGGTAAACAAATTACAGCAGAGCAATTGACAGGAACTGAGCAAGGCATAACAATGCAATTACTAGTTAGAAAGATCCTATGAGATTCGATTGGGCAATACAACAAGATACATAGACCGCCATCCAACTGCATCTATGACTAGAAGTCCACCTTCAGGTTATCATCCGAACCCCCTCCAGTATTAAGTTGCAAGCAACAGACAACTACTTTAAGCAAAGTGTGTAAGGTAAATAGTCCACATGTTCCATGAACAACAGAACGTTGTTTTCTCCCTAGTAGCAATAGCACATCTACAACCTAAGTGATTATTATCACTTCCCTTGGAAACTATCGAGCATAAATACCCCCTCTTGGAGTCACTACCAACTACTTAGCCAAGATAGCTACTAACAAGGGAGAGCATGCAAGATCACAGACATGATAGAATCATAAAGACAAAACCATTAATCAAACCAACATAATAATCTCAATATCCATCGGGTCCCCACAAACACAACATGCATGATTACAAATAGATTAGATCTTGATCATGAACGGAGCTCACAAGATCTATAGATGAAAGCACAAAGGAGGAGATACAACCATCTAGCTACTACATGCACCCATAGTCCAAGGTGGAACTACTCACGCGTCATACCAGAGAGAAGGCCTCCGGGATGATCTCCCCTACGGAAGGGTGCCGAGAAGAACTTCAGATCCCCCCAATCTAGGGACGACGGTGGTGGCGGTTACATAAGGTTTCGTGGAGATTTGATCGGGTACTTAGGGTTTCTGCATTGGGGGGTTCTTATAGGCGAAGGGGGAGGCCGAGGCGGTGGCCAGGGGCCCCACACCCTTCCTAGGCATGGGGCAAGGCCCACCCGTGCCTAGGAGGGTCTGGGTGCCCTAGCCCACCTCTCCTGCTCCCCTCTGGATTTCTTGTTCCCCATGGAAAGTAATTAACTTTGACGTTTGTCTCGTCCAATTCGGAGAATATTTCTTTACTAACTTTTCTGGAACCAAAAACAGCAGAAAACAGGCAACTGGCACTATGGCTCCTTGTTAATAGGTTAGTACCAGAAAACATGTAAAAATCACCTCAAAGTGTAGACAAAGCAAAGCAAAGTAGATACTAAACAAGCATGTAGCATCAAAAATTATAGATACGTTTCCTACGTATCATTGTTGTGGAAGTTCCACGTTCCTATCCACACATTGGTAGTTGTTTCCTTTCTCCTACTGGTTCGATAACCTTGGTTTCATGACTGAGGGAAAACTTGCTGCTGTGCTCATCATACCTTCCTCTTGGATTTCCCAACGGGCTCTATAGAACCGAGCCGCATCGATGCTTAAGATATATAGTTGTATTTTTATATAGAAAAACTTAATGAGTTAACTCCGAGTGTTGACAAAAGATTAGGTCAAACATGCACTAGATATTTCATGAATAAAACTAGTGGGAGAAAAAGGGAAAACAAAATGGTGTATTTTCATGATAATGAAGATATAATTGAGGGGTGGGTGAGGATCTCCTGGTTCAACTAATTTCTATAAGGGACTTTTTGTCCAATTAAAGAGATCCCGCGTAGGGATTAATTTTGATTTTTCTAATATGGTGATTCAAGGTTAAAATGATCATCTAACTAAGATCTTTCCTGTATAGAAATGAAATATATTGTTTTTTCTTTGGCTCATAATAAAAGTCCTGGTCTTGATGGTTTTCCTGGGGAATTCTATCACTTTTTTGGGATGATGTTAAAAGTTCCTTTGAAAATTTTGTTTTTTGATTCCATTGCTAGTATGTTGGACATTGGTGGATTAAACCTTGGAAGTGTAACATTCATTAGAAAGTGTAAGGATTTTGTTGTTATTCAAAAGTTTAGACATATCTTCTTAATAAATAGTAGCCTAAAAATACTTACTATGGGTTTAAATAATATAATTGCTCCCATGGCAGAGGAAATTATGATTAAACTTAGACAACCTTTATGAAAAACAGATTCATTCTAGAGTCTGTTAATATATTGCATGAAGTGTTACATGAAGCTAAGGTTAGGAAAATGTCTAGAGTCCTTTTCAAAGTGTACTTTTAAAAGTCTTATGACAACATTAATTGGGCTTTCTTGTATAATATGATGTTAAAAAAGGCTTTTCACGTCAATGGAATGATCTAGTTTTTAGCATCATAACTAGTGGAAAAGTCAATATTAAATTTAATGATCAGTTGGGTGCTTTTTTCCTACTTATAGAGGGGTGAGGTAGGGCAACCCCTTCTCATCCATTGTTGTCAATGTAGTTATTGACTCTTTGAGTGTGATGGATGCACAATAAAATGGTTTAATTATAGGTATAGTCCCTCATCTGCAAGAAAATGGCATTGCCATTCTCCAATATGCAGATGATAATATATTTTTGTTGCATAAGGGGTCTGAAAATGATAAGAATCTTAAACTTATCCATTGTCTAGTCCCTCATTTAAAGCAATTTCTTCTTAATTTTAAAGAAACTAATTATATTTCTACATTACAATAAATCTTAGGTAGATTATTAAAGCTAAAATGATCTTATTTTGGAATATATATGGTAAAAGAAAATAGATTTATTTTATTTTAATACAAGTAAAGGATTCTATAAACACTTTTATAACATTAACTTTTAGAAATACCAAAATGACTTATAATTTCATATTTAGTATTTTTCTAGGATTTTAGATTATTTTTTATATACAAAAGTGATTTTTATTTATTTTTAGGATTTTTCCTTATTTTTCTTATTTCTTTGAGAGATTTAATGGTTTCAATTCTTAGTTGCATTTTATTTAATTCAAACAAATAACTTGATATTTTTCCTAGGTAAATATTATTTTTGTGAACAGTTTGATATATCATATGTACTTTTAGGATTTGTTTACATTTTTCTAGAACTTAAAGTGTTTATAGGGCTATTTTGGTAATTTCATTTATTCCATTTCTTTTTCTTTCTCCTTTTAAAACCGAGCCTACACCGATAGGTCAGCCTAGCCCACCGGGTTGGGCTAGACCAGCCCGCCTGGTCCACTGGGTGGGTGACCGATCCAGACCCGAACCACTCTCTCCCCTCTCTAGTGTGGACACGCCTCTAGCGATCCTATACCGCTGATGTCGTTGCAGGACTATGCCGGTGATCTCCGGCCACCATGGAGGCTAGCTATTAGACAGAACACCAGAGGCATTTCGAAATAGTGGAGCACCACCTCTAACGTGCTATTGGTGGCGTTTTGAAAAATATGGACGTTGTCAGTTGCGGAGGTAGGGCATATATCCTACATGAAGAAAGTTAATAGTAGAATCTAAAATACATGCATGCCACATCTAATATATCTACTAGTGGTGTCCACAAAATAGTGAACGCCCCTAATAATATTGTGCCAGCTAGTATTGGGTCCCATATGGTAGTGTTGTGCAAGATACTGGAGATTCCACGAGCAGGTAAAGCACTGGATGTGTGTTAGTTTTAGCACACGCCACCACCATGTAGGCCCCACCGATCGACAACGGCGCGCGGGGCAACTCTCTCCTACCTCACACACCACTCGCTCCCCACCCCAATCCCCTACTCCACTCCACCCATATAGTCATCACGCCCCCATTCGAATCGTGTGGCCACCGTCGTCCCACTCACCGCCATTGCGCGTCTAAAGCGCCACCATAGCCTCCTCCTCCTCGGCGCGCTGCCCCTATTTCGAACCAGCTGTGCCGCATTTGTCATCGATCCCATGCGCCATGACGACACCGCCTCCCTCCTTCGATCCTCGATGGTCCGCTACTGCCTCCTCCACGACAAGCCTCCACCACCATGAGTAACCATTTTTTAAAATTTTCTATACGGATTAAGATGTGTATTTTATTTTAGATTTATAATTAGTTTGTTTAGAATTAAAATGTGTAATTGATTTTATAATTAGAATGTTTAGAATTTTTTGTAGGTAATTTTAGTTTAGAATGTTTATAAGGGATTTGAAATATGTAGTATATCCGTGCTAAGAAACTTATGCTATGTAAATGTAGTTATATAAAATAGCTACATAAACTAGCTAGATAAAATTGGTAGACAAGTTTGTGTTGTTAGATAAAATCATCTGCACATTCATATATTTTATATAAAATATCTAGAAATTATATTATTAGATTTATATAGTTGATTCTTGTTGTTGTTAGCTAGTACCATGTCAGAGTGGAAGTTCCATTGTGTCCACTGAAATAATACAAAGATCCTGATATGGGAGACGGTGATCACCGTCAATGGTGTTAAGTATTATCTTGGTATATGGAGGCACCCGGATCAGGCGACACATGTCTACGATTGGATGATGAACCAGCACTACAACCTGCCAGAAGTTACACGATTTAAATCACCAACGAGACATACCATACCTATTTCGATGGCCTTACTTGGACATATCAATGACTCCGCAATGGACGTCTGTGAGAGGTGCATCTTC
Source organism: Avena longiglumis (assembly GCA_030063025.1). NCBI lineage: Eukaryota > Viridiplantae > Streptophyta > Magnoliopsida > Poales > Poaceae > Avena > Avena longiglumis. Next base: position 474,729,779 of record CP125975.1, on the reverse strand, counting down.
TACCTCGATCATGAATATGACACCATCTACTTACTTTACAATCCCTCAGAAACTTAGAAGAGTCTTCAGAATTTGAAGACCACGACCTAAAAGAGGACGACTTCGTTAAAGATCTCCTTACTCTATATGTCCCCAACGACGAGGACTAGCTAGAGCTAGTACTATATGTTATCTCTAGTTAATTAACTAGATGATACCCCTCGCGTTGCTGCGGGGCATCAGTGCACCAAAAATATAGTTTTTGAAATATGAAATGCATTTTATAAAGAAATAATAGATTACAAAAGAGCCTTGTTCCCAATGATCTCTCACAAGAATTATAAATGTAATTGACATAAATGACCATTCTCAATTTCTAATATTCCTTAACATTGCATGCTTTCAAAACTCAGTTGGAACCTTGTCAACTAAAGGGAAAAACTATAGTATATCATTGATTCAAGTGGCGTAGAGTTTGAATATGTACAACATCCAAAATAAAAGAACTTATGAAATACGAAGAAATAATTAATTTTTGTAAGAATTGATAATCCATCCATACTGTTCACTGAACTTTACATTCAAACAATGAACACCATCAATTTGGCATTTCATTATTGACTTGCTTGCATCTGAAACAAAGACAGAGTATTCTTGATTTTGCTAGCATCTGGACGAAGGCAGAGTATAATTCATTTTTGTAAGAATTGATAATCCATCCATATTGTTCACTGAACTTTACTTTCAAACAATGAACACCATCAATTTGGCATTTCATTATTGACTTGCTTGCATCTGAAACAAAGACAGAGTATTCTTGATTTTGCTAGCACCTGGACGAAGGCAGAGTATTCATTAGAGTTTTTCATTGTTAAAAGGATAGCCGAACCTTGATTCCCCCATACACCACGGGAAAGACTCGACAAAATAAAAGAGCAAAATAACACCCATCATTAGTAGCAAGTCCTTGTAGTATCCGCATTATGTCTGACAAAGATATGAAATTCAGTGCATAAGTAATCTAATAGAGATGTACTTGTGACAATCTTGAAATATTACTATATCTACGACCAATGAAAGTTTGAAAAAAATCCATCCGAAAAGACTATGTACCATAAAATACATCATGCATTGCATTAAGACTGCCTCAATCATTGCTCATAACAGGTTAGCCATGGCATGTCTTGACGCAAAGGTGAAATCAGAAAATTGATGTTGTTGCAACCTTTAAAACAACTTTTCTTAAAAAAACTTATAAAAACCATGGGTAATTAGGTACGGAAACATGTAGGACAAAGTGTTCAGATCGGGAGGATTTCATAGAAAATGGACTACAATCCTGGAGCCATTTGTCTGATATATCTGTTGTTAGATAGATCAAACCTCTAGTATACAATTTAGAAAGCTTCAATTTATACAACAGAATATAGCAATTGCTAATTACCAAAACAAACATTGAGTTTCGACTGTTAACCACCTCGATATACATACATTTGTAGCAGCTATGTGAATCAATGAAAAACATAACATGAAAAGATGTCAGAATGAATATTAACTTTCATGATGTGGTGGTGTCGGGCCAAGGCATTTTCAAGTTGGTCCTTTCAAGTTTTGTTGAATGAGTGGTGACATACCTGCTGCCGCCATTTAGGGCCGAGTCAAGAAGAAAGGGGTATGTGTATGCTTGCATAAAAAAAGGAAAAATCGGCAAGCAAGACTAATCTACGAAAGCATCAAGAAAAGAGAAGGAAAGGAGCTAACCAAGATCCATGTTGGCAGTGAGTACATGCAGAGCGGTACGACGTGATATTAATGGAAACGAACAGAGTTTGAAATCAACCAGTTAAAATCAAAGATGGAGAACTGAAGGAAAATACACACGTTGTTGGGCTTGTGGCATACATGGACAGGAGGAAGCAATCATACCTGTATATCCGGAATTTATCCAACAAAATCATGCCATCAACAGCTATAACATGGAACATTGTTACATGGATATAATCAGGGAAATACGACTCCATGCTTCTATACCACATATATCTAATAAGAGATTATCTAGTGCAGGGAGAAGATAAAGGTTCAACAGGAAGGCCTAGATCTGGATCTGGAGAGGAGGATGGGATAATGGGAGTGTTTCAGTCTTTCAGATCAGGCTCGACGGCATCATTCTGGGCGTAATTGTTTAGGCAGAGATCGTGATGGTTGGGCAAGAAGATCGCCCAAAACTGTTTGTAGCCACAAAAACGGGTCACTTTATATAGCCAGAAATTCGAAGATTGTCCCCGCTTCAGCCTCGCTCAGGTAGTTGGAAGGTCAGACTCCATGCTATCAATGGATATTGAAGGACTCTAGAAAGAGCGTTTCTGCCAATTGGAAGCCGGGCGAATCTAAGAGGCATACGCGGCATGAGCGAGAGAACGTGCGTGAGAGGAGAAGGCTTCTAGGCGAACCGTCGGGAGGAGAAGGTAAATAGATCGGCCCATAGAGTAAAACTGGTCATAGAAATTATTTTGCTAACACATCAAAAAATAAAACTAATGACATGACGTGGATGGACGTATAAGGTGGACCAATCAAAATCTTACTGATGTGGATAGCCTGCATGTTGAGAGAAATAAGGTAGTGGGGGTTCCTATTTAGATATAGAAGATAACATGCTATTTTAACGAGTTAAATTCAATAATAATAGCACGTGCATGATGGTATCTTCTCATCACTACTGTTGTATATGAATGTGTTGTTCTACTACCTCCTCTTATTTTTTGAAATAATTATTGATGTCATGTAATTAAGAAATATACACCACAAAAATATATACTTTTGACGGCGTGTCAACTGCACACCACCAGTAACCTATACTAGTGACATGATACCAGTGGTGTATGGGATGAATGGCAACCACGCTTATTTTTGAACGCCGCAATGAGCATTTCACTACTAATGATATCATTTAAATATTGTGCCCCTCTCCGTGGGCTCCCTATCACGCAACTGTACTCTACAGTACTCATCTCTCGCGATCTCTATTGGGGCAGAATGGACAAAAATAACCCCTTTTCAAAAGGATTTCACGAAATGACCTTTCTGGATAACTATTTCACTGGCACTAACCCTTTGGGTAACGCCCTACAGTGTAGCGCCTTTCAGCTAGGCGTTCACTAGTGCAAAACGCCCCATTGGTCCCGGTTGGTAAGGGGTATTAGTCCCGGTTACCCAACCGGGACGGGGCAATCGGGACTAAAGCCCCAACCTTTAGTCCCGGTTGCCCCACCAACTGGGACAAATGGGGGTACACGTGGCGGCGTTAGAGGGCGAGGGGGTGGAGCATTAGTCCCGGTTCGTAACCGGGACAAATAACCTTCTGCCGCAGCAGAGAATTCATTTTGGCACATTTTGTTGCCGCGGCAGCATTTTCGCCACTTTTTGTGCCGCGGCAGAGAATTAATTTATGTTTTTTTATTGTTTATTTAGTGTTTTCCACTTATCAATCAAGGAACCGTTATATTACACAAGATCATCATGACAATATTACATTCGATACATGGATCGAGTTCATGCACTACATACAAAAGTTGCTCTTTTTACATTCCCTATAGTCTATACACACCCGAATAGTATTCCCCTTTTGGGTTTGGGACTTATGCATCCAAGAATCCCGCCAATTCCTCCTGAATTGCTCGTACGCGATCCTTTGGTAGAAGACCGTCCCGTAGACGTTCGATCTGATTTAAAAAAGGAGTCAGACTATATGAATGTAACTAAACACAATTTGATTGTAATTAAAAACTATAGAAATTGTTTACGTACGTGGAGTTGCTCTAAATTTCTGCCCTTCTCATCGCACGTCTGCCGGATGAACTCGCAAACATAGTATCCACGTAGATTGTTACCTGGTCCCTGTGTCAGGCACTTTACGAGAACATAGTTCAATCAAAATAATAATCAAGCATGATAATAACTGTATCAAAACTAGAATCAAAGAGATGCGCGGATATAGCTAGTGGTGCTTACATCTAGTGCTTCAAATGTAAGATCCTCTTTCCAAACACCCCTAGCCTTGTTGGTGAAACGTTTTCAAGCGCTGCCCAGCGAAGAAAACGAATAAAAGAAGTAATTAATTACTTGATATCATAAAATTCACGAACATTGCCGATATAGTGTTGTAATGATTAGAATTACCGCTGGAGGATCATCTGCATGTCCTTCCACTGCTCACGGGGTTTATGTTTCGAGTCCATGACTAGTACACGCCCTTTGTCAAGTTGAATGATTAGCAGAATATAGTGGAAGCTGCGAATGCATAACTAATCAATTATATACTTAACATCGAGTAAGCGAAATAGAAAGTGTATAGAAGACTATAACACTCACTCGAAGTTGTAAGGAAAAAGTATTTCCCTTCTGATTTCTTGAAACCTTAACGCGTGTACTATATTATCCTCCATATCCTAGGGGCTTGTTTTGAGATTAGCTTGATGAACCCAATATGGGTCAATGAAGCCAATGTCATAGATTTGTCCTCTGCTGCATTCGAGAATCTTCATTCTGCATATTACAATATGATTATATACAGGCAATAAACAAGGTGAGATAGCTGGAGACTAAATTAATTACAGAATTAGTACTTACAGACAATATGCATTGATGATCGATTTGTCCAAGGCGTCTTGATTGAATAATTGAAATAGTTCATCAAATTCAATGGATATCATGTCATCCTTTTCTTTCCCATGATGCTTTTTTGTAACCCTCAGCACTATCCAGTTAGCCCCGGCCTTTGTGGCATGCATGTACCAGTTATGCAATCTTCGCATTTTTGTTGGAAGATTGTTTACCTCCTCAGGTTTGACGAGAGGTTTGCCGTACTGGTATTTGTATGCTACTTCACTCACGGGGAAGTACTCTAACTGGGATAAGTACTGGGAAATACTCATACCTTGAGCATCGGCCGCTTCTCCGTATTGTGCAACTACTTCTGGATCATACTGCTCTTCGGCCCCATATTTGCTCGACCCCACATTGGTTTGGGAAATCACCTTGAGAGGGGTGCAAGACTGTTTTGCTTGTTCTCCGAGCTGGGCAACAGATTTCTCGCTTGCATCAGTACTGCTCTTCGAGGCTTTTTGTGCCGCATGTGACTTGAGAATAGAACGCTCATAGTCTGATGACAGCTTTGGCTCGGCTTGATGAAGAGTCTTTAGCATTTTCAACACTTTGGCTTTTTCTTCGTTGGTCTTTGGGGAACTCGCTCTTTCGGCCGCCTCGGCTTAGCGAAAAAATCTGTCGTTTCGCATCAACGATCGCCGATCTCCTCTTGATGATCATAAGCTCTCTTGGGAGGAACCTTTGGTACTTTTGGAAGAGGCTCTTGTTTATGTTTCGCGATCGCTTACCACGGCCTTAGTAGCGGTGCGCTTCGCTTTTATCTGGCGCCGGCGATGGCTCCCTGTGGCATCCCGCAAAAACCACTACTAGAAAATCGCGTTGAATTTGCGCAATGCATCGTCATCATCCTGCATTGTCTGCATAAAACGATGTTCGCAAATCCCGTTTTGTTTTCTAAAACGCCCCTCCTTTTTCAAACATCAAACCAGGTCCCCGAAATATTTTGGTTTGCCGATATCGGTTTGCAAAAACTTTGTTTGAATAAATAAAATATTTAATTTATTTTAGCGGGGCAGTCGAACGGGCCGAAGCGACCCGAACGACCGCCCCAAATTTTACAAACGGTCCACCTACCAGCCCTCTAATCCTATTCCTACCAACTAATCTACCCTCTTCCCCCTCCACCTCACTCCCACCAATCCAGAACCGCCACCTCACTTTTCCCTCACCCCTCAACCACTCCTAGCCTGCCACGTGGCCCTCTCTCTCCCACCTCCCCACCTGGCCACACACTCTCCCCACCCCACCCACACAACACCACACACCGCACGCGCCCAGGACCCCCCACCCGCGGTCCGCCACTCCCTCACCCCACGTCCACGCGCACAGGAACGCACGCGAGCCCCCGCCCCTGCCCCTGGACCCCGCACGCACGCTGGCCCCACCCACCAGCGACCCCCACCCTGGCAACACACCCAACCCACACCGCCTGGCCCCCCACCCATCGCATGCACGCCTGCCTCACAGGTCCGTGGCCCCCACCGCCTCCCATCGCTGCCCTCCCCGTCTCCTACCTCCCTCGCATCCTCGCCTCCCATGGCTCCACCCCGCTCGCTCTCTCGCCTCGCTCGCGCCCTCCTCTCTCCAGCGCCTCACCTCCGCTTCGCCGCCTCGCTCACACCGCAAGCGTGCTCTTCCCTCCCGACCCGCTGCTCGCCCGTCTGCTCCCCTCCGGCGCCCAGCGTCCCCGAGGCCGCGCCTCCCGCCGGAGCAGCCCCAGCCTCCGCGGCCCCTCCTCGCCTAGCTCCGCGGCGCCCTCCTCCTCGTGGTGCTCCTGCTCCTCCCTCTCCGAGCTCCGGCCCATGCCCCGTTAGCAGTACCGCCTTCCGCGGCGTCGCCTTCCCCGCGCAGCTCGAGCTCGCCTTCCGCGACGTGCTCCGCCCTCCACCGGCCGCTCCCCTCCCTCCGTCGGTCTTCCTCGGCGCGCCGCCGCCTCCTGCGGTCCTCGTCCGCTGCGCCGCCGGCAGCCTCCTCGCCTCGGCCCCGAGCTCGTCGCCGACCCGGTCCCCCGCCTCCTCGCCGTTCAGCTCCCCAGTGTTGCACGCCACCGGCCTTGCTGCTTGCCTTGTGGTGCTGAGATGGTCTGCAGTGGCGTGGTTGTGGCATCGTCTGTTTGCAAGCGGGATCCGCATGTGCCTGGTGGTGCCAGCGAGTCCTGTTGTGGCGTTGATACGCCCAAGATGCACCGACGCATGAAGACCAACCTGGAGGATCGAAGAGGAGAAACCCGATGAATTACATCAGGTAACCAAGGCCAACACGAGACGCCAAGACCCCATCACGGGAACCTCAAGATCCACTTTTGGACCCCGAGACCGATCCCTCGTCGAACCCCGAAGGCCGAACACCGGAGTGACTAGTACTTCCCCCAGCGCCAAGACCGACGCCGTACCAAGTCCTGCCCCTGGATGCGACAAGTGCTTCATCCCGAACGCCTCGACCATCGACACGACCCGAAGACCGATCCCGGCGACCCACATGCGACAAGACCTTCGCCCCGAATGCGGGATCGAACCCATATGGCAAGAACGCCCCGTGGGACCCGGCAAGATCTGGCCGCCGACAAGAACGACCCCAGTAATCCAAGAACGCTTCCGTCGAGACCGTACCGTCGAACCCTGGAACCCCGAGACCGACCCCGAACCCCGGAACCCAAGATCTGCCGAACCCTAATGTGTGAACCCTTTTCCCGCAAACCCTATTTTTCTAAATGCATAATAACAACTTGATGCATACTAAATTGTCATTCATCTTGCATGCATAATCATGTGGTTCGGGGGCCTTATGCCGATTCACCTAATAAATACATATGGGGCCCATATGCGGGCAAATCTAGCCTTATATTGGCCTCATTTAAACATGTGTAGCGAACCGGTTCCACCTGTTGCATTGTTAAACAACACTTGAATTGCGGGATAGATAAACATGAACCACCTAACTAATTGACGGGACCCCGGTTCCGCTTAATATGACCTTTTTGTGTCGCACCTTTGCCATGACATGCATCATACATGCATCATGCCGATCTTCTGCCGTGTATTAAATATTGCATCCGGTGTTTCTTCTAGTGTTTTGCTTCTTCGCGGATAAGCCGTTGAGTTGATGTGAGCTTCGCCCCGTTCTTCGGTTGAACCTTTCAACAATGTTTTCAGGCGAGCATCTCCCCCTTTCTACCTATCTTACTTTTATAGTATTTATTCCCTCCTGTTGATCTATTGCTATCTGTGTTGCGATGCTCTAGATTCCGTACCCCTTGATATACCGTGCAGCCCTATATTGCCTTGGACACATCCTATTACCTGTTGTTTGGTAGATAGATGGACTTGCGCGTCGAAGTTGCTTGCTTAAGTGTTGAGGTGTGTCGTCATATGCCACAGTTGTTGATGTAATGCCGCATGTTGATGTTAGAGATGATGCTAGTTTTACTTATCGTCACTTTAATTTCTGTTTAACAACTAAAATTGAATAAGCAGAGGCATCGGTGGGTGATAGATAATATTTGGTTTCCGAATGCCCACTTGTGTCCCGTAAGACCCCGAGTACTTGATACCTGTTCCTTGATTTTGCCGCTATCCACATCCGGAGGTATATGGGACCCCTGAGCCGAGCTTGATTCATTCTTATTTCTTGGGGCCACAAACTAGTTTGAGGTTTTATTTACGATCCTGTACTTATGCCATGCTTTCGCTTTATTTACGATTGTGCGACGGATAGCACCTTTGTCTTGTTTAGGATCGGGACACGATTCGCGGTGTCGACCAGCCCCGTTTGGGGTTCCCAGTCGTTCACAGCCGTCCCCCCAGCACCTTGAGGCCGTCTCGGATCTTGTCTACTCCGTTGCGGATTCTACTTAAGGGGTGGCCCCCCGACATATTTCTGAATCCTGTGATTGTTCGATCGTGAAAGCCTCGTTGGGTTTTGATTTGGTTTTCGAGGTTGATCGGCGTGTGTTGCTATTGGTGCACCGCCGGGTAAAACTTTCTCGAAAGCCGTGTCGCGGATATGGACGACTTGGAGCAGATTCTCGATCATAGACAAGCATAACTAAAGTTTACCGCTATAAATTTGACTTATAATGACTAGTAATCAGCTCCACTATAACGGAATGGCTAAATAATACTGCCCACAATTGCTTGTTTGGTTGTCGCTTGCGACAAATGTATATGACTAGTAAGTATTGCAACTACAACGAATTGGCTGAATAAAAGTACCAACAACTGCTGGGTTTTGGGATTATCTCATGCTATTTGCACCTGATTAGTAAGAGTTACAACTATAACGGAATGGTTAATTAAAAGTGCCCACTGTTTACTTTATCAGGACGATTATCTAAACCTGACTAGTAATGTGCCGCAACTATAACTGAATAAGTAAAACTGCCAACCGCGTGAGTTTCTCGGTTGACTCCCTCGTTTGGTTTCGAGGGGGAAACACCAGGATGGGTTTGTTTGGTGTTAGCTTCAGGTTGGATCCGGATAGGTCATTCTTATCCCTCTCTGATATCCGCCAGTTGTATCGAGTCTCTATAGGTTGTTTAGTGCATGCTGCCGCTTGATCCACCATACCTATGTGGCGAGGACGAATTCTAGCCTCGCTGTGTCTTGGCCTCGATCGACGCTCTTTCTTTGTTTTCTGCTTTGCCCTTTGTCGGCACCCCTCTTGTTTAAGCAGGTTTTGAGATCGACGCCGTTAGCAGGGTTACCCTTCCGGCTTGGCCTTGGCAGGGTTATGGACGCCATTGGTTATTCTTGAGGCTCTTAGCCCCATTTGCTTCTTGTCCGTAGTCGGACGCTCTACCGTTTTCAAGGTGATTTGGATCTTGTATATTATATCTGTATTCTTGACTCTCTTATTCGTTTTTTTATATATCTTTGCTGTTGGTCCCATCGAGGACTGTTGTGTAATGTATTACTGTTTTCCACCGCACGAAAGTGCTGGTGAGCACCTTTGAATCGTTTCTATGCGGGTTTGGTGAATTTTGCCCAAACTTGCATAGGCCCGATTTCGAGGGTGTTCTGAGTGGTATCAGAGCTCAGCAGTTACGATACCCCACAAGTCCAGCCTGTAGGATAACCTAGCTAACGGCCGAAGTAGAAGTGTCAAAACTATTTTCTAAAATCGGTTGGATAGTTCTGATTAGGTCTGATTTTACTCCTTACCCCCTGCTGTTCTCCTCTTACCTCGACGTGTTTTGAATCTGCTCTCTTATCTTTTCTTCGAGTCCAGGATTTCTCGTGGTTGGGCTCCGTCGTACCTTCAGGGTTTCGCTTCCTTCTTTGGTAACGGTGTTCTACCGTCCGGTGTTCAAGCTGCCTGATGAATCCGTCTACGGTGTTATCATTCTTTGTTCCTTGTTTGTGCCTTCCGGTGTTTCCGACGCGACGACATCATCTACGCCAGATCCGATGCGAGTGCGCATCACTCCGTTGTTCAACCTCGCTTGTCGAGATCTTGATCGATTCGAGAGTTGGTTGCGAATCCGCCTATTTGTGTGCAGAGTAATGGTTCGAGTGCGGGATGGAGTAGCTACCATACCACTACTCTTATCATTCGCTCTTGTACATCGAAGCAGTGGATCCAGCAGTTTTACTCTATCCATGGAAGTTAGAGGTGGCCTTACCTTTAACTTTGTCCGTTGTTTATCCGGAGTGTTCTCTTGACGAACAGGGACAACGACCTTTTGTTAGTGGTGTCGCGAAGATTTACACGAAGCGAGGAGACGCAGTTCGCCGACCTTCCTTCCGGTACCATGAGGCGGATCTCGAGGGCGAGATCCATTGTTAGTGGTGTCGAATTGTGGCATCCCGCAAAAACCACTACTAGAAAATCGCGTTGAATTTGCGCAATGCATCGTCATCATCCTGCATTGTCTGCATAAAACGATGTTCGCAAATCCCGTTTTGTTTTCTAAAACGCCCCTCCTTTTTCAAACATCAAACCAGGTCCCCGAAATATTTTGGTTTGCCGATATCGGTTTGCAAAAACTTTGTTTGAATAAATAAAATATTTAATTTATTTTAGCGGTCGAGCGGTAAGCGACGACGACATCCCCAAATTTTACAAACGGTCCACCTACCAGCCCTCTAATCCTATTCCTACCAACTAATCTACCTCTTCCCCTCCACCTCACTCCCACCAATCCGCCACCTCACTTTTCCCTCACCCCTCAACCACTCCTAGCCTGCCACGTGGCCCTCTCTCTCCCACCTCCCCACCTGGCCACACACTCTCCCCACCCCACCCACACAACACCACACACCTTGCGCCAGACCCCCCCAGCGGTCCGCCACTCTCCCTCACGTCCAAGACAGAACGCACGCGAGCCCCCCTGGACCCCTTGCCTGCTGGCACCCACCACAGACCCCACCCTGGCAACACACCCAACCCACACCGCCTGGCCCCCCACCCATCGCATGCACGCCCCTGCCTCCCCTGGGTCCGCGTGGCCCCACCCAGAACCGCTCCCATCGCGCGGCCCCTCCCCCGTCTCCTACCTCCCGCTCGCATCCTCGCCTCCCGCCGGCTCCGCCCCGCTCTCTCGCCTCGCCTCCGCCCCGCCACTCCTCTCTCCTTGCGCCTCACCTCCGCCGCCCTCGCCGCCAAGCGTGCTCTTCCCTCCCGACCCGCTGCTCGCCCGTCGCTCCCCTCATACTGCAGCAGCGTCCCGAGCCGCCGCCTCCGCCACGGGCAGCCCAGCCTCCGGCCCCCTCCTTGCCTAGCTCCGGCGAGCGCCCCTCCTCCTCCCGTGGTGCTCCCTGCTCCTCCCTCTCCGAGCTCCGGCCCGCGCCGACGCGCCCCCCGTTGGCCAGGGTACCGCCTTCTCCGCCCCGGCGTCGCCTTCCCCCGCCGCAGCTCGAGCTCGCCTTCCCCGCGACGTGCTCCGCCCTCCACCGGCCGCTCCCCTCCCTCCGTCGGTCTTCCTCGGCGCGCCGCCGCCTCCTGCGGTCCTCGTCCGCTGCGCCGCCGGCAGCCTCCTCGCCTCGGCCCCGAGCTCGTCGCCGACCCGGTCCCCCGCCTCCTCGCCGTTCAGCTCCCCAGTGTTGCACGCCACCGGCCTTGCTGCTTGCCTTGTGGTGCTGAGATGGTCTGCAGTGGCGTGGTTGTGGCATCGTCTGTTTGCAAGCGGGATCCGCATGTGCCTGGTGGTGCCAGCGAGTCCTGTTGTGGCGTTGATACGCCCAAGATGCACCGACGCATGAAGACCAACCTGGAGGATCGAAGAGGAGAAACCCGATGAATTACATCAGGTAACCAAGGCCAACACGAGGCGCAAGACCCCATCACGGAACCTCAAGATCCACTTTTGGACCCGAGACCGATCCTCGTCGAACCCGAAGGCCGAACACGGGTGACTAGTACTTCCCCAGCGCCAAGACGCCGTACCAAGTCCCGCCTGGATGCGACAAGTGCTTCATCCCGACGCCTCGACCATCGACACGACCGAACCGATCCGGCGACCACATGCGACAAGACCTTCGCCCGAATGCGGGATCGAACCCATATGGCAAGAACGCCCGTGGGACCCGGCAAGATCTGGCCGCCGACAAGAACGACCCGATCCAATCCAGAACGCTTCCGTCGAGACCGTGCCGTCGAACCACGGAACCCGAGACCGACCCGAACCGGAACCCAAGATCTGGAACCCTAATGTGGGAACCCTTTTCCCGCAAACCCTATTTTTCTAAATGCATAATAACAACTTGATGCATACTAAATTGTCATTCATCTTGCATGCATAATCATGTGGTTCGGGGGCCTTATGCCGATTCACCTAATAAATACATATGGGGCCCATATGCGGGCAAATCTAGCCTTATATTGGCCTCATTTAAACATGTGTAGCGAACCGGTTCCACCTGTTGCATTGTTAAACAACACTTGAATTGCGGGATAGATAAACATGAACCACCTAACTAATTGACGGGACCCCGGTTCCGCTTAATATGACCTTTTTGTGTCGCACCTTTGCCATGACATGCATCATACATGCATCATGCCGATCTTCTGCCGTGTATTAAATATTGCATCCGGTGTTTCTTCTAGTGTTTTGCTTCTTCGCGGATAAGCCGTTGAGTTGATGTGAGCTTCGCCCCGTTCTTGGTTGAACCTTTCAACAATGTTTTCAAAGCAGCATCTCCCTTCTACCTATCTTACTTTTATAGTATTTATTCCTCCTGTTGATCTATTGCTATCTCGTTGCGATGCTCTAGATTCCGTACCTTGATATACCGTGCAGCCCTATATTGCCTTGGACACATCCTATTACCTGTTGTTTGGTAGATAGATGGACTTGCGCGTCGAAGTTGCTTGCTTAAGTGTTGAGGTGTGTCGTCATATGCCACAGTTGTTGATGTAATGCCGCATGTTGATGTTAGAGATGATGCTAGTTTTACTTATCGTCACTTTAATTTCTGTTTAACAACTAAAATTGAATAAGCAGAGGCATCGGTGGGTGATAGATAATATTTGGTTTCCGAACGCCCACTTGTGTCCCGTAAGACCCCGAGTACTTGATACCTGTTCCTTGATTTTTCTTGGCTATCCACATCCGGGAGGTATATGGGACCCCCGAGCCGAGCTTGATTCATTCTTATTTCTTGGGGCCACAAACTAGTTTGAGGTTTTATTTACGATCTGTACTTATGCCATGCTTTATTGCTTTATTTACGATTGTCAGCGGATAGCACACTGTCTTCGCTTAGGATCGGGACACGATTCGCGGTGTCGACAAGCCCGTTTGGGGTTCCCATCGTTCACAGCCGTCCACCCAGCACCTTGAGGCCGTCTCGAGCTTGTTCATCCGTTATGGATTCTACTTAAGGTGGCCCCTGAAATATTTCTGAATCCTGTGATTGTTCATCGTGAAAGCCTCGTTGGGTTTTGATTTGGTTTTTCCGAGGTTGATCGGCGTGTGTTGCTATTGGTGCACCCCGCCGTAAAACTTTCAAAGCCGTGTCCGCGGATATGGACGACTTGGCACAAGATCTCGATCATAGACAAGCATAACTAAAGTTTACCGCTATAAATTTGACTTATAATGACTAGTAATCAGCTCCACTATAACGGAATGGCTAAATAATACTGCCCACAATTGCTTGTTTGGTTGTCGCTTGCGACAAATGTATATGACTAGTAAGTATTGCAACTACAACGAATTGGCTGAATAAAAGTACCAACAACTGCTGGGTTTTGGGATTATCTCATGCTATTTGCACCTGATTAGTAAGAGTTACAACTATAACGGAATGGTTAATTAAAAGTGCCCACTGTTTACTTTATCAGGACGATTATCTAAACCTGACTAGTAATGTGCCGCAACTATAACTGAATAAGTAAAACTGCCAACCGCGTGAGTTTCTCGGTTGACTCCCTCGTTTGGTTTCGAGGGGGAAACACCAGGATGGATATATTTGTTGTTAGCTTGTGTTGGATCCGGATAGGTCATTCTTATCCTCTCTCGATATCCGCCATTGTATCGAGTCTCTATAGGTTGTTTAGTGCATGCCGCCGCGCCGCTGATCCACCATACCTATGTAGGCGAGGACCGAATTCTAGCCTCGCTGTAATGGCCTCGATCGACGCTCTTTCTTTGTTTTCGCTTTGCCCTTTGTCGGCACCCTCTTGTTTAAGCAGGTTTTGAGATCGACGCCGTTAGCGGTGGTTACCTTCCGGCTGGGCAGGGTTATGGACGCCATTGGTTATTCTTCAGGGCTCTTAGCCCCATTTGCTTCTTGTCCGTAGTCGGACGCTCTACCGTTTTCAAGGTGATTTGGATCTTGTATATTATATCTGTATTCTTGACTCTCTGAGTCGTTGTTTTATATATCTGTTCTGTGGGTCCCATCGAGGACTGTTGTGTAATGTATTACTTCGTTTTCCACCCGCACGAAAGTGCCTGGTGGGCACCTTTGAATCGTTTCTATGCGGGTTTGGTGAATTTTGCCCAAACTTGCATAGGCCCGATTCTGAGGGTGTTACACTCCCGCGGCGATGGCTGCGCCGGAGATTGGTGAGGCGACGGAGCCGGGTGAGGCGACGAATACGGCTGCTGTGGCGGCGACGACCTCGCTGGAGACGGGTGAGGCGGCGGCGAAGATGGCCTTGGCGTGTGATTTCGAAGCACGATACATTCCTTCGGCCATAGAATGGTGACGTTTGTTGCGTCTCCCAGTACAGTCATATCCCCTTCACCTGCAGGGTAGTGAAGATCCAAAACTTCAAAGGTGGGCATGATTTCATCCACCCCGACAACAGCGTAGCCCTCTAGAACCAGACGAAAGTGGTAAGTTGTTGTGGGTCCAATTGGTAAGGCATAGCCGATTGCCACCTTCATTGATATGTTCATAACTTTGACATGTAGCTCGCAGTGTGTCATCTCTGTGATATCATCCACTGGGTAGCCAATAGGAGCCATCGTCGGCGCACCATCGTCATCGCCATTGTCATCACCCGGGACCTCGGTGGAAGCCACACTGCTTTTTCAATTATTCGATAGGCGGGTAGCATCGAATGCAGTGTGCTGATGAGATGGGCTGGTAGTACTTTGCTCTTTAAGTGCGTTAATTTCATCTTGTTGTTGCTTTATTCGTTCTTCAATTATACGCATTCACTCTTTCTGAATATCTACTTCAACTTCCGCCCTGTCCTTTCTCCTCTGACGGCTTCTATCAGGATATTTATTCCTCTCTTCGGTAAACCCAGTCCTCCATGGTTGGGAGCCTCTTGTTCCTCGTGTTCATCCATCATGTTCCTTATTTCCAAGGGCGAGTGTGTTATCATCATTATCTCTATCGGGAATGAAGTCCCCATCTTTAACAGCCTTTACTGCTTTTCTCATCCTCTCGATTGGCAAGGGGTCTTCTTTATGTCGTATGTTATATATACACATCCCTTCCGAGTCCAACATGCCCCCATACCCGTAAAACCAATTCCTTGCACGTTCTACCCAATCGTCTGTCTCTGGGGTGATCTTTTTAGCATGTAGTTCATTCTCAAGTTTCTCCCACTTAGGAATGTCAGCCCTGTAGCCACCTTGCCCCATAGTATGGTGATACTTCTTGTTAGCAGCATTCAGCTTATTCGTTGCAGACATTTTTTTAGCTTTTTTTGATGTCTTGTAATTTACAAACTCAGCCCAGAATGGTTTTATCTTCTCAAACTGAGTCTTCTTGAAATCCGGAGTCTTCTCTTTCAGGACATAGTGAAGGTGCAATCTTTTCTTCCAGTTGGTGAAACACTGGGCCATCTTCTTCATAGCCCACTTCCTTACCTTAGCCTCCATGGCTCTCCCATGTTCTAAGGCGTCCTCAATTGGATCCTCCGCATTTGGATCCAGCTCTATCTTCGGTAGTTTGAAATTAACCATGAGCCTCTTCCACAGTAAATCTTTGCCCTTGTTAGGGACAAACAAACATGTTCCCTCTTCTTTAGCATCAGCATGCCTATTCCAATTTTGAATGGTGCTCGGGATTAAGTCCCTAACGATTACTCCGCATTGTGCCACAAATTTGATTGCGACAACTTCGGGAGCCGTCGGTTTGCCGTCTTCAGCGATATATTCGATCATGAACCTCTCATGGTCTTCCAACTTTTTGGTTGAGCCTCGTCCGCTCTTTTCAGTAGATTTGTTCGACCTAGAGGGCTAAAATAAGAAAGATCATCGTTACTATTTCTATATAGATAGCAGATGATTAATTAATGAATTAATTATATTTCATGCACCTCGCCAGAGCGGTCGTCTTCTCGATTACACAAGGCATCGCCTTCTCCCTCGCGGAAGGCAACACCTTCAACCTCAAACAAGTCGTCTATTCTGGCAAAAAGAGGATCACCCTCACCGGATTTGTTCAGAAACGCCGATACATCTAAATTTTCTTCCCCGCGGATAACACCTTGGATCAACTCTTCCTTTTCTTCGTCTCTGACGTGTGGGACCATATTTTCTACATAGGTGGAAAGACGGATAATTCAAAACGGATAAACCCTAATTTAGAGAAACCCTAATATATACATACACAATAATAAAAATATATACATACACACTATATATACATACACAATATATACATACACACTAAAAGGGAAGGGGTGGTTGGAGCGTGTGGCGATGGACGGAGACGGAGGCGCTGTGGCGGTCGAGGAGGAGGGATAGGCCGAATGCTCAAACAAGGATGATGATATGACAAGTTGAATTGCATTGAAATGAAACCCTAAAACTTTCTCGGCAATTTAAACGGGGTTCCGAGGGTTGAAAACCCTAACTCGGGAAACTCCGGAAACACATGAGAGGGGTTGATTTAGTTCTCTAATTAAACTTGTCACTAAAGTTGATTAGCAATGCATGATTATAGCTTAAAAGGTATAACTCATTTTTCTGAACATTTTGATATATTATTTGTATTTTTCTGACTTATAAATAATAAGATATGAATTTTACAACATTTAATCATTTTCTGGAATTATAAAACAATTTATTACATCAGGCGCGTCGTGTATAAAGCGAAGAACCAATACCGGAAAGAAAGGCGGCAATCAATCAACCCTCGGGTTCGGGATGCCCTGGCGAGGACAGACCGTCTAACCCTAGGTGCAACATCGATTCAACTGGGGTCTATGAAAACTAATATCATGGCTAAGCATCTACAATACGATGGCTATCAAGAAATCTTCGATCTTCGATGGTGTTGACCTCGGTCTTTGATCTCGATCTCGTATTCTACCGCGAAGAACCGAACGCCAGAAAGAGAGGGGAAAAATCAACACATGGCATCGATGCAATGATCAAGCAAGTATGATGATATGAAAAGTTAAATTGTATTGAAAAGTAACCCTAAAGCATGCTCGACAAATTAAACGGGGTTCCGAGGGGCGCAAACCCTAACTCGGGGAAACTCCGGAATCACCTATGAGGGGTTACTATGTTTTTCTAATCAAACTTGTCATTTAAGTTGCTTAACAATGCATGATTATAGCTTAAAGAGGTAGGTTTCATTTTTCTGAACATTTTGGTATGTTATA
Source organism: Avena longiglumis (assembly GCA_030063025.1). Classification (NCBI taxonomy): domain Eukaryota; kingdom Viridiplantae; phylum Streptophyta; class Magnoliopsida; order Poales; family Poaceae; genus Avena; species Avena longiglumis. Next base: position 474,712,118 of record CP125975.1, on the reverse strand, counting down.
CATATTTTTCTGACTTATAAATAATAAGTTATTGATTTTACAATATTAAATCATTTTCTGAAATTTATTTAATCAATTTTAAAACATTTATGACCTCAGCCGTCACCATAGGTGGGAAACATTTCTCACTTTCGATCCGGGGCTACTCACAACAGCGATGTCTGGGCCCCATGGGTTATTATAATTATTTCCAAAAAAGAATTACAGGAATGATTTTAATAAAAAGAAAAGAAGATATATTGCCTCATGCTAATGTCAGCATGACATCAGCAATGGGGATCCTCGGGTTGGGCTCGAATCCGTCGATTCGCTGCACGCGCGGGCTAGTGGGTAGGCTAGTTGGAAAGAGGAGATCGAGACAGAACTAGTGGTGGCGCGTCGCTTGTGGTCATCGAACGATGGTCACGATGGCGGCAGCGGCGCGGAGCTTTCGGACACGAAGGAAGCGGCTGACAAGCAAGCAGGCAAATGGAGCTCTCCTTGAACTTCAGAAACTCACTAGGAGCTCGAAAAACTTGACGGAGGGGTTCGGGGTGGCCGGAATCAGCGGTGGAGGCGGTGGCCGGAGTCGGCGAGGCTTGGAGCACCGGCGAGGAGCACGTGGAGGCGCGACAGCGGGGCAGCGCGTGGAGTCCAACGGCGGGGAAGCACGTGGAGGCCGACAGCGGGGCGGTGGTTGGGCAGCCTGATGGCGTCCGAGCGCTTGTCCTCGCGGCGGCGGCGATGATCTATTGCGGTTGATGAGGAACGGGTAAGAAGGAGAAGGATAAGGGGCGTCATGTATAAAGGGGAGGGAGAATACGTCCCGGTTGATGCCAACAACCGGGACTAAAGGCTCATACGTCCCGGTTGGAGCCACCTACCGGGACATATACTCCAATTTTTTCAGTAGACCAAAGGGCGCGCGCAGTGGGTCTTTAGTCCCGGTTGGTGGCTCCAACCGGGACATATGACCCTCTTTTCAAAAAAAATCAGGAATTTTCTCTCTGTTCCCGCCTTATTTTTTATTTTGGCGTTTAAATTTGTAATGTTTTTTAAATGATAATTACTTTGGAATTTAGAAAACTTTAAGCATAAAAACTGTTTGAATTTGAATAACTAATTCAAAACCATTTACTGTTTTTAAAAATAATTAATGTAACCATTTAAACTATGAACCATTTAAAATTAAAAATGAACTAAATTATATTTTTTGAATATTAATTTGGAATTTAGAAAAATTTTAAACATAAAAAGTGTTTGAATTTGAATAAATAATTCAAAACCATTTTCTATTTTTAAAAAATAATTAATGTAACCATTTAAAATATGAACCATTTAAAATTAAAAATGAATTAACTTATATTTTTTGAATATTAATTTGGAATTTAGAAAAACTTTAAACATAAAAAGTGTTTGAATTTGAATAAATAATTCAAAAAAAATTCTGTTTTTAAAAATAATTAATGTAACCATTTAAACTATGAACCCTTTAAAATTAAAAATGAATTAACTTATATTTTTTGAATATTAATTTGGAATTTAGAAAAACTTTAAACATAAAAAGTGTCTGGATTTGAATAAATAATTCAACACCATTTTCTATTTTTAAAAAATAATTAATGTAACCATTTAAACTATGAACCATTTAAAATTAAAAATTAATTAACTTATATTTTGTGAATATTTATTTGTAATTTAGAAAAACTTTAAACATAAAAAGTGTTTGAATTTGAATAACTAATTAAAAACCATTTTATGTTTTTAAAAATAATTTATGTAACCATTTAAAATTAAAAATGAATTAACTTATATTTTTTGAATATTAATTTGGAATTTAGAAAAAAATTAAACATAAAAAGTGTCTGAATTTGAATAAATAATTCAAAACCATTTTCTGTGTTTTAATTTGGATTTGAATTAACTTATATTTTTTACATATTAATGGGCGGGAAAAAAGGACGGGAAATAATGGGCGGAAAGAAAATTTTATTAGGATAGAACTGGAATTAAAGTACATAACGCAACTAACACAAAGTTACATAGAAGAACTGGAAATTAAGATACATGGCCAGATTAAGCCACAATCGGTCGAACTTGTTTTGCAATGTTGGAGTGATTCAGTCATGCTCCTGCCTACACCTGTAATACTCGCCATCAGTAGTCGTAAGATGCCGTCGTCCGTTGTCGTCGCCGTAGTTGAACCTTGAAGGCTGAGTACGAGTGGGCTGGACTTGAGGGTAGCGCAGGCGGGGTGCTAGAGTCGGCGGCTGTGTCATAGGCCATGACGCTCTAGAGAGTCCGACCGCGCCACCACAACCGACAGTCGGCCTCGTTGAAGTTCGTAGAAGGTGGGCCATCCTGCTCGTGCCTGGCGAGCGCCCTCTCACGCCGATCCACGAAGAAGGCTTACCAAGTTGGGAAATAGTCGGGATGCCATCTGGGATTCCTCCGCTGCTCCGGCTTGAGCTCGAAGTAGTAGTGGTTCATGATGGCCATCCGATGCGCCACACCTAGAGGGAAAGGAGGAACCGGCACGCCTCCGACACTCGAGATCCAAAGCGGGGACACAGAGTGGCGGGGTAGTTCGAGGCGCAAAGCGCCTCCGCCTCCCTGGGAGTTAGTGCTACGGTGGAAGTCATGGAAAAGAGTGATGAGGTTGAAGAAATGAGTCTAGAGATGTGCAATGACAATGGAGGCCAACCCTGCATATATATAGTGAGAAATGGCAGGAAGATAACTGAAGGGAAGAACTAGCGGGAAGAAATGGCGGGAGAAATGCCGGGAAAAAATGGCGGGAAGAAAAATGGCTCATTTAGAACTTGCATTGGATCTCTGAAGAAACCACATATTGCGATTCTAAAAATGATTTTTTTTCAAAAAATCACGGGCGAAAGATCATGTACCTGTAGTACAAATCGTACCCACTTCCAGCCGATTTGGCAAACATTTGTCCTTTTTACCTAGGATGGACGAAAAGGTTTGAGATGTCCCGGTTGGGAGATAGTCCATGTAAGGTGGTCTAGTATATTAGGAAAATCGGACGGTAGCATTCTGAAACGGCATTTTGGTGGTTACTTCACAAAATGACCCTTTTTTGCGCTCGGAAAATGCAAAAGGGCTTTTCCGTGCGACAAAAAGGAAAACTTCCTCCTGCAACATTGTTCTCCATACCAATTTCCACATGCATGCATAATATGGGCACAACATCACAAACTATGCCGTGATTCAGCACATAACATCGGTCATTTGGACCGAAAGCCATGAAACCTCGAACATGATAGGTCATTTTGTGAAGGTTTTTTCGAGACATGATCAATATACCTAGTCTGGTATTTTTCCTTTCAACTATGTCACATAATATGACACCACGCGAAGGATTTTCATTGTTCGGATTTTTTTTGAATTTATTATGCCCGTTTTGAATTTTCTGAATTTCTAACTATGGTCGAACCGGCATGCATGAAGATAGGGGACGAGCATCGTTAGATCTTGCATTGTATCTCTGAAGAAACCACATATTGCGAGTCTAAAAATGATTTTTTCAAAAAATCACGGGCAACAGATCATGTACATGTAGTACAAACCGGACCCACTTCCTACCGATTCGGCAGACATTTTTCCTTTTTACCCGGGATGGACGAAAAGGTTTGAGATGTCCCGGTTGGAATATAGTCCATGTAAGGTGGTCTAGTATTTTAGGAAAATGGGATGGTAGCATTCTGAAACGGCATTTTGGTGGTTACTTCACAAAACGCCCCGTTTTTTGCGCTCGGAAAATGCAAAAAGGGCTTTTCCGTGCGACAAAAAGGAAAACTTCCTCATGCAACATTGTTCTCCATACCAATGTCCACATGCATGCATAATATGGGCACAGCATCACAAACTATGCCGTGATTCACCACATAACATTGGTCATTTGGACCGAAAGCCATGAAACCTCGAACATGATAGGTCATTTTGTGAAGGTTTTTTCGAGACATGATCAATAAACCAAGTCTGGTATTTTTCCTTTCAACTATGTCACATAATATGACACCAAGCGAAGGATTTTGATTATTCGGATTTTTTGAATCTATTATGCCCGTTTTGAATTTTCTGAATTTCTAACTATGGTCGAACCGGCGTGCATGAAGATAGGGGACGAGCATCGTTAGATCTTGCATTGTATCTCTGAAGAAACCACATATTGCGAGTCTAAAAATGATTTTTTCAAAAAATCACGGGCTATAGATCATGTGCGTGTAGTACAAACCAGACCCACTTCCTACCGATTCGGCAGACATTTGTCCTTTTTATCCGGGATGGAAGAAAATGTTTGATATGTCCCGGTTGGGAGATAGTCCATGTAAGGTGGTCTAGTATTTTAGTAAAATGGGACGGTAGCATTCTGAAATGGAATTTTGGTGGTTACTTCACAAAACGACCCATTTTTTGCGCTCGGAAAATGGAAAAGGGCTTTTCCGAGCGACAAAAAGGAAAACTTCCTCCTGCAACATTGTTCTCCATACCAATGTCCACATGCATGCATAATATGGGCACATCATCACAAACTATGCCGTAATTCAGCACATAACATCGGTCATTTGGACCGAAAGCCATGAAACCTCGAACATGATAGGTCATTTTGTGAAGGTTTTTTCGAGACCTGATCAATATACCAAGTCTGGTATTTTTCCTTTCAACAATGTCACATAATATGACACCACGCGAAGGATTTTCATTGTTCGGATTTTTTTTGAATTTATTATGCCCGTTTTGAATTTTCTGAATTTCTAACTATGGTTGAACCGGTGTGCATGAAGATAGGGTACGAGCATCGTTAGATCTTGCATTGGATCTCTGAAGAAACCACATATCGCGAGTCTAAAAATGATTTTTAAAAAAAATCACGGGCGATAGATCATGTACCTGTAGTACGAACCGGACCCACTTCCTACCGATTCGGCAGACATTTGTCTTTTTTATCCGGGATGGACAAAAAGGTTTGAGATGTCCCGGTTGGGATATAGTCCATGTAAGGTGGTCTAGTATTTTAGTAAAATGGGACGGTAGCATTCTGAAACGGCATTTTGGTGGTTACTTCACAAAACGACCCGCTTTTTGCGCTCGGAAAATGGAAAAGGGCTTTTGCGTGCGACAAAAAGGAAAACTTCCTCCTGCAACATTGTTCTCCATACCAATGTCCAAATGCATGAATAATATGGACACAGCATCACAAACTATGCCGTGATTCAGCACATAACATCGGTCATTTGGACCAGAAGCCATGAAACCTCGAACATGATAGGTTATTTTGTGAAGTTTTTTCGAGACATGATCAATATACCAAGTCTGGTATTTTTCCTTTCAACTATTTCACATAATATGACACCACGCGAAGGATTTTCATTGTTTGGATTTTTTTTGAATTTATTATGCCCGTTTGAATTTTCTGAATTTCTAACTATGGTCGAACCGACGTGCATGAAGATAGGGGATGAGCATCGTTAGATCTTGTATTGGATCTCTGAAGAAACCACATATTGCGAGTCTAAAAATGATTTTTTCAAAAAATCACAGGCGATAGATAATGTACCAGTAGTACAAACCGGACCCACTTCCTACCGATTCGGCAGACATTTGTCCTTTTTACCCGGGATGGACGAAAAGGTTTGAGATGTCCCGGTTGGGATATATTCCATGTAAGGTGGTCTAGTATTTTAGTAAAATGGGACGGTAGCATTCTAAAACGGCATTTTGGTGGTTACTTCACAAAAACCAATTCGCTCTTTCGGAAAATGGAAAAGGGCTTTTTCGTGCGACAAAAAGGAAAACTTCCTCCTGCAACATTGTTCTCCATACCAATGTCCACATGAATGCATAGTATGGGCACATCATCACAAACTATGCCGTGATTCAGCACATAACATCGTTCATTTGGACCGAAAGCCATGAAACCTCGAACATGATAGGTCATTTTGTGAAGGTTTTTTCGAGCCATGATCAATATACCAAGTCTGGTATTTTTCCTTTCAACTATGTCACATAATATGACACCATGCGAAGTATTTTCATTGTTCGGATTTTTTTTGAATTTATTATGCCCGTTTTGAATTTTCTGAATTTCTAACTATGGTCGAACCGGCGTGCATGAAGATAGGGTACGAGCATCGTTAGATCTTGCATTGGATCTCTGAAAAACCACATATTGCGAGTCTAAAAATGATTTTTAAAAAATCATGGGCGATAGATCATGTACTGTAGTAATGCAGGACCCACTTCCTACCGATTCGGCAGACATTTGTCTTTTTTATCCGGGATGGAAGAAAAGGTTTGAGATGTCCCGGTTGGGATATAGTCCATGTAAGGTGGTCTAGTATTTTAGTAAAATGGGACGGTAGCATTCTGAAACGGCATTTTGGTGGTTACTTCACAAAACGACCCGTTTTTTGTGCTCGGAAAATGGAAAAGGGCTTTTTCGTACGACAAAAAGGAAAACTTCTTCCTGCAACATTGTTCTCCATACCAATGTCCACATGCATGCATAGTATGGGCACAGCATCACAAACTATGCCGTGATTCAGCACATAACATCGGTCATTTGGACCGAAAGCCATGAAACCTCGAACATGATAGGTCATTTTGTGAAGGTTTTTTCGAGCCATGATCAATATACCAAGTCTGGTATTTTTCCTTTCAACTATGTCACATAATATGACACCACGCGAAGGATTTTCATTGTTCGGATTTTTTTTGAATTTATTATGCCCGTTTTGAATTTTCTGAATTTCTAACTATGGTCGAACCGGCGTGCATGAAGATAGGGTACGAGCATCGTTAGATCTTGCATTGGATCTCTGAAAAAACCACATATTGCGAGTCTAAAAATGATTTTTAAAAAAAATCATGGGCGATAGATCATGTACCTGTAGTACGAACCGGACCCACTTCCTACCGATTCAGCAGACATTTGTCTTTTTTATCCGGGATGGACGAAAAGGTTTGAGATGTCCCGGTTGGGATATAGTCCATGTAAGGTGGTCTAGTATTTTAGTAAAATGGGACGGTAGCATTCTGAAACGGCATTTTGGTGGTTACTTCACAAAACGACCCGTTTTTTGCGCTCGGAAAATGGAAAAGGGCTTTTCCGTGCGACAAAAAGGAAAACTTCCTCCTGCAACATTGTTCTCCATACCAATGTCCACATGCATGAATAATATGGACGCAGCATCACAAACTATGCCGTGATTCAGCACATAACATCGGTCATTTGGACCGAAAGCCATGAAACCTCGAACATGATAGGTTATTTTGTGAAGTTTTTTCGAGACATGATCAATATACCAAGTCTGGTATTTTTCATTTCAACTATGTCACATAATATGACACCACGCGAAGGATTTTCATTGTTCGAATTTTTTATTGAATTTATTATGCCCGTTTGAATTTTTTGAATTTCTAACTATGGTCGAACCGGCGTGCATGAAGATAGGGGACAAGCATCGTTAGATCTTGCATTGGATCTCTGAAGAAACCACATATTGCGAGTCCAAAAATGATTTTTTTTTTCAAAAAATCACGGCCAATAGATCATGTACCTGTAGTACAAACTGGGCCCACTTCCTGCCGATTCGGCAGACATTTGTCCTTTTTACCCGGGATGGGCCAAAAGGTTTGAGATGTCCCGGTTGGGAGATAGTCCATGTAAGGTGGTCAATTATTTTAGTAAAATGGGATGGTAGCATTCTGACACGGCATTTTGGTGGTTACTCAAAACGACCCGTTTTTTGCGCTCGGAAAATGGAAAAGGGCTTTTCCATGCGACAAAAAGGAAAACTTCCTCCGGCAACATTGTTCTCCATTCCAATGTCCACATGCATTCATAATATGGGCACATCATCACAAACTATGCCGTGATTCAGCACATAACATCGGTCATTTTGGACCGAAAGCCATGAAACCTCGAACATGATAGGTCATTTTGTGAAGGTTTTTTCGAGATATGATCAATATACCAAGTCTGATATTTTTCCTTTCAACTATGTCACATAATATGACACCACGCGAAGGATTTTCATTGTTCGGATTTTCAATATACTAAAGGTTCATCTTTAGTCCCGGTTGGAGGGATTTAGGCAGGCTGGGCTAGGCAGCACTAATGATAGGGGTGAGTGTCGACATTATGTCCTTCGGCGTGTACCTTGTCCCGGATGGTGTCACCAACCGGGACTAAAGATGAACCTTTAGTCCCGGTTGGAGACACCAACCGGGACAAAACACGAGTCAGCACTAATAATAGGGGTGAGTGTCGACATTATTTCATAAGTGTCGACAATATGCCGAGCTGCTTGTACTATAAATAGGCATCCTTGTGAGTCCAGTCCTCCAGCCAGTTTGAGACATCTCCAAGATGGTTTTCGAGAGCAGGGACACCATTACGGCCAGTTTCAGGGAGATGCCGATGGAGGCCAGTCCTCCGGCATCTCCGAGAAACTGGTCATAGAGGCACTCCCTAATATGTGAAATTAGTTAGCTCCCAGGCGTATTAATCTAGTTAGAGAAGTTACAAGCTGCAAGATGGTTTTTGAGAGTAGGGACACCACTACGGCCAGTTTCAGGGAGATGCCGATGGAGCCCAGTCCTCCGGCATCTCCGAGAAACTGGTCATAGAGGAACTCCCTAATATGTGAAATTAGTTAGCTCCCAGGTGTATTGATCTAGTTAGAGAAGTTACTGTAGGGGTTCGTAGCATGGAAAACAAAAAATTCCAAAGCGGTTAACGAGAGCAGATTCTCGTGGGTGATGTAGTCGTACACTTGCCGATCTCAAGATCGCGTAGACGATCCTTCCGACGCTGCGTTCCGGCAGCGCTTCTGCAGTCGGTCACACGTTCAGTACTCGATGAAGACATTCCTCTCCCTTGTTCCAGCAGGCAGCGGAGGTTGTAGCACTCTCCTCGCGATTCCGGCAGCACGACGGCGTGGTACCGGAAGTAGAGGGGAGATCTCGCAGGGCTTCGCTGGCAAGCGAGTATGTTGGATTAGGGTTTCTGGAAAACTAGGGTTTAGAGATCCGGGAGGAGGAGGAGGTGTCGGCGGCTAAGGCGGCGGACGGCAGCGGTGAGGCGGCGGCGGCAGCAATGGCGGCTCGTGGAGAGGGCTTGGAACTTGTGTTGTTTGGGGCAGCCCTCCCCTTCTATTTATGAGAGGGAGGGGCAGCCTTGGGAGGGGTGGGTTTTAATCCAAACCCAAACCCAAGTTGGATTGAGAGAAGGACTTGTTTCTTCTCCCACTAGGAAACCATTGTTCCAGTTTGACTTTTCAAACTTCCCATTTGACTTTCAATTTAGAGTTTTATTTCTCTCTTGCATATTCCAACACCAAGTGACCTTGGAAATGATCCAATCATTCCACTTACCCATGACACATTCATGGACCATTCTCCTTTCGGACCGGTGAACCTTCTAGACCCTTCTAGAACCTCTCCGATGAAATCATCGGAAACTTTCCTGAACTCCGAAATAGGACTTTCCTTATATGAATCTTATTCTCTGGACCATTCCGGATCTCCTCGTGATATCCCGGATCCCATCCGAGACTCCGAACAACATTCGGTATCTTACTAATCATTCCATAACTACTCAACAACATCGAATCCTTAAGTGTGTCTCCCTACGGTTCGTGAATTATGCGGACATGACCGAGACACTTCTCCGATCAATAACCAATAGAGGAATCTGGAAATTCATATGGCTCCCACATATTTCTACGATTACTTTGCGTTCGAATGAACCACTTACATACGATACCAATTTCCCTTTGTCTCACGATAGTTTACTTATCCGAGGTTTTTATCATCGGTATCTCTACATACCTAGTTCAACCTCGTTACCGATAAGTACTCTTCTCGTTCCCGTGATATGTGATCCCTTGTGAGCCAGTCACATGCTTGCAAGCTAATTGGATGACATTCCACCGAGAGGGCCCAGAGTATATCTATCCGTCATATGGATGGACAAATCCCACTTCTTGATCCATGTGCCTCAACCCATACTTTCCAAACACTCAATGCCACCTTTATAGCCACCCAGTTACGGTGTGGTGTTTGATGTCATCAAAGCATCCTTCCGGTGATGGTGATTAACATGATCTCATGGTCGAAGGAATTAGGTTACTATGTATCAGAAAGCTTATAGCAAATGAACTATATTAAATGACTTGATCTTTATGCTACGCTTAACTATATGAGTATGTCCATCACATCATTCTCCTAATGATATGACCCTGTTGTTAATAACATCTCTATGTTCATGAGCAGGAAACCATGATCATATATTAACCAACAAGCTAGTTTTAACAAGAGGCTTTACTAGGGACTCTTTTATGTTTACAAATCACACAAGTATTAATGTTTCCGGTTAATACAATTATAGCATGGTAAGTAAACATTTATCATAAGTATGAAGATATGATAATAACCACTTTATTATTGCCTCTTGGGCATATCTCCAACAGTCTCCCACTTGCACTAGAGTCAATAATCTAGTTTCAAACCTTTGTGTATTCAACACCTATGGCTTTCTGGTGTCGTATGTACACGATTGCTAGTGGTCAACTGATCTCCGGATCTGACACTTCCAGATCCGTGTGTAATTGCATGTCTTTGCGTCTGTACGCATCACTCATTCCCTAATGAGACGGCTTTGTATAAATTTGGTCCTTTGGTGAGACCTTTGGTTCTTTGGGGTTAAAACATGTTGATAATATTGTCGTACAATATATCTTCATAGTACTATCCCGCTGTGAACCACACCTAGTTTGATAACAAACTACTTGACACAAATGCCGTCTTTTGCTGCTATAATAGCAGTCATATACTTAGATTTTTGTTGTAGTATCTGTCACAATGTCTTAACTTTGGAATTCATCCAAATTCATTATGGAACTTACTTTCCATCATATTGTGCCACCGTTAGTTTAGATTGAGATACACTTAATTTGTACTTTGTGACAAAACTAGTATCAATGTAATTCATTTACAATGAACTAACCATCTATTTGTCATTTCTACAAAATAATATATTCTTAGTTCTTTTACAAGATCATAAGAATATCTTTACTATCATCCAATGATTATCTTATGAATCATTCTGGTATATGCTCATAACATTTAGAGCATAGGATATATCTGGATTTGTACATATCACAGTATGATTGATATAAATACTCTTTGTGATTTCATACATCAAGTATCAATCTATACTTTAATATTTGTTTCACTTACCAAGTGTCAATACACTTGAATATATCATCAATATTGAACTCAATCAATCCTTTCTGTGCAACAAGAACCTTTCTTGTAGTTTCTATATTGAACTTATTCAATACATCATCTATGTACTTTCGGCATAACCATATTAGCGTCTATTCATGCCAAATATTTGGGTTTTTCCTAAGTCTTTCATCGGAATGAAATTCTTAACATGTGTTAATAAAAGATACATCATTTTTAATCAACAATATGTCTTCCACATAATGTATTAGAAACATGTCTTAGCGCTCCCACTTAATTTCTTGCAAATTCAAGCATCTTCATTGTCTCTGATGAAATTAAACTCTTTTAACAGTTTCATCATAGTGAAGATTCTAACTCCGCGATGCTCACTTCAACCATTGAAGTTTGCATATGCTTTTAGCATCCTTTGAATTAACAAAACCCTATGGACCGTGTTATGCACATGTCCGAGGTAAAAATTCTATTAGAAGAACTTGTTTTGTTTATAAAACTACCACATAACAAAATTATATGTAGTGGTTGCTACATTAATCCGTCTAGACTAAATATCTCTATGAAAGATCAAATCTTGTCATAGTCAACCTTTGAACATTGGTGTGAACTCTTTCCCAACATGGCGACCATTTCATAGATGCGAAATATCCATGTCTATTTCTTTATAGATCCAAACACAACTGTAAGGTCTTACACCTTTCTCGAGGGTCCTTCAAGTTAAAAACTTGATTTCTCGTGTATGGAACTATCACGGATTTTATGGCTTCAAGCCATTTGACGGAGTCAGGGCTCATCATCGCTTCTTTGCATGTAGTCGGATCATTATTGTCAAATAATGATTTAACTCTCAAATCTTGGTATTTGATTGTTTACCTGACCTACTTGTTTCAATAGGAACTTAGACCTCTGTGACTACAACCTTTAAGGCACGTGAGCCATGAGCATTGTTGCTGCCTCCGGAACACTTTTCGGCGCTGTGCAACTTTGCACATATAGCTAAGGTTCTTTTAACCTTATCAAAGTTCTATTGTGCTCCCACTTATCTTTTCACGAAAAATTCCTTCTCAAAGAAACTTGACGTTCTAAGGAACAAACACTTTTGTCTCCAGTGTTATGGAGGAATACTTAACAATTATTCGAAATAACATACAAAGACAGGTTCATCCGACTTTGGTTGCAAACATCTTTCTTATGCATAGCATACCAATGTTTAAGAAAGGACAACTTGGGTTTAATCCCAAACCATAACTTTATATGGTGTCATTTCAACAGATTATGATGGAGCTCTTTTCAGTGAAAAAACGGTAGTCTCTAAAGCTTTTAATCTTTAAAATATAATGGCAGTTTTATGAATTACACCTTCGATCTTACCATGTCAAACAAGGTTTAATTACATATCTCGAACGTTCCATGTTCTTATGGTGTTTCGGGATATGCAAATCCACGGAACGATTCCTTAAATCTTAGGTATTATGCTACACTTGTAACTCAAATATCTTCCTTTATGATCTTATCATAAACTATTTATATTCTTGTTACAATGATTTTGCACTAAGTCTTTGAACTTTTCAATGTTTCATACTTCATCCTTATTAAGTAAATATTCATATATTCACTCAAATTTTCGGACAAAGCATATGAAGTTGAAATCCATCGCTCTTGACTAAACATAATGGATTTCATACAACAATATGTACAAGTTCCAATAAGCTAGTCATTCGTTCCCTTTTGGCCTATGAACGAAGTTCTAATTATCTCTAGGAAAGTTTCACAAGCGTCATTTGATCAAAAATCAAAAAGACTCCAAAATTCCATCCACATGGAGTTTCGTCATGTTTTCTTTCCAATATAATTTAAACGACGATGTCACTTCCTAAGTGATCTTTCAATCAATTTGTCTTTCGACATTTTTAGCACTAGTTTTATGGATGTGATATCTCCAACGAGATTTGTGAATCATCCATCTTTTATGGATTACGGCAATTATTTGAACAACCCTTTTGTTCTCATAATACCTGATAAAACATACCTTGAAGGCAAGCTTTGATGTTTAACAAGTAGCACAATAACCCTTTATTTGTTCTCGATGAACATCATCACATATTCTTTTGCTAGTTACTTAGGCCATTGTAGTTCATGAATTGTGTTGTTTCGTATGACGATTCACACCAACAAATTCAGTATCAAATACTTAAGAACCACATTGTTTAATAAGCAAAGAATATAGACATAACATGTATATCATCTATATACTTAAACTAAACAATTCTAGTCTTTCTTTTCTGCCATATATTTATGAGATTCTCTTTCAGTATTTCCTTTTCTGTTTGAAAGAATCTATCAACATCCATAGTGGAGTCATACATATGACACATAGTCCAAAGCGTGTATAATTAAATACCAATGTCTTTGGACTTGCACTTTGAAGTAGATCACCATCATCAAATGTTTGGTGTGCTTTCAAATTCCATTATTTAGTAATCTCTTGGTGTGGTAAATATTTTACTTACATCAAATATTCACCCTTATCATGGAATTATTCATGATCAAGCTACTTTTAGCTTATAAAGATGAATCACGAGTTTAATGTTGCTCTCCAAAAACTTTTGGTGGATTAGGACAACTAGTGTTTCCAACCCTTTGCAAATTTTCATCAAATATGAGAACATGACTTTTGCCATATTATACTCTATCATGTTGCAACCAAAAATTCGTTTTAGATATCACAATATCTTCCACACATCATGGTTTCTAAAACAACTCTTTCAGATCCTAGATAACCTTGATATTAAGACAATTCTTTGAATATCAAGAATCATGGAGACAAACATGATACTCATACACTAACTCTTGGAATTTTCACTCTCGATTTAATACCAGTTATTAAACTTCATGGAGTAACCGGAACTTACTGAAAGTTTGCAATAGGACTTTTAAACTTTAGATTAACACTTCAAAACAATACGATACCAGTTCGTAAAGTAACTAACCAGAATTCTGTAGTTCTATCATCTCAATTAAAACAAAGCGCAAGGTGGTAAACGGATGCCAATGACTACAACAACTATGCAAATTCACTTTATTTAATTTATGATAAATAGTGTTCAACTTTTAATCATATTGCCGTTGAACTCCCACTCAAAACAATATCCCTCATATTGTTTTAGTGATCACATGAACCAAATCCACCACATCAAAACCGATCATCACGAGAGTTGGTGTAGCTTCAATGGGAACAATCAACATGTTCATCATATCTACTATATGACTCATTCTTTACCTTTCGGTGATCCGTGTTCCGAGACCATGTATGTACATGCTAGGCTCGTCAAGATCAAACCTTAGCTTCCGCATGAGCAAATCTGGCTTGCTCATGTTTTATACACTCGCAGAATCTAACACACCCGATCATCACGTGGTGCTTCGAAACAACGAGCTTTAGCAACGGTGCTTACTAAGGATGAACACTTTAAAACTTGAAATTGTGTGCTTGAGGGATCATCTTATAATGCTACCGTCGTGAACTAAGCAATACAAGATGCATAAAAGGATTAACATCACATGCAATTCATAATATGTGATATGATATGGCCTTTCTTCTTTGTGCTTCCGATCTCCATCTTCAAGCACGAACATGATCTCCATCATCACCGGCATTGCATCAAGGTCAATGATGCCGCTCCATGGTTGTCGTCCACCAGCTTCAACTATTACAACTACTTTGAATAGACACGCGGGTCTTAACAGAATTTAAAGACAACCATATGGCTCCTGCCGGTTGCCAACTTACAATAAGGAACATTGCATACATCAAATATAATCACAATCATGGCCATATCACATCACACCCCTGCAAAACAAAGTTAGACGCCTCTACTTTCTTTGCATGTTTTACGTGGTTTGGGGCTTTCAATAAGTGTCGTTCTAACTTACGAACAAGAACCACAACATTGATACTAGTATTGTCAATCACCCGTTGTAAATTGAATCTTAACTATGTTGGGAGAAACTAGCACCCGAAAAGCCACTTATGCAATACAAGTTGCATGTCAAGCGTGGAGCAAGTCTCATGAACGATTTCATGTAAGGTTAGCCCGGGCCTCTTCATCCCACCATCCCGCAAGATGCAAAGTGCACAAGAAGCAATCGAAAACAAAAGCATCAACGCCCACAATGACCATTGTGTTCTACTCGTGCACAGATCTACATATAGACACGGCTGATACCCTTTGTAGGGGTTCATAGCATGGAAACAAAAAATTCTACCGCGCATGCACAAACAAGCCAAGATCTATCTACTAGATTGTAGCAACGAGTCGAGGAGCTCACCCTCGAAGATTCCAAAGTGGTTAACGAGAGAATATTCTCGTGGGTGATGTAGTAATACACTTGTCGATCTCAAGATCGTGAAGCGATCCTTCCGGTATTGCGTTACTGGCGCTTCCGCGATCGGTCACTGCGTTGATTTTCGATGAAGACATTCCTCTCCCTTGTTCCAGCAGGCAGCGGAGGTTGTAGCACTCTCCTCGCGATTACGGCAGCACGACGGCGTGGTACCGGAAGTAGAGGGGAGATCTCGCAGGGCTTCGCCTTAAGCCGAAGCTAGTATGTTGGATTAGGGTTTCCCAGAAAACTAGGGTGTAGAGATCCGGGAGGAGGAGGAGATGTCGGTGGAGGCTAAGGCGGCGGCGGACGGGCTTGGCCAAGATGGCAGCATGAGCTGGCGGCTCGTGGAGAGGGCTTGGAACTTGTGTTGTTTGGGGCAGCCCTCCCCTTCTATTTATGAGAGGGAGGGGCAGCCTTGGGAGGGGTGGGTTTGAATCCAAACCCAAACCCAAGTTGGATTGAGAGAAGGACTTGTTTCTTCTCCCACTAGGAAACCATTGTTCCAGTTTGACTTTTCAAACTTCCCGTTTGACTTTCAATTTAGAGTTTTATTTCTCTCTTGCATATGACAACACCAAGTGACCTTGGACTTGATCCAATCATTCCACTTACCCATGACACATTCATGGACCATTCTCCTTTCGGACCGGTGAACCTTCTAGACCCTTCTAGAACCTCTTCGATGAAATCATCGGAAACTTTCCCGAACTCCGAAATAGGACTTTCCTTATATGAATCTTATTCTCCGGACCATTCCGGATCTCCTCGTGATATCCCGGATCCCATCCGAGACTCCGAACAACATTCAGTCTCTTACTAATCATTCCATAACTACTCAACAACATCGAATCCTTAAGTGTGTCTCCCTACGGTTCGTGAATTATGCGGACATGACCGAGACACTTCTCCGATCAATAACCAATAGAGGAATCTGGAAATTCATATGGCTCCCACATATTTCTACGATTACTTTGCGATCGAATGAACCACTTACATACGATACCAATTTCCCTTTGTCTCACGATAGTTTACTTATCCGAGGTTTTGATCGTCGGTATCTCTACATACCTAGTTCAACCTCGTTACCGATAAGTACTCTTTTCTCGTTCCCGTGATATGTGATCCCTTGTGAGCCAGTCACATGCTTGCAAGTTAATTGGATGACATTCCACCGAGAGGGCCCAGAGTATATCTATCCGTCATATGGATGGACAAATTCCACTTCTTGATCCATGTGCCTCAACCCATACTTTTCAAACACTCAATGCCACCTTTATAGCCACCCAGTTACGGTGTGGTGTTTGATGTCATCAAAGCATCCTTCCGGTGATGGTGATTAACATGATCTCATGGTCGAAGGAATTAGGTTACTATGTATCAGAAAGCTTATAGCAAATGAACTATATTAAATGACTTGATCTTTATGCTACGCTTAACTATAGGAGTATGTCCATCACATCATTCTCCTAATGATATGACCCTGTTGTTAATAACATCTCTATGTTCATGGCAGGAAACCATGATCATATATTAACCAACAAGCTAGTTTTAACAAGAGGCTTTACTAGGGACTCTTTTATGTTTACAAATCACACAAGTATTAATGTTTCCGGTTAATACAATTATAGCATCGTATGTAAACATTTATCATAAGTATGAAGATATGATAATAACCACTTTATGATTGCCTCTTGGGCATATATCCAACAGTTACAAGCTGCAAGATGGTTTTCGAGAGCAGGGACACCACTACGACCAGTTTCAGGGAGATGTCGCCGGATCCCAGTCCTCCGGCATCTCCAAGAAACTGGTCATAGAGGCACTCCCTAATATGTGTCCGCGCGCGTTTGGAGATCAGATCTTAATGGTAAGTACGAATCGGGACAACTTCTTCATAGTCCCGGTCCAGCCACAAAACAGGACTAACACTCAAGACATTTATTAATATTAAAAACTGAGACTACAAAACCGGGACTAAAGGCCCCCCTATATATAGTCCCGGTCAAGCCACAAACCGCGAAAGATATCCTTCGGTGAAGCCACAAACCGCGAAAGACATCACTACAAGAAATGTGTTAACTTATGACCTTCTCATAGTGACGAGGAATGTAATCGTCATAGATTTATGACGATTTCGCACAAGATGGTCATATGCTGTTTGGAGAGGTCAAAATCCTATAAAATTACGACGATTTGTGTCAAAATCGTCATAATTTCATCACATGAAATCGTCATAACCTGCACGGTACAGGTTAGAGCCTTATTTATACCCCTTTTATGACGAATTTAAATCGTCATATTGTCTAAAATAATATACAATAAATCAACTAGTTGGCCACATCAGCAATTATGCTTATATGACATATCTATGTGTCAATTTATATATATATATATGTCTAAAAATAATGGGAAAAGGTAATGGGAAAAGAGGGAATCGAACCAGCTGAGACATTGTACATTTAAAGTGTTACTATTTTTTAAATAGAATTGTACTATTTTGAATTAGGCCTTTTGTGGTTGCTTTACAAATCGCCCCGGTGTTTCACCTAACAGATGTTCAGCCAATCAGAATGCAAGAAGGAGACTACCAAGGATCACCCCACAGAAGCAGATCGTGTCCACAACAGCTCTATCGAACGGTCAGGCCCTCACCCACAAAAAATTGGAGAGAACTTAGCGCGCTGCCGAATTGATCTTGGCGCCGAGGTTTTGATTTTGGGCCGCGGGAGACCAAAACTTGGGCTAGGTCAGGCCTCATCCAACCACACCCACCCCACTCACGGTGAGACTCACCCATCGCGCAGACTCTCCCTCTCGTCTCCTCTAACCCATCCACACGCGCCGCCTCCGCCAACATCCGATCCCCCTCCTTCACGGGCGCCACACCGGCGGCCACCCATCCAGATCGGGAGGAACATCAGCCATACTCTAATCCCTCCCACCCTGCAGCGCTCCCATCTCCCTTCTCCACCCTACCCATCCATCGTGCCCGTCGCCGCCACCCATACCCTAATTCTATGCACGGAAGGGTTTCCAGGGGATCGGCGAGCACCCTTGTCAAGATGGAGGTGGTCGGTGGTGCGGTCTGGCGGTGGTCAAGATCTCTCCCCTCCTCCATGGTCTCGCCCCTCATCCCTTCCTCCACGATATCTGTGGTCCGCGAAATCCTAGCGTATCGTCGTCAAGGACGATGCAGCCTAGGATCGTGCGGCTACTCAGTATCCCCCTTCTCGTCCATCGGCATCACGGTGCAGCCCCATTTCCTTCCGTCCTAGCCTCCCACATCAGATCAGCCGCCGATGCCTCAGCGTGGCCATGAGATGGCCGCTCCTCTGGCTAGACCTGGACATCTTCAGTAACCCAAGGACCTCCGCATCGGCACCGCCATGGAGGGATTCTTCTGGTTATGCTCACAGCCACCCATGATAGATGGACCAGGACGCGATCCATGGAGGTGGAGATGGCCTTCACCGCCGCCAAGTCCCTTGCCACGAGCATTAGCGCCTGGGTTCCGTCCCTTCCGTCGGTGAGAACTCTAATCCCTCGTTGCTCTCATGGTGGGTTCATAAGCTGTTTTCATATAGACTTGCTTGCTAGATGGATAGAATTCAAATAGATTTGCATTTTGAGCATAATTGGAAGTGTTTTATAATTTCATTTTGGATGCATACTTGCTTCTGTAAGCAAGCTAATGTCCCCGTTGGTATATTTGACAAGTAATTAAGTCCATTTTATTCATGGTGATAAACTGGTAGCTGTCAAATAATTATTTCTATGTTCTATATTTGTTCGATTTAGTATCTATAAATCTGCTAGTTGATGTCTCCATTAGCTTATTCATCAAGTATGGAATAATCCACTGTTAATAATCTCCTCCAAAAATGTACATGGAAGTTCTAACTGCTGATGTGCCCATTCCTATTAGCTGAACATTGCTATAAGTTTATAAGCAACTGAATTGACAAGCATATGCTACTGTAGTATTTTCTAGGTTGGTAAACTCATCTTAAGTTCATTGTATACCCAACATACTATCAAAGTACCAATGCTGCCATGCATATTTGTCACGCACTTGCTAGATATATTTATTCTATCTTTTACATTTCTTAAAACATGCACATATATATAGCTTGATATTGGAAATAATTGTCTCCACTTGACACTTTCATGTAAATACTTCCAAGTTCAACTGTTCCTACATGGTGGAGTCCCGCACTGATCCGGTGTCTCCGACCTCGGCATCCACACGAAGGAGCAGCGGCATGGGGAAGGGGGATGGGTGTTCCTCATAGACGATGAGGATGTCGCTAGTGCGGTGGACAAGGGGAAGGGGGATATGCTGGCCGGTGAGGGGTCATCGGTAGGCAGCGCAACGAGGATGCGGTCACTAGGATGCTGGATTCCAGATCCTGCAGGTAATCACCGTTTTGTTATGGTGTATTGTCTAGTACCTTTGTACTGTACTGTTATTATTGAGCTTTACTGCCTGAATAATTTCCTTTCTTACACAGCTACCACGCCAATCTAAGAGTTGGATGAGACTTTCATGCTCAACGCTGGAATGTCCGCTTGGTTGAGAGGATTCAACGCTGGGATGGTGGTTTATCTGTGTCGTTTCCGATCTATCCATGTGGAGGTGAGCGCAATCAAGCTGTTGGTTCGATTTACTTCATGAATTCGTTCGGATTTGTTTTGGTGTATAATTTACTATGGTTGGACAGTAGTTCAAACAGCCTTAGTTCAAACATTCTCCTAACTTTCAGAATCAGGGAATGGTGTTGTTGGATTTCTTATCTATTTCTAAGGTGCATGCTTTAGTGGCAAGTGGTTTAGTTTCAGTTTCTGCAACCGGTAGTCATGGCTGGTGCTCTAGTGACTAGTCTCATCTGGCAACTATACTGTTTTCAACATTTTACCTTTTGTCATTTGTAGAACATAAGAGAGCTCACGTCTTTGATAATTTACACTTGTTTTCTCTAGTTTGCAGCTGCCTAGAGCACTAGTGTTGTAAGGCCTTTGTGTTGTGAGTTGTGCCCTTCATATACTCCCTCCGTCCCAAAATAAGTGAATTGGCTTTGTCTAGATTCGCATCTATCTATATACTAAAACGTGTCTTGATACATGTTAATCTAGACAAACTCAAGTCACTTATTTTAGGACTGAGGGAGTATTATTTTTTGATGTAATCCTCTAGTGCTATGCAAAGCATTGAGTTTTATTTTGACATGGCAAAGTACCGAGTTAATATCAAGGAAAAATTGCAGATTTGGAATCATGTTAGTTAAGTAGCTAGGTTACTTACATTCTTCCAAATATGCAAACGATCTGGATTCTGATTTTTCTTGTAGTTTTCCATTTTATTTCGTGAGACTATTAAGAGTCATTTCTATGAAACGTCTGATATGGCTGCCAGTAAATTCTCGTTGTAGACAATTGATATCACAAGTAGAAAAGTAATTTTTGGTAATGTTAGTCCACCTGAAATTTAAAGATTACGTCATGGCATTTCCTTTTGTTAATCTGTACAGCCTCCATAAGGTACATACCTAATAAATAAAACAGGAATATCAAAAAAATGGATAAGCTCTTAAGTTGCTCTCCATTGTTTCTGTTTGCGTAGACCATGGAGATCATTGATTATATAGAAAGTTCTAGGAGAAAGCACTTTTGTTTTCCTTTGTTCCCATCTGAAAATATCTTTGTCGAAGCATTGCCAACAGTGGTACTGCACCGTCTGCACATCTCTTGCCAAAATTGTGTATTTCAGCCTGCAGTAAGCTATTTCCTTACAATATTTTGCTTCTTCTGTTCTGCTCTCCATATCAGTTGTGCCTGTGCAGTTGTAATCTTGCACAAAGACAATGAATGTATGTTTTGTTTATGGTTGCTAGTTGCAATATATCGTATCTACTAGAGAATCTTGATATGTTAATATTTCCTAGTAGAAAACTGTGAATAGTAATTCTACATAGGTTCTATTTTTGAGAAAATAGTGTTATCCTGTAGACTTACGGTTGTTGTTGTCTCTCTCGTGTGCTTTAAGTCAGAGCCTCCAAATTTATTCTTGCAAAATCTGCTCTGCTGACCATATTCTTGGTTGAGAGGATTTCCCACTGTAACAGATCTTTCACTTCCAAGGTAATGTATGATTATAAGTGGTAAGATCTCTATCGTTAGTGTCATGTTCAAGTGAGATTTTGAGAGAGGTGTGGGAGCTAAATAAATGCATAGACCGTGGTTAGAGGAGATGAATAAACCATGGTTAGTGTATATGAGTAGTGACACAGTTTTAATCGCGAACAATACTGTTTAGACTATTTTGATTCAATTAGGGAAAAGGGGAATGTGATATAATATGCTAGCGAAGATGTACCCCATGAATTATTTGTTCAACTCTCCACAGAGCATCTGGGATGGATGTCTGTGGAGACTTGAACAGATCAAGCATCGCGCAAAATTGCTGCTGCATTTTGCAACAGTTGTTAGAGATGCTCTTATGTGCTGGAGTTTGAGTTGTTTGTACTAGTTTGTGTCCTAGTACATTTACAACCCAGTAGAGTGGATAACTGGATTCTTTGATATGTATGCAAATTTGATTTACAACCCAGCAGTGTATTTCATGTCCCTGACAGTTGCAACAAGTAATTAAGTTATTCATTGATTTTGATATTGTTTCTACAAGACATTCTGTTTACTGCTGTTGTTAATGATAAATGTATGCTTTTGTTTCCAAGAAATTTTGAAAGTACGAGTGCATTAGTTGGTCATATCTGACGTTAACTTCGTTGTTTGTACTAGTTTGTGTCCTAGTACATTTGTTGTTCTATTTGGTACTTGTAGTGTCCAAGAAGTGCATTTTCTGAAATACATGTGTGTATTTAAGTGCCAGTAGCAATTAGTTTGAGATCTTATATTCCTATGGTACATAATCTGTTAATTTGGAGTTGTCTTCTTATAGTTCTACTCCCTCCGTTTCAAAATATAAGACGTTTTAGGTTTGTAAAGAAAATGAATCTAGACTTGTTTTAGTATATAGGTTTATTCAACTTTGGGATGAATCTACGCACTAAAAAAAGTCTAGATTCATTTTCTTCACAAACCTAAAACATCTTATATTTTGAAACGGAGGAAGTATTATTTATTGTGTTTCTAGTTGAGATCTTCTATGCCTATGTTATTGTTAGAAGATATGCTTTCATTTTGATTCAGATGTCCATAGGACATATTTGGATATATCATCTCTTTTACAAGCTACAATACATGCTGAATAAGTTGGAGAAAGAGGAAGCGTGGAAGTTCCAGGAAGAGGAAGCATGAAGAAGTTCCAGGAAGAGGAAGCATGAAGAAGTTTGGATTTTATTCTTTCTATAAACTTTTTATTGTATTTTGGTAGCACCACTGATGTGAACTATGTAGAACTGTGTATGATTGTAATGTGCCGATCATAATATGCTCTGTTTGAATCAAAATGATTATGTATATTCTGTTGGTCTTGATTAAATTGTTAGATTTTAATTACTGAGAAAATATACACTAGCAACTAGGACCGTATGAATTACGGAACAACAGGTGTGATCGGCCCAAAATAAGAAGGCCCAAAGTAAAAATCTGTCCAAAGAAAAGGCCAATGCAACGAAACAAAAAAAAATGCTAGAATGATGGGCTTGGCCCATGTAGCTAACCAGATTTGACGAGAAAATCAATCCAGAATAGTTGGGCTAAGCCCATATGGAATCCAGAAATGGACTGGGCTGATTTTGATTTAAGACGATTTAATTTCGTTACAATTTTGCCACGTAGGATCAGCCACATAGGATCTGACTTGGCATGCTAGATGGCCCGTGACGATATTGGATCGTCATAGACGTTATGACGATCCAATATCGTCATAGAAGGTTATGACGATTTTATCAAAAACGTCGTTATAGTTCATTTGCGACGCCCAGCTTTCGACGATCTCAAAATCGTCATAAACAGACTATTATGACGATTTTGTGACGAAAATAGAGGGTCATATATTGCCAGATTTCTTGTAGTGCATGAACTAGATTTACATAATATGAGCATGAACTTCTTGGCATATGTCCTTCCTTATGATCGCTCCAGACGTAACCATGGAGCATCTTCTTTACTTAACGGAATGCTTGGGTTTTCCTTTGTGAAGGGCGAATTTCATCAAACTTATTATAATCTTCTTGACATGTCATCTTGTCCTCGATTCCCACGATGTTTCTTTTCCTGAAAGAACTATGTGACGCTTTGGCTCATCATATGATGTATTCGTTTGCATATTTTTCTTTTTTTCGTCGGAGGACATGTCCTTCACATAGAAAACTGAGATACATCATTGGCTAGGGCGAATGGTTCATATCTATAACCAAGATTGTTGAGATCCTTTGTTGTCATTCCGCACAACTGGTCTATCTTTACCCTTCCCGTTCAGTTGACCCATTTGCGTGAAACAAAGGAACCTTAAAAGAGACTCCATAGTCTAGTTCCCATATCTCCTCTATGTAACCATAGTATGTGTCCTTTTGTCCATTCTCGTCTATTGCATCAAAGCGGACACCACTATTTTGGTTGGTGCTCTTTTTTATCTTGGGCGATCGTGTAGAATGTATTCCCATTTATTTCGTGCCTTGGAAATTCAATACAAGAGAAGATGGTGACGCGCCAACAAGTATAGATGATCTCCAAGTGGTGTCATTCAAGATGTGTCCGCATCCAACCACCGAAGACTTCATGTGTTCATCTGAATCATGATTCAGCTTCCCGGGTTTTGAGCGTAGAATATTCTTGTGTTCCTCAATATACTGAGCGCCAAGGTGGAATTATGTAGAATGTAGTGTGCTTTAGTGAAAGAATCCCGTCCCTACATATCATTGATTTCTTTCCCAGTGCCTTTTCCACTTAGTCTTCCCTCATGCATGAGTCGAAACACCAATCGGCTTAAGGTCGGGAATAAAGTCAACACAAAATCAATGACCTCCTCTGCTCCATATCCCTTGGAGATGCTTCCTTCCGGTCTACACGGTTATGAACATATTTCTTTAAGATTCCCATGAACCTCTCAAAGGGAACATATTGTGCGAAATACGGACCGAGAATGGCAATCTCTTCCACTAGGTGAACCAGGAGATGCGTCATAATATTGAAGAAGGATGGTGGGAACACCAATTCAAAACTAACAAGACTTTGTACCACATCCTTCTGTAACCTTGGCAGAATTTCTGGATTGATTACCTTCTGAGATATTGCATTGAGGAATGCACACAACTTCACAATGGGTACTCGAACATTTTCCGGTAGAAGCCCCCTCAATGCAATCGGAAGCAACTGCGTCATAATCACGTGACAGTCATGAGACTTCAGGTTTTGGAACTTTTTCTCTGCCATATTTATTATCCCCTTTATATTAGATGAGAAGCCCTACGGCACCTTGATACTTTAAAGGACTTCAAAAAATATTTCCTTCTCTGCTTTGGTAAGAGCATAGCTGGCACGACTTAAGTGACGCCCTTTATCCGTCTTGTTCTATGTATGCATGTTCTTTGGGTCTTTCATAATTTGTTGGTCCTCCCGTGCTTCTGGTGTATCTTTTATCTTCCCATACACACCTAGGAATCCTAGCAGGTTCACGCAAAGATTCTTTGTCACGTGCATCACGTCGATTGAAGAGCGGACACGTAGGACTTTCCAATATGGCAACTCCCAAAATATAGATTTCTTCTTCCACATGGGTGCGTGTCCTGTAGCGACGTCGTTCGGAACTGATTGACCGCCGGGACCCTTTCCAAAGATTACTTATATGTCCTTTACCATACCAAATACATCATCACCAGCAGGGAGTTCAGGCTTCTTCCAGTGATCTGCCTCACCTTTGAAATGCTTGCCTTTCTTTCTTACGGGATGATTGGTCGGAAGAAATCGTCGATTCGCCAGGTACACAACCTTCTTGCATTTATGCAAATATGTACCTTCAGTCTTATCTAAACAGTGTGTACATGCCTTATATCCCTTGTTTGTCTGTCCTAAAAGGTTACTAAGAGCAGGCCAATCATTGATGGTTACAAATAACAACCCTCGTAGATCAAATGGCTCCTGTTTGTTCTCATCCCACACACGTACACCTGGTTTGCCCCACAACTGTAAGAGTTCTTCAACTAATGGCCTAAGGTACACATCAATGTCGTTGCCCGGTTGCTTCGGGCCTTGGATGAGCACTGGCATCATAATGAACTTACGCTTCATGCACGACCAAGGAGGCAGGTTGTAGATACATAGAGTCACGGGCCAGTCTGTGGATCGCAGCTCTGCTCCCCAAAAGGATTCATGCCATCCGTACTTAGACCAAACCATAAGTTCCTTGCGTCATCTGCAAAGTCTGGGAAGTCTCTCTCGATTTTTCTCCACTGTGACCCATCAGCAGGGTGTCTCAACTTCCCGTCTTTCTTACGGTCTTCTTTGTGCCATCGCAACAACCTGGCACGCTCTTTGTTTATGAACATGCGTTTCAACCTTGGTATTATAGGAGCATACCACATAACCTTAGCAGGAACCCTCTTCCGGAGGGGCTCTCCCTCAACATCACCAGGGTCATCTCGTCTGATTTTATACCGCAATGCATTGCATACCGGGCATTTATCTAAATTCTCATACTCCTTACCGCGGTAGAGGATGCAGTCATTAATGCATGCATGTATCTTTTGCACATCTAATCTTAGAGGACAAAGAGTCTTCTTTGCTTCGTAGGTACTCTCGGGAAGTTCGTTATGTTTTGGAAACTCCGGCTTCATTATTTTCAGCATCTTTTCAAATGAGGAGTCAGTTAGAACACACTCTGCCTTCCATCGCAACAATTCCAGTGTGGTACCGAGCTTTGTGCTACCATCATCACAATTTGGGTACAACAATTTCTTGTGATCTTCTAACATTCCCTCTAACTTCAACTTCTCATTTTCTGTTTCACAGTCTCGCTTTGCATCAGAAATGACCCTACCAAGTTCATCAGCCGGCTCATCTGATGCCCATTCTTCACCTCCTTCCTCTCCATTGTCTTCCATTGCAGTATCACTGTATTCATGAAACATATGATGATAGTTGTTATCATCATCTTCTTCTTCACCATCTTCCTTCATAACCCCTCTTTCCCCGTGCTTGGTCCAGCAATTATAGTTGGGCATGAAACCTTTCATAATCAGGTGGCCACGAATGATTTTCGAGGAAGAGTACTCCTTGTTTTTCCGACATTGAACACATGGACAACGTATAAAACCATTCTATTTGTTTGCCGTAGCCACATCGATAAATTTATCCACGCATTTCATATACCCGGCTACGCGCCGGTCACCGTAGATCCATTCCCGACCATTCATCTACATCATATAAGTAAGTTTATCAAAAAACAGGACATCATAAATAGTGAAATGACCAATTCACATCGACACATGCATTGTATCAATGAGAGAGAAAAGATAAGATTGCTAACCTCGATCGAGGGAAATAAAGAGGAGAAAGCTCAAGTGAGTCTCGGACACCTTCTATATTTTTGTTCTATGAGAAATTGAACGGGACTATTCACTCAAACATTTCATCAAACACCTTGAATGCATGCATAGGGGAAAAAAAACTAGCACACCCCTCACACCTTCCACCAAGAGAAAAACAGAGTGGAGGCAGAGGGCTGGGGCGTTGCATTTATAAAGGGCGGGAGCATACATCCCGGTTTGTAACACAAACTGGGACTAAAGGTGTGTGCCATGCCACGTCACTGACGCCCAACCTTTAGTCCCAATTTGTGTTACAAAACGGGACGTATGCCCCCTTACCAACCGGGACGCATGCCTCCTGGCCCCGTGCCTGCTCGAACCGGAACGCGTGCCAGCATTAGACCCGGTTGGTGGCGCAACCGAGACTAATGCTCTGAGGGGGCGCGAACGGATGGCATGTTTTCTACTAGTGGTTATGCCCTCTGCCAGCGTGGCACCGCCTGGCCCCTCCCTGGCCCCACCCGGCCATGTGACGCCCAGGCGCTATGCCTGGGCCAAGTAACGGCCAGGCGCTATGCCCAAGGTGTAGCGCCTATCTGATAGGCGCTATGCTTTAAAGTGTAGCGCCTAGCAGATAGGCGCTACACTTTGAGACATAGTCTGTCACGCGGCAGCCCCATCCCACCCCTCCCCATTCACTCTCAGCTCGACCCATCAATAAGAACAGCAAGGAGGCGCCCCCTTCTCCCCTCTCTTCTCCCCCCTCAAATCTCTCACATGGAAGCTTTATTTGGTGGATTTGTGCCTCTCCCCAGCTGCTAGAGGTACCCCCCTCATTCCCCTCCATTTTGTCCTCTTGAAATCTTTCCTTTTGGTTGGACTTGGCTTGAAACCCTAGAAATTTGATTTGAAGAGAAATGTTTGGAAATTTGTTAGATTCATTGGCCAATGTTGGTTATAAAGATGTGTATGAAGAATTTAGTTAGGTTTATGGTTGTTGAAATGACATTGTTTGGTTTATTGGAATGTTATGGCTAGGGTTAGGGTTAGGGTTTGCTTATGTAAGAGAGGGTGTTCTTGTTAGCTTTATGGTTTGGTAATGTGTCTAGTATAGTTTTGTTTATCTTGTCATGGTTAGTTAATGAACATATTCTCCTATGTGTTAGGGATGGCAAGAATTTTTCATGTTCATCATGTGGACAAGGATGCTTTTTTGAAAGGCAACATAGAACCGGACCCGGATGAGCTAGATATTGTGTTTGAGCGTAGTCCCACCTATGCCGAGGTCTTGGAGCAAGTAAGGATTGAATTGAAATGGATGGACCCATGTGATGTTGTTGAGTTGGAAGGAAGACATAATGTGTGAAGGGAATATGCCCTGAGAGGCAATAATAAAGTGTTTATTATGTGTATTCCAAGTATATGATAGATGTTTATTTTGCATGCTATAATTGTATTAATACGGAAACGTTAATACATGTGTGTTTAATAAACAAACAGAAAGTTCCTAGTTATGCCTCTCTCATAAACTAGCTCGTTGATTAACAAGATGATCAAGGTTTCCTGATCATGGACATTGGATGTTGTTAATAACGGGATCACAACATTAGTGTAATGATGTGATGAACATTCATCCAAAGTATAGCATTACGATCAAAGTCATTGAGTTTATATTGCTATAACAACTTACGAAGTGATCCTAATCCTTAGACCATGAGATCATGTCAATCACTAACACCGTAAGAGTTTCTTGATAACATCAAACGTCACACCGTAACAGGGTGATTATAAAGATGGATTCAGAACTAATAAAGTGTTATGTTGAGGCTCATGGATCGAGAGTGGAATTTGTTCATCCCGATGACGAATAGATATACTCTGGGCCCTCTCAGTGATATCACATTGATTAGCTTGCAAGAAAGTGATTTGATCACTAGAATGTTATATCACAGGAACGAGAAAAGAGTGCATGTCGGTAACGAGATCAAACTAGGTATGGAGATACCGATGATCGAATCTCGGACATCTAATATATCGTGAAACAAAGGGATTAAGATACTAGCGTAAAAGGTTCCGACGATCACAAGAAAGTCATCGTTGAATGTGTGGGAGTCAGTATGGGTCTCCAGATCCCGCTTCTGATTATTGATCCGAGAGGGGTCTCGATCATGTCCGCATTATTCAAGAACCGTAGGGTGACACACTTAAGAGACACCGACATCCAATTGGAGCAAATGTTTCATGCCGAAAGAATGAACAAGCGCAGGAATTTATTTCACTAGATACCAAACAGGTTTGGTGAAATTGCATAAAGTGGTTATGCATGTGAAATATAATTCTAGCAAGGGTTATTTGTGAATGTTTGTCATTAAAGTAATTGACAAAATTCTGAATAAAATAAAAGAGTTTTATTTAATGAGAGTTTGCATTAAATTTGGTGGAAATTTAATGGGAATTTTGAGTGGACTTTTGAGTGGAGGGAATTTAGAGGAGTTTTGTGAGTGGAGTGTCCACCCACATGACGAGGGGAGGGCAAGAAGGCAGCCCCATGCGCCGGCCACCCCCTTGGGGTTCCCCCCTCCTCCTATAAAAGGAGCCCCCCTCCTCACTTGTCTCTCACACCTCCTCGCGAAGGATCTCTCTCCCCCTCTAGAATTTATCCCCCATGGTCTCGGACTAGCGAGATACATGTTCCCGGTGGCTATTAGGCAAGAAAGAGTTGTGCTTCCGCTGCATCGCTGGAGTGAGGAGGCGGAGGTTGCTCGGTGCCTCGAACGTGTGTGCGAGCACGGATGCGCTGCTGTTTTGCGGCGCTAGGACTTCCTCTCTATCTTGAGATCGGCAAGAGATCGTCTACATCAACCACGAGTTGAACTCGTTAAGCTTTGTCGGTCTTCAAGGGTATGTTCTATACGGATATACATCCGCCCGTTGTTTGTATCTAGTATATAGATCTTGGTATATAGTTCACATCGTAGGAAAATTTTTGTTTTCTATGCTGCGAACCCTTCAAAGGGTATCGAGCGGATCTATGCGTAGATACTTTACACGTAGTACACATATGAGTATGTGGGCGATGATGATCATGTTGTTGCTCCTTTGTTGTGATTTTGGATATTGGTGGCATAGTGGGATGAAGCGGCCCGGACAAACTTTACATGTCCTCGCACATGAGACTTGTTCCACGCTTGACATGCAACTAGTTTGCATAAGTGGCTAGCGGGTGTCTGTCTCTCCTACTATAGTCAATATCTATTTTGCAAGCGAGTTGTCAACAATTTGATTATCCTCGTTGTGGTTCATGTTCATAGGTAAGAACGGTTCTATCTCGAAAGCCCTAAGCCACGTAAAACTTGCAATGGATAAATTAGAGGCGTCTAGTTTAGATTGTTGTTGGGCTAGTGTTATGATATGGTAGTGTTGTAAGTAGAAGTATGAGATGATACTCTTACAACACACATAGCGTGTAAAATCCATAGACCTTGGATTTACACATATAGGTATGATAGTGATCATACCACGATGCACATGATAGAGATCATCTGCGGGAACCATATAATTTCACTAATAAACATATGATGTTTTGATTGCATCTTATATTGCTTGTTTAGCGCTTTGTTAGCATAATAAGATGATCCCTCATTTAAATATCAAGATAAGAATGTGTTCTTCCTTTAGTATGCACCGATTATGTTTTCGTCGCTCCAAGACATCACGTGATGATCGGGTGTTCTTGGATCCACGACCATATTTCGGTTGTAAAACATTACACACGCAAATACTAAGGTTCTAACTTGGCGAGCCTAGCATGTACAGACATGGCCTCGGAACACAGACCGAAAGGTTAAGCATGAGTCATATAGTTGATATGATGCCCATTTGATGCTCGCCTTTGAAGCTATACCGACTCACGTGATGATCGGACTTGGTGTAGTGGATTTGGTTCATGTAATCACCAAAAGGGCACGAGGGATGTCGCTTTTGAGTGGGAGTTCATTCGTAATATAGATTAGTTGAACTCGATCTATCATACACTTAGTCTAAACTTTACAAATTCTGTTGTAGATGGCACCACCTGCTTTTAATTTCAATGTGTTCATGGAGAAGGAGAAACTAGCAACAAAGCGGTAGCAACTTTCTTGAATGGGCCATGAATTTGAGGATTCTCCTCTCTGTGCACAAAAGCAATATGTGCTAGAAGCTCGTTAGGCCCCCACCTTTTGATGATGCCCCGACGAGGAGAAGAATGTCTATCGACTCGTCAGAGGACCACAACTTAGTTCATTGCGGCATATTGTATGGGCTAGAGCCGAACTTCAAAGCGTTTCAAAACGGCAATGCATTTGATACAATGGGTGAGTTGAAAATGATTTTCGACACACATGCTTCAGAGAGAGCTACAATGCTTGAGAAAAGTTCTTTAGTGCATGATGGAAGAGCACATTCGTTAGTGAGCATGTACTCAAGATGTCGATTACCGATAAGCTTGTGTCCTTGGGAATATCGATTCCCATTGACTTAGGCATCCATCGTGTTCTGTAGTCTCTGCCACCTAGCTATAAGAGCTTCGTGATGAACTATAAT
Source organism: Avena longiglumis (assembly GCA_030063025.1). Lineage (NCBI taxonomy): Eukaryota > Viridiplantae > Streptophyta > Magnoliopsida > Poales > Poaceae > Avena > Avena longiglumis. Next base: position 474,680,409 of record CP125975.1, on the reverse strand, counting down.
ATGCAAGGCATGGAGAAGTCTCTCCCCGAGCTTTTGTCAATGCTTAAAACTGCAGAAGTCGAGATCAAAAAGGAACATCAAGTGTTGATGATCAATAGGAACACTGGTTTCAAGAAAGACAAGAAGGGAAAACGGAAGGGAAGTAAGGGCGGCAAGCACTGCTACTGAAAAGAAACCCGAGTTGGACCTAAGTCCGATTCCGAAGTGCTACTATTGTAAGGGGATCGCCATCGAAGCGAATCGCCCAAGTATCTGGCGCGCATAAGAAGGCCGCAAGGCAAACAAAGGTATATATGATATACATGTTATTTATGTGTACTTGACTAGTGCTCGTAGTAGCACCGGGTATTTGATACCGGTTGGTTGCTAATATTTGTAACTCGAATCGTGGGCTGGAACAAGCGACCGCTAGCAAGGGGTGAGGTCAAGATGCGTGTCGGCAATGGATCAAACGTTGATGTAATCGCCGTCGGAACGCTGCCTCTCCACTTACCGTCAGGATTAGTTATAAACTTGAATAAATGTTATCAGGTGCCTGCACTGAGCATGAACATTGTATCTGGATCGTGTTTGATGCGAAGTGGTTATTCATTTAAATCTGAGAACAATGGTTGTTCCATTTATATGAATGAAATCTTTTATGGTCACGCACCGATGATGAATGGTTTATTTCTATTAGATCTCAATGATAATGTTACACATATTCATAATGTTGATGCTAAAAGGATTAAACTTAATGATGATATATCCGCATATATGTGGCACTGCCGTCTAGGTCATATTGGCATTAAACGCATGAAGAAGCTCCATTCGGATGGACTTTTGGAATCACTTGATTATGAATCATTTGATACATGTGAGCCATGCCTTATGGGCAATATGACTAGAACGCCGTTTTCCGGTTCAATGGAACAGCGTGATTTATTGGAAATCATACATTCTGATGTATGTGGTCCAATGAGTGTGTCGAGGTGGATATCGTTATTTTGTTACTTTCACGGATGATTTGAGTAGATACGGTTATATCTACTTGATGAAACACAAGTCTGAAACCTTTGAAAAGTTCAAGGAATTTCAGAATGAAGTGTAAAATCATCGTAATAGAAAGATCAAATTTCTACGGTCCGACCGTGGAGGTGAGTATCTAAGTTACGAGTTTAGCACTCACATGAAAGAGTGTGGAATTGTTTCACAACTCACACCTGCCGGAACACCACAGCGAAATGGTGTGTCGGAACGTCGTAATCGTACTTTATTAGATATGGTTCGATCTATGATGTCTCTGACGGACTTGCTGTTGTCATTTTGGGGTTATGCACTAGAAACTGCTGCATTCACTTTAAATCGGGCACCATCTAAATCCGTTGAAAAGACACCATATGAATTGTGGTTTGAAACAAACCTAAGTCATCATTTCTTAAAGTTTGGGGATGCGATGTTTATGTGAAGAAACTTCAATCGGATAAACTCGAACCCAAAGCGGAAAAATGCGTCTTCATAGGATACCCTAAAGAAACTATTGGGTATTCCTTCTATCACAGATCCGAGGGCAAGTTTTTGTTGTTAAGAATGGATCCTTTCTAGAGAAAGAGTTTCTCATGAAAGGTGTGAGTAGTCGGAAGGTATAACTCGAAGAGGTTGGAACCTTCTCTTCAAAGTATGGCGAGTAGCGGTCACGGAAGCTGTTCCGGATTTGGCTCCACCTGTTGAAGAGGGAACTAATGATAATGATCATGAAACTCCGAAAGAGAGTACTACCGAACCTCGCAGTCAAACAGACGCTGCAGCCCGAGTCAGACGGAAATCTGTCATGAATTTCATGGTTGATGAAAATAATGACCCTGCGACGTATGAAGAAGCGATGATGAGCCCGTATTCCAACAAATGGTTAGAAGCCATGAAATCCGAGATGGAATCCATGTATGAAAATCAAGTTTGGAACTTGGTGGAATTACCTCACGACCGAAAGGCCATGGAGAACAAATGGATTTTCAAAAGGAAAAGCGATCTTGATGGTAATGTGACCATCTATAAAGCTCGACTTGTCGCAAAGGGGTTTCGACAAATTCAAGGAGTTGACTACGATGAGACTTTCTCTCCCGTAGCGATGCTAAAGTCAGTTAGGATTATGTTAGCAATTGCTGCATATTTCGATTATGAAATATGGTAGATGGATGTCAAAACCGCGTTTCTCAATGGTAATATTGAAGAAGAGTTGTATATGATACAACCAAAGGGTTTTGTCGATCCTAAGGATGCTAACAAGGTGTGCAAGCTTCAGCGATCCATCTATGGATTGAAGCAAGCATCACGAAGTTGGAATCTCCGCTTTGATGAGGTGATCAAAGAGTTTGGATTTGTCCAAACTTATGGAGAAGCTTGTATTTACAAGAAAGTGAGTGGGAGCAATGTGGCATTTCGATATTATATGTGGATGACATATTATTGATCGAATGATATAGAACTTTAAACAGTTTTAAAAGTTATCTAAACAACAAATTTTCAATGAAGGACCTAGGTGAAGCGTCATACATATTAGGCATAAAGATCTATAGAGATAGATCTAGGCGCCTAATAGGGCTATCGCAAAGTACATACCTTGATAAGATTTTAAAGAAGTTTAAAATGGACGGAAGTAAGAAGGGGTTCTTACCTATGTTGCAAGGCAAGACATTGAGTAAGACTCAAAGTCCGGCTTCGGCGGAAGAAAGAGAGATAATGGACAAAGTCCCCTATGCTTCAGCCATAGGCTCTATAATGTACGCCATGCTATGTACAAGACCGGATGTGGCACATGCTATTAGTTTGACTAGTAGGTACCAATCGGATCCAGGTTCTGGATAGCGGTCAAGAATATCCTTAAGTACTTACGAAGATCTAAGGATATGTTTCTTGTATATGGAGGTGAAGAAGAGCTCGTCGCTAAGTGTTATGTCGACGCTAGCTTTGACACCGATCCGGATGACTCTAAGTCTCAATCCGGATCGTATTTATCATGAATGGCGAGCGGTTAGTTGGAGGAGCTCCAAACAACCTGTGGTAGCGGGATCAACAACGAGGCGAATATGTTGCTGCTTGAGCGGCTCAGAAGCGCTTTGGATGAAGGAGTTCATATCCGAACTAGGAGTTGAGGCAAACGTTGGACCCAATGGTGATCTATTGTGACAACAATGGTGCCATTGCCAATGCCAAAGAGCCAAGGTCTCACAAGCATTCCAAGCATATTAAGCGCCGGTTTCACTCCATCCGCGAGCATGTTAAGGATGGAGATATAAAGATTTAGAAGTACATACGGATCTCAATGTAGCGATCCGTTGACTAAAACTCTCCTAGAGCAAAACATGATCAACACGAGAACTCAATGGGTGTTAGATTTATCACTATGTAACTAGATTATTGTCTCTAGTGCAAGTGGGAGATCAAGGAATATGCCCCGAGAGGCAATAATAAAGTGTTTATTATGTGTATTCCAAGTATATGATAGATGTTTATTTTGCATGCTATAATTGTATTAATAATACGAACGTTAATACATGTGTGTTTAATAAACAAACAGAAAGTTCCTAGTTATGCCTCTCTCATAAACTAGCTCGTTGATTAACAAGATGATCAAGGTTTCGATCATGGACATTGGATGTTGTTAATAACGGATCACAACATTAGTGTAATGATGTGATGAACATTCATCCAAGTATAGCATTACGATCAAAGTCATTGAGTTTATATTGCTATAACAACTTACAGTGATCCTAATCCTTAGACCATGAGATCATGTCAATCACTAACACCGAAGAGTTTCTTGATAACATCAAACGTCACACCGTAATGGGTGATTATAAAGATGTATTCAGAACTAATAAAGTGTTATGTTGAGGCTCATGGATCGAGACTGAATTTGTTCATCCCGATGACGGATAGATATACTCTGGGCCCTCTCGGTGATATCACATTGATTAGCTTGCAAGCAAGTGATTTGATCACTAGAATGTTATATCACAGGAACGAGAAAAGAGTGCATGTCGGTAACGAGATCAAACTAGGTATGGATCGAATCTCGGACATGTAATATATCGTGAAACAAAGGGATTAAGATACTAGCATAAAAGGTTCCGACGATCACAAGAAAGTCATCGTTGAATGTGTGGGAGTCAGTATGGGTCTCCAGATCCCGCTTCTGATTATTGATCCGAGAGGAGTCTCGATCATGTCCGCATTATTCACGAACCTTAGGGTGACACACTTAAGAGACACCGACATCCAATTGGAGCAAATGTTTCATGCCGAAAGAATGAACAAGAGCAGGAATTTATTTCACTAGATACCGAAACAGGTTTTCGGGTGAAATTGCATAAAGTGGTTATGCATGTGAAATAGAATTCTAGCAAGGGGTTATTTGTGAATGTTTGTCATTAAAGTAATTGACAAAATTCTGAATAAAATAAAAGAGTTTTATTTAATGAGAGTTTGCATTAAATTTGGTGGAAATTTAATGGGAATTTTGAGTGGACTTTTGAGTGGAGGGAATTTAGAGGAGTTTTGTGAGTGGAGTGTCCACCCACATGAAGAGGGAGGCAAGGGGCAGCCCCATGCGACCACCCACTTGGGTGCCCCCCTCCTCCTATAAAAGGAGCCCCCCTCCTCACTTGTCTCTCACACCTCCTCGCGAAGGATCTCTCTCCCCCTCTAGAATTTATCCCCCATGGTCTCGGACTAGCGAGATACATGTTCCCGGTGGCTATTCGGCAAGAAAGAGTTGTGATTCCGCTGCATCGTTGGAGCGAGGAGGCGGAGGTTGCTCGGTGGCTCGAACGTGTGTGCGAGCACGGATGCGCTGCTGTTTTGCGGCGCTAGGACTTCCTCTCGATCTTGAGATCGGCAAGAGATCGTCTACATCAACCACGAGTTGAACTCGTTAAGCTTTGTCGTTCTTCAAGGGTATGTTCTCTACGGATATACATCCGCCCGTTGTTTGTATCTAGTATATAGATCTTGGTATATAGTTCACATCGTAGGAAAATTTTTGTTTTCTATGCTGTGAACCCTTCAATGTGGGTTTTGGAATGCATATCCGTTGGAAGACCATGCGTATCTTCTCCGAGGCTCGTTGGCTTGCATACAAGGAGGTGGTGGCCGAATCACTAGACAAGGCTCTTGAGCTATTTGCCACCAAGAAGGTTGATAGTTCATTACCTTTGGACTTCAACCGTCGTGCCTCCCCATTGGATAGTAGGAGTCCTCCACCCGTGGAGCAAGAGCTATGGATTGAACCTCCTTTGAGCCAAACATTGAGCCCTATTTCAAGACACCAAGACGAAGTGTTGGAAGAGGACAATGATGATTGTGAGGGTGAAGATGATGATGATGTTGAACTCCACGACAACAATGTTGGTGATTTGGAGAAATATATCACTCAACATGACATGGACCGTGAACTCCCGTATTCTCGAGTCTATGCTTCGGACTCGGATGATGATGGTCCCGAAGAAGAAGTTGATGAGGAGGGGTTCACGGCTAGAGAGGCTGAAATCCACCATACCGTATTGGGGTGGGACCATCGGGTGCCTTTGTTTCTTGATCCTAGTCTCACGGATGAAGCCACGGTTGATGGTGGCAAAGGCATAGTGCTTGGACCAAGTACAAGTTCTTACCGGCAGGATGGCAATGAAGTGAATAATGGATTTTGCAAAGGATCAAGGTTTAAGACCTTGTTGGAATTTAAGAAATCGATAAAGGACTTCTCGTTGAAGCATCATCGTCCTTACACGGTCGTGCGTTCAGACATCAAGAAGTGTTACACGGTGAAGTGCGAGGAGGAAGGATGTCCTTGGATTGTGCGTGCTAGACCATTCAAGGGAGGTCCCGATTGACACATATCTAGTTGCGTATCAACTCACATGTGCCGAGGCCCGGTGGTGGATGGCAAGGATGCAAAGCATGAGCACCGGAACTCACCTCCGAGTTCCTCGCTTATAGGCTTTCCAATGACATCGCGTCATTTACAATAATGAGCATCAAGCAGGTCATGGAGTTTGTGAAAGCCCTCTTTCACTATGAGGTGAAGTACGGGAAGGCATGGAAGGCTAAGCAAGCCGTATTCAAGATGTTGTACGATGGTTGGGAGGAATCTTATAACCGAATCCCAAGGTTGTTGGGAGCGATGGCCGATGCTAACCCGGACATGGTTCATGTGGTTGAACCTTTGGGGAACAAGACAAGGATTGTAAACGGAAGAACAGTTCGAGTTTTTGGCCGTGCATTTTGGGCTTTCGAGCAATGTGTTCAGGTATTTGAACATTGTAGGCCGGTCATCTCCGTTGATGGCACCGTTATGACCGGTCAATTCAAGGGAACTATCTTGATTGCAATAGCCAATGATGCCAACAACCGGTTGATTCCTTTGGCCTTTGCTTTGGTAGAGGTGGAAAACAATGATAATTGGGAGTGGTTCTTCCATATTTTAAGAACCAAGATATTAACCCCTCATAGGGAAATATGTGTCATCTCGGACCATCATCAAGGAATTCTTAAAGCGGTGGACCAACATATTCCCGGGCATGCTCCGTTGCACCATCGTTGGTGCATGAGACACTTTTGTTCAAACTTCTATAGGGCATGCAAGAGCAAGGATTTGTCCGATGATCTACAAGATTGTTGCCTCGCTTTCACGGAACGTCGTTTCTCAAACTTGTACAACAAAGAGCTCAATGCGGGTGGTGGAGAGTTTCTCGATAGGAGCATTGAAGAAAGAACAAAGTGGGCACGAGCTTTCGATGACGGTGGCTGGAGGTACGGCCAAATGACAAGCAACATGGCAGAGGCCTTCAACAAGTTGCTCAAAGGTGTCTGTGCATTGCCCGTCATGGCAATAGTCCGTTATATATTCGACATGATGAATGGGTATTTTCTTAAATACTCAGAGGAAACAGACCAGCAGATTGCGGGCGACTACAAGAACAAGTACAAATACAAGTACCACCTAAGGTTGATGATTGGATGAAATTTCAGTCAAAGAAAGCGGATGCCCAAGTTATCACGGAATATGATAATGAAGAGCTAATTTACCAAGTTACGGAGCCCGGAGGTGCAACGGCTGATGGTGTCCAACACAGAGGCCTAGCTTTCAAGGTCTCGCTCAATACTTGTGAGTGCACATGCGGAAGGCCATCATTGCTTCATCTTGCCTGCTCGCACTTGCTCGTGGCGTCTCGCTGGCGACATTTGTATTACAATAATCCGCTCACAATGAGAGAGGCTGAGTTCTCCATTGAGACTACTAAGAAGACATGGGCTCCTAGATTTCATCCATATTTGTACCAATCAAAATGGACGGAGTACCATGGGATTCAACTATGGCCCGATCCGAAATGGAAAGTGATTAAACGTGGAAGACGCAAGAAAAAATGCTTTAGGAGCGACATGGATGGATGGGGCCGTGGTGGTGCTCGAGAAACGGACAATGACCAATTCCAAGAGCCTCGTGAGAGAGCCCGGTGTGGAACATGCAATGGTGAAGGGCACAATGCAAGAAAATGTTCTCAAAGGAAAATAGCAAAAGGAAATGAAGCAAGCACTAGCCAACCAAGTGGTAGCCAACAAGACCCAAGCCAACCAAGAACTAGCCAACAAGTCCCTAGCCAACAAGTACCAAGCCAACCAAGAACTAGCCAACAAGTACCAAGCCAACCAAGAACTAGCCAACAAGCTCCTAGACAACAAGCTCCTAGACAACAAAGAGGTCGATCACTTGGGCTTAGAAGAGGAAGAGGGCATGGCGGTTTTAACCCGTCTAGTATGTTAGGTTACTTGGTAGGACCAAATCCTTATGTTAATAGGTACGGATGAAATATTCATACTTGCATGCTTATGTTACTACCTACTATGCTTATTTCATTGAATCAATTATTGTTCAAATTCATGCATCCTTTACTAACTTGTAGATTTTATTCTTATAATAGGTATGGTAACTCAACCCAACAAGGGCAATGATGGGGACGGTGTGAACTACTCGGTGATCTGGGCGAATGCTATGGAGGTGGTGGAGAAGAGGAAGGAAGATGAGGAAGAGAGGAAGAGAAAGGAAGCTGAGGAAGAGAGGAAGAGGAAGGAGGAAGAGGAAGGAGGAAGAGGAAGAGAAGAAGAGGAAGGCATTTGAAGAGGTAGTTCAACTTGCTCGAGACTTGGCGAAGAAGAAGGACGGAGAGGACTTGAGGAAGAAGAAAAAGGAAGATGAAGAGAGGAAGAAGAAAAGGGAGAAGGAAGAGGAAGAGGCAAAAGGAGAAGGAAGAGGAAGAGAAGAAGAGGAGGGACAATGCTAGGCCACCTTGCGCCGGCCAAGAGGAAAGGCCACGGAAGGCGTATCGTACTTCTGATGCCCATGGGAAGGAGGTTCCTATTTGTTGGTGTCGAACCGATTGCACTGTCAAGAAATCCGAAGACTACTATTCCGATAGTTGGGGAAATAAGTTCTTCATGTGTGCCAACTACAATCTCTCTCCCGAGCGTAGCCGCAACCCATACGACACTCCATGGGTATGCTCAAAGATTTTTAGTTCTTCATGTGTCCCAAACTATTCCATATCATATCCTCTAACATGCACTATTTTCTTGTAGTCTCCCCCTCCGGTATGCAGGTACTACACTTGGATAGACCTTGAGCAACCTCAATCCAACAAGGCTATCCAAGAGATCGATTTTTCCATAAGAAGAAGGCGCTACCACGAAGGGCTGCGTGACAAGGAGATGGCGAGGAAGCGCAAGGAACGTAATGACGAGCTCCGCAAGAAAGAGGAGGAAAAGGAGCGCCAAGCTAAGGAGGCTCGTTCTGCGGAGAGGGAAATGATCCGTCGAGCGGCGTGGTGTTCCATGGAGGAATAGGAACAGAAGAAGAGGAAGGGCAAAGGGCCTATGCTTTAGACTTGTAGAGGGAGCCTCGTAGCCTATTGAGCATGTTGTGAACTTTGAGCAATGTCTAAATATTAGTATGTAAAGCCCCTTAAGGGCATGAACACCATGTTTGAGATGCTTCTATTCGAGTATGTCATGACTGCTATCCCTCGTCTTTTATTTGCCTTGTGTCGTGTTTGTCTTGTTTCAGTCTCAAAACAGGGAAATGTTTGAGCTGAACACAGTTTCAAGGCATAGCGCCTGTCTGCTAGGCGCTACACAAGCATAGCGCCTGTCTGCTAGGCACTATGGTACCCGATTTTGATTGACCCCAAACTAACAGAGAGCAAATCGAGAGTTCGCTGGTAGGGGAAAACTCTAAGTCAGAGTGTAGCGCCTGTCTAATAGGCGCTACACCTTAGAGCATAGCGCCTAGCAGATAGGCGCTACACCGTGACTTAGAGTTTTCATCCTCCAGCGACCACATGGTTTGCTCTCAGTATGCTCCTGTTAGTTTTGGGGAAAACGAAATCTGCTAGCATAGCGCCTCGTTTGCCCCAAAACTAATAGGAGCATACTGAGAGCAAACCGTGTGGTCGCTGGAGGGTGAAAACTCTAAGTCACAGTGTAGCGCCTATCTGCTAGGCGCTATGCTCTGAGGTGTAGCACTCCTGAACTGCACTAGTTTCAGATGATTGAAAGCACAAGTGCAGATATACTCAAACCTAGTGCAAATATACTCAAACAACTATAACATATACTCAAACAACATCAACATAGTCGCAAACAACATCAACATAGTCTCAAACAACATCAACATATTGTCATACATCAACATAGTCTTAAGCAACATCAACATAGTGCCACACATCAACATAGTCTTAAACAACATCAACCCATACATAGTCTCAAACCTAGTGCATCGTCATCAACATTGTGCCATACATGACCTACTTTCGTCCACGCGTCCTTGGGCCTCGGCCCCTCCTTGGAGGTATCTTCTTTGTCACCTCCTCTTCTTGTGACTCATCTTCATCATCATACCGTAGGCCTATCGTCCTCCTAGTCGCTCTTGACCTCCGTGGCGGCTTGTCTCGACAACATTGGCCTTTCCCTTGTTATGGAAGTCGTCTGGCGTCCAGCGATTGAACTGTTTCCTTGGCTTCAGCTGGTATGCGGAACGAATCCTGTACTCCTCCTCAGTCTCATTCTCCATATGAGGCAGCTACATGTAAGTTTGTATGGCTATGAGAAATGCATGGGAAACAGAAAGCACTAAATGCATGTAATGTTGTCCCGTACCTCATCTTCCGAACGAATCGCCGAAGTGGTGTCATCCTCAACATTATCCTGAAGATGGGCCGACGGATCAGTAGTCGACTTGGACCTAGAACCGGACGGGGTTGTGTACTCGGGATCGCGGCAACCTAGCACGTTAGATAACCGACGCATCTTTTGGGCCGAGCGCTGTAACAAATAACAACATAAGTCAAACCAAGAACATGCCTATCTTGAGGAAGTCTCGCATCCATACCTTAAGGAAGTTTCGTATCATGCCTTCTCCCTTTTTACCCTTAGGGGCAGCAAAAAGTATCGCTTCGGCATCGTCGACATATTTCTTTACCTCTGTTCTCAACAGAGTCAAGAACAAGAACATGTTTGGCAAGAAATAGATGAGAGTGCAAGGAAAGTAATGCAAAGGCAACGATAACTTTACCGAAAAGTTGAGTGAGGAAGAAAGGGGGATGTCGGTCCCCTCCCTGACCTGCCGGTTGTACTGAGTGTAGGCAAGGTCATCAAACTGGACTGGCTCGTCCAATATTTCTTCCTCATAGGACGACGGGCAAATGGAGACACATGTACTACCAAGAAACCAATGGATGTAGTTGTTAAATGCAACTGGGCAATGAGCTCTTCCACTATTCCATTCCGTTCGTCGAGCATTCTCCACACAAATGAGGAAATCCATGACGTGCCTCCTATGATGGTGATCCCAATTCTTGATCTTCCTCTGCCTCTTTCTGTCCAACTTCAATAACAACAAAGAACCATGTTAGTACCATCCAAAGCAATTGAGCACAAGTTCTCATGCTAACTAACCTATGAAGCTCCTTGTCGGTGTCCTTCCACACGGGAGGGTTGCACTGAAACAACCCGAACTGCCTCATCACCCGTTGTGGCATATGAAACTCAACCGCCCAATTGCAAATCAATGGGCAGCACATGAGCTAGAGAGATTGTTCCTCCAAGCACTTCGGGTTAATATCAAACCCGGGAGCAATACCAAACTCGTCCCCACAACCATAAGGCTCCCACTCCACCTGCAACATATCACAAGAACATGTTTGGTATCTATTTTGACTTGTGAAGTAAATATTATGGATAGTGACGTATAGATAAACATCTACCTACTCGGACGTAATCGCATCGAACTCGTCGTGTACTTGAGGTACATGGAATCGACATCGCTTGTCATCTCCGATACCACGTCCCACTTGTAAGCCCAAGTCGGGAGGCCTAGAGGGTTTCTATTATACGCTGGCCAAGGATGGTGGCCCACATCTTTGGGACGCCCAACTGGTAAGCGTTCCCAGCTCCATATCGAGAGAAGAACCATAGCACCACATATTCCGGCATTTTGGCCTGCCCTACGACAGGCATCGTCCAGCTACAAGTGAACAAAAAATAGGTCAGTATATCATATGTGTGGACTCGACATATACAAATGAATGTAGAGTGCACAGGTGATTACCTGCCGGTACAAGTAGGCAAGAGCCGCCGAACCCCAGCTGATATTGCTATCCCAGTTTGCTAGTGCCTTCAGCCACATCCACTGAGCGGTCCTACCTCCGCTGTCCGCAAAAAGAGTCCTAGAAAGGACATACCACATGTACACACGAGCATGTGTCTCGATCACCTCAACCTCGGCGGGGTTCGGGCATTTCGCAAAGTTCTCCACGATCCACGCATATGTCGCGCCTGCTGGGACTCTATCTTTGCTCTTATCTTCAAGTTCTTCACAGCCATGCCAATAAGTAGCTGCATCGCATTGCGCCACCCATCGGAATCTGTGCTCATACAGAGAGGCTCCCCCGTGATAGGAAGTCCAAAGATCATGGAAACATACTGAAGAGTAGGAGTGATCTCGCCGGTCCGGAGGTGGAAAGTGTGCGTCTCCGGCCTCCACCGGTCGACAAGTGCGGTGAGAGCAGCCTCGTTGAGGTTCGCCGTCAACCGGCTCACAAGCGTGATGAAAGGGAGGAGGCCTAGCCGCTTGATGTACTCGGTGTACCGCTCGTTGTACGGCATGTCATTCGAAGACACGCCATGAGACCGAAGCTTTAGGGGACGAAGCCTCTGCATACATACAAGATCGAACATTATGCTTTTTCCAACACAATTGAATCAATAGAAAAATAAAAACAAAGAAGTTCAACCATGGTTTTATTACCATATGCTTCTTCGCCATCAAGTATGTCCGGTGTTCATGATCATCGTAATCCTCAAGTAGCCACACCATCCTACATATATATTCCAAACATCAATAAAATGTGTGTGGTATGTGGCCATTGTTTCAACTTATACAATAAACTACAAAGAATATGGGAGCATATTATTCACACATCCATACAAATCCATATACAACCATCATACACAATGCAAATCAACAACACACTTCCATTCACCATAAAATACAACTAATATATAACTACAAGTAACCAAAAACATGCACAAATAGGCCATATTATGAATCCAACTAAATCTAGGGTTTGAGGATAATGTGCAAGATCTATTGGATGAAAGAGAGGGGAAATGAGGGGATTACCTTGAGGGAGGGATGGGGGAGCAAATCCACGGTGAAATCCCTCAGATCTGTTGGTTTTAGGGATGGATTTGAGAGAGGGGGAGAGATGAACCATCGGCTGCCCTCCTTGCTGTTCTCCAGACGCCTGGGAGTGAATGGGAGGGGTGGGGAAGGGGCTGCCGCGCGACATACTATGTCTCAAAGTGTAGCGCTTATCTGCTAGGCGCTACACTTTAAAGCATAGCGCCTATCTGATAGGCGCTATACCTTGGGCATAGCGCCTGGGCGTTACTCGGCCCAGGCATAACGCCTGGGCGTCACACGGCCGGGTGGGGCCAGGCGGTGCCACGCTGGCAGAGACATAGCGCCTAGCTGAAAGGCTCTACACTCTAAGTGTAGCGCCTAGCTGTTGGGAGTTACCCAAAGGGTTAGTCCAGTGAAATAGTTTTCCAGATGGGTCATTTTGTGAAATACTTTTGAAAAAAGGTTATTTTTATCCATTCTACCCTCTATTGGCGGACCTGCAGCGGTTGGCAGCTTAACCGTATCCTTTAAATTAATTTTTTTTCTTACACATATATATGTACAATACTACAATGTCCTTCTAGACTCAAGGAAACGCTTTCGAGTCATATTAACATCATCGTCAAAGTTGTTGTGCACCACTTGTTTAAATATTTGGTTGTTCCATCTCCAAATATTAAGATTGCCCGAACTTTAGTATGAGCAAGGAATTAACTTTCTGTAAAAGGTTTTGAAGGAAACAATTGGCCATCGAAGCACGGCGTGGCCGAGTCTTCCTTTTTTTAGAAACACAGTACACTTGCCCCTATGAACACACGCACGCACACCTTATTCTTATGAGCACCTTCGAGCGACTGAATCGGCGGGTCTTGAGATTGATGAAGTCACGACAGTCACATCGCTATTGATGAGAACGTCGCCTCCCACTGAAAGAATATTCCGTTTTATGAGATATCAAAGCATCAAATCTAGGATTTGAACTCTAGTAAACTGAGGGTACCACTGTCCTTCTAACAATCCAACCAAGTGTTGGTTCTCAGAGTCTTCCTTCTTTTGCTTGTGACAGTCAGCAATCGCGCGCTAGAGAAAAATAATAAAACTGGAAAAGTTTATGAAAATCTAGTCCAGGGTCAGTCAACATTTATTTCCGGCAGTGGACCTCTACTCTGGCAGTTTTTATAGAGGTCTACACCGGTAGTCTACCAATTCAGAATTAAAAACGAGGAATTGATAGTTGTGTTTGCCCGCATTTTCTATTCTCAGCCACCAGACAAGGTCACCAACCATGTCTTCTTGCCGCACCTACCTCGACTCACGGTCCTTCCGTTTCTCATCTCACATACTACACATACTAGTAGTATCCAATATCTTCAACTCCCTCTGTTTAAAAATATAAGATGTTTTAGCTTCGTAAATAAAATGTATCTAGACATCTGTGGCTAGATTTATTTGAATCCACACACTAAAAGTTGTCTAGATACATTTTTTTTACAAACCTAAAACATCTTATATTTCTAAACGGAGGGAGTGATAGTATACTCTACTACCTTTTACTTACTTTAGAACGCATTCCTTTCAGATAAACATACTGACAAAGAGACGCGCCTGGGTTTTGCCATGCAATGCATGCCAGCCCTGCATAATTTGCATTGAACCGGCGCTGCCGCGCCTTCTAGAAAAAGCGGAAAAAGCCTATTTTCCACGAGAAATAGTCAAAAACTTCACGCATTCCCACGGATCAAGCTCACAGGTTACAATCAGACGCATGTCAGTTTCATTCTAACTCTTTGACCATCATCATCAGTCCATCACATCATGTACTCCTCTGCTCTTCGACTCCTCTACACCCATTTTTCCACGTAGAAACTGCCAATTCGATAACACATCGTCTGCCTATCGACTAAACATTGACAATGTGGAGCTCGCAGATTCTTACCGCAAATCGATGGGGTGCATCAGACACACGCACGCACCATTGAACTTTTTTTTAAAGTTAGCTTACGCCATCCCAACGCCTCCCCTCCCATTCCTCGCCACCACACCCACACACAGACATATACCCACCCCCTTCCAAACGGACTCCGCGTGTCCGATCTTGTCCTCTCAAACCGAGTCCAAGGTCTCACGTCCTTCGCAAACAGACCAGACAGCGTGTTGAGATCCGATTCGGCGTAACCGGCAAAAACCTGCGGCTGGTTTGCCGGGCTCGGACGCCGGCATCGGCCGTCCGCGGCCACAGTTGGCCCACACGTCATACACATAAAAATCGCTAATTAAATTAGTAGTCTTAATTAAATTGCACACGTATTTGAGCTCGCGTGTCGTACATACAAAATTACTAGTAACATTTATTAAACTAATTAAATAACCAAACTAAGCATTGGCCCCGTTTTGACTGCAGGAGGTTTTTCCCTTGGCCGCCTGCGCTCGCCGGGCCACCAAGGTAGCGGTCTTGGCCTTTGTTGGCGCCAGGGTATCCACCTCCCTCAGCCTGGCTGCCGTTGTGCCTGCGCGGTTGAGCACCGCTCACGCCTCTCGGTTGGCCGCGGCTAGGAGCACCCTCCGTTGGGCCGCCGCCACCACCGCAACATGCAAGGTGGCCGCGTCCTCCGGCACCTCCTCCCGCACCGCGCACGCACATCCGCCAGGTCCTTCCGTTGGGCGGCGGCGTTCTTGGCCAAGGTCGCGGCCGCCGCCACCACCTCCCGCTTGATCGTCTCTACCAGCTCGCACCGTTCGGTGACGGCTTTGGACAAGACGCTGCCCAAGGCCGCGGCCTTCGCCGTCTCATGTGCGTCCTGCTGACGAGGTTTGACCTCGTCAATGCCCATTGTTATGGACTTGGGTTTTGGAAAAGATGGGGATGCTCGAGATCGCGGAACGGTTAGCAAACAAGCAATACGGGACACGAGGTTTACCCAGGTTCAGGCCCCCGGAGGGAAAATCCTACTCTTGCTTGTCTGCTCTTGATTACGGCGGAACCGTTGATTACAGGGGTGCGCAGATGCAATCTGACGTTGAGGTGCGTATGCGAAAGTATGAGAGAGAGATCTAGGTCGTGCCCTCCTGGCCTTTATATAGACTTAGGCAGGTCCCAGGCACAGATCTAGTCGGTTACAGGTTCTAGGGTTTACCCCTTTGAATTTCCTATCTACTCTAGTCTTGCTCTCCAAGGATCCGAAGGCGTCATCGGCCTTGGCCACCCGAAAGTCTTCATGGGACGGCGTATATTTGCCATGGGCCTTCTTTGGGCTGGACTAGGTATGCTGAGGTCGTGTATCCGCGGGGTATAACCATGTCAGTAGCCCCCGAGTGTTCAGTCGAATCGTAGATTCGGCTGAGGACTCTTCAATCCTTCGGGTGCAACTCTGTCTTTCAAGAGAATGTGTAGGGATTGTTGATGCGTGTGCCTGACTCTCCCGACGGATCAGGGTCAGTTAACTGTCTTAGGACAAAACAACACGATCTTCTTCAGGTTCGAGTCCCTCGACTCGAACCCGGAACATATGCTGGCGTAATTCGACTCAGGCCGCGGAGGACTTACAGGAGTGGAATTCCAGTGAATTTAATTGATGTACCCAACGCGTCCGTCGGGATTTTTCATCGCGCCTGTTGGCACGGGTTTATACTAGCAGAGCGCAGTCATATGCGTTACCAGGCATCAAATGATATCTGTAAGTCTTATCTTTGTGTCGCAGACACAGCATCCGAATTTTATCACCGCGGAGGTGTTTCGGGTAGCCAAGGAGAATGCTACTCACTTAGCGTTTAATTGGGGCAGAGTTGCCGTAAAGTTTTTGCGCGCTGATCCGAAGGATCGCAGTCGAAGAATTCATAGGGTGCGCGACTAGCGCTCACTATGGGAGTATCCCCCGAGTGTCTGTTCTAGTCGTAGACTCGAGCGGAGATTTTAATTCAGCCGTTGTTCAATGTCAGGTCCGTAGGACACAAAAAATTTCGGATGCTTATATCCATCCTTCCTATGGGAGTAGCCCCCGAGTCCGTAGTGGAGTCGTAGACTCAACGTAGGACTCGAAGAAATAGTTCAGTGATGTAACGTGTTGTTCATTCTTCAGGTGCGCGGCCAGCGCTCCTGATAGGAGTAGCCGCCCGAGAAATTAGTCGAATCGTAGATTCGAGTGAGTACTCTTAGCTTTGAAGCCAAAGAAATTGTGACTGTTGCTAGTATAGCTTTTGATGACGTCAGTGCTGACGATCGATGACCTCAAGCTTCTGCTGCGCCAGAGATGACTTGACTGGATGAACATGGGTCCCACTTTCTGACCTTGAATTGACCGGTCACGCGCGGCGTGGAGATAATTACGGCATCGCCTCGATTTCCGCGCGTAGTGGGCGGCGTGTTAGCAACGGTTCGTTGCGATGCTGACACGTGTATGGCCAGATCCTGCCATTGGCGATAGGTCTTCTCGATGGACGGTTGTCGTGCATCGTCTTCGTCTTTATAATCATTGGGGGAAAAACATTAGTTTGTTTTCACCGCAGCTATTCTTGTTTCACTGCTCCCTTGTTCTCTTAGATTTCTTGTTGCGCGCTGGAATATCCTCAGACATTTACTTCTTCCATCCTACGTTCTCGCCGCCGGCGCCTCCGTACCGCAATGGGGAAGTGGAAGAAGTATTCTTCATCGGTTGGTACCAGCGCTGCTGGAGGGAAGAAGAGTGCCACCGCTACCCGTGTCACCGACGGTGGCTGGCGGCGACCGGAGACGCGGGAGAGTGATCTCCGCAAGCTTCGTGAGCGGGGCTTGATCCCGCAGGATAGGGAGGCCGTAAAACTCCCAGGCAACGAGGTAATCCCTCGTCCCCCCGCTGGGTTTCGGGTTATGTTCCTCGCCTTCGTTATTCGCGGCTTTTCTTTTCTAGTCCACGACTTCCTTCGTGTACTGCTTTTTCTTTACATTGTCCAATTGCATCATCTTTCCCCCAATTCTCTTCTTCACATTGCTTGTTTTATCACTTTCTGCGAGTGTTGGCTCGGTATCGAGCCGCACTTTGGCCTCTTCCGGAAACTCTATTCTGTGAAGAGGCAATCTGGTTCGGATGGTGTTTATCCCATTGGGGGTTGCATCATCTCCCTCAAACCCAATCTGCTTTTCTTTTCTTTTTCCATGTCTGAATCTGTCCAGTACTAGCGGAGGCGATGGTTTTATATCCGTGACTCCACAATGGCTGGGCAGGATTTTGGTCTTGCTCCTTTCGACCCCTCCCAAAAGATCGAGCCGAAGAGGTCCTGGAAAAACCAGATCTTGGATGGCGAGGTAGCGGAGAGATAGGCTCTCTATCGTCGAGTGGAGGATCTCCAGTTGATTCCGGAGAAGGAAGTGAATGGTGTGGATATCATCCGCACTTTTCTTGAGCGTCGGGTGCAGCCACTCCAGGCTAGGGCGCACCCGATGTTCCTTTATGCTGGCTGCCGTGATCCGACTAGGGTTTTGGCTGAGAAATTCTCCCAGGGAGAACTCGACAGGGCCCTTCGTTCAGGGCCCAGGGAGTTCTCCGTTTTCTGCTTCGCTTCCTGTTCCACAGGTGTAGATCCGTGCGCGCTATGCTATTTTCGACTGCATTGTATTTGCACTTGTTTGCTAAAAAAATTTCTTCTCTTGTGTAGGACTTCAATTTTGGAGATATGCCCTAGAGGCAATAATAAATATGGTTATTATATCTTTGTGTTTATGATAAATGTTTACATTCATGCTATAATAGTATTAACAAGGAAACATTAATACTTGTATGATTTGTAAACTAAAATAAAGTCCCTAGTAAAGCCTCTTTATGATACTAGCTTGTTGGTTAATAAATGATTGTGGTTTCCCTATCATGAACATTGAGATGTTATTAACAACAAGATCATATCGTTAGGAGAATGATATGGTGGACATACTCCTATAGATAAGTGTAGCATAAAGATCAAGTCATTTTAATAGTTCAATTGATATAATGCTTTCTGATACATAGTAACCTAATTCCTTCGACCATGAGATCATGCATATCACCTTCATCGGAAGGATGCTTTGATGACATCAAACACCACACCGTAACTAGGTGGCTATAAAGGTGGCATTGAGTGTTCGGAAAGTATTGGTTGAGACACATGCATCAAGAGTGGGATTTGTCCATCCATATGACAGATAGATATACTCTGGGCCCTCTCGGTGGAATGTCATCCAATTAGCTTGCAAGCATGTGACTGGCTCACAAGGGATCACATATCACGGGAACGAGAAAAGAGTACTTATCGATGCGAGGTTGAACTAGGTATGTAGAGATACCGACGATCGTAACCTCGGATAAGTAAACTATCGTGAGACAAAGGGAAATTGGTATCGTATGTAAGTGGTTCATTCGATCGCAAAGTAATCGTAGAAATATGTGGGAGCCATATGAATTTCCAGATTCCTCTATTGGTTATTGTTCGGAGAAGTGTCTCGATCATGTCCGCATAATTCACGAACCGTAGGGAGACACACTTAAGGATTCGACGTTGTTTGAGTAGTTATGTAATGATGAGTAAGAGACCGAATGTTGTTCGGAGTCTCGGATGGGATCCGGGATATCACGAGGAGATCCGGAATGGTCCGGAGAATAAGATTCATTTAAGTAAAGTCCCTCTTCGGTGTTGGAGAATGGTTCCGGTGTTTTCATCGGGAATGTTCTAGAAGGTTTCGGAATGTCCGGCACTCCGGAGGGGAAGGGTACATGAATGTGTCATATCAAGTTGGAATGATTGCATCATGTACTAGGTGTCATCGCTGAACAAAATAATGGGTTTAATCAAATCCTAGTTTGAAAAGTCAAACGCCAATTTGAAAAGTCAAACGGCTATTTTGTGAGGTGGAGGGGAAGTAGGAAACCTACTTGGGGAGGAGATCTCCCCTCCACCGTCGGCCCATTTGGGAAACCGAGTTGGGGAGGGACTCCCCTCCCCTGGCGCGCCCCCTCCACCTATATAAGGAGGGGCAGGGCTGCCCCTCCTAGCACACAACACCTCCACCCAAAACCCTAACTCCCAGTCGCCGGCGCCGCCACCTCCTGCTGCCGCCGCCGCCTAGGGAAACCCTAGACGCCGACTTGGGCAGCCCCAAGCCCTAGCCACCGGCCCTAGACCCTCCTCCTTGGTGTGTCTAAACCCTAGATCGCCGAGGATCTCTCTCATAGTCCACCATACTCGCTCCGGCTTAAGGCGAAGCCCTGCGAGATCTCCCCTCTACTTCCGGTACCACGCCGTTGTGCTGCCGGAATCGCGAGGAGAGTGCTACAACCTCCATTGCCTGCTGGAACAAGGGAGAGGAAGGTATTCGTCGAGTACCGATCGTGTGACCGACTGCGGAAGCGCTGCCGGAACACAGCACCGGAAGGATCATCTACGCGATCTTGAGATCGGAAAGAGTACGACTACATCACCCACGAGAATCCGCTCTCATTAAACACTTTGGAATCTTCGAGGGTGAGTTATTCCATCGACTCGTTGCTACAATCTAGTAGATAGATCTTGGCTTGTTTGTTTGTATGCGGTAGAAATTTTTTGTTTTCTATGCTATGAAACCCTACAGTGGTATCAGAGCCGTGTCTATATGTATATCTATTGCACGAGTAGAACACAATGGTCATTGTGGGCGTTGATGCTTTTGTTGTCGATTGCTTCTTGTGTACTTTGCATCTTGCAGGATGGTGGGATGAAGCGGCCTGGGCTAACCTTACATGACATCGTTCATGAGACTTGCTCCACGCTTGACATGCAACTTGTATTGCATAAGTGGCTTTGTGGGTGCCTGTTTCTCCCAACATAGTTAAGATTCAATTTACAACAGGTGATTGACAATACTAGTATCAATGTTGTGGTTCTTGTTCGTAAGTTAGAACGACACTTATTGAAAGCCCCAAACCACGTAAAACATGCAAAGAAAGTAGAGGCGTCTAACTTTGTTTTGCAGGGGTGTGCTGTGATGTGATATGGCCATGATTGTTATTATATTTGATGTATGCAATGTTCCTTATTGTAAGTTGGCAACCGGCAGGAGCCATATGGTTGTCTTTAAATTCTGTTAATACCCGCGTGTCTATTCAAAGTAGTTGTAATAGTTGAAGCCGGTGGACGAAAACCATGGAGCAGCTTCATTGACCTTGATGCAATGCCGGTGATGATGGAGATCATGTTCGTGCTTGAAGATGGAGATCGGAAGCACAAAGAAGAAAGGCCACATCATATCACATATTATGAATTGCATGTGATGTTAATCCTTTATGCATCTTGTATTGCTTAGTTAATGACGGTAGCATTATAAGATGATCCCTCATGCACATGAATTTCAAGTTCTAAAGTGTTCACCCTTAGTAAGCACCGTTGCTAAAGCTTGTTGTTTCGAAGCACCACGTGATGATCGGGTGTGTTAGATTCCGCAAGTGTATACAACATGAGCAAGCTAGATTTGCTCATGCGGAAGCTAAGGTTTGATCTTGACGATCCTAGCATGTACAGACATGGTCTTGGAACACGGATCACCGAAAGGTAAAGCATGAATCATATAGTAGATATGATGAACATTTCAATTGTTCGCCATTGAAGCTACATCAACTCTCGTGATGATCGGTGTTGATGTGGTGGATTTGGTTCGTGTGATCACTAAAACAATGTGAGGGATATTGTTTTGAGTGGGAGTTCACCTAGATTAATTTAACTATTAATTAGAACCCAATTTGTCATAAACTTAGTCTAAACTACTGCAAATATGTTGTAGATCAATGGCTGCCCCTACCATCAATTTTAATGCGTTCCTAGAGAAAGAAAAGTTGAAAAACAATGGAAGCAACTTCGCGGATTGGTTCCGCAATTTGAGGATTGTCCTCACAGCTGGTAATTTGACCTATGTGCTAGATGCACCGCTGGGTGACCCACCTGCAGCTACTGCTACCGATGAAGTAAAGAATGTTTACCTCGCTCGGAAGACTGAGTACTCCACAGTTCAGTGTGCTATCTTGTATGGTTTAGAATCGGAGCTTCAGAAAAGGTTTGAGAATTCCGACCCACATGATATTGTCCGTGATCTCAAATTGATCTTTGAGACTCATGCGGCAATTGAGAGCTATGAGGCTTCTGAAAAGTTCTTTAACTGCAAGATGGAAGAGGGTAGCTCCGTTAGTGAGCATGTGCTTAAGATGTCTGCGCACGCAAACAAACTTCAAAGCTTGGGTATAGTGATTCCTAATGCTTTGGGGATTTATCGTGTCCTCCAATCACTACCACCAAGTTACAAGAACTTTGTGATGAACTACAATATGCAAAACATGAACAAGCGTTGCGAACTCTTTGCCATGTTGAAATCTGCGAAGTGGAGATCAAGAAAGAGCACCAAGTGTTGATGGTCAATAAGACCACCAAATTCAAGAAAGGCAAGTCTAAGCAAAGGGACACTTCAAGAAGGGTGGTAAGAAAGTTACCGCTATGACGAAGAAGACCAAAGGCTGGACCTAAGCACGATCTTGAGTGCTTTTCTTTGCAAGGAGAAGGTCATTGGGCGGAATTGCCCAAAGTACTTGGCGGATTTGAAGAGCAACATCAAGAAGAAAGGTATATCGATATATCCATGTTATTGATGTGTATCTCACTAGTACTCGTAGTAGTGCACAGGTATTTGATCTTGGTTCGGTTGCTCATATCGTAACTCGAAACAGTCTTTGCGAATAAGCGAAGCTAGCGAAGAACGAGGTGACGATGCGCGTGGGAAACGGATCAAAGGTTGATGTGATCGCGGTCGGCATGCTACCTCTTCATCTACCATTGGGATTAGTTTTATACTTAAATAATTGTTATTTGGTGCCTGCGTTAAGCATGAACATTATATCGGGATCTTGTTTATTGCGAGATGGTTACTTGTTTAAGTCCGAGAATAATGGTTGTTCGATTTATATGAGTAATATGTTTTATGCACATGCACCTTTGATAGATGGTCTATTCTTATTGAATCTCGATAGTGGAAATACACATATTAATAACATTGAGGCTAAAAGTTTGAAATCGAGCGATAACTCGACCTATATGTAACCTTATGCGTCTTGGTCACATTGAGTGAAGCACATGAAGAAACTCCATTCCGATGGACTTCTTGAATCACTTGATTTGAATCACTTGAAAGATCTGAAGCATGTCGATGGGTAAAATGACTAAGACTCCATTTTCTGGTATGATGGAGCGAGCTATGGACTTATTGGAAATCATACATACCGATGTGTGTGGTCCAATGAGTGTAGCATCGCGCGGTGGTTATCGTTATGTTCTTACCTTCACGGATGACTTGAGTAGATATGGGTATATCTATTTCATGAAACATAAGTCCGAAACTTTCGAGAAGTTTAAGGAATTTCAAAGTGAGGTAGAGAATCAACGTAACAAGAATCCATGAAATCCGAGATTGGATCCATGTACGAAAACCAAGTTTGGACTTTGGTGGACTTACCGGATGGCCGAAAGGCTGTCGAGAACAAATGGATTTTCAAGAAGAAAACAGATACTGATGGTAATCTTACTGTCTATAAAGCTCGACTTGTCGCAAAAGGGTTTCGACAAATTCAAGGAGTTGACTACGATGAGACTTTCTCACCTGTAGCGAAGCTAAAGTCTGTGAGGATTATTTTAGCAATCGCTGCATATTATGATTATGAGATATGGCAGATGGATGTCAAAACAAAATTCCTCAATGGAGACATTGATGAAGAGTTGTATATGATGCAACCCAAAGGTTTTGTCGATCCTAAAGATGCTAACAAGGTATGCAAACTTCAACGGTCCATCTATGGATTGAAGCAAGCATCCCGTAGTTGGAACCAACGTGTTGATAAGGTAATCAAAAGTTTTGGTTTTATACAAACTTATGGAGAAGCTTGTATTTACAAGAAAGTGAGTGGGAGCTCTGTAGCATTCTTAATACTATATGTAGATGACATATTGTTGATTGGGAATGATGTAGACCTTCTTAATAGTGTCAAGGAATATTTGAATAATAGTTTTTCAATGAAGGATCTTGGCGAAGCAGCTTATATATTAGGCATAAAGATTTATAGAGATAGATCAAGACGCCTAATATCATTGTCACAAAGTACATATTTGGACAAAGTTCTAAAGAGGTTTGGAATGGAAGATAGCAAGAAAGGGTTCTTGCCCATGTTGCACAATACGACCTTGAGTAAAACTCAAAGTCCGACAACGACAGAAGATAGAGAAAGGACGAGTAAGACTCCCTATGCCTCAGCCATAGGATCTCTAATGTATGCCATGCTATATACTAGACCCGACATTGCATATGCTGTTAGTTTAACTAGCAGATATCAAAGTGATCCAGGGGTGGATCATTGGACAGCGGTCAAAAACATCCTTAAGTACTTGAGAAGAACTAAGGATATGGTTCTTTCTTATGGAGGTGATGAACAACTCGTTGTTAATGGTTACACCGATGCTAGTTGGAACACCGATCCGGATGATTCTAAATCACAATCTGGATACGTATTTACTTTGAATGGTGCAACAGTTACTGGAGGAGTGCAAAGCAAAGCGTTGTGGCGAGATCTTCAACTGAATTGGAATACATGGCTTCTTCGGAGGCTTCACAAGAAGCGATATGTATGAAAGAGTTCATTACAGTGCTGGGTGTGGTTCCAAGTGCGCTGGACCCAATGTCTATCTACTGTGATAACATGGGCACCATAGCCAATGCGCAAGAACCAAGGTCACACAAGAAGCTGAAGCACATCAAGCTACGTTTTCACGCTATTCGAGAACATGTCCAAGATGGGGACATAAAGATTTGCAAAGTACACACAGATCTGAATGTGGCGGATCCGTTGACTAAACCTCTCCCGAGGGCAAAACATGACCAACACCTAACTGCCATGGGTGTTCGGTATATTACCATGTAATCTAGATTAGATGACTCTAGTGCAAGTGGGAGACTGTTGGAGATATGCCCTAGAGGCAATAATAAATATGGTTATTATTATATCTTTGTCTTTATGATAAATGTTTACATTCATGCAATAATAGTATTAACAAGGAAACATTAATACTTGTGTGATTTGTAAACTAAAATAAAGTCCCTAGTAAAGCCTCTTTATGATACTAGCTTGTTGGTTAATAAATGATTGTGGTTTCCCTATCATGAACATTGAGATGTTATTAACAACAAGATCATATCGTTAGGAGAATGATATGGTGGACATACTCCTATAGATAAGCGTAGCATAAAGATCAAGTCATTTTAATAGTTCAATTGCTATATGCTTTATGATACATAGTAATCTAATTCCTTCAACCATGAGATCATGCATATCACCTTCACCGGAAGTATGCTTTGATGACATCAAACACCACACCGTAACTGGGTGGCTATAAAGGTGGCATTGAGTGTTCGGAAAGTATTGGTTGAGACACATGGATCAAGAGTGGGATTTGTCCATCCATATGACGGATAGATATACTCTGGGCCCTCTCGGTGAAATGTCATCCAATTAGCTTGCAAGCATGTGACTGGCTCAGAAGGGATCACATATCACGGGAACAAGAAAAGAGTACTTATTAGTAACGAGGTTGAACTAGGTATGCAGAGATACCGACGATCGTAACCTCGGATAAGTAAACTATCGTGAGACAAAGGGAAATTGGTATCGTATGTAAGTGGTTCATTCGATCGCAAAGTAATCGTAGAAATATGTGGGAGCCATATGAATTTCCAGATTCCTCTATTGGTTATTGTTCGGAGAAGTGTCTCTATCATGTCCGCAGAATTCACGAACCGTAGGGAGACACACTTAAGGATTCGATGTTGTTTGAGTAGTTATGGAATGATGAGTAAGAGATCGAATGTTGTTTGGAGTCTCAGATGGGATCCGGGATATCACGAGGAGATCCGTAATGGTCCGGAGAATAAGATTCATATAAGGAAAGTCCTGTTTCGGGGTTGGAGAATGGTTCCGGTGTTTTCATCGGGAATGTTCTAGAAGGTTTCGGAATGTCCGGCACTCCGGAGGGGAAGGGTACATGAATGTGTCATATCAAGTTGGAATGATTGCATCATGTACTAGGTGTCATCGCTGAACAAAATAAAGGGTTTAATCAAATCATAGTTTGAAAAGTCAAACACCAATTTGAAAAGTCAAACGGCTATTTTGTGAGGTGGAGGGGAAGTAGGAAACCTCCTTGGGGAGGAGATCTCCCCTCCACCGCCGGCCCACTTGGGAAACCGAGTTGGGGAGGGACTCCCCTCCCCTGGCGCGCCCCCTCCACCTATATAAGGAGGGGCAGGGCTGCCCCTCCTAGCACACAACACCTCCACCCAAAACCCTAGCTCCCAGCCGCCGGTGCCGCCACCTCCTCCTACCGCCGCCGCCTAGGGAAACCCTAGCCGCCGACTTGGGCAGCCCCAAGCCCTAGCCGCCGGCCCTATACCCTCCTCCTTGGTGCGTCTAAACCCTAGATCGCCGAGGATCTCTCTCATAGTCCACCATACTCGCTCCGGCTTAAGGCGAAGCCCTGCGAGATCTCCCCTCTACTTCCGGTACCACGCCATTGTGCTGCCGGAATCGCGAGGAGAGTGCTACAACCTCCACTGCCTGCTGGAACAAGGGAGAGGAAGGTCTTCGTCGAGTACCAATCGTGTGACCGACTACGGAAGCGCTGCCGGAACACAGCACCGGAAGGATCGTCTACGCGATCTTGAGACCGGAAAGAGTACGACTACATCACCCACGAGAATCCGCTCTCGTTAAACACTTTGGAATCATCGAGGGTGAGTTATTCCATCGACTCTTTGCTACAATCTAGTAGATAGATCTTGGCTTGTTTGTTTGTACGCGGTAGAAATTTTTTGTTTTCTATGCTACGAAACCCTACAGTAGTATCAGAGCCGTGTCTATATGTAGATCTATTTCACGAGTAGAACACAATGGTCATTGTGGGCGTTGATGCTTTTGTTGTCGATTGCTTCTTGTGTACTTTGCATCTTGCGGGATGGTGGGATGAAGCGGCCCCGGCTAACCTTACATGACATCGTTCATGAGACTTGCTCCACGCTTGACATGCAACTTGTATTGCATAAGTGTCTTTGCGGGTGCCTGTTTCTCCCAACATAGTTAAGATTCAATTTACAACGGGTGATTGACAATACTAGTATCAATGTTTTGTTTCTTGTTCGTAAGTTAGAACGACACTTATTGAAAGCCCCAAACCACATAAAACATGCGAAGAAAGTAGAGGCGTCTAACTTTGTTTTGCAGGGGTGTGTTGTGATGTGATATGGCCATGATTGTGATTATATTTGATGTATGCAATGTTCCTTATTGTAAGTTGGCAACCGGCAGGAGCCATATGGTTGTCTTTAAATTCTGTTAATACCCGCGTGTGTATTCAAAGTAGTTGTAATAGTTGAAGACGGTGGACGACAACCATGGAGCAGCGTCATTGACCTTGATGCAATGCCGGTGATGATGGAGATCATGTTCGTGATTGAAGATGGAGATTGGAAGCACAAAGAAGAAATGCCATATCATATCACATATTATGATTTGCATGTGATGTTAATCCTTTATGCATCTTGTATTGCTTAGTTAACGACGGTAGCATTATAAGATGATCCCTCATGCACATGAATTTCAAGTTCTTAAGTGTTCACCCTTAGTAAGCACCGTTGCTAAAGCTTGTTGTTTCGAATCACCACGTGATGATCGGGTGTTTTAGATTCCGCAAGTGTATACAACGTGAGCAAGCCAGATTTTCTCATGCGGAAGCTAAGGTTTGATCTTGACAAGTCTAGCATGTACAGACATGGTCTTGGAACACATATCACCGAAAGGTAAAGCATGAATCATATAGTAGATATGATGAACATTTCAATTGTTCGCCATTGAAGCTACATCAACTCTCGTGATGATCGGTGTTGATGTGGTGGATTTGGTTCGTGTGATCACTAAAACAATGTGAGGGATATTGTTTTGAGTGGGAGTTCACCTAGATTAATTTAACTATTAATTAGAACCCAATTTTTCATAAACTTAGTCTAAACTATTGCAAATATGTTGTAGATCAATGGCGGCCCCTACCATCAATTTTAATGCGTTCCTAGAGAAAGAAAAGTTGAAAAACAATGGAAGCAACTTCGCGGATTGGTTCCGCAATTTGAGGATTGTCCTCATAGCTGGTAATTTGACCTATGTGCTAGATGCACCGCTGGGTGACCCACCTGCAGCTACTGCTACCGATGAAGTAAAGAATGTTTACCTCGCTCGGAAGACTGAGTACTCCACAGTTCAGTGTGCTATCTTGTATGGTTTAGAATCGGAGCTTCAGAAAAGGTTTGAGAATTCAGACCCACATGATATTGTCCGTGATCTCAAATTGATCTTTGAGACTCATGCGGCAATTGAGAGCTATGAGGCTTCTGAAAAGTTCTTTAAGCGCAAGATGGAAGAGGCAGCTCGTTAGTGAGCATGTGCTTAAGATGTGCAGACGCATAAACAAACTTCAAAGCTTGGGTATAGTGATTCCTAATGCTTTGGGGATTTATCGTGTCCTCCAATCACTACCACCTAGTTACAAGAACTTTGTGATGAACTACAATATGCAAAACATGAACAAGCAGATGCCAGAACTCTTTGCCATGTTGAAATCTGCAGAAGTGGAGATCAAGAAAGAGCACCAAGTGTTGATGGTCAATAAGACCACCAAATTGAAGAAAGGCAAGTCTAAGCAAAAGGGACACTTCAAGAAGGGTGGTAAGAAAGTTACCGCGCCGATGAAGAAGACCAAGGCTGGACCTAAGCCTGATACTGAGTGCTTTTACTGCAAGGGAGAAGGTCACTGGAAGCGTAATTTCCCAAAGTACTTGGCGGATTTGAAGAACAGCAACATCAAGAAGAAAGGTATATCTGATATATACATGTTATTGATGTGTATCTCACTAGTACTCGTAGTAGTGCCTGGGTATTTGATACTGGTTCGGTTGCTCATATACGTAACTTTCGAAGCAGTCTTTGAGAATAAACGGAAGCTAGTGAAGAACGAGGTGACGATGCGCTTTGGGAAGCGGATCAAAGGTTGATGTGATCGCGGTTGACGCTACCTCTTCATCTACCATCGGGATTAGTTTTATACTTAAATAATTGTTATTTGGTGCCTGCGTTAAGCATGAACATTATATCGGGATCTTGTTTATTGCGAGACGGTTACTTGTTTAAGTCCGAGAATAATGGTTGTTCGATTTATATGAGTAATATGTTTTATGCACATGCAACTTTGATAGATGGTCTATTCTTATTGAATCTCGATAGTGGAAATACACATATTAATAACATTGAGGCTAAACGTTTGAAATCGAGCGATAACTCGACCTATATGTGGCACTGTCGTCTTGGTCACATTGGAGTGAAGCGCATGAAGAAACTCCATTCTGATGGACTTCTTGAATCACTTGATTTCGAATCACTTGAAAGATGGGAAGCATGTCTGATGGGTAAAATGACTAAGACTCTATTTTCTGGTATGATAGAGCGAGCTACGGACTTATTGGAAATCATACATACCGATGTGTGTGGTCCAATGAGTGTAGCATCGCGCGGTGGTTATCGTTATGTTCTTAACTTCACGGATGACTTGAGTAGATATGGGTATATCTATTTCATGAAACATAAGTCCGAAACTTTCGAGAAGTTTAAGGAATTTCAAAGTGAGGTAGAGAATCAACATAATAAGAAGCCATGAAATCCGAGATTGGATCCATGTACGAAAACCAAGTTTGGACTTTGGTGGACTTACCGGATGGCCGGAAGGCTGTCGAGAACAAATGGATTTTCAAGAAGAAACAGATGCTGATGGTAATCTTACTGTCTATAAAGATCGACTTGTCGCAAAAGGGTTTCGACAAATTCAAGGAGTTGACTACGATGAGACTTTCTCACGTGTAGCGAAGCTAAAGTCTGTGAGGATTATTTTAGCAATCGCTGCATATTATGATTATGAGATATGGCAGATGGATGTCAATACAACATTCCTCAATGGAGACATTGATGAAGAGTTGTATATGATGCAACCCAAAGGTTTTGTTGATCCTATAGATGCTAACAAGGTATGCAAACTTCAACGGTCCATCTATGGATTGAAGCAAGCATCCCGAAGTTGGAATCAATGTTTTGATAAGGTAATCAAAAGTTTTGGTTTTATACAAACTTATGGAGAAGCTTGTATTTACAAGAAAGTGAGTGGGAGCTCTGTATCATTCTTAATACTATATGTAGATGACATATTGTTGATTGGTAATGATGTAGACCTTCTTAATAGTGTCAAGGAATATTTGAATAATAGTTTTTCAATGAAGGATCTTGGCGAAGCAGCTTATATATTAGGCATAAAGATTTATAGTGATAGATCGAGACGCCTAATATCATTGTCACAAAGTACATATTTGGACAAAGTTCTAAAGAGGTTTGGAATGGAAGATAGCAAGAAAGGGTTCTTGCCCATGTTGCCCAATACGACCTTGAGTAAAACTCAAAGTCCGACAACGGCAGAAGAAAGAGAAAGGATGAGTAAGACTCCCTATGCCTCAGCCATAGGATCTCTAAATATGCCATGCTATGTACTAGACCCGACATTGCATATGCTGTTAGTTTAACTAGCAGATATCAAAGTGATCCAGGGGTGGATCATTGGACAACGGTCAAAAACATCCTTAAGTACTTGAGAAGAACTAAGGATTTGGTTCTTTCTTATGGAGGTGATGAACAGCTCGTTGTTAATGGTTACACCGATGCTAGTTGGAACACCGATCCGGATGATTCTAAATCACAATCTGGATACGTATTTACTTTGAATGGTGCAGCAGTTAGCTGGAGGAGTGCAAAGCAAAGCGTTGTGGCGAGATCTTCAACTGAATCGGAATACATGGCTGCTTCGGAGGCTTCACAAGAAGCGATATGGATGAAATAGTTCATTACAGAGCTGGGTGTGGTTCCAAGTCTTTTGGACCCAATGTCTATCTCTTGTGATAACATGGCGCCATAGCCAATCTTGAAGAACCAAGGTCACACAAGTGAAGCACATCAAGCTACATTTTCACGCTATTCGAGAACATGTCCAAGATGGGGACATAAAGATTTGCAAAGTACACACAGATCTGAATGTGGCGGATCCGTTGACTAAACCTCTCCCGAGGGCAAAACATGACCAACACCAAACTGCCATGGGTGTTCGGTATATTACCATGTAATCTAGATTAGATGACTCTAGTGCAAGTGGGAGACTGTTGGAGATATGCCCTAGAGGCAATAATAAATATGGTTATTATTATATCTTTGTGTTTATGATAAATGTTTACATTCATGCAATAATGGTGTTAACAAGGAAACATTAATACTTGTGTGATTTGTAAACTAAAATAAAGTCCCTAGTAAAGCCTCTTTATGATACTAGCTTGTTGGTTAAAATGATTCAGGTTTCCCAATCATGAACATTGAGATGTTATTAACAACAAGATCATATCCTTAGGAGAATGATATGGTGGACATACTCCTATAGATAAGCGTAGCATAAAGATCAAGTCATTTTAATAGTTCAATTGCTATATGCTTTCTGATACATAGTAACCTAATTCCTTCGACCATGAGATCATACATATCACCGTCACCGGAAGGATGCTTTGATGACATCAAACACCACACCGTAACTGGGTGGCTATAAAGGTGGCATTGAGTGTTCGGAAAGTATTGGTTGAGACACATGGATCAAGAGTGGGATTTGTCCATCCATATGACGGATAGATATACTCTGGGCCCTCTTGGTGAAATGTCATCCAATTAGCTTGCAAGCATGTGACTGGCTCACAAGGGATCACATATCACGGGAACGAGAAAAGAGTACTTATTAGTAACGAGGTTGAACTAGGTATGTAGAGATACCGACGATCGTAACCTCGGATAAGTAAACTATCGTGAGACAAAGGGAAATTGGTATCGTATGTAAGTGGTTCATTTGATCGCAAAGTAATCGTAGAAATATGTGGGAGCCATATGAATTTCCAGATTCCTCTATTGGTTATTGTTCGGAGAAGTGTCTCGATCATGTCCGCATAATTCACGAACCGTAGGGAGACACACTTAAGGATTCGACGTTGTTTGAGTAGTTATGGAATGATGAGTAAGAGACCGAATGTTGTTCGGAGTCTCGGATGGGATCCGGGATATCACGAGGAGATCCGTAATGGTCTAGAGAATAAGATTCATATAAGGAAAGTCCTGTTTCGGGGTTGGAGAATGGTTCCGGTGTTTTCTTCGGGAATGTTCTAGAAGGTTCCGGAATGTCCGACACTCCTGAGGGGAAGGGTACATGAATGTGTCATATCAAGTTGGAATGATTGCATCATGTACTAGGTGTCATCGCTGAACAAAATAAAGGGTTTAATCAAATCCTAGTTTGAAAATTCAAACGGCAATTTGAAAAGTCAAACGGCCATTTTGTGAGGTGGAGGGGAAGTAGGAAACCTACTTGGGGAGGAGATCTCCCCTCCACCGCCGGCCCACTTGGGAAACCGAGTTGGGGAGGGACTCCCCTCCCCTGGCGCGCCCCCTCCACCTATATAAGGAGGGGCAGGGCTGCCCCTCCTAGCACACAACACCTCCACCCAAAACCCTAGCTCCCAGCCGCCGGCGCCGCCACCTCCTGCTGTTGCCGCCGCCTAGGGAAACCCTAGCCGCCGACTTGGGCAGCCCCAAGCCCTAGCCGCCGGCCCTAGACCCTCCTCCTTGGTGTGTCTAAACCCTAGATCGCCGAGGATCTCTCTCATAGTCCACCATACTCGCTCTGGCTTAAGGCGAAGCCCTGCGAGATCTCCCCTCTACTTCCGGTACCACGTTGTCTTGGAATCGCGAGGAGAGTGCTACAACCTCCGCTGCCTTTGGAACAAGGGAGAGGAAGGTCTTACGTCAATCGAACGTGAGACCGATCTGAAGCTGCTTGCAGGAGCCTTGTGGGAAGGGTCGTCTACGCGATATTGAGATCGGAAAGAGTACGACTACATCACCCACGAGAATCCGCTCTCGTTATACACTTTGGAATCTTCGAGGGTGAGTTATTCCATCGACTCGTTGCTACAGTCTAGTAGATAGATCTTGGCTTGTTTGTTTGTATGCGGTAGAATATTTTTGTTTTCTATGCTACAAAACCCTACATTCAAAGTGTCGGGCATGTCGCCTCCATTACCCGAAGTATTTCCGGATGCTCCAGATAATGAGATGGTGGATTCCATGTCCGAGCTGCCATCAGCACGATCTCTAGCTGAAGAGGCCAACGAGTCGAGCGAGGACCACACTCGCAAGCGGATACGGAGCTCCAGCGAGTCTTCGGATGCCTCGAC
Organism: Avena longiglumis; assembly: GCA_030063025.1. Taxonomy (NCBI): domain Eukaryota; kingdom Viridiplantae; phylum Streptophyta; class Magnoliopsida; order Poales; family Poaceae; genus Avena; species Avena longiglumis. The sequence goes on along the minus strand of CP125975.1, from coordinate 474,647,293 downwards.
TCCTCCGACTCCTAGGAATCCGTTGTGTCTTGAACGTCACAGTGATGGGCATGGAGGCTCTTCCTCTCTGATTCATGCCATTCCCGTGCGGACTGTGGCACCGCACCCGTCGGCGAAGCGGAAGAAGGAAGAAAAGAAGGAAGAGATGAAAGAGGAGAACAAAGTCCGGAGGAGCCCTCCTGTCTTCGACCTGAGCGAGCTTGACTCGTAAATTTCTTTAGTCCTGCACTGCTTTTCCTTGCCTGTTTACTTTGTACTTGTGCTAATTTTTCCTTGTGCAGCCACTCCTCCAACGACTCCTCCAGTGATGGTGCTCGGGAGATGATGGGGGAGTCGAAAATCGCGTTTCCTCCTCCTCAGACGGTGGCTACCTCTGAAGGCGCTGCTCCAGACCCTTCTCCGCAGGAGGTTCAGGTGGTTACGCCTCAGAAGGCTGCAAGCGGACCTTCGGAGTCGCCATCGGATCATGTGAGTAGTTCTGCTTCCTGCCACGGGGGAAGCCCCCGAGCATCTGTAAAGGAGTTTTGTTGTTTGATCTTCCTTCGGGTCTCGGGGGAGCCCCCGAGCGCTTTCTTATGTGTAGTTTGCTTCTGCTATTTTTTTGGGCGTAGCCCCCGAGTCCTTCTTTTGACTAGTAGGTCTTTTTCCTGCAGCGTTTTGTGCAGGATGCCAAACGACTGGTGCAGCAGCACCTGGCGCTAGAGGCCAGCCTCAAACAGCTTCAAGGTGCTTGTATTCCTTGGTCTTTGATTCTTCTTGTATTCTTGTCCTGTTATCCGATGTTTGTATTATTTGAATGCAGAGGAGCACAACACCTTCCTTCGTGAGATTGATGCTCTCAGAAAGAGCCTCGGTCAAGCGGAGAAGAAGGCCGAGGTCGCCATTGGTGCGAAAGAGCGCTTCGAGCTAGAGCTGGCCACTACGTCCGGGGGTAAGGAGCGCCTGCAGCGGGAGGCCACGGACCGCGAGAAGGAGCTTGCCACCGCCACGGCTTCGCGCGAGAGAGAGGTGGCCAGCAAGCTTATGGCGGCTACCAAGGCTGTCTCGGGTGAGTATCTTCGCCGTCCTATTTTGATTTCCTTGTCTTTCTTTTGCGGTGCTGTCGTTCATTCTTCTTCCTTGTTGATTTAGATGCCGCAGGCATCGAGTTTGATCGCGGTGCTCTGGAGCACGGGAGTGCTCTGGATGATGCTGCTGCGGCGGTTGAAGATCGCTGTGGCACCGTCGTCAACTCTCTTGCCAAGGCCAAGGAGGTCCTTGGGCGCTTCTACAAGGAGCTTGTCCCCAAGGGCGTGGCCCTTGATGATGTTGATGCTCTGGCGAGGCCTTTGTACCGAAGCACTGCGGCGCGCATAAGCGCAAGCAGAAGGGCATCGGTGCATCCGTCGGGCTGGCAATGGCTTTGGCGGCTGGAGCGGAGCTTGACCTTTCCCAGGTCACTTCCCGGATGCCGACGACTGCTGATGGATCCGAGGTAGCCTTCGCTACCTATGCTGATCACTGTAAGCGTTATGGGCCGAAGCTGATTGATCTGCTGGCCGAGCCTTCTGACAGCAGGGAAGCCAAGGCGAGGCAATCCGGCTCCGAGGCTACTCAGGGTGCCGCGTCTTAGGCGCTGTAGCTGTAGGATAGTTGTAGTCTCTTTTGTTGTAATTATTTTGATGAACAAATCCTTGTGCCACGTAGTGCCTTTTGATGCACTTAATGAATTTATTGAGTTATGTTCTCCTTCGTCTGCGTGGTCATGTCTTTGCCTTTCTGTTGATCTAGGGTCCTTCGAGTACTTGATGGCGGAATTGCTTCGATTGTCCGAGCAGCTTCAGTGTATGTTTTCGAGATGTTGCCCATTTCTTTGGATGCGCCTGCGGCATTGCATCTTACTTTTGTGCAAGTATTGCAGGTGCTAACCTTGCTCCAAGGGAGGAGAAGGAGCGTGTTGCTGTTCGGGTCAATTGCTTGACTCAACAGGACATGGAAGCCGGCGGGTTCTTCTGGATGGATCGTGACCGTGCTATGGTCCCTGCAACGGTGCAAGATCGCGTTCACCAAGTATCGCGGGTGCTTCGTCAGGTGCAGACTTCACTCGCATCGGTTCTGCATGTGATGTTTCCGCTGGATGCTGCACCTTCAACCCTCTCTGGTCTTCTGTCGAAGTTTCGGAACGTGCATCATGTTAAGGAATTGGTGCGGCAGCAACTCGTTGCAGGGGTGAAGGCTGCGCTGTCCCTTGTTAGGGTGCATCATCCTAATGTAGATCTGTCCGCTGTGGCGGCTGGGCCGCCCCTTCGACCGGATGGTGGTGTGTGGGATATGCGTCCGCATTATGCTGCTGTAAGGCAGTATGCCGAAGAGATCGTAGATCTGTTTGAGCATCGTGCTCAGGTTATTCTTCAGAGTAGGTAGTGCCTGTAAAAGAGATAGATGTAAAATTTGTATATGTTTGACTGGGCGTGTTTTGCCCTTTGTTATAAAGGTTTAGTTGTTGTTCGAACACGTAGTGCTTTGTTCGCATACGTGTCCTTTTCGTTAGCCTGACGTGGTCAGCTACTCAGGTGTACACGTGTTATCCTCAGTCGATGAAATCGTGAGGTGAGGGGAGTCCCTGAGTGCGTTTGTAGCATGGAGTAAAAGTGCGAATAGAAAACAAAATTTTGGGGTGAGACACTTAGCTTTATTTATATCGTAATGGAGGAGGTACAATGTTTCGCTGGGTAGCCTTGGCTGAATAGCCTTATTGAAAGTAAAGGGGTAGGTAGCTAGGGGTAGAATTGTCGCAGCTGTGCGACGTTCCATGGGTTGGAGTATGCGACTCCAGACTCCACGTGCTTGAGGCGATAGGCGCCACCTGGGATGACTTCGGTGACGATGTAGGGTCCTTCCCATGGTGACTCGAATTTCTTCGGTTGCTCTTGCTTGAGTCGCAAGACGAGGTCTCTTTCGACGAAGGACCTTGGGCGCAGCCGTCGGCTGTGGTAGTTGCGGAGACTCTGCTGGTACACCGCTGATCGAGCTGCTGCTATGTCCCGTGCTTCGTCGAGTGTGTCCACGGTGTCTTCAAGTGCAGCCGTGGATTCGGCTTTGCTATAGGCGACGACCCGGGGGGCCTGGTGGCATACTTCGGCTGGTAGCACGGCTTCGGCTCCGTGCACCATGAAGAACGGCGTGTAGCCGGTGGAGCTGTTTGGCGTGGTATGCAGGCTCCATAGGACGGAGGGTAGCTCTTTCGTCTAGGCTCCGGCGAGTCGCTCGAGTGGGCTCATGAGGCGCTTCTTGATGCCATCGCCGATTAGGCTGTTGGCCTTTTCCACCTGCAGGCTCTGGCGAGTCGCTCGAGTGGGCTCCTGCAGGCTCCATAGGATGGATTCAAAGAACTTGACGGCAGTCTTTCCCTTTTGGTTAGTGACCGGCATTGCTTCGATCCACTTGGTGAATTTGTCGACTGCGACCAGGAGGTAGACGTGCCCCCCTTTCGAGGACCGTGGCAGTTTGCCGATCATGTCGAGGCCCCATTGCACGAAGGGCCAGGCCAAAGGTATGGGCCTGAGCTCTGACCCAGGTGCGTGTGGTTTGTCGGCGAACCTTTGGCACCCTTTGCATCTTCAGACGATGTCTTTTGCGCTCATGGTCAAGCCAAGAGAATCCATCTCGTAGAGCTTTGGCGACAAGGGAGCGACTGCCTGCGTGATGGCCGCAGATGCCCTCGTGGATGTCTTCAAGTATGGTTTTCCCATCACCGATGGTGACGCACCTTTGTAGTACCCCAAAATGTTGCGCTTGTACAGCTCGCCATTGATGATGGTGAAGGCTTTTGACCGGCGAGATATGCGCCGGGCATCTGTGGGGCTATCAGGTAGTTCTCCGTCTATCAAGTACTGGAGGTACGGTCGTGTCCAAGTTTCTTCGACTGCCATGACCTGCATCAGGTTGACCGTGGCGACCGCTGTGTCCAGTTTTTCGGGTCCTTCATGACCTTCGGGTAGCGTAGTCCCCGAGTGTTCTGCTTCTACGGGTGATCCCTTGGGGAATTTCCACTTGATGGATGACATGCAGATCTGTTTGAGGAACACACCTGGTGGCACCCTTGCGCAGGTGGAGCCGATGTTGGCGAGTCTGTCGGCCTCCTCGTTGCTTTCTCTTCCAACGTGCCGAAGCTTGTAGCCGTCAAATTCTCCCTCGAGTGAGTTGTAGAGTGTGCGGTACGCGATCATGTTTTCGGCGTGTGCATCACACTCATTCATCGTCTGTTGGACGACGAGGTTGGAGTCACCATAGATGACCAGGCGCGTTGCGCCGTAGATCTTTGCCATCCTCATGCCGTGGATGAGGGCTTCGTATTCGGCCTCGTTGTTGGAAGCTCGGAATTTCATCTGAACGACGTACTTCATCTTGTCGCCCTGCGGGGAGGTCAGTATGACCCCGGCTACTGCTCCAGCTTCGCACTTGGAGCCATCGAAATGCATCGTCCATGACTGCGACATGTCTGGGGTGTCTGACAGCTGCAGCTCCATCCAGTGTACAAGGAAGTCCGGGAGGACCTGAGACTTGATTGCGAGTCGCTTCTCGTAGACGATGTATAGGGGTGACAGCTCAATGCCCCACAGGGCCATGCGTCCTGTGGCCTTCGGGTTGTTTAGGATGTTGTTCAGGGGTGCTTCGTTGACGACCATCACCTGGTGCTCCTGGAAGTAATGGCTCGACCGACGAGCCGTCATGAACACGCCGTAGGCGAGTTTCTGTTAGTGAGGGTACCTCTGCTTTGTTGGCGTCAATACCTCGCTGAGGTAATAGATTGGGCGTTGGACCCCATGGGTCTTGCCTTCTTCGGGTCGCTCGACCACCAACACGGTGCTTACCACCTGGTGTGTGGCTGCTATGTACAGCAGTAGGGGCTCGCGCTCCTTCGGTGTAACCAAGACGGGCAAGGTGGAGAGCAGCCGCTTCAGATCTTTGAATGCGTCGTCCGCTTCGGGTGTCCACTCGAATTTGTCTTCCTTGCGTAGTAGCTGGTAGAATGGCAGGGCTTTCTCGCCCATACGGCTGATGAACCTGCTCAATGCCGCTATTCTTTGGTTTCTCCATGGCCATTATGGCCCGTATTTTCTTCGGGTTCGCCTCGATTCCCCGCTGGGAGATGAAGTAGCCAAGCAGCTGACCCGATGGGACGCCGAAGGCGCACTTTTAGGGGTTGAGCTTGATCCTGTAGCAGTCGAGATTATAGAACATCTCGCGGAGATCGTCGATGAGTGTGCTCGCCTCCCTAGATTTGATGACTATGTCGTCGACATAGACTTGGACATTGCGACCGATCTGGTCCTTAAAGCATGCCGTTTTCTCTTGGTCTTCCACCTTGAGTCGAATATGGTTGTAGCCTGAGTAGGCATCGAGGAAAGAGAGTTTCTCGCATCCTGCGATCGAATCGATGATCTGGTCGATCCGAGGAAGAGGGAAGTGATCCTTTGGCCAGTGATTGTTCAGCGACGTGAAGTCCACGCACATCCGCAGGATGTCCATGTCCTTTTTGGGGACCATCACTGTATTGGCGAGCCACTCGCTTTCTTTAATCTCTCTAATGAAGTCTGCAGTGAGTAGTCTGTTGATTTCCATCCCGATGGTTGTGGCCCGCGGTTCGGACAGTCTCCGGATGGACTGCTTGACGGGCTTGGTGTCAGGAAAGACGTTTAGTGCGTGCTTGGCGAATTCCCTGGGAACTCCTGGCATGTCCGCAGGACACCAGGCGAAGATTTCCCAGCGCTCACGGAGGAATTCGACGAGCGCGCTTTCCTATGCGGGGCTGAGATCGTTAGCAATCAGCGCCGTCTTGGAGGCATCCGTCGGGTGGACCTGCACCTTCTTTGTGTTGACGGTGGAGTCAAAAGACATATCAGGTGCGTTTTTTCGTGCGACTGGGGGTGCCCCGTTGTCCGTCACCTCGCGAAGCCTTACGAGCTCCTCCTGCATGCCGAATGACTGGGAGATTCTGTTGAAGTCCCTATCGCAGTGGTCCGATCGGGTGAAGCTCCCGTGGACCGTGATGACGCCGCTGGGTCCTGGGATCTTGAGTAGCAGGTACGCGTAGTGTGGTACAGCCAAGAACCTTGCGAATGCTACACGCCCGAGGATGGCATGGTATTGTGATGGCCAGTCCACCACTTCGAATTCGAGCCGCTCGCATCGAAAGTTTTCCGGCTTGCCGAAGATGACGTCGAGCCATATTTTTCCCAGGGGAATATGCCCTTTCCTGGGACGATGCCGTGGAACGTTGTGTCTGACTGTTCCAGGGTGCACAGCGGGATCCGCATTACTGCTAGAGTACTTGCGAACATCAGGTTGATGCCGCTGCCGCCATCCATGAAGACGCGGCTCATCTCGAAACCTCCGATCTGCGCGTACTTGCGAACATCAGGTTGATGTCCTGGGCGAGGGATCTGGCAAGGGTGGTCCGAACGGCTGATCGTGATGCAGGACTCCGATCCGCTGAGGTACTCAGGGATGGCGGGTGGAGTTGTCACAGCCAGGTTGATCTAACGGGTGATTTTCTTCTGCACCCTATTCGTGGGGCGCCCCTTCTGGATCATTAGTGCTCCTTTTGGCGGGGGATATCCGTGCCCAACGTTGTTCTGTACTGGTGCGACTGGTTGGTTCAGGCTTCCTACAGGTGGCGGTGGAGGAGCTCCATGCTCTATCTCTCCTGGTGAGGGTGCGTTCCCAAATCCAGGGGGTGGATCTTGCTGCCTCATCTGAACCATGCTTTCGCTGAGCTTTTGGAACCTGCGGCAGTCCTTGAGCATGTGGCTTGCCTTCTTCTTACCATCCTGCTTGTCGATGTAGAAGTAGATGGTGCATGGACCAGACAGTTTTCGTATGCCGAGGGTCCGTCGTCGCGACCGCGGTGCTGCCACGACTGTGCTGGGCGTCCTCCATCGCGGAAGTTGCCTCCGCAGTATCCGCCGCTGTTACGGTTGGCATTGTTATGGCGATCGGCGTAGCCGGCCGCGACCATGTCGGGTCCATCGCGATTGTCGTAGACGCGCGGTCTCCTCTTGTTACGGTGTTCCCGTCGTCGGCCGTAATCGTCCTCTTCCTCCGATTGTGCCCGGTGGACGGAATCTTCGCCGTCGGCCCACCTTTTGGTGATGTCCATGAGGTGGTCAAGTGTCTTGGGCTTGACGCGCCCAAGTTCCTCCTTGAAGTCCTGGCGCTTGACGCCGTCCTTGAAGGCGTCGATGGCCCTTTCTTCGGAGATGTGCGCCGCGGAGTTCTTGGTGTTGGACCAGCGCAGTATGTACGAGCGAATGGATTCGCCCGTTCGTTGAGTACAGGCTCGCAACTCCTCGATCGAGGCGGGCCTCTTGCTGGTGCCTTTGAAGTTTCGGATGAAACTGTAAGCCAGCTCCTCCCAGCTTCGGATGGATCCTGAAGATAGGCTGCTAAGCCAGATCCGGGCTGCGCCTGTCAGCTGCAGCTGAAGGCATTGCATGGCGGTTTCCTTGTTTCCACCGTGCAGCTTGACGGATGACAGGTGGTCGCTGAGCCACGCCTTGGGGTCCTGTGTGCCGTCGAACTTCGGAGTATCCCAAGGAAGATTGAAATTTCGCGGCATCCGTCTCCGTCGGACAGATCTGCTGAAGCACCGGGCTCCGCAGAGTTCTCCTTCGTCTTCGTCCATCTCAGATTCAGACGAGCATGCGCGCTTGGCTCGCGCTTTGTCGATTTTGCGATGTGTTAGCGCGTCTCTGGCGTCATAATCGCGGCTGCGATGACGCGAGCTCTTGTGCCTTCGAGGAAGGTCATGGTCCTCTTCTTCGGATGAAGGAGTGGGGCTGCGGTCGAACCTGACCGTAGCTTTCTTTTTCGGCTCCATAGTAGCTTCTTGATGGAGCGTAGCTCCGACGAGTCTGAGTCCAGTGAGTGCGGACTTGTGCATGGCTCTTTTCAGGTCCCCCTCCGGAGGTCGGTGGGACGCGAGGTACGCGGTGGCTTCCATGATCGCAACTTGCGGCGTCTTCGGGATGATGTTGCCGTCGGCATCCATCTCCATGAAGGATGCGTGGAGGGTTCTGGTCACCTCACGGCGCTCCTTGGGGTCCATGTTCTCCGTCCGGGAGCGGTGCTTGTTGTCGTGGTTGTCGTTCGAGCTGGAGACGATGCCCATGGCGGAGAGCGTAGCTCGTCACGCGCTGGACTCCGAGGCTGCTTGTTTGCGTTTGTCAAACACCTCTTGCATCTTGACCTGCTTCTTGTGCTCCTCGATCAGGAGCAAGTGGTATGCCATCAGCAGGTCTCGTGAGGCATGTGTAGGCAGGATCATGCTGCCCGCCATGGCGGCGCATGCCTAGGCCCATCCTTCTTTGCTAAGGCGGATGACCTAGCCAGCATTGTCCCCTTCGGGTGGGGGGGACTGGCTTCTTCTGTTCCCGCCGCTTCTGTCCTGCGGGTTAGGAGGCGGGTTGGGCGCTTGCTGATCCACGTCGCTCTGGATGACTACAGCGCTTTGGTAGCGCTTGTAGATTTGTCCGCTGCTGCCGCAGCTTTCGGATCCGGAACCGTAGGTCCCTTCATCCGATGGCAGATCGCACAAATCGGAGTTGCAGCTGCTGCTGTCGTAGGACTCATCTGTTGATGATGATGTGCGTAGCACAGGGTATGGGGTCCATGAAGCGGGCCTGATTGATGGTAGGGGCACCCGCTTTGGGAGGCGGAGGGTGCCGGTTTGCCCCACCTAGAAACAGAAGCTCCCGAACAGGATCTCGAGTCCGTCGCCTATGGGCTCGAAGCCTTCATGGTGGCCGGTGAGTGGGCGGTGAAGTCGAAGATGAGGTGACTCTCCGTCGCCGCAGAGTTGTAGATCGCTCGGGTTGAGACCGTCACGATCGCACAATCAGCGTCCCCAGTTCCCACAGACGGCGCCAATTGACGAGGTTTGATCTCGTCAATGCCCATTGTTATGGACTTGGGTTTTGGAGAAGATGGGGATGCTGGAGATCGCGGAATGGTTAGCAAACAAGCAATACGGGACACGAGGTTTACCTAGGTTCAGGCCACCGGAGGGAAAACCCTACTCCTGCTTGTCTGCTCTTGATTACGGCGAAACCGGTGATTACAGGGGTGCGCAGATGCAATCTGGCGTGGAGGTGCGTATGCGAAAGTATGAGAGAGAGATCTAGGTCGTGCCCTCCTGGCCTTTATATAGACTTAGGCAGGTCCCAGGCACAGATCTAGTCGGTTACAAGTTCTAGGGTTTACCCCTTTGAATTTCCTATCTACTCTAGTCTTGCTCTCCAAGGATCGGAAGGCGTCATCGGCCTTGGCCACCCGAAAGTCTTCATGGGACGGCGTATATTTGCCATGGGCCTTCTTTGGGCTGGACTAGGTATGCTGAGGTCGTGTATCCGCGGGGTATAACCATGTCACCTGCCGCTCCCGTTCCCCCTCCATCATGGCTTCGGCGGCATGCCGGGCGGTCTCCTCGGCCGCCAGCGATTGTCGTGCTTCCCGCTTGCCACGGTCCTTGATGGCCGCCTCCGCCTCCCTCGCCAGCTCCTCCGCCTCCAGCCGAAGCCACTCGGCGGGTTGCCGACGGGCGTCGTCCCTGGCCTTGAAGGCCATGTAAGCTCGCAGACATACTTCTCCTGGACATAGTGCGTGACGTCGGGGCTATCGACTTCGCCCTCTGCCGCCTCCCCCTTAGCATGCGCCTCCGCGGCTCGCTCCACCATGTCCGCCTCGGTCTGCGCCATCAACTCTGCCTCGCTCGGCACCAACTCTCCCATGTCCCTATTGCCCTCCGAAGATTCACCGGCGCCCGACAGGGCAGGGGAAGGGGGAAGGGGATACGCGGCGAGGGCAAACTTGCTGAGGTCGGCCCAGGTCACAGGAGGTTGTCCATGGCGAGGGAAGGAGGGAACGACGAGGGTTTTGTGCTGGTGGCCGACCCCTATTTATATTCGCGAGGCTCGGCGGGAACGTCGAGGAAGGTCGGACGGGAAATGGTGCGGCCTAGACGGGAAAGGTCGGGGCAGCGAGTGGGGACTGGAGTTCTGGCTAGACAATCGCCGGCCTCCATTAGCACTGATCCTCTGTTCAGCTCGAGCTTGATCGCTCTCGGTGAACAAGGGGCCCGCATATGGGGTAGCTGGTTGAGGGCACATGCCACCACAACTGGGCTCAGCCCGGATGGCCTGTCCTTCACCCTGCAAACGAACCGATTCAACGAAACTGCTGTCCAAAATATGAGGAGCGTTAGAATTGGCCTTAGGGCATCTGCACCGGGCGACCCAAATGGTCACCCCAAACTGTCCGTTTGTGTCCGTTTGGGTCAGGCCGCTGTCAGTATGGGTAGGAGGTCCGTCCTGTCTAGCCAGCCGCGCCCAGTGACACGGCCCATTTGTCCGTGCTAGGCGAGGCAACTTTTTTTTAAAACACAAACAGTTCGCGCTAAAACATGCCAGATTCAAACTTAATTTACATTCAAAATATATAAAACAAAATTTAAACTACTACTATCCCTAAGTACTGAACTACGCGCGCCTGCGCTGCCTCGACCATCTACGGGTCAAGGTCGATGTACTCCAACGTCGTTCAGAGGTTGGGCGGCAGCAGGGCCGGAGCGGGAGCGGGAGCGGGAGCAGACAGGTTGACCACCTGCCCAGGCCACGGCTCCCAACCGTGCTGGAGGTGCGCCAGCTCCATCCCCACCTGCGGCGCGTCATAGGCGCCCAACCCGGCAGCATCGGCGGTGGAGGAAGCTGCGTGTTCATCTCCGCTAACATGCGGTTGAGCTGGAGGGCCTCCTCGTAGCCGCACCACTGGGCCTCCTTCTCGCGTGCGTTGTCCGCAATGGCCTCCTCGGTGAATACGTCCTCATCATAGCCCCGAGCCAGCACCACGCGGTACTCCGAGGGCAGGTTCACGGCGACGTCGTCCTGTGCCTCATGTTTGACGACGACATCGTCATCGTAATCGTCGTTACCGTACTCGCTGCTGAGGTCAGCGTCGGAGTGGTTGTGGGCGCCCTCGTCGTCCGAGTCGATGTCGGGGACGTCGTAGACCTCCCACGACTGCAGGTCGCGGCAGACGGTGATGGTGCGCCGCGCCTTGTGCTCCCACTCGAGGAACTTGATCCAGTAGGCCTTAGTGTGGTAGCCCCTCTCCCATCGGTGGTCCCGGGAGAGGTTGCTGATCCGCCAGCGGATCTCCTTCGCCAGGCCTCTGCCCGCCTTGGGCGGTGGCGGTACTGGGACACGTTCCCGGTTGAGATGCCAGCCGGTAGGGAGGGAGACATTCCTGCGCTGGATGCCGCGACCCTCCCTCCAAAGGCGCTCGCACTCCCCGACGCGGTAGTACCGTCGGGTGCGCTGTTCCCACGATGGAGGGTAGTCCCCCACGGGGTCGATCCGGAACTCCTCCGGCCGCGGCGAAGGCGGCAAGGACGTGCCGCGGAGGAAGGCCGGCAGCCGAGAGCCACGTCTGCCAGATGCTTCGTGGTCGTTCTTGCTCCGCTTCAGCCATGACGGGGTCTTCATTGTTGATGGTGGTGGTGGCGGTGGCGGGCTAGGTTTTGCAATGGCAGGAGGTGAGGATGACAGCACCGACGGGCGCAGGGTTAAATAGCCCGGCCGCCCGTGAACGCGCGTAGCTTCCCGCTCCTTCGCCATCAATGCCAACGTGGGAACGCAGACTACGTCAGCGTGTCGTCTCGTCGCCATTGATGCGCGCAGGCTGCCGCCGGTCAGCCTTCTGCGTAGCATCTCTGAATCGGTGCCACGGTTGTGTCTGAATCGGTGCCGCTGACCATCTAAATCAATGCCACCTGTAAGCGGTAGCTGACAGGTGGGCCCGTGGACGAGTCCCTGCGCTGTCCGCGCACGTCTGAATCAATGCAACCGAGCTCCAGATTAGATACATAAATGGATCAGGCCGAATCGTGTTTCGCCGAAAGACATGCGCAGACTGTTTGGATCGCCAATGCGCTTTGGCCGGCTCCAGGCAAAGACGAAAAACAGGACGCGGAATTTATCTATTTTGGTCCGTTTGGGGACTCCGCGGACACAAACTCAAGGTTGCAAAACGGGCATATCCGTTTGGGACAAAGTGGACACAAATGGACCCGTTGTTCTCTCTCTGCCCGTCGATGCATCTTACACAAGGTACTTTTCTTTAACTTTTGAGATAAAATAATTAATATTGATTGAAAATAGTACTCCCTTCAACTCAAATTAGTTGACTTAAATTTATTAAAATACTGATGAATCTAATAATAAATCACGTCTAAATACAATCGAATCTAGCCAAATCTAAGTCAAATAATTTGGGTCAAAGGAAGTACATAATATCATAGATTAAAGTAACTAGACATAAATTAAACTAACTAGAGATAAATAACTAGACTAGACATCAACAGAAATATAGATAAGCTTAATAAAACCGCTGACATGGCCTACTTCATTATCTTTAGACTCGTTCTTGATGACAACTGGTGACATGGCCAAGACCGGTAGTGCCCACAAAGGTGCAACCAGTTCTGGCACAGGAGTAGCCCACTGAGACCATAGCTCACATGGGGAGAGCGAGCACAGGTGGAGCCTCCGATCACATCCCTCCATAGCGGATGCGGACCATCGCGGTACGAACGTCCGATCTCCTCTGGTTTATGTGGCATTTGAAAAAAACCACGGTGGTAGGTGGGTGACCGAGAACACCTCCACTCGCGTTCCCGAGGGCCTCCCAAGGCCGACTTTTTAGCCTAGTGGTGTTTGTAAGACCCGAGTTTTTATTGGATTTGGCTTAAATTACATCTGGCATTCCTAGACCAAACTCAAGGCGTTGGGTGTCATGCGGGAATGCCGGATCAAGCTGAATCTGTGGAGAAAATAATATGCTCTAGTGGCCCCATCCTGTTAGAGAGTGAAGGTGATTCATCCTCATCGCTTCGCCATGACTTCCGTGACGAACCGTTGGGCAAACGATTGCCTGTCTAATTGCCCGCGCAAAGGCGTAATGGCGCACCACCGTCCACCTCGCTTCTCGCCCTCGTCGCTATACCCCTCCTGCCTCCGTGGCTCTTTCCCCAAATGGCTATAAAAGACGGAAGCCTCGCCGTCTTCGGAGCACCCACTTCCACACCTCCATCTCCTCTCCCAAAGCACCAAGTTCCAGGCGAAGAGGAGCTTGGCAGAGGCGATGGAAAAAAGGTACCTAGGCGACGGAGCGGTGGCAAATGGCTTCGGCTAGCATTGGCTGCCACCGTGGGAGGCTCGACTCCTTCATGATGCCGGCTACCCGGTGCCACCGGATTTCTGGTGCTTGCCGACATGGAAGCTAAGCGCGGGCGGCATGCCGGTGCCGGAGGGGCAACAAGGGATCAACGAGATCCAGCCGGTGATCGCTGCACTACTGGAAAACAGGCCTTCGGTTCGATCTGAACAACGTCACCAGTTCCGGCCCGTCAAGAACCGCGACTAGTGCTAGCACTAGTCCCGGCCGTGAGGCCTCCAACGGCTAGAAATGGCCAAAGACACTAGTCCCGGGCCGGACTAGAGCTCTAGTCCCGATCCGTAATACGGCCTGGGACTAATAAGCTGGAGCAGGCCAACAACTCTTTTCGGGGACTATTAGTCCCGGGTCGTATCACGGCCCGGGACTAATTGTCCATCACTATTTATAGCTCCCTGGTCAGCTGCCCTAAAGCATATGGTGGCCATTTTTCTCAAAGAAGCAAGAGAGTTCATGCCATTTTTTTTCTCAAGATTTGTCAAGATTTAGTTTGCAACACCTAAATCCAATGCTTTAAAAGGTTAGAACTTCATTCTTTCATCTCTTGCTACTTTAGCTCTATAATGCTCTAGAAGTATAGAGATATGGATCAAATGCATGCATGCTCTACAAGTAGCTAGAAGGATTTTGATATATATGTGTAACAAATTTTGATTAGGCACATAGTTACTGAAAATTGAAATGTATAATTTTAGAGTTTCAGAGCTTAGAATGGAATGAGGTTTTCACTGATAGAACAATAATAAAAAACTCCACATTTATCATGTTGATTGTTTTCTCCAATTCACAAATTGGTGCATGTAAATTTTTCAAAATTCAAAATTATTGCTCTAGAAGCTCTCAATATAACTTGTAATAATTTTATCATGTTGTGTAATGGTTTTTGATATACTTTTACTATAATGCAGATGGTCCGAGAATGGATGTACGGTACTGACCGACGCTCTGACGAGTTCATTAATAGCGTGCATGAATTCATCTGTGTTGCTGATGCAAACAAGCATAATGATTTTGTATTATGTCCATGTAATGGATGTAGGAATCAGAAGGATTACTCTGACTCAAAAACCCTTCGCAGCCACCTGTTGAAGTCCGGCTTCATGCCCAGTTATAATTGTTGGACCAAGCATGGAGAGAGAGGGGTTATAATGCAAGACAATGAAGAAGAGGAGGAGGATGACAACTATCATGGTTTCCCTGAGTACGGAGATACTTCCATGGGGGATGCTGAAGGGGAGGATGAAGAAGAGACACATGATGAACCCGCTAACAATCTTGGTCGGACCATTGCCGATGCACGAAGAGATTGTCAAACTGAAAAGGATAGGGAGAAGTTCAATCACATGCTAGAGGGTCACAAAAAGTTGTTGTACCCAAATTGCGAAAATGGTCGAAAAGTCAAGACATCGGAATTGCTACGATGGAAGGCTGAGTGTGCTATACCTGACTCCTCATTGAAAAGTTGCTGAAAATGATGAAGAATATGCTTCCAAAAGATAACGTATTGCCAAGACGCACGAAGCAAAGAAGGTTGTCTGCCCTCTAGGTTTAGAGGTTCAGAAGATACATGCATGCCCTAATGACTGCATCCTCTACCGCGGTGAGGAGTATGAGAATTTAGATGCATGCCCGGTATGCACTTCACTTCGGTATAAGATTAGACGAGATGACCCTAGTGACGTGAGGGCGAGCCCCCCCCGGAAGAGGGTTCCTGCGAAGGTGATGTGGTATGCTCCTATAATACCACGGTTGAAACGCTTATTCAAAAACAAAGAGCACGCCAAGTTGTTGCGATGGAATAAAGAGGAACGTAAGTCAGATGGGATGTTGAGACACCCCGCTGATGGGTCGCAATGGAGAAAAATCGATAGAAAGTGTCCGGACTTTGCAGATGACGCAAGGAGTTTAAGGTTTGGTCTAAGTACAGATGGCATGAATCCCTTTGGGGAGCAGAGCTCTAGTCACAGCACCTGGCCCGTGACTCTATGCATCTATAACCTTCCTCCTTGGTTGTGCATGAAGCGGAAGTTCATTATGATGCCAGTGTTGATCCAAGGTCCGAAGCAACCCGGCAACGACATTGATGTGTACCTAAGGACATTAGTGAAAGAAATTTTACAGTTGTGGCACAAACCCGGGATACGCGTGTGGGATGAGCACAAGCAGGAATAATTTAACCTTCGAGCATTGCTTTTCGTAACAATCAATGATTGGCCTGCTCTTAGTAACCTTTCAGGACAGTCAAACAAGGGATACAATGCATGCACACACTGTTTAGATGAGACTAAAAGTATATATGTGGAACATTGTAAGAAGAATGTATACAATGAGCATCGTCGATTTCTTTTGGCCAAGCATCCCTTAAGAAAGAAAGGCAAGCATTTCAACGGTCTGGCATGTCAACAGACGAAGCCTAAGGAGCGTACTGGTGCTGATATATTTGATATGGTCAAAGATTTGGATCAACTGGTAACCTTTGGAAAGGGTCCTGAAGGAAAATCTGTTCCGAAAGACGCTGAAGGACACGCACCCATGTGGAAGAAGAAATCTATATTTTGGGAGCTACCATATTGGAAATTCTTAGAGGTCCGCTCTGCAATCGATGTGATGCATGTGACGAAGAATCATTGCGTGAACCTGCTAGGCTTCTTGGGCGTGTAAGGGAAGACAAAATATACACCGGAAGCACGAAAGGACCATCAACGTATGAAAGACCCAGATGGCCTGCATCCAGAATGGTTTCAGGGTCATGACAGCTACGCTCTTACCAAACAAGAGAAGGAAATATTTTTTGAATGCCTAAGCAGTATTAAGGTCCCATCTGGCTTCTCGTCGAATATAAAGAGGATAATAAATATGGCAGAAAAAAGTTCCAAAACCTAAAGTCTCATGACTGCCACGTGATTATGACGCAAATGCTTCCGATTGCATTGAGGGGGCTTCTACCAGATAATGTTTGAGTACCCATTATGAAGCTATGTGCATTTCTCAATGCAATCTCTCAGAAGATAATCAATCCTGAAGATCTACCACGGTTACAGAATGATGTGGTCCAATGTCTTGTCAATTTTGAGTTGGTGTTCCCACCATCCTTCTTCAATATTATGACGCACTCGCTAGTTCACCTAGTCGAAGAGATTTCCATTCTCGGTCCTGTATTTCTACACAATATGTTTCCCTTTCAGAGGTTCATGGGAATCTTAACGAAATATGTTCATAACCGTGCTAGGCCAGAAGGAAGCATCTCCAAGGGCTATGGAACAGAGGAGGGCATTGAATTTTGTGTTGACTTTGTTCCTGACCTTAAGCCGATTGGTCTTCCTCAACCGCGGTATGAGGGGAGCCTGAGTGGAAAGGGTAATCTAGGAAGGAAATCAATAATATGTAGAGATGAACATTCTTACACCGAAGCACATTACACCGTTCTACAGAATTCTATCTTGGCAGCCCCATATATCGAGGAACACAAGAAAATCTTACGCTCCAACAACCCTGGAAAGCATGACTCTTGGATTAGCGATGAACACATGAAGAGTTTTGGCGGTTGGTTGCAACATCTCATCAAAAACAACACTCTTGGAGATCAGCTATACTTGTTGTCTAGGTCACCATCTTCGACTATATCGACTTTCCAAGGGTACGAGATAAATGGGTATACATTTTACACGATAGCCCAAGATAAAACGAGCACCAACCAAAACAGTGGTGTCCGCTTTGATGCAACAGACAACAATGGGTCAAAGACCACATATTATGGTTACGTAGAGGAGATACGGGAACTTGACTATGGACCTACTTTTAAGGTCCCCTTGTTTCAGTGCAAATGTGTCAAGCTGACAGGAGGAGGGGTTAAGGTAGACAAGAAATACGGAATGACATCATTGGATCTCAACAATCTTGGGTACTTAGACGAACCATTCGTCCTAGCCAATGATGTGGCTCAGGTTTTCTATGTGAAGGACATGTCTACCAAACCTAGAAAAAGAAAAAATAAGAAAAAGAATACATCGGACGATGAGCCAAAGCGCCACATAGTTCTTTCAGGAAAAAAAACATCGTAGGAAGTGAGGACAAGACAGACATGTCAGAAGATTGTGATAAGTTTCATGAAATTCCGCCCTTCGCGGTGAAGGATTACCCAAGCATCATGTTAATGAATGAAGATGCACCATGGATACGACGGGATCAGAAAGGAACACACGTGAAGAAATGATATGTAATAATTGTAACATTTTATAAGTGAATATGCTCCATCCATGTATCCATTTTTATAGTGTTGTCTGCAAACAATCTTGAGTGTGTTAGTCCCATTTTGTGGATGGACTGGGACTAAAGGAGGGCCTTTAGTACCGATTCATACTTACTATTAAGATCTGATCTCCAAACGCGTGATGTCACATATTATGGAGTGCCTCTATGACCAGTTTCTCGGAGATGCCGGAGGACTGGGCTCCGTCGGCATCTCCCTGAAACTGGCCGTAGTGGTGTCCCTGCTCTCGAAAACCATCTTGCAGCTTGTAACTTCTCTAACTAGATCAATACACCTGGGAGCTAACTAATTTCACATATTAGGGAGTGCCTCTATGACCAGTTTCTCGGAGATGCCGGAGGACTAGGCTCCGTCGGCATCTCCGAAATCGCCGTAGTGGTGTCCTCTCTTGAAAACCATCTTGGAGATGCGTCAAACCGGGTGGAGGATCGACTCATAAGGATGCCTATTTATAGTACAAGCAGCTCGGCATAATGTCGACACTCACGACATAATGTCGACACTCACCCCTATTATTAGTGACGACTCATGTTTAGTCCCGGTTGGTGTCTCCAACCGGGACTAAAGGTTCATCTTAGTCCCGGTTGGTGACACCATCCGGGACAAGGTACAAGCCGCACGACATAATATCGACACTCACCCCTATTATTAGTGTTGCCTAGCCCACTCTGCCGCAATCCCTTCAGTCGCGGTTGGTTTCTCCAACCAGGACTAAGGATGAACCCTCTCTTTATATAGGCATTTCCCTCTATTTATTAGGTAACACTCAAGACATTTATTAATATTAAAAACCGGGACAAACCGGGACTAGCTAACACTCAGGACTAAAGCCGCCCCCTTTAGTCATAATCATGCCTAATCCTATAGTACGCAGCTTCAGGGTCTTCTTCGTCATCGTCATCATCATCGTCATCGTCACCTGCCACTCCGGGGATCCTCAGCCTATCCATGGCATATACCAGGGGCCATTCCAGCCTCGGATTCACGGCGGGCGGGGTAGGGGTCTCCTGGAAGACGATGCCGCGACCGCCGGGCCGGTGTGGGGCCTTTTTGTGGCTCTCTGGCGGGTGGACTCGTGG
This sequence comes from Avena longiglumis, assembly GCA_030063025.1. NCBI lineage: Eukaryota > Viridiplantae > Streptophyta > Magnoliopsida > Poales > Poaceae > Avena > Avena longiglumis. Next base: position 474,628,672 of record CP125975.1, on the reverse strand, counting down.
GCACCGTAGGCGAGGATGGTCTCCCCCGGCAATGTAGCGCATCACTCCGATGATAGTACGGTTCTCCCACCACAGACGACGACCGGCTTCGTTGTGGTTCACCAGTGGTGGGCCATCACCCTCGTACCTGGCGAGCTCCCTTTCCTGCCTATTAGAGAAGAAGGCATTCCAGGTTTCGTAGTTGTCGGGATCCCACTGGGGATCCATCCGCTGCTCCAGCGTGAGCTCGTGGTAGAAGTGGTTTGTGATGGCCGCCTGGCGTGCGGGACCTTGAGGGACAGGAACCCCTCCAGCGCACAGCATCCAGCCGGCGGGCGGCCGATAGCCCGTCGGACAAGGGTAGTTGGAGGCGAACAGCGCCTCGGTCTCCTCGAGGGTCAGAATGGCCCAGTAGGCGTTGTCCATTGTTCTAAGAGAGGAAGGTGTGGATGTGTGGATAGCCATGGCACGATCGCCCTAAATATAGAGGGAAAGGGCGGGAAAACTTGGCGTGAAGCTTTGGGAAATGGCGGGAAATATCTTTAGTCCCGGTTAGTGACTACATATTAATAGACATATTATTTGTGTTATTTGGATTATTACAATAAAAGATATGATTTTCCAAAGTTTTTATACTAGTTTTGAATTAAAAAAGAAAATTTACAAATAAATTAATTTATAAATGATGCAAACAGATAAATGCATATTATATTAAGATTCTTTATATTTTTCTGATAATAATAGACATATTATTTGTTTTATTTGGATTATTACAATAAAAGATATGATTTTCCAAAGTTTTTATATTAGTTTTGAATTAAAAAAGAAAATTTACAAATGAAAAAATTTATAAATGATGCAAACAGATAAATGGATATTATATTAAGATTCTTTATATTTTTCTGATAATAATAGACATATTATTTGTTTTATTTGGATTATTACAATAAAAGATATGATTTTCCAAAGTTTTTATATTAGTTTTGAATTAAAAAAAGAAAATTTACAAATGAAAAAAGTTATAAATGAATCAAACAGATAAATGGATATTATATTAAGATTCTTTATATTTTTCTGATAATAATAGACATATTATTTGTTTTATTTGGATTATTACAATAAAAGATATGATTCTCCAAAGTTTTTATATTAGTTTTGAATTAAAACAGAAAATTTACAAATGAAATAATTTATAAATGATGCAAACAGATAAATGGATATTATATTAAGATTCTTTATATTTTTTTGATAATAATAGACATATTATTTTTTGTTTTATTTGGATTATTACAATAAAAGATATGATTTTCCAAAGTTTTTATGTTAGTTTTGAATTAAAAAAAGAAAATTTACAAAAAACAATTAGTCGCGGGTTGTGGCTGGACCCAGGACTAAAGGGTGCCTGCGCGCGCAAAAATGAAGCTTCCGAAAAAACCCTTTAGTCCCGGGCCGTGGCTTAACCCGCGACTAAAGGGGGGGGTCTTTAGTCGACCCGCGACTAAAGGGTCTTTAGTCGCGGGCGGTGGCTTAGCCCCGGACTAAAGGTCTGTCCCTTTATATTCTGGCGCCACGAGGTGTCATGCCCAACACTTCGCATTTCGTCGAAGACGGGCAAGCACGAAGACGAAAGCAGTGGAGGTGCCGTCCGATTCGCCGCCCGCTGATCGCACGTTCATTGCCACCGCCCTTCCGCGCAGGTGAGATGGTTCTCCAGGACGTGTTGCTCCGTCGTGCCACCGCCGCTCCGCAACGACGGCGCCTCTGCGACGGTTAGCGTTCGGCCAGGGAAGGAAACGAGAGAGGGAGCGAGCCTGGGGGAATGAGAGGATAGGGGAGAGGGAGAGGCGTGCTCTCCAGGGCGGCGGCAGCGCGGATCGGCGACGGACACGGCCGGCGAGGGCGTCGCGCGCCACACCGACGCTTGGCCAGAGGACGACAGGGGGAAGGACGGCCGGCGAGGTGGGCCGTGTTGGGCTGCTGGTTGGGGGAAGGACGTCCAGCGACAGGAAAGGAAGAGGGGAGAGATGGGCCGGCCTGGTTGGGGTCTGGCTACTGTTTTTTTTCCAAATTTTTTTACTTTTTCTGTTTTTCCTTTTCTCTTTGTATTTTTTAAATACAAATATGTTTTATATTATTTTTTTAATTATTGTTTTAATTATAATTAGCTAGGATTAGGATTATATTGTTAGCTAGGGTTATTTTAATTATAATTAGCTAGGGTTATTTTTTTAATTATTGTTTTAATTATAATTAGCTAGGGTTATTTTTTTTATTTTAGTTATTAGCTATGATTATATTGTTTTACCACAATTAATATTAGTATTATTGTTTTACCACAAATAATATTAGGTTTTACCATAATTAATATTAGGAAATGTTATAGTTTTTTTCTATAGTTTTTTTATAGTTTTTTTATATTAGGGTTTTTTGTTTTAGGATTAGGATTATTGTTTTAATTAAAATATTAGAATTAGGATTAGTATTATTGTTTTAGTGATTTTTTTGTTTTATTTATTATGATTATTGTTTTAGCACAAATAATATTAGGATTATTATAATTAGGATTATATTGTTTTAGTTATCAGGATTATTGTTTTTTATCACCTGTTTAACTCTCTTTTGTTATAGATAATTAAGTCATGGATCCATCCGAAGATCCTGGTCGCATCGGTGAAGGTTTTCTTCGGGGCATGATAAGAGTTGAAATTCCTCTTATTACTACCGGCGCCGAAGATATTTTGCTCGAGGAAGAGATATCCTTATATCTGAATCCATCCGGTGATGGACTAGAGGAAAACCTAATGTACAAAGGGGAAGACCAGATGGACGAAGGGAAAACAAATAACAACAATAATGATGGCCCCTCGACAGGATCCGGCGAGGTACATACATATATATATATATGTATAAAGTCTCGTGTTACCTCTATTCATTAACTGATCTAGATATATATTAATCACTCTCTCTTCTTCTTTTAGCCCACCGGATCAAACCAATCGACAGCTCGAACGAAACGAGGGCCGAACAAAAAGTTGGATGGTAATCAGAGGTTCACCATCGAAGAAATAGATGATGATGGTGAACCGATTGCTCCAGAGAAGCACCGGAGGATGTTTATAAATCAATGCGGGGTGCTTGTTAGGGACAACCTGTCGATCACCATCCAAGAATGGAATAAGTCAAAGAAAGCCGGTGAAGAATCCAACAGCTATGTCACCGATGATGCCAAAGATGACCTTTGGCAGAAGCTCATAGCGAATTTCATACTTCCTCCAGAGTATGAAGATTTGAGGTAGATGGTATTACCCCAAGGCCGGGTGGGCTTGAAAATAGAGCGAAAGTCAAGGAGTGGGCACTAAGAAAGATGGCTGAACTGTACCGGAACCACAAGAAAAGTTTATACGCGAAATATGTCGCAAAAAAGAAAACTCCAGACTTCAAAGGAGTAAACAAGAAGTTGAGAGAACAGTGGCCCGATTTTGTACGGTATAAGCAATCTGATAAAGCAAAGGCAAAGTCGGCAAAGAACGCGTTAAATGCTGCCAACAAGAAATACCATCATAAAATGGGGACAGGTGGCTACAAGAGTGCCATCCCTAAGTGGGAAACTATGGAGAAGGATATGAGGGCTAGAGGCGTCACTCCTGGTACAGATGGATGGCCCGAGAGGTCAAACCATTGGTGGTATGGGCACGGGGGGTCCTTGGACCCAGAAACAGGGAAGACATTATTTCATGATAAAATTCTAAAACCCTCCCAAGACCTTATTCAAGCAATGAACGATGCTCAATTGGGATTGTTCCGTCCCGAGAGAGAGAACGACGAGCTGACACGCGCCCTAGGGAATCCTGAAAAGGGAGGACGAACACGAGGCAAAGGCGCCGGTGTCTCGTGGAAGAAAGGGTTTCCTCAGTACGATGCCAGTTACAGAAGCCGTCAGAGAAAGAAGGACCAGGAGGCAGACCGGATCTCCAGGGTAGAGCAGGACCTAGCTGATCTGAAGAACCTCATGCATGAAATTAGCCAAAGGCCGTCGTCGTCAACTCACCCGCGGTCTGATGATCCTGCATTGGATCTTAGCCAATGGAGAAGCAGCGTGGCTTCCACGGAGGTCCGTGCTGATGATCAAGCACTACTGGATGATGCACCGGCTCCTCACTACCCCATGGATGATGTCAGAGAGATGGCACAATGTGAGCTACATCAGCCAATGAACAACCTGTCCTTCAAGGTGGCGATCGGCACTACTTTACCTTGTCTACCTGGAGCACTCCACCATTCACTTCCGATTCCACCAGGCTATGCTCGTGTCATGGTGGATGGAATAGTGGAGGATTTTGCGGACCTAGAGATTGAAATCGCTATGCCTGAAGGCCTTACGAAACTAGGAGATGTCAAGCGCAACATCATTCTATGGAATAAGAAGTACATCAAGTTTCCAGGCTCGGCGCCAAGGCCACCAACTCCAAGGAATCCAAATCCACCCCACATCGAATATCGTCAACCTCCAAGTCCACCCCAACCCGATTATCGCCAACCTCCAAGTCCACCCCAACCCGATTATCGCCAACCTCCAAGTCCACCCTGCCCTGCTGACGATCGCCGCAGCAGGAGTACATCAACTCGATCTCCGCCTCTGCCTCCATGCAATACTACTACCTCGTCGAAGAAACGGAAGTTCGACGGGTCCCCCGTTCCCCACCTCGAAGAAAGGTCAAACGCCGAAGATAGTCGATATCCCGCCGGCTCTTCCAAGGAGACCTTATGACAAGACCGATGAGGAAACTAACGCGAATGTGGCTGCCCAGGTTAAGGCGCATTTTGCACCCAAAAATCCTGAGCCAAAGCCGGTATATAACGAAAAAACCAAAAAGTGGGCTAAGTCCTTTCTTGAGCAACCATCCCAGATATCGATGAATCTGGAATCAGACTATGACCGGGAGATTATTAAGCAAGCACGGAAGAAAAAAATCACAAGTGCAAAAAGCGGAAGCAAGTTGCCCAGCTCGGAGCATAGAAGAATCAATCGGTCACCCCGCTCAAAGTCATTTCAGACCTCGACAAGGCCTCCAGAGCTGAAATAGATATGGAAATGCAAATAATGGACCCTAGAGCCCGTAATAATGCTGCACTTATGGGAATCACTGTATCGCAGGCCAAAGCACTTGCTAACAAAGCAAATATGTCTCTTGGTCAATATTTAGGCTATGAAAATACGCCAGTGGGTCAGATAGTACGGCAGTATGTCCAAGGGCAGCCTCTAGTAAGTAATGAGGAGCTCGCGCGTCTATCCACACATATGCGAAATCTGCATGAATGGTACATGTCGCAAGAAGAAAAAAAAAGCATCATAAAGATTGGTTTCCGATGGACGTTAGAAAGGAGCATCACTTCAAACCATACTCGATACAGGTTCAAATGACCGAACTGTTTCAGTTATACAACCAGCGTACCCTCGACAAATCTATCATTGGTTACTACTGTCTGTAAGTTATTTATTTCTATAATTAAGTTTGTAGCTTTAGCTCGTTCATTGCATTTAATATATTATCCTAACTATATATCCTTTTGTATGATGATATTATATTCCGCAAAATGAAGATGCTTGAATGCAAAAGATCTAGAAGATACGACGTTGGGTTCATTGAGCCTATATCATTAATGAATATACGTTAAAGAATCACCCCAAAGACGTGGAGGAAGACATGTCCAGGTTCTTAACCGAGCATAATTTTGTTAAGGAAATACTATTTCCTTAAAACTTCAAGTGAGTGTTTGTATCTTGTACACATTTTATTTTTGCTTACTGGATGAGCTATGCATGTATGCTTATGTAAATGTCCGCAGATTCCACTAGATCTTGCTAAACATTCAAGTTGACAACTCCCTAGTTGAAGTCCACGATTCATTAAGTTGGGACCAAGGGCAGTGGAGCGACATGAAAGCAATGCTCCATAAGTAATTTCAATCATTATCGCATTATATCATCCTCTTTCATTCATTTCCTGATATCAAGTAACTAATAACTACTTTGTTCATTTTCTTTGCCGAGCAGGTGTTGGACACGGTTCAGACAGAAAATACCAGGTCCATTCAAAGAGGAGCTAACTTATAAAATGGCGAAGAGTTTACAGCAGCCACCGGGAACTCATTTATGTGGATACTACATCTGCGAGTACATCCGCGAGTTGACCAGTGAGTGGAAAGTTAACTCACATTATATTTATGATTTGAGAGAAAAACTAGAGCCAGACCAACGCATAAGAGCAATTCAAGAGGAGCCGGCGGGATTTATGATAAAATAGGTCCTTGATGTACATGGAGAGCATTATGCGGATGATGTGGAACTCGATTTGCCTTAGTCATCTCCATGTAGCTCATATGATATATATATATTCATCAATGACCATGTAATTTCAAAACATTTCTTCCTTTTGATATGATTGATTATATGTATGCTTGCAAGGGATCGATTAATTATATAAATGCATCGACGTGTAGTGTGTATATAGTAGCGTATAATATGTATACTGAAATATATGTTTGTTATAGTGAAACACAAAACGAAAAAGGAACAAAATGGCAAAAAAAGGAAATACACAATCTCTGCCGCGGCAGAGAAATGTGGCGTTTCTCTGCCGCGACAGGAAACCTTTTAGTCCCGGGTGGTGTTACAGCCCGGGACTAGAGGTTTTCCGCCCCCCGCGGCACTGAAACAACCACGTGGCTGTTATCAGTCGCGGGCCGTTGCGAGCCGGGACTAGAGGGGGGGCCTCTAGTCCCGTTTTCGCAGTCCCGGGCCCAAAACCGGGACTAGAGCCCGTTGCGGCCCGGGACTGGAGGCCCTTTTTCCACCAGTGCTGGCATGGACGCCGACGAGGCAGAGCACCCCTAGAACCATGCCTACTAGGACCAGTTGTTCCACGACCGTCGGGCGATCTAGTTGGCCTAAAACGAGGGTGGAGGCCCGGCGCCGGTGCACAACAACGCCGAAGGCCGACATCGCTGATGGAGTGCGCCCGGCCTAACCCTCACCGCCATCCTGGAGTACATCATCGAGGGCAACACCCCGCGACTAGGTTACCTGCCACGCTCACCGCCGTCCTTTTTACGTCGCCGTGGGGTGGCCTCCTGGATGCCTAGGAGGATGGCCAACGCGTCGTCCTCATCTTCGGCGTCGGCCTCGTGCTTGTCCAGATCCGCGCCCAATAGCTCGTTGTGCTTCATGGCGCCGCTCCGACCGGTGAAGCAGGATCCGATGCGCTCGCCGCCGCACACGTGCTCGCCCGGCCTTGTCATCAACATGCGTCATGCTCTATCATCGCCGAGCGGCCACCTTCGCATCATGAGGCCAAAGTTGTGCATGCCAAAAAAGGAGCCGTCGGAGTGGGCCGAGCCGGAGGCCTATGACGATTTCCAACTTAAGGTGGCGATGGAGGCGTCGCTCAGCAACGTCCGCCGAAGATGGGCCCGCCGCGTGCATCTAGTCTAGGTCCTACCGGGAGCACGAGGAGACCGAGAGCATACGTTGCATGCAGTAGAAGGCCGAGCACCAGGCCACACGCACCGCTCACCGAGTGCACGTCCCGCTCATCCTCCTCGATGGCGACGAGGAAGACGAGGGCGGTCCGGGGCCTTCATCGCAGCAATGGCGCTACGACGACGATGGCCAGGGAAGCTCCCAGCCGTTGCAACCTCCAAGGGACAACAACAACGAAGGCGCTGACGATACCGACTACATGGTGTTCTACCACTGCCTCAACATGTGAAAAGCCACCTCATCGGCATGCCATCTGCGTTTATATTATTTTTATAAAATTAGCATGGCTAGCCCTCCCTAATGGAAGCATGTTTGGCCCCCCTTAAATTGTATGCCTATATAGACACTCACTAGTAGAAAACAGGACACTAGTCCCGGTTTGTAAGAGGCTTTAGTTCCGGATTGTAATCCGGGACTAACGTATCAGGACTAAAGGTTAGGCCTTTAGTTTCGGTTCTGTTACAAACCGGGACTAGATTGTCTCCACATGGCCCGCTGCGCGCGCTGGGCTGGAGGATATTTAGTCCCAGTTCGTAACACGAACCGGGACTAAGTTCTGCCCGCAGCGTTTACCAACTGCTTTTGCATGGGGAGGTGGGGTTTTAGGGTTTTCTTTTTCTGTGTTTGATTATTTTTCATTTTTTGTTTTTATATACATATTATTATACGCTACTACATGTTGTTTACATTGATGCATATATAATATAATTGCACTCATGATAACATAAATACATATAAATGTATACACAACCGAGACTAGAGCTCGTCTAATTGATTTACACCAAGATCATCATTACAACAGATACCGTCCTTCTGTGTCTATCCACGATTACACGAAGGTCTATCTACGTTGTACTCTCCTTTTGAGTTTATGACGTCCCTGAGAAAAAATCCCGACAACTCCTCTTGAATTGCTAGTAGGCATTCATGTGGTAGGAGCTTATCCCGCATCGCATCCAACTATATATAAAGAAGTTATATCATTATGAATGGAACTCAACAAAAACTATGGTATATAATAAATTGCGAATATATTGTTTATGTACTTGAAGAAAGTCTGTGCCCTGCTCCATACACCCATGAATAAACTCGCATACGTAATATCCACATAAATTAGTCCCCTGTGGCTGCGACACACACTTTTTGATCGAGAATATAATTCAATCAGATAATAATCAAGCATGATAATTGTAAGAATGATAATTGTAATATCCATATAAATTAGTCCCCTAGCTCTCGTACTACTTACCGGGACCGTACGAAAAGTGAGCTCCTCACGCCATTTACCCTAAACCTCCTTCGTGAACCTTTTCCAAACCCTGTCCGGCAAAAAAGAAATGAATGAGTTATTAATTAGTTTACATCTCAGAGAATGAACGAAAGAGACAGATATAGTGATTGAAATTACTTTTGGAGGCAATCAATTATGCTGCCGTAGTCTTCCATCGGCTTCTTTAACGAGTCCGAGATTTCAACTTTTGCACGGTCAACGTCAATGTTTAGAAGAATCCAGTGGAAGTCATGCGTTTATATACACTTAACATCGAGTAAACAAAAATTGAATGTGTACAAGACAATAAGACTCTTACCCATAGTTGTAAGGAAATAGTAGTTGTGTCTTGTAATGTTGCTCCATTAAAAACATTAGCAAGTTATCCTCCGTTTCCTCGAGGTTATTTATTAGCGTATGTCCATTACCTCTGTTTGGGTCAACAAACCCAATGTTGTAGATTGACTTTCTTCTACATTCTTGAATCTTCATTCTGCACATATAATAGCATACAGAAGGATCTATAGTGAGGATAACGACAGGAAATGAATTGAACGAGCTGAGTTAGTGACTTAATTACTTACAGACAATATATGCTGAGGAGGGACTTATTGAGGGTGTCTAGGTTGAAATAACTGAAATAGTTCACAAAGTTCAATGGAGATCTCGTCTGGACGGAAGTACTCATCTCCAACTTTGCATAGGAGAAATTGTCTCCCTTCCTTTGTGACTTTCAAGTACCAGATATGCAACAGTCGCATATGTGTTGGCAGATCATCGAATACCTCATCGCTGAACAGAGGCTCCCCGTAGACAAATTTTCGTGTTATTGGTCCCTTGGCGACATTATCTCCGCCGGCTAGAAGTGCTTCGACCGGCACGTTACACTCCTTGGCTAATTTAATAGATAATTCCATATCTATGCCACCTTGTGTGGGCTGGGGTAACACCTTGAGCGGGGCAATGGATTGTTTTGACTGTTTGCCGAGCTGGGCAACTTCTTTTGATTTTCTCCCACTTGCAGTACTGCTTGATGACTTCTCTTTTAGTGTCTTTGTAAGACAGCGTGTATAGTCATCTTTCCTATTTAACACATGTTGGGGTGGTTGCTCAAGGAATTTCTTGAAGTGCTTCTTGACTTTTGGATCAACTAGCACCTGTGGCTCGGGTTGTTTTGGTGCAAAATGGGCCTTCACTTCGGCCCGGGAGATCACCGTGCTTTCCTCATCAGTCCGGTGATAAGCTAACTTGGGAGGAGACAACGGTACTCTTGGGAGGGGATCTTGTCGTTTTCGGCGTCGGGTCTCCCTCGACATAGCGGTGTTATTCTTCCGCTTTCTTCCCTTTGATTCAGTGGGCGGAGGCGGAGGCGCCGGAGATGGAGTTGCAGTCGCGATGCGATCCCTCTCAGGAAGGGGTGGACTATTGTTTCTTGGTGGAGGCGGTGGACTCGGAGGTGATGGTGGCCTTGGAGGTGATGGATTGCTTCTCGGAGGAGAAGATTTCCTTGGAGCCCAGCCTGGAAACACGATGTGTTGTTTTTTCCAAAGAATGATCCCACCCTCCACTTCTCCAAGTGTTTTCTCCCCTTCATGCAGGATGTCAAGCTCAAGTGATCGACATGTCAGTTCAACTTCATCCACACCGACACGAGCATAGCCAGCTGGAATCTGACTTCCATGGTAGGTCGCTTCCGGTGGACAAGGTAAAGCAAAGCCGAGCGCCACCTTCATAGAAATGTTTTTCACTGTGACATGTAGCTCACAAGCTGTCCTTCCCTCGACTTCATCCACAGGGTAGCGAACCATCATTGCACCGGCCGTATCATCTATCACCGGTGCATTATTGTCCATCAGCATTAGATTATTAGCTTGTACCTCCATGGAAGCCACGCTGCTTCTCCGCTGAGATGGGCCCACCAGACTGTCTAACACAGGATCTTGCTGTCGGGCCAGTACTCTAAGTTCATTAATCTGCTCCTGCTGCAGCTTGAACATGGCTTGAAATTCCTCGTTCCTTTTTTCAACCGCCTCCAACCGCGTTGCCTCCTCCGCCTTCTGCCGGTTCATTTTTCTGGATCGGCTTCTATAAGTGTCGATGTCAGCGGGAAACCCTGTCTTCCATGGAATAGATGGGCAAAAGCCTCGTGTTCGTCCGACTTTTTCAGGATTTCCGAGGGCATATGTCAGCACATCGTTCTCTCTGTCGGGAATGAACTTTCCATCTTTTCTCAGTTGTATCACTTTAACAAGTTCATCTTTGGGTTTAGTAATGGCCTCCTTTGTAACAATAATCTCCCCGGTTTCAGTGTCATACGACCCCCCATGCCCAAGGAGCCAATTTTTTGACCTCATGGGCCACTTATTTGTAGCTGGGGTGACCCCTTTTTTACGCATTTCTTCCTCGGTTTTTTTCCACTTCGGCGCGGCCGTCTTGTAGCCACCTGTCCCCATAGTATGGTGATATTTCTTTTTGGCTGCATTTATCTTATTCTTTTCTGACTTGGCCGTAGCTCCTTCTGATTCCTTGTATTTCACAAATGGGGTCCAGTTATCCCGCTCCTTCTCTAGCGGGCTAGTGAATGGCGGAGTCAGCCCCTTCTTGGCAAAGTTGTTGTACAATCTTTTCTTCTAGTCCTTGAACTGTCCACCCATCTTCTTAAGGGCCCACTTTCTGACTTGCAACCTCAATGCCTTAGTGAGTTCAGGAGTGTCCAATTCAGGCATAGAGAAGTGTTCCATGAGTGAATTCCAAAGACCTTCTTTGGCTCTGTCATCGACAAAAGTTTCTCCAACTCGATCACTTTTCTTTCCTGGCTTATTCCACTTCTGAGTAGTGATCGGGATGGCGTCCCTGACTATCGCTCCGCATAGGTATACAAATACACTTGCGGCCTCTTTCGGCTCCAAAGGTTCGCCGACCTCAGACACTAGATCAATGGTGAAACGCATATCATCGGCCAACTTTTTGGTCGGGCCTCGTTTCCTTGCAGAAGATTCGCCCGATGCGGAGGTCTAAGAGAAGAAACAGTCGTTAGTACATATATATATATATGAATCAACTAATGCATCTACTAGCTCGTGATCAGCAGAGGCTTTATATACCTCGCCGGTCTTTGCTATGGTGGTGTCTCCACCGTCAGTTCCACCGTCGTCTCCACCAAAGAATCCGTCATAGTCGTCTTTTCTGTTGGCTTCATCCAAGTTGAGGTATTGGGAGCCATCATCATCTCCATCATCGTCTGCTCCATCATAATGGTAACCTCTTGTACCCTCATCTATCATGTTGTACATGATGTGCTCTTCGTTGTCTCTACCGTCAATAACTTAACTAATACAGAAGAAATATAAAACCATTTTTCTTAATGCGATAAAATAAAGGAAGATAAAGTAATCCAGCTTAAACAATGCGATAAAGAAAGATAAAGTACCAATTAAACAACAATACATCTCGAATAATCCAGCTAGTACAACAATAAAGTACCAATTAAATAATAATACAACCCTATTACACATCTAGCTAGCTCAGCGAAGACGTCGAGTCCCGGCTACTGAGCCGCGGGAGGTGTGCACCCAAAGTGTAGGAACCATCACCGGAGAATATCTCGGGTAAGGTGCCTGAAGAATCTGCGAGGTATTGGCGTCCCGGACTCCTAAAATGTGCATGTAGCGCCGGACGTGCTCGTCCTCCTCCATGACACGACGCTGTACCACCTCATCGGGGGCCGGCTCCCTCTGCATCGCACCTGGACCACTCGTCCGCCACCATAGAAGATCCGGGTCGACGACGACACCCGGATTCCTCACGAGATGACGTCCCCCGGCTGGTAGCACCTCCCAGTGCCAGCCCCGTGGATGCCCGGTGACACTGTCTAGTAGCGCTCCGGGGGTCACGCTGAGTGAACGAGGATGAGGAATCGGCATATTCCTAAACACTAAATTAAACCTATATACTTTAAACATGATGAAAATAAATAGTATCAACTAAAATAAACTATATTAAACACTAACTAAATTCACTAACTAAAATAAACTATATTAAACACTAACTAAAATCCTCAATTCACTAACTAAGAAAAATTCACTAACTAAAATATCTAACAAAACAATTACACTAAACTTACTAAATAAATTCACTAACTAAATTACACTAACAAAACAAAATATATTAAACACTAACTAAAATATCTAAGAAACAATTACACTAAACTTACTAACTAATTAACCCTAAAATAACCCTAACTAATTAACCCTAAAATACACTAACAAAATAATATACACTAACTAATTAACACTAACAAAATAACTAAAAAAATTAACACGTACTACTAAACTAGAGCTTACCGCGGGGAGGGGCGGCTCCGGTGGTGGTGGACGGTGCTGGCGGCGCGGTGGGCTCCGGTGAGGACGGGAGGGCACCTTGCACGGCACGGGCGAGCGCACGGGAGAGGCGGCGAGGAGGCGTGTGGCCTTGGCGGTTGGCGCCAGGCGAGAAGGCGTGGCGCGAGGAGGAAGACGGCGGTGCGGGGTCGATCTGTGCGCTCCGGTTCGTAGCACAAATCGGGACTAAAGGGGGACCTTTAGCGCCGGTTGGTAACACCGGGCTAAAGTTTTGGGCGCCCGCGTTCAAGATTTTTTAGCCCCGGTTTATACTACAAACCGGGGCTAAAGGTCCTTTTTTTAAAGCTTTTTCAAAACCTTTTTAAAAACCTTTTTAAAAATTAATTATTATATGCCTGTTTAAAACCATTTTAGAAACAAAAAACCTTTTTCAAAACCTTTTTTAAAAACCTTTTTTAAAACCTTTTTTAAAACCCTTTTTCGAAACCTTTTTTAAAAACCTTTTTTAAAACCTTTTTCAAAACCTTTTTTGAAGTTTTTGTCGTTTCGAACTTAGGTTAAAACGGCGTGCGTGAAGATAGGGGACGAGAATTTTAGAACTTGCATTGGATCTCTAAAAAAACGACATATTGTGAGTCTAAAAATGATTTTTTCAAAAAATCATGGACGTTAGATCATATACCTGTAGTTCAAACCAGACCCACTTCCTACCGATTCGGCAGACATTTATCTTTTTCACCCGGGAAGGACATAAAGGTTTGAGATCTCCCGGTTGGGATATAGTTCATGTAACGTGGTCTACTATTTTAGAAAAATGGGTTGGTAGCATTAGAATCGCATTTTGGTGGTCTTCACAAAAGCACCCTTTTTTGCGCTCGGAAAATGGAAAATGCCTTTTCCGAGCGACGAAAAGGAAAACTTCCTCCTGCAACATTGTTATACATCCCAATATACACATGCATGCACAATATGGGCATCGTATCACAAACTATGCTGCGATTCAACACATAACATCCGTCTCTTCGACCGAAAGCCATGAAACCTTGAACATGATAGGTCATTTTGTGAAGTATACCAAGTTTGATATTTTTCCTTGCAACTATGTCAAATAATATCATACCACGCAAAGGATTTACATTGTTCGAACCTTTTTTGAATTTTTTATGCCTGTTTTGAATGTTTTGTCATTTCGAACTTAGGTCAAAACGACGTGCCTGAAGATAGGGGATGAGAATGTTAGAACTTGAATTGGATCTATGAAAAAACGACATATTGTGAGTCTAAAAATGATTTTTTTCAAAAAATCACGGACGTTAGATCATGTACGTGTAGTTCAAACCGAACCCACTTCCTACCGATTTGGCAGACATTTGTCTTTTTCACCCGGGAAGGACAGAAAGGTTTGAGATCCCCCGGTTGGGATATAGTTCACATAACGTGGTGTACTATTTTAGAAAAATGGGATGGTTGCATTCTGTAATTGCATTTTGGTGGCTTCTTCACAAAACGATCCGTCTTTTTACGCTCGAAAAATGGAAAATTGGTTTTCCGAGCGACGAAAAGGAAAACTTCCTCCTGCAACATTGTTCTACATCCCAATATACACATGCATGCACAATATGGGCACCGTATCACAAACTATGTCGCGATTCAACACATAACATCCGTCTCTTTTTTAAAAACCTTTTTTAAAACCTTTTTAAAAACCTTTTTTAAAAACCTTTTTGAAAACCTTTTTCGAAACCTTTTTTAAAAAACTTTTTCCAAACCTTTTTTGAATTTTTTGTCGTTTCGAACTTAGGTCAAAACGGCGTGCGTGAAGATAGGGGATGAGAATTTTCTAACTTGCATTGGATCTCTGAAAAAACGACATATTGTGAGTCTAAAAATGATTTTTTCAAAAAAATCACGGACGTTAGATCATGTACCTGTAGTTGAAACCGGACCCACTTCCTACCGATTCGGCAGACATTTGTCTTTTTCAACCGGGAAGGACAGAAAGGTTTGAGATCCCCCGGTTGGGATATAGTTCATGTAACGTGGTCTACTGACGAGCTTTGATCTCGTCAATGCCCATTGTTATGGACTTGGGTTTTGGAGAAGATGGGGATGTTAGAGATCGCGGAACGGTTAACAAACAAGCAATATGGGACACGAGGTTTACCCAGGTTCAGGCCCCCGGAGGGAAAATCCTACTCTTGCTTGTCTGCTCTTGATTACGGCGGAACCATTGATTACAGGGGTGCGCAGATGCAATCTGACGTTGAGGTGCGTATGCGAAAGTATGAGAGAGAGATCTAGGTCGTGCCCTCCTGGCCTTTATATAGACTTAGGCAGGTCCTAGGCACAGATCTAGTCGATTCTGAGTTCTAGGGTTTACCCCTTTGAATTTCCTATCTACTCTAGTCTTGCTCTCCAAGGATCCGAAGGCGTCATCGGCCTTGGCCACCCGAAAGTCTTCATGGGACGGCGTATATTTGCCATGGGCCTTCTTTGGGCTGGACTAGGTATGCTGAGGTCGTGTATCCGCGGGGTATAACCATGTCAGTAGCCCCCGAGTGTTCAGTCGAATCGTAGATTCGGCTGAGGACTCTTCAATCCTTCGGGTGCAACTCTGTCTTTCAAGAGAATGTGTAGGGATTGTTGATGCGTGTGCCTGACTCTTCCGACGGATCAGGGTCAGTTAACTGTCTTAGGACAAAACAACACGATCTTCTTCAGGTTCGAGTCCCTCGACTCGAACCCGGAACATATGCTAGGGTAATTCAACTCAGGCCACAGAGGACTTACAGGAGTGGAATTCCAGTGAATTTAATTGATATACCCAACGCGTCCGTCTGGATTTTTTATCACGCCTGTTGGCACGGGTTTATACTAGCAGAGCGCAGTCATGTGCGTTACCAGGCCATCAGATGATATCTGTAGGTCTTATCTTTGCGTCGCAGACACAGCATCCGAATTTTATCACCGCGGAGGTGTTTCGGGTAGCCAAGGAGAATGCTACTCACTTTGCGTTTAATTGGGGCAGAGTTGCCAAAAAGTTTTTGCGCGCTGATCCGAAAGATCGCAGTCGAAGAATTCATAGGGTGCGCGACCAGCGCTCCCTATGGAAGTAGCCCCCGAGTGTCTGTTCGAGTCGTAGACTCGAGCGGAGACTTTAATTCAGCCGTTGTTCAATGTCAGGTCCGTAGGACACAAAAAATTTCGGATGCTTAAATCCATCCTCCCTATGGGAGTAGCCCCCGAGTCCGTAGTGGAGTCGTAGACTCAACGTAGGACTCGAAGAAATAGTTCAGTGATGTAATGTGTTGTTCGTTCTTCAGGTTTGTGGCTAGCGCTCCTGATAGGAGTAGCCCCCGAGTAATTAGTCGAATCGTAGATTCGAGTGAGTACTCTTAGCTTTGAAGCCGAAGAAATTGTGACTGTTGCTAGTATAGTTTTTGATGACGTCAGTGCTGACGATCGATGACCTCAAGCGTCTGCTGCGCCAGAGATGACTTGACTGGACGAACATGGGTCCCAATTTCTGACCTTGAATTGACGGGTCACGCGCGGCGTGGAGATAATTACGGCGTCGCCTCGATTTCTGCGCATAGTGGACGGCGTCTTAGCGACGGTTCGTTGCGATGCTGACATGTGTATGGCCAGATCCTGCCGTTGGCGTTAGGTCTTCTTGTTGGCGGTTGTCGTGCATCGTCTTCGTCTTTATAATCATTGGGGGAAAAACATTAGTTTGTTTTCACTGCATCTATTCTCGTTTCACTGCTCCCTTGTTCTCTGAGAGTTCTTGCTGCGCGCTGGAATATCCTCGGATATTTCCTTCTTCCATCCTACGTTCTCGCCGCTAGCGCCGCCGTACCGCAAAGGGGAAGTCGAAGAAGTCTTCTTCTGCGGTTGGTACTAGTGCTGCTGGAGGGAAGAAGAGTGCCGCCGCTACCCGTGTCACCGATGGTGGCTGGCAACGATCGGAGATGCGGGAGAGTGATCTCCGCAAGCTTCGTGAGCAGGGCTTGATCCCGCAGGATAGGGAGGCCGTAAAACTCCTAGGCAACGAGGTAATCCCCCGTCCCCCCGCTGGGTTTCGGGTTATGTTCCTCGCCTTCGTTATTCACGGCTTTTCTTTCCCAGTCCACGACTTCCTTCGTGGACTGCTTTTTATTTACGGTGTCCAATTGCATCATCTTTCCCCCAATTCTCTTCTTCACATTGCTTGTTTTATAACTTTCTGCGAGTACTGGCTCGGTATCGAGCCGCACTTTGGCGTCTTCCGGAAACTCTATTCCGTGAAGAGGAAATCTGGTTCGGATGGTGTTTATCCCATTGGGGATTGCATCATCTCCCTCAAACCCAATCTGCTTTTCTTTTCTTTTTCCATGTCCGAATATGTCCAGTACTGGCGGAGGTGATGGTTTTATATCCGCGACTCCACAGTGGCTGGGCAGGATTTTGGTCTTCCTCCTTTCGACGCCTCCAAAAAGATCGAGCCGAAGAGGTCCTGGAAAAACCAAATCTTGGATGGCGAGGTAGCAGAGATAGAGGCTCTATATCATCGAGTGGAGGATCTCCAGTTGATTCCGGAGAAGGAAGTGAACGGTGTGGATATCATCCGCACTTTTCTTGAGCGTCGAGTGCAGCCACTCCAGGCTAGGGCGCACCCGATGTTCCTTTATGCTGGCCGCCGTGATCCGACTAGGATTTCGGCTGAGAAATTCTCCCAGGGAGATCTCGACAGGGCCCTTCGTTCGCTGCTAAAGTTCAAGGCTGGAGAGGATATCCCGGGGAAGTCGCTGACTTCTCCGTTTTCTGCTTCGCTTCCTGTTCCACAGGTGTAGATCCGTGCGCGCTGCGCTATTTTCGACTGCATTGTATTTGCACTTGTTTGCTAACAAATTTTCTTCTCTTGTGCAGGACTTCAAAGTGGCGGGCTTGTCGCCTCCATTACCCGAAGTATTTCCGGATTCTCCAGATAATGAGGTGGTGGATTCCATGTCCGAGCTGCCATCAGCGCGATCTCTGAATGAAGAGGCCAATGAGTCGAGCGAGGACCACACTCACAAGCGGACACGGAGCTCCAGCGAGTCTTCAGATGCCTCGACTCCTCCGACTCCTAGGAATCCCCTGTGTCTTGCACGTCACAGTGATGGGCATGGAGGCTCTTCCTCTCCGATTCATGCTGTTCCCGTGCGGGCTGTGGCACCACACCCGCCGGCGAAGCAGAAGAAGGAAGAAAAGAAGGAAGAGAAGAAAGTCCGGAGGACCCCTCCTGTCTTTGACCTGAGCGAGCTTGACTCGTAAATTTCTTTAGTCCTGCACTGCTTTTCCTTGCATGTTTACTTTGTACTTGTGCTAATTTGTCCTTGTGGATCCACTCCTCCAACGACTCCTCCAGTGATGGTGCTCGAGAGATGATGGGGGAGTCCAAAATCGCGTTTCCTCCTCCTCAGACGGTGGCTAGCTCTGAAGGCGCTGCTCCAGACCCTTCTCCGCAGGAGGTTCAGGTGGTTGCGCCTCAGAAGGTTGCAAGCGGACCTTCGGAGTCGCCATCGGATCATGTGAGTAGTTCTGCTTCCTGCCGCGGGGGAAGCCCCCGAGCATCTGTAAAGGAATTTTGTTGTTTGTTCTTCCTTCGGGTCTCGGGGGGAGACACCGAGCGCTTTCTTGTTTGTAGTTTGCTTCTGCTCTTTCTTTTTGGGCGTAGCCCCCGAGTCCTTCTTTTGACTAGTAGGTCTTTTTCCTGCAGCCTTTTGTGCAGGATGCCAAACGACTGGTGCAACAACACCTGGCGCTGGAGGCCAGCCTCAAACAGCTTCAAGGTGCTTGTATGCCTTGGTCGTTGCTTCTTCTTGTATTCTTGTCCTGTTATACGACATTTGTATTATTTGAATGCAGAGGAGCACAACACCTCCCTTCGTGAGATTGATGCTCTCAAAAAGAGCCTCGGTCAAGCGGAGAAGAAGGCCGAGGTCGCCGTTGGTGCGAAAGAGCGCCTCGAGCTAGAGCTGGCCACTACGGCCGAGGCTAAGGAGCGCCTGCAGCGGGAGGCCACGGACCGCGAGGAGCAGCTTGCCACCGCCACGGCTTCGCGCGAGAGAGAGGTGGCCAGCAAGCTTATGGCGGCTGCCAAGGCTGATTCGGGTGAGTATCTTCGCCGTCCTCTTTTGATTTCCTTGTCTTTCTTTTGTGGTGTTGTCGTTCATTCTTCTTCCTTGTTGTTTTATATGCCGCAGGAATCGAGTTTGATCGCGGTGCTCTGGAGCACGGGAGTGCTCTGGATGATGCTGCTGCGGCGGTTGAAGATCGCTGCGGCACCGTCATCAACTCGCTTGCCAAGGCCAAGGAGGTCCTTGGGCGCTTCTACAAGGAGCTTGTCCCCAAGGGCGCGGCCCTTGATGATGTTGATGCTGTGGCGGAGGCACTCTCAGCCGAAGCACCTACGTCGTACAAGCGCAAGCAGAAGGGCATCCGTGCATCCGTGGGGCTGGCAATGGCTTTGGCGGCTAGAGCGGAGCTGGACCTTCCCCTGGTCACTTCCCGGATGCCGACGACTGCTGATGGATCCGAGGTAGCCTTCGCTACCTATGCTGCTCACTGTAAGCGTTATGGGCCAAAGCTGATTGATCTGCTTGCCGAGTATGCGCTATGGCAGCAGGGGGAAGCCAAGGCGAGTCAATCCGGCTCCAAGGCTACTCAGGGTGCCGCGTCTTAGGCGTTGTAGCTGTAGGATAGTTGTAGTCTCTTTTGTTGTAATTATTTTGATGAACAAATCCTTGTGCCACATAGTGGCTTTTGATGCACTTAATGAATTTCCTGAGATATGTGGTCCTTCGTCTGCGTGTTCATGTCTTTGCCTTTCTGTTGATCTAGCGTCCTTCGGGTGCTGATCCCGTTGACACCTCGCCTGCAGCGCGGCTGCGGCCACCTTGGATGATTCGTCGCAGCTTGCATTTCTTCGAGACCATGTTCGTAGTCTCAAGAAAGAGTTGCTTGGGGTGCGTGGCCATGTCGACGTTTGGAGGTCCAAGGCGGATCGCGGTGCTGCCAGAGAGGAGTACTTGATGGCGGAATTGCTTCGATTGTCCGAGCAGCTTTAGTGTAAGTTTTTCGAGCTGTTGCCCATTTCTTCGGATACTCCTGCTGGCATTGCATCTTACTTTTGTGCAAGTATTGCAGGTGCTAACCTTGCTCCAAGGGAAGAGAAGGAGCGTGTTGTTGTTCGGGTCAATTCCTTGACTCAACAGGACATGGAAGACGGCGGGTTCTTCTGGATGGATCGTGACCGTGCTATGGTCCTTGCAACGGTGCAAGATCAGGTTCACCAAGTATCGCGGGTGCTTCGTCAGGTGCAGACTTCACTCGCGTCGGTTCTTCATGTGATATTTCCGCTGGATGCTGCACCTTCAACCCTCTCTCGTTTTCTGTCGAAGTTTTGGAACGTGCATCATGTCAAGGAATTGCTGTGGCAGCAGCTCGTCGCACGGGTGAAGGCTGCGATGTCCCTTGTTAGGCTGCATCATCCTAATGTAGATCTTTCCGCTGTGGCGGCTGGGCCGCCCCTTCGACCGGATGGTGGTGTGTGGGATATGCGTCTGCATTATGCTGCTGTAAGGCAGTATGCCGAAGAGATCGTATATCTGTTTGAGCAGCGTGCTCAGGTTATTCTTCAGAGTAGGTAGTGCCCATAAAAGAGATAGATGTAAAATTTGTTTATATTTGACTGGGCGTGTTTTGTCCTTTGTTATAAAGGTTTAGTTGTTGTTTGAGAACGTAGTGCTCTTTTTGCATACGTGTCCTTTTGATTAGTCGATGAAATCGTGAGGTGCGGGGAGCCCCCGAGTGCGTTTGTAGCATGGAGTAAAAGTGCGAATAGAAAACAAAATTTTGGGGTGAGACACTTAGCTTTATTTATATCGTAATGGAGGAGGTACATTGTTCGGCTGGGTAGCCTTGGCTGAATAGCCTTATTGAAAGTAAAGGGGTAGGTAGCTAGGGGTAGAATCGTCGCAGCTGTGCGACGTTCCATGGGTTGGAGTATGCGACTCCAGACTCCAAGTGCTTGAGGCGATAGGCGCCACCTGGGATGACTTCGGTGACGATGTAGGGTCCTTCCCATGGTGACTCGAATTTCTTCGGTCGCTCTTGCTTGAGTCGCAAGACGAGGTCTCCTTTGACGAAGGACCTTGGGCGCAGCCGTCGGCTGTGGTAGTTGCGGAGACTCTGCTGGTACACCGCTGATCAAGCTGCTGCTATGTCCCGTGCTTCGTCGAGTGTGTCGACGGCGTCTTCGAGTGTAGCCTTGGATTCGGCTTCGCTATAGGAGACGACCCGGGGGGCCTGGTGGTGTACTTCGGCTGGTAGCACGGCTTCGGCTCCGTGCACCATGAAGAACGGCTTGTAGCCGGTGGAGCTGTTTGGCATGGTACGCAGGCTCCATAGGACGGAAGGTAGCTCTTTCGTCCAGGCTCCAGCGAGTCGCTCGAGTGGGCTCATGAGGTGCTTCTTGATGCCAGCGCCGATTAGGCCGTTGGCCTTTTCCACCTTCCCGTTCGTTTGCGGGTGCGCCACAGAGGCGTATGTGATGTTGATTTCGAGGCCTTCGCAGAAGTCTTGGAATTCTTTGGAGATGAAGTTCGATCCATTGTCGGTGATGATGCTATGCGGTACGCTGAACCTGTAGACGATGGATTCAAAGAACTTGACGGCAGTCTTTCCCTTTTGGTTAGTGACCGGCATTGCTTCGATCCACTTGGTGAATTTGTCGAATGCGACCAAGAGGTAGACGTGCCCCCCTTTCGAGGACCGTGGCAGTTTGACGATCATGTCGAGGCCCCATTGGGCGAAGGTCCAGGCCAAAGGTATGGGCCTGAGCTCTGAACCAGGTGCGTGTGGTTTCTCGGCGAACCTTTGGCACCCTTTGCATCTTCGGACGATGTCTTTTGCATTGTTCATGGCCGTTGGCCAGTAGAATCCAGCTCGTAGAGCTTTGGCGACAAGGGAGCGACTGCCTGCGTGATGGCCGCAGATGCCCTCGTGGATGTCTTGAAGTATGGTTTTACCGTCACCGATGGTGACGCACCTTTGTAGTACACCCCAAATGCTGCGCTTGTACAACTCGCCATTGATGATGGTGAAGGCTTTTGACCGACGAGATATGCGTCGGGCATCTATCAGGCTATCAGGTAGTTCTCCTTCTATCAAGTACCGGGGTACGGTGGTGTCCAAGTTTCTTCGACTGTCATGACCTGCATCAGGTTGACCGTGGCGACCTCTGTCTCCATTTTTTCGGGTCCTTCATGACCTTCGGGTAGCGTTGCCCCCGAGTGTTCTGCTTCCTCGGGTGATCCCTTGGGGAATTTCCGCTTGATGGATGGCACGCAGATCTGTTCGAGGAACACACCTGGTGGCACCCTTGCGCAGGTGGAGCCGATGTTGGCAAGTCTATCGGCCTCCTCGTTGCTTTGGACGACGAGGTTGGAGTCACCGTAGATGACCAGGCGCGTTGCGCCGCTGATCTTTGCCATCCTAATGCCGTGGATGAGGGCTTCGTATTCGGCCTCGTTGTTGGAAGCTCGGAATTTCATCCGAAGGACGTACTTCATCTTGTTGCCCTGCGGGGAGGTCAGTCTGACCCCGGCTACTGCTCCAGCTTCGCGCTTGGAGCCGTCGAAATGCATCGTCCATGACTGCGACATGTCTGGGGTGTCTGACAGCTGCAACTCCATCCAGTGTACAAGGAAGTCCGGGAGGACCTGAGACTTGATTGCGAGTCGCTTCTCGTAGACGATGTCTAGGGGTGACAGCTCGATGCCCCATAGGGTCATGCATCCTGTGGCCTCCGGGTTGTTTAGGATGCTGTTCAGGGGTGCTTCGTTGACGACCATCACCTGGTGCTCCTGGAAGTAATGGCTCAACCGACGAGCCGTCATGAAAACGCCATAGGCGAGTTTCTGGTAGTGAGGGTACCTCTGCTTTGTTGGCATCAATACCTCGCTGAGGTAGTAGATTGGGCGTTGGACCCCATGGGTCTTGACTTCTTCGGGTCGCTCGACCACCAGCACGGTGCTTACCACCTGATGTGTGGCTGCTATGTACAGCAGTAGGGGCTCGTGCTCCTTTGGCGTAACCAAGACGGGCGAGGTGGAGAGCAGCCGCTTCAGATCTTCGAATGCGTCGTCCGCTTAGGCTGTCCACTCGAATTTGTCTGCCTTGCGTAGTAGCTGGTAGAATGGCAGGGCTTTCTCACCCATACGGCTGATGAACCTGCTCAATGCCGCTATTCGCCCTGCGAGCTGCTGGACACTCTTGAGATTCTTCGGTTTCTCCATGGCCATTATGGCCCGTATTTTCTTCGGGTTCGCCTCGATCCCCCGATGGGAGATGAAGTAGCCAAGCAGCTGGCTCGATGGGAAGCCGAAGGCGCACTTTTAGGGGTTGAGCTTGATCCTGTAGCGGTCGAGATTATCGAACGTCTCACGGAGATCATCGATGAGTGTTCTCGCCTCCCTGGTTTTGATGAATATGTCGTCGACATAGACTTGGACATTGCGACCGATCTGGTCCTTCAAGCATGCTTGCATGCACCGCTGGTACGTGGCACATGCGTTCTTTAGCCCGAAAGGCATTGTGTTGTAGTAGAACACTCTAAACGGCGTGATGAACGCCGTTTTCTCTTTGTCTTCGACCTTGAGTCGAATCTGGTTGTAGCCTGAGTAGGCATCGAGGAAAGAGAGTTTCTCGCATCCTGCGGTCGAATCGATGATCTGGTCGATGCGAGGAAGAGGGAAGTGATCCTTTGTCCAGTGCTTATTCAGCGACGTGAAGTCCACACACATCCGCAGGATGTCCGTGTCCTTTTTGGGGACCATCACTGTATTGGCGAGCCACTCACTTTCTTTAATCTCTCTAATGAAGTCTGCGGCGAGTAGTCTGTTGATTTCCATCCCGATGGCTTCGGCCCGCGGTTCGGACAGTCTCCGGATGGACTGCTTGACGGGCTTGGTGTCAGGAAAGACGTTTAGTGCGTGCTCGGCGAATTCAATGGGAACTCCTGGCATGTCCGCAGGACACCAGGCGAATATTTCCCAGCGCTCACGGAGGAATTCGACGAGCGCTTTCCTATGCGGGGATGAGATTGTTAGCGATCAGCGCCGTCTTGGAGGCATCCGTCGGGTGGACCTGCACCTTCTTTGTGTTGACGGTGGAGTCAAAAGACATGTCAAGTGCGTTTTGTCGTGCGACTGGGGGTGCCCCGTTGTCCGTCACCTCGCGGAGCCTTACGAGCTCCTCCTGCATGCCGAATGACTGGGAGATTCTGTTGAAGTCCCTATTGCAGTGGTCCGATCGGGTGAAGCTCCCGTGGACCGTGATGACGCCCCTGGGTCCTGGCATCTTGGGTAGCAGGTACGCGTAGTGTGGTACAGCCAAGAACCTTGTGAATGCTACACGCCCGAGGATGGCGTGGTATTGTGATGGCCAGTCCACCACTTCGAATTCGAGCCGCTCGCATCGAAAGTTGTCCGGCTTGCCGAAGATGACGTCGAGCCATATTTTTCCTAGGGGGAATATGCCCTTTCCTGGGACGATGTCGTGGAACGTTGTGTCTGACTGTTCCAGGCTGCACAGCGGGATTCGCATTGCTGCTAGAGTACTTGCGAACATCAGGTTGATAACGCTGCCGCCGTCCATGAAGACGCGGCTCATCTCGAAACCTCCGATCTGCGTCTCCAGCACCAGGGTAGCATGACCCGGGCGAGGGATCTGGCAAGGTTGGTCCGAACGGCTGAACGTGATGTAGGACTCCGATCCGCTGAGGTACTCAGGGATGGCGGGTGGAGTTGTCACGGCCAGGTTGATCTGACGGGTGATTTTATTCTGCACCCTATTCGTGGGGCGCCCCTTCTGGATCATCAGTGCTCCTTTGGGCGGGGGATATCCGTGCCCAGCGTTGTTCTGTGCTGGTGCGACTGGTTGGCTCGGGCCTCCTACAGGTGGCGGTGGAGGATCTCCATGCGCTATCTCTCCTGGTGCGGGTGCGTTCCCAAATCCAGGGGGTGGAGCTTGCTGCCTCATCTGAACCATGCTTTCGCTGAGCTTCTGGAACTCGCGGCAGTCCTTGAGCATGTGGCTTGCCTTCTTCTTACCATCCTGCTTGTCGATGTAGAAGTGGATGGTGCATGGACCCGATAGTTTTTCGTATGCCGAGGGTCCGTCGTCACGACCGCGGCACTGCCACGACTGTGCTGGGCGTCCTCCATCGCGGAAGTTGCCTCCGCGGTATCCGCCGCTATTGCGGTTGGCATCGTTGCGGCGATCGGCGTAGCCGGCCGCGACCATGTCGGGTCCATCACGATCGTCGTAGACGCGCGGTCTCCTCTTGTTACGGCGTTCCCGTCGTCGGCCGTAATCGTCCTCTTCCTCCGATTGTGCCCGGTGGACGGAATCTTCGCCGTCGGCCCACCTGTTGGCGATGTCCATGAGGTGGTCAAGTGTCTTGGGATTGACGCGCCCAAGTTCCTCCTTGAAGTCCTGGAGCTTGACGCCGTCCTTGAAGGCGTCGATGGCCCTTTCTTCAGAGATGTGCGCCGCGGAGTTCTTGGTGTTGGACCAGCGCAGTATGTACGAGCGAATGGATTCGCCCGTTCGTTGAGTACAGGCTCGCAACTCCTCGATCGAGGCGGGCCTCTTGCTGGTGCCATTGAAGTTTCGGATGAAACTGTAAGCCAGCTCCTCCCAGCTTCGGATGAATCCTGAAAATAGGCTCCTAAGCCAGATCTGGGCTGCGCCTGTCAGCTGCAGCTGAAGGCTTGCATGGCAGTTTCCTTGTTTCCACCGTGCAGCTTGACGGATGACGGGTGGTCGCTGGGCCACGCCTTGGGGTCCTGTGTACCGCCGAACTTCGGAGTATCCGAAGGAAGATTGAAATTCCGCGGCATCCGTGTCCGTCTGACAGATCTGCTGAAGCACCGGGCTCCGCAGAGTTCTCCTTCGTCTTCGTCCATCTCGGATTCAGACGAGCATGCGCGCTTGGCTCGCGCTTTGTCGATTTTGTGCTGTGTTAGCGCGTCTCTGGCGTCGTAATCGCGGCTGCGATGACGCGAGATCTTGTGCCTTCGAGGAAGGTCATGGTCCTCTTCTTTGGATGAAGGAGTGGGGCTGCGGTCGAACCTGACCGTAGCTTTCTTTTTCGGCTCCGTAGGAGCTTCTTGATGGAGCGCAGCTCCGACGAGTCCAAGTCCGGTGAGTGCGGACTTGTGCATGGCTCTTTTCGGGTCCCCCTTCGTAGGTGGGTGGGACGCGAGGTACGCGGTGGCTGCCATGATCGCAGCTTAAGGCGTCTTCGGCATGATGTTGCGTGGAGGGTTCGGGTCACCTCATGGCGCTCCTTGGGGTCCATGTTCTCCGTCCGGGAGCGGTGCTTGTTGCCGTGGTTGCCGTTCGAGATGGAGCCGATGCCCATGGCGGAGAGCGCAGCTCGTCGCGCGCTGGACTCCGAGGCTGCTTGTTTGCGTTTGTCAAGCACCTCTTGTATCTTGACCTGCTTCTTGTGCTCCTCGATCAGGAGCAAGTGGTATGCCATCAGCAGGTCCCGTGAGGCATCTGCAGGCAGGATCGTGCTGCCCGCCATAGCGGCACGTGCCTGGGCCCATCCTTCTTTGCTAAGGCGGATGACCTGGCCGGCGTTGTCCCCTTCGGGTGGGGACTGCTTCGCCCGCTCGCCGGGTTAGGTGGCGGTTGGGCGGCGGGTTGGGCGCTTGCTAATCCACGTCGCTCTGGATGACTACGGAGCATTGGTAGCGCTCGTAGATTGGTCTGCTGCTGCCGCAGCTTTCGGATCCGGAACCGTAGGTCCCTTCATCCGATGGCGGATCACACAGATCGGAGTTGCAGCTGCTGCTGTCGTAGGACTCATCTGTTGATGATGATGTGCGTAGCACAGGGTATGGGGTCCACGAAGCGGGCCTGATTGATGGTATGGGCACCCTCTATGGGAGGCGGAGGGTGCCGGTTTGCCCCACCTGGAAGCAGATGCTCCCGAACAGGATCTCGATTCCGTCGCCTACGGGCTCGAAGTCCTTCATGGTGGCCGGTGAGTGGGCGGTGAAGTCAAAAGCGCCGAAGAGGAGGTGACTCTCCGTCGTTGTAGAGTTGTAGATCGCTCGGGTTGGGACCTTCACGATCGCACAATCAGCGTCCCCAGTTCCCACAGACGGCGCCAATTGACGAGGTTTGATCTCGTCAATGCCCATTGTTATGGACTTGGGTTTGGAGAAGATGGGGATGTTGGAGAACATGGAACGATTAGCAAACAAGCAATACGGGACACGAGGTTTACCCAGGTTCAGGTCCCTAGAGGGAAAACCCTACTCCTGCTTGTCTGCTCTTGATTACGGTGAAACCGGTGATTACAGGGGTGCGCAGATGCAATCTGGCGTGGAGGTGCGTATGCGAAAATATGAGAGAGAGACTTAGGCAGGTCCCAGGCACAGATCTAGTCGGTTACAGGTTCTAGGGTTTACCCCTTTGAATTTCCTATCTACTCTAGTCTTGCTCTCTAAGGATCCGAAGGCGTCATGGGCCTTGGCCACCCAAAAGTCTTCATGGGCCGGCGTATATTTGCCATGGGCCTTCTTTGGGGCTGGACTAGGTATGATGAGGTTGTGTATCCGCGGGGTATAACCATGTCATCTACTATTTTTGAAAAACGGGATGGCAGCATTCTGTAATTGCATTTTGGTGGCTGCTTCACAAAACGACCCGTCTTTTTGCGCTCGGAAAATGGAAAATGGCTTTTTCGTGCGATGAAAAGGAAAACTTCCTCCTGCAACATTTTTCTACATCCCAATATACACATGCATGCACAATATGGGCACCGTATCACAAACTATGCCGCGATTCAACATATAACATCCGTCTCTTGGACCGAAAGCCATGAAACCTCGAACATGATAGGTCATTTTGTGAAGATTTTTTTGAGACATAATAAGTATACCAAGTTTGATATTTTTCCTTGCAACTATGTCACATAATATCACACCACGCGAAGGATTTACATTTTTCGGACCTTTTTTGAATTTTTATGCCCGTTTTGAATTTTTTTGACGTTTCGAACTTAGGTTAAAACGGCGTGCGTGAAGATAGGGGATGAGAATGTTAGAACTTGAATTGGATCTATGAAAAAATGACATATTGTGAGTCTAAAAATGATTTTTTCAAAAAATCACGGACGTTAGATCATGTACGTGTAGTTCGAACCGGACCCACTTCCTACCGATTCGGCAGAAATTTGTCTTTTTCACCCGGGAAGGACAGAAAGGTTTGAGATCCCCTGGTTGGGATATATTTCACGTAACGTGGTCTACTATTTTAGAAAAATGGGATGGTAGCATTCTGTAACTGCATTTTGGTGGCTGCTTCACAAAACGACCCGTCTTTTTGCGCTGAGAAAATGGAAAATGGCTTTTCCGAGCGACGAAAAGGAAAACTTCCTCCTGCAACATTGTTCTCCATACCAATGTCCACATGCATGCATAGTATGGGCACAGCATCACAAACTATGCCGTGATTCAGCACATAACATCGGTCATTTGGACCGAAAGCCATGAAACCTCGAACATGATAGGTCATTTTGTGAAGGTTTTTTGGAGACATAATCAGTATACCAAGTTCGATATTTTTCCTTGCAACTATGTCACATAATATCACACCACGCGAAGGATTTACATTGTTCGGACCTTTTTTGAATTTTTTAATGCCCGTTTTGAATTTTTTGCCGTTTCGAACTTAGGTCAAAAAGGCGTGCGTGAAGATAGGGGATGAGAATGTTAGAACTTGCATTGGATCTCTGAAAAAACGACATATTGTGAGTCCAAAAATGATTTTTTCAAAAAACCACGGACGTTAGATCATGTACCTGTAGTTCAAACCGAACCCACTTCCTACCGATTCGGCAGACATTTGTCTTTTTCACCCGGGAAGGACAGAAAGGTTTGAGATCCCCCGGTTGGGATATAGTTCACGTAACGTGGTCTACTATTTTATAAAAATGGAATGGTAGCATTCTGTAATTGCAATTTGGTGGCTGCTTCACAAAACGATCCGTCTTTTTACGCTCGGAAAATGGAAAATTGGTTTTCCGAGCGACGAAAAGGAAAACTTCCTCCTGCAATATTGTTCTACATCCCAATATACACATGCATGCACAATATGGGCACCGTATAACAAACTATGCCGCGATTCAACACATAACATCCGTCTCTTGGACCGAAAGCCATGAAACCTCGAACATGATATGTCATTTTGTGAAGGTTTTTTGGAGATACAATCAGTATACCAAGTTTGATATTTTTCCTTGCAACTATGTCACATAATATCACACCACACAAAGGATTTACATTATTCGGACCTTTTTTGAATATTTTATGCCCGTTTTGAATTTTTTGCCGTTTCGAACTTAGGTCAAAACAGCGTGCGTGAAGATAGGGGATGAGAATGTTAGAACATGCATTGGATCTCTGAAAAAACGACATATTGTGAGTCTAAAAATGATTTTTTCAAAAAATCATCGACGTTAGATCATGTACCTGTAGTTGAAACCGGGCCCACTTCCTACCGATTCGGCAGACATTTATCTTTTTCACCTGGGAAGGACAGGAAGGTTTGAGATCCCCCGGTTGGGATATAGTTCACATAACGTGGTGTACTATTTTAGTAAAATGGGATGGTAGCATTCTGTAACTGCATTTTGGTGGCTGCTTCACAAAACGACCCGTCTTTTTACGCTCGGAAAATGGAAAATGGCTTTTCCGAGCGACAAAAAGGAAAACTTCCTCCTGCAACATTATTCTACATCCCAATATACACATGCATGCACAATATGGGCACCGTATCACAAACTATGCCGCGATTCAACACATAACATCTGTCTCTTGGACCGAAAGCCATGAAACCTCGAACATGATAGGTCTCTTGGACCACCGCTTCCCGCCCTTTCCCTTTGAACGGTGCTTTTAGTCCCGGTTGTAGCCACTAACCGGGACTAAAGATATTTCCCGCCATATCCCACCGCTTCCCGCCATGTTTTCCCGCCCTTTCCCTCTAAACGGTGCTTTTAGTCCCGGTTGTAGCCACTAACCGGGACTAAAGATATTTCCCGCCATATGCCACCGCTTCCCACCATGTTTTCCCGCCCTTTCCCTCTAAACGGTGCTTTTCGTCCCGGTTGTTGCCACTAACCGGGATTAAAGATATTTCCCGCCATATCCCACCGTTTCCCGCCATGTTTTCCAGCACTTTCCATCTATATATAGGCCGACCACGCCATGGCTATCCATACATCCACACCTTCCTCTCTCACAACTATGGACAGTGCCTACTGGGCCATTCTAACCCTCGAGGAGACCCAGGCGTTGTGGGCCTCCTACTACCCTTACCCGCCGGGCTACCGGCCGACCGCCGGCTAGATGCTGAGCGCTGGAGGGGTTCCTGTCCCTCCTGTGCCTCAAGGCTCCACCCGACAGGAGGCCATCACGAACCACTTCTACCACGAGCTCACGCCGGAGCAGCGGATGGATCCCCAGTAGGATCCCGACAACTATCACACCTGGAATGCCTTCTTTGCTAACCGACGGGAAAGGGAGCTCGCCAGGTACGAGGGTGATGGCCTGCCCCCGGTGAACCACAATGAAGCCGGTCGGCATCTGTGGTGGGCGAACCGTACTATCATCGGCGTGATGCGCTACATCGCCGGGGGAGACCATCCTCGCCTGCGGTGCCCACAAGTCTACCCGCCACAGAGCCACAAGAAGGCCCCTCCCCCGCCCGGCGGTAGCGGCATCGTCTTCCAGGAGACTCCTCCCCCGCCCGCCGTGAATCCGAGGCCGGAGTGGCAGGTGCCCCCGGTATATGCCATGGCTGGGCTGAGGATCTCTGGAGTGGCAGGTGACGATGACGATGATGATGACGAAGAAGACCCTGAAGCTGTGTACTATAGGACTAGGCATGACTATGACTAAAGGGGGTGGCTTTAGTCCTTAGTGTTATCTAGTCCCGGTTTGTCCTGGTTTTTAATATTAATAAATGTCTAAGTGTTACCTAGTCTACAGTTTTGGTACCTGCCTACAACAATCTCAGAAATTCCTTTATTAACCATGGAGCATGTTCCTTTAATAAATGAAAAATAGGATTAATTCACAAAAGGTTTAATACATTACATCACCAACATCCACATCTAGTGTTTTGGTTCTCTTCTTGTCCGTAACCATGGAGCATCTTCCTTATTTAGCGATATGCTTGGGTCAGTTTTCACTTTGAATGGTGGAGTTTCATAAAATTTGTCATAATCTTCTGACATGTCTGTCCTGTCCTCAACTCCCACCATGTTTCTTTTTCCTAAAAGAACTATGTGGCGCTTTGGCTCAACGTATGATATTATATTCTTTTGCTTATCATTCCTTTTTCTCGGTCTAGTAGACATGTCTTTCACATAGAAAACTTGAGACACATCATTGGCAAGGACGAATGGTTCGTCTCCGTACACAAGATTATTGAGATCCACTGTTGTTATTCCGTACGGCTGGTCTACCGTTACCCCACCTCGTGTCATCTTGACCCATTTGCATTAAAACAATGGGACCTTGAAATTAGGACCATAGTCAAGTTCCCATATGTCCTCTATGTCACCATAATATGTGTCCTTTTTCCCATTCCCGTCCGTTGCATCAAATCGGGCACCACTGTTTTGGTTGGTGCTCTTTTTATCTTGGGCGTGCGTGTAAAATATATTCCCATTGATCCTGTGCCCTTGGAAAGTCAATATAGTTGAAGATGGAGACCTGGCCAACAAGTACAATTGATCTCCAACAGTGGTGTCATTCATGAGATGTGTCTGCAACCTAGTGCCGAAAGTATTTATGTGTTCATCTCTAATCAACCTGTTAGACTGCCCCGGGTAGTTCGAGTGTACAATATTCTTGTGTACCTCGATATATGGAGCCACCAAGGTGGAACTTTGCAGAATTGTATAGTGTGCTTTAGTGAAAGAATGTCCATCCATAAATATCTTTGCTTTCTTTCCTAGCATGCCTTTTCCACTAAGTCTCCCTTCATGCCGTGATTCAGGTACACCGATCGGCTTAAGGTCAGGAATAAAGTCAACACAAAACTGAATGACCTCCTCTGTTCCATATCCCTTGGAGATGCATCCTTCTGGCCTCGCACGGTTATGGAGATATTTCTTTAAGACTCCCATGAATCTCTCAAAGGGGAACATATTGTGTAGAAATATAGGACCGAGAATGGTAATCTCTTCTACTAGGTGAACTAGAAGGTGCATCATTATGTTGAAGAAGGATGGTGGGAACACCAACTCAAAACTGACAAGACACTGGACCACATCTTTCTGTAACCCTGGTAGACTTTCTGGATTGATTACCTTCTGAGAAATTGCATTGAGGAACGAACATAGCTTCACAATGGGTACTCTAACATTTTCCGGCAGAAGCCCCCTCAAAGCAACCGGAAGCAACTGCGTCATAAGCACGTGGCAGTCATGAGACTTCAGGTTCTGGAATTTTTTCTCTGCCATATTTATTATTCCCTTTATATTGGAAGAGAAGCCAGAAGGAACCTTGATAGTACTCAGGCATTCAAAAAAGATTTCCTTCTCTTCCTTGGTAAGAGCGTAGCTGGCAGTGCCTTGAAACAACTCTGGATGCCTGCCTTCTCGGTCTTTCATGCGTTGTTGGTCCTGTCGTGCTTCTGGTGTATCTTTATTCTTTCCATACACGCCCAAGAAGCCTAGTAGTATCACGCAAACATTCTTCGTCAGGTGCATCACGTCGATTGCAGAGCGGACCTTTAAGACTTCCCAATAGGGTAGCTCCCAAAATATAGATTTCTTCTTCCACATGGGTGCGTGTCCGCCAGCGTCCTTCGGAACGGACTGTCCGCCAGGACCCTTTCCAAAGATTAATTTTAAATCCTTCACCATATCAAATACAGCATCACCAGTACGACGGACAGGCTTACTCCGGTGATCTGCTTCACCATTGAAATGCTTTCCTTTACTTCTTAGGGAATGCATGACGACGATTCCCTAGGTACACATTCTTCTTGCACTTATCCAAATAAATACTTTCAGTGTCATATAAACAGTGTGTGCATGCATTGTATCCCTTGTTTGTTTGTCCTGAAATGTTACTAAGAGCAGGCCAATCATTGATGGTTACGAACAACAATGCCCGTAGGTTAAATTCCTCACGTTTGTGCTCATCCCACACATGTACACCTTGTCCGTGCCATAGCTGTAAAAGTTCTTCAACTAATGGCCTTAGGTATACATCAATGTCGTTGCCGGGTTGCTTCGGGCCTTGGATGAGCACTAGCATCATAATGAACTTCCGCTTCATGCACAACCAAGGAGGAAGGTTATACATACACAAAGTCACATGCCATGTGCCATGACTGCAGCTCTGCTCCCCAAAGGGATTCATGCCATCCGTACTTAGACCAAACCATAAGTTTCTCGTGTCACCTGCAAAGTTCGGGTACTTTCTCTCAATTTTTCTCCACTGCGACCCATCAGCGGGGTGTCTCAACATCTCGTATTTCTTACGGTCTTCTTTGTGCCATCGCAACAATTTGGCATGATCTTCGTTTCTGAACAGACCTTTCATCCGTGGTATTATAGGAGCATACCACATCACCTTGGCGGGAACCCTCTTCCTCGTGCGCTCCCCCTCAACATCACCAGGGTCATCTCGTCCGATCTTATACCGCAATGCAGTGCATACCGGGCATGCATCCAAATTCT
Source organism: Avena longiglumis (assembly GCA_030063025.1). Lineage (NCBI taxonomy): Eukaryota > Viridiplantae > Streptophyta > Magnoliopsida > Poales > Poaceae > Avena > Avena longiglumis. Next base: position 474,594,737 of record CP125975.1, on the reverse strand, counting down.
CGTACTGCTCACCGCGATAGAGGATGCAGTCATTAATGCATGCATGTATCTTCTGTACCTCTAATCCTAGAGGGCAAACATCCTTCTTTGCTTCGTAAGTACTGGCGGGCAGTTCGTTATCCTTTAGAAACAGCTTCTTCATTATCTTCAAGAACTTTTCAAATCCCTTGTCAGGCACACCGACCTCTGCCTTCCATTTCAGCAATTCCAGTGTGCTGCCTGGCTTTTTGTGGCCATCTTCGCAATTGGGATAAAACAATTTGTTGTGATCATCTAACATCTGCTCAAATTTCAACCTCTCCCTTTCACTATCACATTCTCCCTTTGCATCAGCAATGGACCGACCAAGATCATCATCTGGCTCATATGATGCATGTTCTTCTGCTTCTTCTTCTTCATCATTGTCTTCGATTGTAGTACCACCGTATTCATGGGACATAGGATAGTTGTCATCATTCTATTCATCTTCGTTGTCTTCCATCATAACCCCTCTTTCTCCGTGCTTGGTCCAACAATTATTGCCAGACATGAAACCGAACCGAAACAAGTGGCCATGAAGGACTCTTGAGGAAGAGTATTCCTTCTGATTGCGACACTCACCACATGGACAACTCATAAAACCATTCCGCTTGTTTGCCTCTGCCACAACGAGAAAAGAACGCACGCCTTTAATGAACTCGTCAGAGATTCGGTCAGCGTACATCCATTGGCGTCTCATCTGCATTTTATAAGGTCATCAAACAAAATCACAATGCTAAGAGTAGTACTAGTCTAAAAATAAAAGAACACATCGTATACATCAAACAAGCACTGATTTAAAAAACTTTCTACTATATCTTTAGTCCCGGTTGGACACACCAACCGGGACTATAGGGGTTGCGGCAGGCTGGGGCCGACATGAGCCCATTTAGTCCCGAATGGTGTCTCCAATCGGGACTAAAAGTGGGTGACGGCACTATATGTCATGAGTGGACACTATGCCAGTGAGTGGCGACACTGTTTCAGTGGGTGGCGACAATATGACAGGGGTGAGTGTCAACATTATGTCATGAGTGTCGACACTATGTTGTGCTGCTTAATCTATAAATAGGCTTCCTTGTGAACTATCAACTGCAAGGAAGATCGTGTGCGAGACCAGGGACACCACTACGGCAGAGCTTCTCGAAGATCGTGTGCGAGACAAGGAAGATCGAGGTCCTAAGACATCTTCGAGGAGCTCGCCGTAGAGGCACTCCCTAATATGTGAAATTAGTTAGCTCCACCAGCATACTAATTTAGCTAGAAAAGATATGAACTGAAAGATGGTGTGCGAGAGCAGGGACACCACTATGGCAGAGCTTCTCGAAGATGTCTTAGGATGCCTCGTCCTCAGACATCTTCGAGGAGCTCGCCATAGAGGCACTCCCTAATTTAATTTGGTAGCTCCTTGGCGTGTTCATGTTTTTGTTCTTAATTTCTTGCTTAACTGGCCGATAATTAACTAAAATGCTAGGGCGCCACTATATATATGTGTGCCTTCATAGTTTTGGTACTTATTTTTGTTTCAATGGATTTTGTGACGACAGGTAGAAGAACGAAGAATATTTTGTTGCTCGATGGTGACATGATGCACTGTGAACCGATCGGATTTCAAGACAACGTGTCAAACCAAGAATGTATATAGGATGAACTCATGTATCTATGTGCTTTGATGAATCAAATGAATTTCGAGAACTATATGTGCCAAATTAACCAGATATACAGAGATAGAACCCACACAAAATCTATCCATTTCTAGAGTATGAAATGAGCTAAAACAAGCAATGAGAGCTGAAATGATAAAGTTGCTAACCTCTTAGGACCCTTGATAGATGTGGAGCCAAAAAATCTTCACAAATCTTGAGAAAAATGGGAAAAAACTCGAGATTGAGGGGAGAAATTTGAGAGGGATGATTGTGTGAGTTTGAAATGGCTCGGGCTGGAAAAAGGAAGAAGATATATTCGGGGACTTTAGTCCCGGTTTAAGAAACAAACCGGGGCTAAAGGTCCACGCATCTGCTCTTTTCCAGCGCCAGACCCTTTAGTACCGGTTTGTTAAACGAACCGGGGCTAAAGTTCCCATACGAATCGGGGCTAATGTCTTCTGGTCCCTGCGGCCGTTTCTAGCAGTTAGAACCAGGGCTTTAGTTCCGGTTTGTACCAGAACCGGGACTAATGCTCAGAACCAAAGGTCCGTTTTCTACTAGTGACTATGTACGGCAGATAGGAAGGAACACACTGGAATCGTGCTGCAAACTCGCGTTGGAGTTGCCCGTACTGACCTGTGTGTGGGCATGATACTCCATTACCGAAAGTGACATCTTGCGAGAAAAAATTGAAGAAGAAAACTCGACGACCAGCACGGTGCGTCACCGGATTGAGTACCGTGCACCAACCACCTGCTGACCCGTCCAGCCAGCCAAGATTTACTCACCAACCCCATCTTTTTGAGCCGGCTATATATAACGCTCGTACATGCATTCCCTCAGCAACAAGCAGCAGTTGCAACCTACTCGCATCTCCTATTATCATATCACTTGCACCGGCAGGTCGTAGTTGATAATCACAGCAATGGCCTCCACCAACAGCTGGACCGTCGAGATCGAGACGACGGTGGCCGCGCCACGCCTGTTCAAAGCTGGTGTCATGGACTGGCACACCTTGGCCCCAAAGCTCGCCTCACACATCATCACGAGCGCCCACCCCATTGAGGGAGGAGGCGGCGGTGTCGGCAGCGTCAGGCAGTTCAACTTCACCTCAGGTAAGTAACACTACTGGTATCAAACGGACGTGAAATCGCACGTACTAATATCATAACCCTGAAATTCTTCTTGCAGCTATGCCCTTCAGCTTCAAGAAGGAGAGGCTCGATTTCCTGGACGCGGACAATTGCGAGTGCAAGTCGACCCTCATCGAGGGCGGCGGCATCGGCACGAAGATTGAGACCGCCACGTCGCACATCAAGATTGAGCCAACCGCCAATGGTGGGAGTGTGGTGAAAGTTGACTCCACATTCAAGCTGATGCCGGGCGTGGAAGTGAAGGACGAAATCACCAAGGCCAAGGACTCCGTTACAAGTATCTTCAAGGCCGCGGAAGCATACCTCGTCGCCAACCCGGACGCCTACAACTAAGTCAGCCAACAGAAATACAGAATCACACATGATTATGGCGTCCTTACTTTGATATGTGTGTGCTTTCTCCCAGATTGAATAAAGCTGCTCCAACCTCCCAAGTAGTGACGCGGGTGCACTGAACTGGGCTAAATATACGTGTATTCGTAACCATAAAAGAGTTTCCTTTTTTTTCCTTTTGCAAATGGAGTTTTTGTTTGTTTGATGCTGTTGTCGCTTGCTTATGTGTATTCCTCATGCTTCTGCACAAGAATAAAAGGAAGTACTACTAATTTGGGTCGCAGCCCCGCAGGTTTACTGAACCTATACCGACTTTAGTCAATATTTTGCCGTAATTTGCGGCAAGTAATTTGGGTCGAGGGAGTATCCACCAACTTCTATAACTTTGACACCAATTGCCACGTTTAACAGAAAAATTGCCACACTTGTCCTGGTTGCGTGCCTATGCTTCCCACGCCCAACCCAGCAGATGGACGGCCGAGCCGCTCCAGGGTATTTTAGCGAATGTTTTGCTAGATTCCACCCCTTGGATCGATGGAGACAAACCTGTGTGGCTCAGCCATCCAGCCAATTCTAGTGCAAGGAAAAAAAAAACTTCGACGTGGCATGCCGCATAAAACTGATGGCTAGGACTCATTGGAAAATCACTTGAAAACTTAATTGGATAAAATGCAACAAAATTCTTTTGGAGTAACAGAAATGAATTGTTGCTAAATGGGATAACTAGTGCAAAATTGTCAAGTGAGATGGAAAAAACGGATGTGCATAAATGAATATAAATTCCATTTTATGTTTTTAAATAAAAATAGATAAAGTATCATTAATCTTAATATGCCATGACGATTTAATTTTAGTATCACATCTTCGCAAGTGACTCAGCAAAATGGACAAAGTACTTTTGGCTATTAGGTCGAGTTTAGATCTAGTTCCATGTATCACTCTTTTGGGACTCAAAGTTCGAAAAACGAAAAGATGCTCGTTTAGGACCAACGCGCCGAGATAATATAATTTACGTGTATATTTATTTGGGATTCGACTTTTCAAAAAGCATGTGGAACTCTCTAGACCTAAAAATCAGTTGATATTGATAAGTGATATGTTTGGATGCACTGAATTGGGTCTGGAATTGCTTTTTTTTGGAACTGGAGCCTGAATTCTACGGTTTGGGGCTGGGAGAATTCAGAGCCCACCCCGCACACGACTAACTTACTTGTCGATCTATACAGAGGAGAGTACCACCTTATTTCCTCTGAATTGGAGAGGCCGCAAAACGCTTCACTCGCCACACTCTAGGAAATATCCCTTCTCAGGAGGAGGCGACCACGCACGACAGGAGAGCTCGCAAGTATGACCCTCCTCCTCCTCCTTCCATCTATCTCTCCTCTTCTTTCCCCTAGATCTTCCCCCCGTCTCTCTTTTCTCGACCATGAATGCTGATGTCCCATCTATCCCTTCCCCTCTATCCTAACCCTGGTCGGTGGTAGGATGGACGGGGAACAACGGAGGGATGCGAACTCGGCGATTGCGGCGAGCGCCATAGAGTCCCTCAAGGTCCTGGGAATCGATGTCGCAGCGGTGTCAGTCTTTGTATTCATCTACTGGTGTGACCGAAAGGCCAGCGATGCGGCATCCAGGATCACACAGGAGGAGAAGTTGTCTAGGCTCAAGATGCAGATTGGCGACAACATTGAGCCGGTGATGGTAAGGGACCTGAGGGGCAGTCATCATCGCAGGTCCCGCCGAGTTCATCATTGAGTCGTTCTAGTGGAGCAAGTTATTCCTCGAGGACCTCATGGAGAGTAGCTTGTTGGTGCTCCCCTTCCCGACAAACATGAACGCTTCAGCATTGCTATTCGCCGAGGGTGACAATGGAAGGGTGGAGAACGAGGAGGGATCAAGAACAAGACCGGGAGGCTTTGGAAACTCACACCGTTTTACACCGTTGATTGAAGCAAATATATCTGAAGCTACTCAAGCTGATCTTATAAACGCACTTGCTCACGGAAAGAGAAAATTTACATGGCGAATTACCTACATGGCAAGAATTCTTGGAGCAATTGTCATAGGTGAAAGGAATGTGGTCAAGTCTTTTTGATGGAATGGATGGTAGTGTTATTTTGCAGGGATTTCTTTTCTTTCTGAAAATTGCAAGTTTGCAAACTACACATGGAGTAGTATTAGCAGGCAAGGGCATAACTTGAAAGGTATGGCTAGATCAAATAGTTGTTAGGAAACATTTATTTTGGCATGTACTTACATCATATTGCAGGTAAGGGATGGGGGTCCTTGTTGGGGTCAAAACTGCCATGTATGAGGATGTGGAAGTAGAGGAGTGGGAGTACTTTGTAAGATGCTTGATCATAAATAGGGAGGATGATTTTAAGTGGAACTTTGTTATTATATATGGTGGAACACAATTGTTTGTGAAAAAATGTTTTCTTAGAGAGTATGCTCAATTATGTAGTAGAACAATATTTCCACCTTGTTTGGAGGAGACCTTAACCTACTAAGAAATTCTAGTGGGAATATTGTTGGTGGGCTTAATTGATGGAATGTTATCCTTACCATTATCATTGAAAACAATAACCTTATGTATATACAACTAAGTAATATAAAATATACTTGTGTAATGATCATGAGGTTCCTACATATGCAAAATTGGTTAGGTTGGTTGTAACTATGGGTTGGATAATTGAGCACTACCATTTATCACAAGTGACTGCCTTGACTAGGAAGATGTCTAATCACACTCATTGATACTAGACACTTATGGTGGGGTGTGTTAAATTTTTTACTTCAAACTAGAGAAGTGTTGGTTGTTGGGAGAGGACATTGATGATGTTATTAAAACTGTTTGGGGGCTTCCATCTAGAAACAGAAATACCATCTAGGAATGGACTAGGAAGCTGACTGAAACTACAGGAAGGAGAAAAAAGATTGGAATAATAACATTGTTGCAGACTACAGGAAGGAGAAATAAGATTATCTTAAATCTTGGACAACCTTGATAAAATTAGTTAAGACTAGTGTTCTAAATGCTTGATATGTCGTGAACGTATCTATAATTTTTGATGCTTCATGCTTGTTTTGTACCAACTATCTTATGTTTTGTCTACACTTTGAGGCATTTATATATATTTTGTGGAACTAACCTATTAACAAGATGTCGTAGTGCCAGTTCCTGTTTTTTGTTATTTTTGGTTTCATAAAAGCTAGTAAATAAATATTCTCGGAATTGGATAGAACAAAAGCCGAAGTCAATATTTTACCGTAGCGAAGATGGAGTCCAGAGGGGGAACGAAGAGGCGCCACAGGGCGGCCAAACCACCTCATGGCATGGGCCCACCCTAGGCCGTTCCAGGGCATGGGGGCCCTCAATCGATCTTGCCCCTTCGCCTATATAAACACCCCGAGGAGGAAACCCTAAGCACCCGATCAGAAATCCATGAAAAAGTTCGTAGCCGCCGTCACCATCGTCCCTAGATCTGGAGGGATCTGAAGCTCTTCTCGGCACCCTGTCGGAGAAGGGAGATCACCCTGGAAGGCCTTCTTCATCACCATGCCAGCCTCTGGAGTGATGCGTGAGTGGTTCAACCTTGGACTTTGGGTCCATAGAAGTAGTTAGATGGTCGTTTCTCCTCTTTTGTGCTATCATTTTTAGATCTTGTGAGCTGCCTATCATGATCATCTATATGTAATCCTACATGTTGTGTTTGTTGGGATCCGATGGATATTGAGTACTACATCAAGATTGATTATTGATTCTATCATGTCTATGTTATTTGTGATCTTGCATGCTCTCCGTTGCTAGTGGTTACTCTGGCCAAGTAGTTGCTTGTGACTCCAAGAGGGGGTATTTATGCTCGATAGTAGGTTCATGTCTCTATTAAACTGGAGGAGTGATAGAAACCTCTAAGATTGTAGATGTGATGTTGCTACTAGGGAGAAAACAACAATCCTTTGTTCAAGGGCAATTCTATTGTTTACTTTACACACTTTGCTTAATGCAATTATCTGTTGCTTACAACTTAATACTGAAAGGGGTTTGGATGATAAACCGAAGGTGGATTATTAGTCATAGATGCAGTTGGATTATAGTCTATGTATTATGTTGTAATTCCCAAACGAATCTCATATAAATCATCATGATATATACATGCATTATTATGCATTCTCAATCTATCAATTGCCCAACTGTAATTTGTTCACCCAACATGCTATTTATCTTATGGAGAAACACCTCTAGTGAATTGTGGACCCCGGTCCATTCCTTCCCACTGATATTCAATCTACTGCCTACTGTTTATTTTCTGCAATTACTACAAGCAATTACTTTCTTCCACACTATACGGTTAATCCTTTGTTTTCAGCAAACCGGTGAGCTTGACAACCTCACTATAAATTGGAGCAAAGTATTGTGGTTGTGTTGTGAAGGTTCCACGTTGCTAGCAACACCTTGAGAACTATTTCCTTTCTCATACTGGTTTGATAATCTTGGTTTCACAACTGAGGGAACACTTGTTGTTGTGCTCATCATACCTTCCTCTTGGGATTTTTCAACGGGCTCTACAGTAATCGAGCCGCATCGAGACTTTTTCTGGCGTCGTTGCCGGGGAGACACAGGACAGTTCCTGCAAGGGGAGTATCTCACAACCAATCTCTTTACTTTTTTTGTTTTTCTTAGTTTATATTTTTTTGTTTGGTTTGTTTCTTATTATCAAAAACACAAAAAAATAGTTCCTACCTTAGTTGCTATTTCTGTTGGTTTGCTTCTTTTTATCAAAAAACACAAAAAAATTAGTTCTTTCTTTAGTTGTTACCTCGTTCTTAGCTCATTATGTTGATCCCTAAGTTCGCCCCGAAGTACCTTTCAATAGGTAGTGGCTCTATAATTGGGAAAGATAATATTGAAGAATTATTTAATCATGTTAGTAAGCATAAGGTGTCACATCCCAAGATTTTCCAAATCTTGTAATGTGAAAAATAAATGATTTCAATAAAACTTTGTTTGATTTTCAGGGCCAGAAGAAACTTTTTGAATTCCAATAGGAATCTTCAAACCTATTTTGAACAATTAAATCCCAAAAGGATTTAAAAACATAAAACAATTAACAAAGGAAAATAAAGTATTTTGGAAATACTATTTTTGATCTTTTAATAAAAGGATTTGGAATTCAAAAGAAAAGATGGATTTATAAATAAGGATTATTTTATAAAGCTAAATTAAACTTGGCCAAGATTTTGAAACCAAAGAGTTTTCTTTGATTAAAATAATAAAAGTTTATTTTAAATAAAGTAATAAGGATTTAACATCCAACCTTATTTGAAGATAAAAGGTTTTACCAATTTAAAATTGAAACATCAAAACTTATTAAATTATTTAAAATGGGTTTTCCCAATTATTTGAAATTCACAAATAAAATCTACTAAAATGATTTGGCTTTATTTTAGATTCAAAATAAATATCTCAATAAAATAAAACCTATTTGAAATAATAATGAAAGTCTATTATATTTAATTAATATTGGACCCTAAAGTAAAATAATATTTTATTTTAAACAAGTATCCAAGTATTATTTATTTCCAAATGATACCTACTGATTTGATTTTGAAAATATTTGGATTAAAATAGAGATTCTATTAAATAAACCAAACCCTATTTTATTAATAAACCATAGTCCATTTTATTTAATTAATAAATGGAACCTAAAAAGATTTAAAATATTATTTTATTTTGGAGTGTTGGATTATGTTGATGAACAGAACCAAAAAACACAATGCAAAGTTTAATGATTGTTTGAATTGTTGAATTATTTGAATGCTTGAATAATTGTTTGAAATAACAAATCAGGAAATAGAAATAGAAAAAGAAAAAGAAAAAGAATTAGACAGAAAAAAATAAACCAACCCAACCCAGCAGCCCAACAAGGCCCAACCCAACAGCTCAAACATCCCAGCTCCCCTCTCCCACGACGAAGCGTTTTCTACTCATTCCTGCACCATAAAGCCACCGACAACTGGACCTCCCTTCTTACTTTCACCGCCAATGACCCCACCCTACTACTCTTCTTCCTCACCCGCCACGGACTAGTTCTTCCCCCTCTCCTCGTCGTTGCAGACTTAACTTCTCGGCTTGATTACGCCTTAACGCGACAATATTTACTCGCAGTGATCGCGCACCTTAAAGCGCCAGCCTCCCCTCTCCCGTTTTCCCCAGACGCCCCTCCTCGACACGCCTCTAGGCCGCCACAATCTCTCCTCGACTGCCTTGGCTCCGACCACCGTCTCCGGCCAATTCAGGCCAGTACACGCCACCCCCTTCCTTCTCGAGAACCCTAGCAACTTCCCCACTCCTCTCTGCCCCTCCTTTCAACCGGGCGCCCAGCATCGACTTGACAATATCCGACCCGCGCGTCTGTTGTTCTCCGACGACGTCTCCCCGGTAAAACCTGACTCCCCTCTCATCCCCGTGGACACGATGATGATCCCCAAGCTCTTACGAACCTTACCGCACTTTCCGTTTGTCCTAGGGCGCCCTCTATCCTCACCTTCGACAACATATGAACGCTCGACGCCGACGACGTCTCCGACGAGCAATCGCCGCGCCTCAGACGCCCCGCCCAACGACGAGCACCTTGAGCATCGAGGCGTCACCGCGATCACGTAAGCACCTCACCTCCTCCTCGCTTCCTAAATCGCCAAGCATCGTCCACGCCCCGACCGCGCCAATCGCCGCCAAATGGTCAAAACAATGGGGACCATTGGATCTCAATCGACGGATAAGATTAGAAATAAGCGAAGAGGTAAGTAGCCTCTGCGTGCGATATCACTTAATCCAACGGCCAGCGTCGCCGATCCGCCGAACCGGTATCATCCAAAGAGAATAACGACGTGGCGTGGGATCTGCTTTTAAATGAATTTAAAAACAGATTTAAGTAGCAATTTGAAAACCCTATAACTTTCAAACCACACGTCCAAATTTGCCAAATTTTATATCAATGGATTCAGGAGAACAAGCCCTAGCCAACCATGGCCTTAGTTTGACAAATAGTATCTGTTAGCTTGTTTGAATTTGCAGAAATATTTGTGTACTTGTTTAGAGTAGAAAAATTGTTTAAAAAATGATTTTTGGATTAAAACCTTTGCAAAATGGTTTGTTGTGATCTTACTGACCCTAGGAACCAACCCTTGGTGTTAGAAATGATTTTTGAAAGATTTAGGTTGAATTACTTGACTTAGCCATTTTCTAGCCAAATAAAAGGAATAGTTTTTATTATAAAAATGTTTATGGAAAGAAAACTTTGAGAAAATGGTTTGGACCAAACCTACTGACCCAAAAACACTAAACTTTGCAATAGCAACTCATTTGGTGAACAACTTAAGAGTTTTGCCTTAATAAAAACATTTTTACACCACATGAAATGATGAATGGATTTAAAGATAGTTTTTGGACAAAACCCTCTTGCTAATGACTTTGCCACTTTGGTAAATGACCAATTTGGATCTTACAAAGTTTAGAAACCCCATAGAGACCCCTTTGCAAAATAAAACTATCTTGTGCATGCTTCCATGCAAGAATTGGTTTCCTTTGTCTTGTGTGTGTGAATTTGTTTGATTGATTTATTGGTTTGGAATGCTAGTTGATTTTGTGTCTACTTGATTGACTTGTAGTGAAGTTAGAAAGTTTGAGACTAGCAAGACCAAGGAGTGAACCACCATTCCCTACCAAAAAGGCAAGTGATACTTCATACTTTTGTCCCAATACTTTCACTATGCATTAGTGATTTTGCTAAATAAACTTGCATGGATTTTGCTAAGTATAGATCTTGCTATAGGAAAACCTAGTAGATGAATCGTTAGTAGGATTTCCCAAGTTAAGTTTCCTAATACTACCAAGCTTAGCCTAGCTAATAGAAAACATGGGTGGAAAATATATTCACACTATGGAAAAATATTCTAAGTCTGAGGACTTATGTTTTGTTTAATAAAGCAACTAAGTTAATGAATCACCTGGGTGGGATGGAAAGATTGGGTTATGTTGAGTGGTTCACAAGGCCCATGTTTATGGTTAACCTTGTGTATCTCACTTGTGGATGGCCACCCAGGAAACAAAGGGATTTGAGATGTCAAATGTTGAGAAGCTTCAAGTGCAACCACTTGGCAATATGGGCTCTGCCATGATCATATAGGTTGCAAGAACTTAGCCAAATGGACAGTGGGTGGTAGTGTTTGATAGGTGGGAACGCGTCCATTTTGGTCTAAGGGAAGGCTTCTGAAAGATTTTGTCTTGGGAAACCAAGTCTTGTGGGTAAAGTGCACCACCTCTTAAGAGTGTATAATCTAAGTACTTAGCCATGTCCCTGGTAAAGGACAATTTGAGCATCAAGACATGGAAGCAATCAAGAATCTCATCATTCCAATTTCTAAATTAAAATCTTGTGGTTTGAACAAGGGTTGTTTGAATTCTTCAATCATTGATGGAGAGATGGCTTGGTACAAGGATCTTGAAATCTTTGATTGAGAAAAATGGTTTTGCCAAGCACTTCAGTCTTTGATTGGTGGATGCCTTGGAAAGGATCTTCAGTCTTTGATTGGTAGATGCCTTGGAAATTAATTTGTCAAAACAAAAACTTAGTATTTTCAAAATGATAAGAAAAATCTATTTTGAGAAATGCAAGCCTCAACTCCACTTAGCCAATTGCATTTAGATGATAGACTCCACTATACTACCATAGTATCACTTGCTAATACAATTCAAATGTATTGACCCTTTGTGGCTGTAACTTGTATGTTGCAGGTTTGATTGATTTTAGTGAAGATTGTTTGATTAGGATTACAAAGTCTACAACCAACATCTGCCTGTGGCACTTTGAAGATAAAGGACCCATGCTTATATTTATTCCGCTGCAATGTAATGTAATAGCCAAATGAGCTATGTATGATGTAATAAAATTATGTTATTCCTGGTTATAAAGTTATATTATGACCTTTGTTTCTTGATATTACATCTAAACTGTGGATGCTAGCTATTGATCCAGGGACTAGCATTGTAAAACACAGGAGGGATCAACCTTATTAGGTTGGGACCCCTACAGATGGTATCAGAGCATTGTGTTGCCTGTAGGATTTGTAAATCTAGGATTGGACAAAAACCCTTAGAAAATAGGAGTTGTACTTATTCCAAAAACTTATTTACAAAAAAAACACTTGTAAACTCTTTCCTTAACCATTTTGGTTTCAACTCTACATCTCTTCTGCTTCAACTTGATGGAAAAACCTACCCATGGCCAAGGATTACACCATGTGCAAAGGACTTCTTCAACTTCTTCAACTCTAATGACTTCAACATCTTCGGCCTCTTCACCAAGGACTTCCAACTTGGATATCACTAAGGACCACAAGTGAAACAAGGAAAGTCTTACTCAAGATTTAGAGACTGAGGGAATGCAAAATAAGAAGGAACCATCAACAACTTTGAAGTAATGTAACCAAGAGTTTGTCCCAAGGAAGCCATGATCTCATGCAAAGGGAAGAAAGATCACAAGTGAACCATATAGATGGACCACCATATTTTAGTTAAGTCAAACACACCAACTTATGTGGTGTAGAAAAAATATTTTGTTGCCTAAAAAGTGCTTGAACCTTGTTGTTTGAGTGAAATGTTTGGTTTGTGATTGCTTGCACATTGCTTGTGTGAATTGTGAAGTGTGTGATTAGAATTATCTCCTTAGAAATATTTTGCCTATTCTAAACTCCCTTCAAACCCAAACAGATGACTACTCCAAGAGACATCAACAACAACCAAGAAGACAACATGAGAGAACTTATAGCAACCCAAAACCAGTTGAGCCAAGAGACAACTCAACTTTTAGCCAACAACAATGGACTAGACCCATCCATACAAAGGATTATGAAGCTTCAATCCCAATTGTTGCAAGGATTGGTTACTCAAATGGTCAACATGGGAGAAAAACTTTTCCCAAAGAGCTATGACAACAAGGATGACAAAGATATTAATCTAGAAGGAACCCAAGCTAGCAATATTTTTAGAAACAAGGATCATGCATCCAAGGAACATGAATATCAATTCCCCAAGAAGAGAGGAAGATCTCCCACTTATGAAGAATATGAACTGGAAGAACTCTTAGCTTTGGAGAGACCCAAAAAGAAGAAGAAAGACATAAGCCAGTTGCAATGTTACAATTGCAAAGAGATGGGACACTATGCCAGTGAATGCCCAGAAAAGAAGAACCAAAGAAACAAACAAAAGGCAATGATACCAAAGGAAAAGAAAGATATCAGCCAAGTGATGTGTTACAAGGAACTAGGCCACTATGCAAACAATTGTCCAAGAAAGATGAAGAACAAGTTAAACAAGTCTATGAAGAATCTCAACCTTGGCCATGAGTCAAGTATGGAAACCAAGGACCCAATGCAACTGTCTGCTTAGAGAAATTTCCCCAGGATCCCAAGAAGGACAATATGTAATTTTTGTTTGAAAATTTTAAGGGTGGTAGTACTCTAGTTTTTTTTGAACTTGCTTGTAACCCCTAGCCTCCCCAAATCTCGGGACGAGATTTATTTTAAGGGTGGTAGCCTGTCACATCCCAAGATTTTCCAAATCTTGTAATGTGAAAAATAAATGATTTCAATAAAACTTTGTTTGATTTTCAGGGCCAGAAGAAACTTTTTGAATTCCAATAGGAATCTTCAAACCTATTTTGAACAATTAAATCCCAAAAGGATTTAAAAACATAAAACAATTAACAAAGGAAAATAAAGTATTTTGGAAATACTATTTTTGATCTTTTAATAAAAGGATTTGGAATTCAAAAGAAAAGATGGATTTATAAATAAGGATTATTTTATAAAGCTAAATTAAACTTGGCCAAGATTTTGAAACCAAAGAGTTTTCTTTGATTAAAATAATAAAAGTTTATTTTAAATAAAGTAATAAGGATTTAACATCCAACCTTATTTGAAGATAAAAGGTTTTACCAATTTAAAATTGAAACATCAAAACTTATTAAATTATTTAAAATGGGTTTTCCCAATTATTTGAAATTCACAAATAAAATCTACTAAAATGATTTGGCTTTATTTTAGATTCAAAATAAATATCTCAATAAAATAAAACCTATTTGAAATAATAATGAAAGTCTATTATATTTAATTAATATTGGACCCTAAAGTAAAATAATATATTATTTTAAAACAAGTATCCAAGTATTATTTATTTCCAAATGATACCTACTGATTTGATTTTGAAAATATTTGGATTAAAATAGAGATTCTATTAAATAAACCAAACCCTATTTTATTAATAAACCATAGTCCATTTTATTTAATTAATAAATGGAACCTAAAAAGATTTAAAATATTATTTTATTTTGGAGTGTTGGGTTATGTTGATGAACAGAACCAAAAAACACAATGCAAAGTTTAATGATTGTTTGAATTGTTGAATTATTTGAATGCTTGAATAATTGTTTGAAATAACAAATCAGGAAATAGAAATAGAAAAAGAAAAAGAATTAGACAGAAAAAAATAAACCAACCCAACCCAGCAGCCCAACAAGGCCCAACCCAACAGCTCAAACAGCCCAGCTCCCCTCTCCCACGACGAAGCGTTTTCTACTCATTCCCAGACCCGCAAAGCCACTGACAACTGGACCCCTCCCCTTCTTACTTTCTTTCACTGCCAGCGGACCCCACACCCTACTACTCTTCTTCCTCACCCGCCACGGACTAGTTCTTCCCCCTCTCCTCGCCGTTGCAGACTTAACTTCTCGGCTTGATTACGCCTTAACGCGACAATATTTACTCGTAGTGATCGCGCACCTTAAAGCGCCAGCCTCCCCTCTTCCGTTTTCCCCAGACGCCCCTCCTCGACACGCCTCCAGGCCGCCACAATCTCTCCTCGACCGCCTCGGCTCCGACCACCGTCTCCGGCCAATTCAGGCCAGTACACGCCACCCCCTTCCTTCTCGAGAACCCTAGCAACTTCCCCGCTCCCGACGCCTCTCTCAGACCTCCTTTCAACCATGCGCGCCAGAGCATCGACTTGACAATATCGACCGCCGCGCGTCTGCATTCTCCGACGACGCGTCTCCCGGTAAACTCCTCTCTCATCCCGTGGACACGATGATGATCCCAAGCTCTACGAACCTTACCGCACTTTCCGTTTGTCCTAGGCGCCTCTATCCTCACCTTCGACAACATCAACGCGCTCGACGCCGACGACGTCTCCGACGAGCAATCGCCGCCGTTCCGTCGCCGCCCAACGACGAGCACCTTGAGCATCGAGCGTCACGCGATCATCGTAGCACCCTCACCTCCTCCTCGCTTCCTAAATCGCCGCATCGTCCATGTCTGCCGCCGCCGCTGGCCACGCTGCCAAATGGTCAAAACAATGGGGACCATTGGATCTCAATCTGACGGATAAGATTAGAAATAAGCGAAGAGGTAAGAAGCCTTTGCGCGCCGTGCGATATGAATTAATCCAACGGCCAGCGTCGCCCGATCCGGCCGAACCGGTATCATCCAGTAGAATAACGACGCGTGGCAGGATCTGTTTTAAAACAGAATTTGAAAAACAGATTTAAGTAGCAATTTGAAAACCCTATAACTTTCAAACCACACGTCCAAATTTGGCAAATTTTATATCAATGGATTCAGGAGAACAAGCCCTAGCCAACCATGGACTTAGTTTGACAAATAGTATCTGTTATCTTGTTTGAATTTGCAGAAACATTTGTGTACTTGTTTAGAGTAGAAATTTTTTTTAAAAAATGATTTTTTGATTAAAACCTTTGCAAAATGGTTTGTTGTGATCTTACTGACCCTAGGAACCAACCCTTGGTGTTAGAAATGATTTTTGAAAGATTTAGGTTGAATTACTTGACTTAGCCATTTTCTAGCCAAATAAAAGGAATAGTTTTTATTATAAAAATGTTTATGGAAAGAAAACTTTGAGAAAATGGTTTGGACCAAACCTACTGACCCAAAAACACTAAACTTTGCAATAGCAACTCATTTGGTGAACAACTTAAGAGTTTTGCCTTAATAAAAACATTTTTACACCACATGAAATGATGAATGGATTTAAAGATAGTTTTTGGACAAAACCCTCTTGCTAATGACTTTGCTACTTTGGTAAATGACCATTTTGGATCTTACAAAGTTTAGAAACCCCATAGAGACCCCTTTGCAAAATAAAACTATCTTGTGCATGCTTCCATGCAAGAATTGGTTTCCTTTGTCTTGTGTGTGTGAATTTGTTTGATTGATTTATTGGTTTGGAATGCTAGTTGATTTTGTGTCTACTTGATTGACTTGTAGTGAAGTTAGAAAGTGTGAGACTAGCAAGATCAAGGAGTGAACCACCATTCGCTACCAAAAAGGCAAGTGATACTTCATACTTTTGTCCCAATACTTTCACTATGCATTAGTGATTTTGCTAAATAAACTTGCATGGATTTTGCTAAGTATAGATCTTGCTATAGGAAAACCTAGTAGATGAATCCTTAGTAGGATTTCCCAAGTTAAGTTTCCTAATACTACCAAGCTTAGCCTAGATAATAGAAAACATGGGTGGAAAATATATTCACACTATGGAAAAATATTCTAAGTCTGAGGACTTATGTTTTGTTTAATAAAACAACTAAGTTAATGAATCACCTGGGTGGGATGGAAAGATTGGGTTATGTTGAGTGGTTCACAAGGCCCATGTTTATGGTTAACATTGTGTATCTCACTTGTGGATGGCCACCCAGGAAACACAGGGATTTGAGATGTCAAATGTTGAGAAGCTTCAAGTGCAACCACTTGGCAATATGGGCTCTGCCATGATCATATAGGTTGCAAGAACTTAGCCAAATGGACAGTGGGTGGTAGTGTTTGATAGGTGGGAACGCGTCCATTTTGGTCTAAGGGAAGGCTTCTGAAAGATTTTGTCTTGGGAAACCAAGTCTTGTGGGTAAAGTGCACCACCTCTGCAGAGTGTATAATCTAAGTACTTAGCCATGTCCCTGGTAAAGGGCAATTTGAGCATCAAGACATGGAAGCAATCAAGAATCTCATCATTCCAATTTCTAAATTAAAATCTTGTGGTTTGAACAAGGGTTGTTTGAATTCTTCAATCATTGATGGAGAGATGGCTTGGTACAAGGATCTTGAAATCTTTGATTGAGAAAAATGGTTTTGCCAAGCACTTCAGTCTTTGATTGGTGGATGCCTTGGAAAGGATCTTCAGTCTTTGATTGGTAGATGCCTTGGAAATTAATTTGTCAAAACAAAAACTTAGTATTTTCAAAATGATAAGAAAAATCTATTTTGAGAAATGCAAGCCTCAACTCCACTTAGCCAATTGCATTTAGATGATAGACTCCACTATACTACCATAGTATCACTTGCCAATACAATTCAAATGTATTGACCCTTTGTGGCTGTAACTTGTATGTTGCAGGTTTGATTGATTTTAGTGAAGATTGTTTGATTAGGATTACAAAGTCTACAAACATACATCTGTGGCACTTTGAAGATAAAGGACCCATGCTTATATTTATTCCGCTGCAATGTAATGTAATAGCCAAATGAGCTATGTATGATGTAATAAAATTATGTTATTCCTGGTTATAAAGTTATATTATGACCTTTGTTTCTTGATATTACATCTAAACTGTGGATGCTAGCTATTGATCCAGGGACTAGCATTGTAAAACACAGGAGGGATCAACCTTATTAGGTTGGGACCCCTACATAAGGATATTGAGGATAGATCCTTAGCAGAACATGCTCCAAATTATGAACTGCTGCAGCTTCTTTAGTTCACACGTTGGAGGCTAGATTTGTTTACCTTAACCCTATGATCCAGATAATGTTTATTAAACTTAATGCCATTGAAGACACTAAAAAGAGAGATTTTATCCTGGAAACTTGCCTTAAAGTATTTAATGATGTTGCTATAGAAGCTAGGAAGGTCTTTGATTGTTTTAATATGCTAGGCTCATGTGTAGATGTTGGTACACTAGAAAAGTTGGACAAAACCAAACCCAAAAATGGTGAGGAAATTAAAATACCAATACCTTTTAAACTTGTAGGAGTGCATGAAGCCTTGGAAAAGAATTTTGATTGGATTGTTCCTGAAAACCCGTTTGATGAAAATAGTGAACCCAAGAGTATTGAGAGAGGATCCTCTAGAACTTATTTGGATAAGATACCTTGCCTTGTTGAAGATATTTGATGCGTCTCAGATCACTATAGACCTTCGTTGGGATACCCCAAGAGGAAGGTGTGCTGAGCACAGCAGTAAGTTTTCCCTCAGTTATGAAACCAAGGTTATCGAACCAGTAGGAGCAAGGAAACAACTCCAAGGTGTTGCTAACAACTTGGAACCTGCACAACACAAACTCAAAACTTTGCCCCAACGTATAGTGAGGTTGTCAATCTCACCGGTTTGCTGAAAACAAAGGATTAAATATATAGTGTGGAAGATATTATTGAGTTGGTTTCTCTTCATAGCTTGCAATGATTATTGAGTAGACTTGGTTGCATACTTGTTATTATGAATGGTTTAAGTATCTACTCCTGTGCTGAGAATGTATACATCATATGAAGCAAATGTGTTCATGAAAGTTCTTTTATCGCACTCAGTTTTCAACTGAATTGCTTGAGCACAAGCAAAAATCTAAGCTTGGGGGGAGTTGATACGTCCAAAACATATCTACTTTCTCGAACACCTTTGCTATTATTTCTCCTCTAAACTTGTGTGATTTAGATACAACTAACACGTACTGACGCTATTTTCAGTAGAATTACCTTGGTGTCTAGTTTTTGTGCAGAAAATCAACTATCAAGAAAAATCCCGGAAAATATGCCAAAAATTATATTTCACTAGAAGACCCACGGAGCCAGAAGACAAAACGGAGTGAGGCCTGTGGGGCCCACCCCCTCGGGCTCCCCCTGCGCCTATAAGTTACCCCTTGACCTAAAAACCGAGGGGGTTCGTCGTTTTTCCAGAAATAGTTCTGCTCCACCGCCACCATCAGAAACCAAGATTTGGATCCAGAAACTCCGTTCTGGCACCCCACCGGGACGAGTAATTTGGAGAGTATCATCGCCATCGTCATCACCAACGTCTCTCCATCAACCATCGATGTTTCCCTCATCCATGAGTGAGTAATCCCCCGCTGTAGGCTATGGGGATGGTAGGGATTGGATGAGTTCTATCATGTAATTGAATAAGATTGTTAGGGCATAGTGCCTAGTATCTCTTTTAGTGCTATTTTACTTTGTTGCAACTTGTTGTGCTTAATTCTTGTCACTAGGGCCCGAGTGCCATGATCTCATATCTGAACTTATGGTTGAATCATTATGATAGTATTGTTTGTGATGTTATCTGCAAGTTGTATACACATATCATTGTCCGGAGGGGACAACCGGAGGGGATGGCTATGGTGTGAGGATCACATGTTCTCACGGAGTGTTAATGCTTTGCTCCGGTGCTCTATTAAAAGGAGCACCTTAATTGCCAGTAGTTCCCTAGAGGCCCCGCTGCCACAGGCTGGCTGGACAGAAGATGTTGTGCAAGTTCTCATTACGAGCACGTATGACTATATATGGAGCACATGCCTAGGATTGTTTAGTACTTGGATGCTTATTCTTATTTATCTGCAATGCCCTAGATCTTGAAATTACATGTTTAGACTCGTCCATGCAACGCCCGTCCATCCATCCCTATGCCTACCACGCTCATATCCTACTGTTTGCTACTACTGTTACTATTGCTCTTGTTTTGCTGCTGATGTTGCTTTGCTGTTGCTACTACAAACTATTGCTACTGATAAACTTCTGTGAGCAAGAACTATTTCTAGGTGCAGCTGAATTGACAACTCAGTTATTAAGGCTTGCAAGTATTCTTTGGCTCCCCTTGTGTCGAATCAATAAATTGGGTAATACTGCCCGCGAAGACTGTTGCTATCCCCTATACTTGTGGGTCATCAATAAGATCACAAACAATACTATCATCATGAATCAATAACATGTTCAGATCTGAGATCATGGCACTCGGGCCCTAGTGACAAGCATTAAGCATAATAAGTTGCAACAAAGTCAAATAGCACTAAAAGAGATACTAGGCACCATGTCCTAACAATCTTATTCGATTACATGATAGAACTCATCCAATCCCTACCATCCCCATAGCCTACAGCGGGGGATTACTCACTCATGGATGGGGAACAAGGATGGTTGATGGAGAGGCGTCGGTGATGATGATGGCGATGATCTCCACCAATTCCCCGTCCTGGCAGGGTGCCAGAACGGAGTTTCTGGTTCTGAATCACGGTTTCTGGTGGTGGCGGCGCAGCGGAACTATTTCTGAAAAAACGTCGAACCGCCCAGAGTTTTTAGGTCAGGAGGCTTCAAGTAGGCGAAGTGGGAGGCCGAGGGGGTACCCGAGGTGGCCACACCCACTCCAGGCGCGGCCAGGCCCAGCCCGCGCGGCTAGTGGGTGTGGGCCCCTCGTGGCCCACCTCTGCCTCATCTTGTGGCTCCTTGAGTCTTCTGGTAAAATAGGATTTTTGGCATATTTTTCGGGATTTTTCCTGAAAGTTGATTTTATGCACAAAAACTAGACACCAAAGCAATTCTACTAAAAACAGCGTCAGTCCGTGTTAGTTGTATCCAAATCACACAAGTTTAGAGGAGAAATAATAGAAAAAGTGTTCAGGAAAGTAGATACGTTTTGGACATATCACTTGCCTGGATTACTAGAGGCACGAACCTACTATCGAGCATAAATACTCCCTCTTGGAGTCACAAGCATCTACTTGGCCAATATAGCTACTAGCAATGGAGAGCATGCAAGATCACAAATAACACAGACATGATAGAATCAATAATCAATCTGACATAGTATCTCAATATCCATCGGATCCTTGCAAACACAACATGTATGATTACAAATAGATGATCTTAATCATGAACGGAGCTCACAGGATCTAAACATGATAACACAAAGGAGGAGAAACAACCATCTAGCTACTGTATGGACCCATAGTCCAAGGGTGAACTAATCACGCATGATACCGGAGGCTGGCATGGTGATGAAGAAGGCCTCCAGGATGATCTCTCCCCTCCGACAGGGTGTCGGGAAGAGCTTCAGATCCCCCCGATCTAGGGACGATGGTGGAGGCGGCTACCGACTGTTTCGTGGAGATCTAATCTGTTTCTTAGGGCTTCTGCATCGGGTTGACTTTATAGGCGAAGATTCAAGGTCGGAGGGCGCCCGAGGGGCCCACACCATAGGGCGCCCCTGGGTCGCGCGGCCCTAGGGTGTGGCCACCTCGTGGCCCCCCTCCGGATGCCCTTCGGACTCCGTGTTCTCTCCGGTAAAATATTAACTTTGGCTTTTATCCCATCCAATTCCTAGAATATTTTCTTACTACCTTTTGTGAAACCAAAAATAACAGAAAACAGGCAACTGGCACTGCGGCATCTTGTTAATATGTTAGTCCCAGAAAATGTATAAAAATACCTCAAAGTGTAGACAAATCATAGCAAAGTTGATACTAAACAAGCATGGAACATAAAAAAATTATAGGTACGTTTACGACGTATCAATATTTCCGGTATTGATCTTAATGCTTCTTCATTTGAAAATGCTTTCTGTGCCTAGCTGAAAGGCGTTAAAGAAAAGCACTCTTGGGAGATAACCCAATTTTTTTATTTCAGTAAGTTTTTATTTTGTTGAGTCTTGGAAGTTATTGCCTCTGTAATAACCTCTACTTATACTTTTTGTTTGGTATTTGTGCCAAGAATAGCCTCTAATGAGAGGTAAGTAAGGTTTGGGGAAGTTGTTGTCCCGAAACAGATTTATGTGCTTCACTGTAAAAAATCATGAAAAATCCCAGTACGTCGGATTGAGCTGAAATATTTTGTGTGCATGCCCCTGTTATTTACCCAACTTTCGTTAGTCTTGCACTTTTCAAATTAAGAAACAGAAGATGTTTGAAAAAATCGGTCTTTACCTGCTGGTCTGTTTTGACAGATTTCTGCCATTATTTGCATTTGCCTCTTAATCTATTTCTTTTTTAGTTCTCTTTGATCACTTGAGCTTTTAAAAGAAATTGCTACAGTAGCTTATGTTTCAATGTAAGTTTTACTTGATTTTAAACTGAACCCAAAGGCTTATTATCTTGAATACACTAATGTTGCTAATGAAGATTGTGTGAAGTTTTGTATGAAGGAAATTTTCAAGTGTAGGGAGAGAATGATGTGATGAGATGAAGAAAGGAAAAAATCTCAAGCTTGTGGATGCCACCCATGTCACCCCAAAAAATACTCAAGAGGTACAAGCGTCAAAGCTTGGGGATGCCAAAGGCATCCCCTTCTTCATCAATAAAAATCACAGGTCTTCTTTCAAGACACTTTTTATTGCTTCATGCACTATTGTGTTGTTCTTGGAGCGTCTTTGTTTTTGTTTTTAGTTTTCTTTTGTTTTGTTTGCTGTAATAAGTTGGTGGGACCCCAACACAACCATTTTGGAGAAGTCACGCCTAGTTCTTCATTGCCTAGAACACTCTAGTTTTCAATCTTATTGTTCTATGAGTGTTCACTTTTGCTAGCACTCCGTTTAGTTTTAGTTTTCTTATGCTTTTTGCTTAGAAATTTTTTGTTTTTCTTTGTAGTTAGGTGAGACAAGCTCTCTGGTCTTTATTGATTATTATCTTTATGAGTTGTTTCAAATAAGTCGATTGGTGTTGGAAAAGAGTAGAAAGTTTCATGCCTATAGTAGTACAAAAGGAAGCTTGTTTTGACAGTGACTTCGACTTTATCATGCCATGTTAGATGTTTTTTTAACCATATGCTTAGTAATTATTGCCGTAGCATGACTTGTTTCAAACAATTGAAATTGCTTAATGTGCCTTGAAAGAATCATGCGTTGTTTTAGCATACAAACACATAATATTGTGGTATTATCCTTTGATGCTTTATTTGGGTTGACTTGGCACATGCTTACACCTTGTTAAGACTATGAACCAGTGACCTTAGCCTCTATGATCATTTAGTTTTTGACTTGTGACATCACTTTATGCTTTAATTAATAATGTTTTGTCGCTTTGCATGATTATGACCATTATTGCTCTCTTAGTTGATTGCTCCCAGTCTTTTGCTAGCCTCCAACTGTACTGAGTATGAGCTCTAATTGTGCATCCAACTCCCAAGAAACCAAGTCATTTCAGAGAGTCCACTATAAATTCCTATGCATGGTGTGTTACACCATTTCAAGTATATTCATGTTTTTATCTATCTTACAAATTAAACTTTTGTTATGTGAAAATTAGTAACTAAAGCACTCACAAACTTGATGGCACCGTTTATTTTCTTGCACTTAATAAACTTGAACCATTGTGCCCATCTATGTGCTTATATGCTTGCAAGTTATAAATTGGGAGTTAGCAGAACCATGCTATCATGGGAAATGCTGTCAACACTTGTACATATCTATGTAGTTGATATTATGATGTCGGCGATCTTAAATTAAAGGAGAGCTTGTAAGTCCATGGAGTTATGTATATGTGTTAGAGAAACGCTTGGGCGGCTAGCCTAAGCCACGCCTAATCATGGTGTAAACTTGCAGCATAACCATAGCGAGCAATCTATGAAGCATCTTCAGAAAAAAATATAGAAAAAGAAGAAAAAAAGGAGAAAAAAAGAAACACCATGCTCATGGTAAATAAAAAGATCGCTGAGATGCTCATTGTGTGTTGCCTTGTCATTTTGATATGGGATAGCTCCTACGTCAGGGGGAAAGGTGTACCCCGTTGGAAGTTCTCTATGATACACATATACTTACAATGACAAGAACTTTCTTGTGACTAAAGTTGAGTAGCATGAGGAACGACCCTCGTACTCAAGGGGCATGGGATTTTCAACTTATGATTTGTCAAGCATATAACTAATATTTGTCTCACTTTAACCTTAATCACCTCAAGATGCTTATGATAGGGGCAATGAGAGATCAAAGCTAGTAACTACCATAATTTTTGGAAGCTCTTTATGAAACTTAAAATCCCTGATTCCCTCTGTGAAGGGCCTTCCTTTTTAATTTTTGTTGAGTCTCCATATTCTATCTTTATGCAGCAATTAAGAGAGCATACTTGTCATTCTTAGTTCCATGTGCATTGTCCCAAAAATTGTTGATTGACTCATAATTATGGTAATGCTTGTCCTTAAATTATTTGTATCTAGTCACCCTTACAAACTTTGAAGGTGTCCTATGCATTTATGTTTTGCTATTCCATGAAGGACAAGATGATTACCACTCTCATTATGTTTTCTATATCTGAAACAAAAAAATGTCTTTCAATGCAATGTTATTCATGATCTTTTGTTTATGTTACCTTTCATGTTGCAACATAGTTGCTATGTCTTATTGTTAGAACTTTATCTTTCGTGCTTATGTTAGAGTACTTTGATCCCAGCTATCAATGCTTTACAATACCTTGATCAAGATTGTGATGGTGCATGTCACCTCAAAAATTATTCTTTTTTATCACTTACCTACTCAAGGACGAGCAGGAGTTAAGCTTGGGGATGCTTGATACGTCGTAAACGTATCTATAATTTTTGATGCTCCATGCTTGTTTTGTACCAACTATCTTATGTTTTGTATACACTTTGAGGCATTTTTATACATTTCCTAGAACTAACCTATTAACAAGATGCCGCAGTGCCAGTTCCTGTTTTTTGCTATTTTTGGTTTTAGAAAAACTAGTAAAGAAATATACTCGGAATTGGACAGAACAAAATCCGAAGTCAATATTTTACCGTAGCGAAGACGGAGTCCAGAGGGGGACGAAGAGGCGCCACAGGGCAGCCAAACCACCCCATGGCGCGGGCCCACCCTGTAGGGTTTCGTAGCATGGAAAACAAAAAATTTCTACCTCATACAAACAAACAAGCCAAGATCTATCTACTAGATCGTAGCAACGAGTCGATGGAATAACTCACCCTCGAAGATTCCAAAGTGTTTAACGAGAGCGGATTCTCGTGGGTGATGTAGTCGTACTCTTCTCGATCTCAAGATCGCGTAGACGATCCTTCCGGCGCTGCGTTCTGGCAGCGCTTCCACAGTCGGTCACACGTTCGGTACTCGACGAAGACCTTCCTCTCCCTTGTTCCAGCAGGCAGCGGAGGTTGTAGCACTCTCCTCGCGATTCTGGTAGCACAACGGCGTGGTATCGGAAGTAGAGGGAAGATCTCGCAGGGCTTCGCCTTATGCCGGAGCGAGTATGGTGGACTATGAGAGAGAGCCTCGGCGATCTAGGGTTTAGACGCACCAAGGAGGAGCAAGGCCGGCGGCTAGGGTTTACCTAGGCGGCGGCTTGCCCTAGGCGGCGGCAGCAGGAGGTGGCGGCGCCGGCGGCTAGGATTAGGCTTTGCGGGGCGTGGTGTTGTGTGTTTGGAGGGGCAGCCCTGCCCATCCTTATATAGGTGCAGGGGGAGCGCCAAGGGGAGGGGAGTCCCTCCCTAACTCGGTCTCCAAGTGGGCCGGCGGTGGAGGGAGGGAACTCCTCCCCAAGTAGGTTTCCTACTCTCCCTCCACCTCACAAAATAGCCGTTTGACTTTTCAAATTGGCGTTTGATTTTTCAAACTAGGATTTGATTAAAAACTTTATTTTGTTCAGCGATGACACCTAGTACATGATGCAATCATTCCAACTTGTTATGACACATTCATGTACCCTTCCCCTCCGGAGTGCCGGCCATTTCGGAACCTTCTAGAACATTCCCGATGAAAACACCGGAACCATTCTCTAACCCCGAAACAGGACTTTCCTTATATGAATCTTATTCTCTGGACCATTCCGGATCTCCTCGTGATATGCCGGATCCCATCCGAGACTCCGAACAACATTCGGTCTCTTACTCATCATTCCATAACTACTCAAACAACGTCGAATCCTTAAGTGTGTCTCCCTACGGTTCGTGAATTATGCGGACATGATCGAGACACTTCTCCGAACAATAACCAATAGAGGAATCTGGAAATTCATATGGTTCCCACATATTTCTAGATTACTTTGCGATCGAATGAACCACTTACATACGATACCAATTTCCCTTTGTCTCACGATAGTTTACTTATCTGAGGTTATGATCATCGGTATCTCTACATACCTAGTTCAACCTCGTTACTGATAAGTACTCTTTTCTCGTCCCCGTGATATGTGATCCCTTGTGAGCCAGTCACATGCTTGCAAGCTAATTGGATGACATTCCACCGAGAGGGCCCAGAGTATATCTATCCGTCATATGGATGGACAAATCCCACTCTTGATCCATGTGTCTCAACCAATACTTTCCGAACACTCAATGCCACCTTTATAGCCACCCAGTTACGGTGTGGTGTTTGATGTCATCAAAGCATCCTTCCGATGAAGGTGATATGCATGATCTCATGGTCGAAGGAATTAGGTTACTATGTATCAGAAAGCATATATCAATTGAACTATTAAAATGACTTGATCTTTATGCTACACTTATCTATAGGAGTATGTCCACCATATCATTCTCCTAACAATATGATCTTGTTGTTAATAACATCTCAATGTTCATGATAGGGAAACCACAATCATTTATTAACCAACAAGCTAGTATTTATAAAGAGGCTTTACTAGGGACTCTATTTTAGTTTACAAATCACACAAGTATTAATGTTTCCTTGTTAATACTATTATTGCATGAATGTAAATATTTATCATAAACACAAAGATATAATAATAAATACATTTATTATTGCCTCTAGGGCATATCTCCAACACACCCTAGGCCATGCCAGGGCATGGTGTGGTCCCCCTGGCCCAGAACCGACCTTTCCCCTTCGCCTATATAAACACCCCGAGGAGAAAACCCTAAGCACCCGACCAGAAATCCACGAAAAAGTCCATAGTCACCGCCACCATCGTCCCTAGATCGGGAGGGATCTGAAGCTCTTCCCGGCACCCTGCCAGAGAGAGGAGATCACCATGGAGGCCTTCTTCATCACCACGCCAGCCTCCGAAGTGATGCGTGAGTAGTTCATCCTTGGACTATGGGTCCATAGCAGTAGCTAGATGGTTGTTTCTCCTCTTTTGTGATATCATGTTTAGACCTTGTGATCTGCCTACCAAAATCATCTATATGTAATCCTACATGTTGTGTTTGTTGGGATACGATGGATACTGAGTACTACATCAAGATTGATTATTGATACTATCATGTCTATGTTATTTGTGATCTTGCATTCTCTCCGTTGCTAGTGGTTACTCTGGCCAAGTAGATGCTTGTGACTCCAAGAGGGAGTATTTATGCTCGATAGTAGGTTGATGTCTCTAGTAATCTAGAGGAGTGACAGGAACCTCTAATATTGTAGATGTGATGTTGCTACTAGGGAGAAAACAACAATCCTTTGTCCAAGGGCAATTGTATTGTTTACTTTACACACTTTGCTTAATGAAATTATATGTTGCTTGCAACTTAGTACTAGAAGGGGTTCGGATGATAACCCGAAGGTGGATTATTAGTCATAGATGCAATTGGATTACGGTCTATGTATTATGTTGTAATGCCCAAGCGAATCTCATAGAAATCATCATGACATGTACATGCATTATTATGCATTCGCAATCTATCAATTGCCAAACTGTAATTTGTTCACCCAACATGCTATTTATCTTATGGAGAAACACCTCTAGTGAACTGTGGGTCCTGGTCCATTCCTTCCCACTGATATTTAATCTACTTCCTACTGTTTACTTTCTACAATTACTACAATCAATTACTTTCTTCCACACTATATGTTTAATCCTTTGTTTTTAGCAAACTAGTGAGCTTGACAACCTCACTGTAAGTTGGGGCAAAGTATTGTGGTTGTGTTTGATGACTCCTTGATGGCATCAGAGAACTTGGTGCTTGATGTGGAGTCTGTTGGGAACCCCAAGAGCAAGTGTGAAGCAACACAGCAGCAAGTCTTCCCTTAGTAAGAAACCGAGGTTATCGAACCAGTAGGAGGAAGGAAATGTCACACAGGTGTTGCAAGCAAAGCGGAGACCTGCATAACACAAACTCAAGACTTTGCCCCAACTAACAGTGAGGTTGTGAATCTCACCGATTGCTGTAACAAAGGATTAAACGTATGGTGTGGAAGGTAATGGTGGTTTGCAACAAGTAAACAAGTAACAGGGAAGATGTATCAATTGTAAAGATTGGACCGGGGTCCATAGTTCACTAGAGGTGCTCTCCTTAGATAAACAACATGGCATGAAGGGTAAACAAATTACAGCGGGACAATTGACAGGAACTGAGCAAGGCATAACAATGCAATTACTAGTCAGAAAGATCCTATGAGATTCGATTGGGCAATACTACAAGATACATAGACCGCCATCCAAATGCATCTATGACTAGAAGTCCACCTTCAGGTTATCATCCGAACCCCCTCCAGTATTGAGTTGCAAGCAATAGACAACTGCTTTAAGCAAAGTGTGTAAGGTAAACAGTCCACATGTTCCATGAACAAGATATCGTTGTTTTCTCCCTAGTAGCAACATCACATCTACAACCGAAGAGATTATTGTCACTTCCCTTGGAAACTAGAGGCATGAACCCACTATCGAGCATAAATACCCCCTCTTGGAGTCACTAGCAACTACTTGGACAAGATAGCTACTAACAACGGAGAGCATGCAAGATCACAAACAACACAGACATGATAGAATCATAAATACAAAACCATTAATCAAACCAACATAATAATCTCAATATCCATCGGATATCCGCAAACACAACATGCATGATTACAAATAGATTAGATCTTGATCATGAACTGAGCTCACAAGATCTATACATGAAAGCACAAAGGAGGAAATACAACCATCTAGCTACTACATGGACCCATAGTCCATGGTGGAACTAGTCACGCATCATACTGGAGAGAAGGCCTCTGGGATGATCTCCCCTCCGGCATGGTGCCGGGGTGAATTTTAGATCACCGCCGATCTAGGGACGATAGTGGCGGCGGTTACAGATGGTTTCGTGGAGATTTGATCGGGTACTTAGGGTTTCTGCATCGGGGGCTTCTTATAGGCGATGGGGGAGGCCGAGGCGGTGGCCAGGGGCCCCACACCCTGCCTAGGTGCGGGGAAGGGCCCACCTACGCCTAGGGGGGTCTGGGTGCCCTAGCCCGCCTCTCCGGCTCCCCTCTGGACTTCTTGTTCCCCACAGAAAGTAATTGACTTTGACGTTTGTCCCGTCCAATTCCAAGAATATTTCTTTACTAACTTTTCTGGAACCAAAAACAGCAGAAAACAGGCAACTGGAACTGTGGAAACTTGTTAATAGGTTAGTACCAAAAAACATGTAAAAAACACCTCAAATTGTAGACAAAGCAAAGTAGATACTAAACAAGCATGGAGCATCAAAAATTATAGATACGTTTCCAATGTATCAAGCATCCCCAAGCTTAACTCCTGCTCGTCCTCGAGTAGGTAAGTGATAAAAAGAATAATTTTTGAGGTGATAGGCACCCTCACAATGAAGACCTGACCATTTGCAAGCATTGAAAGCTGGGATCAAAGAACTCTAAACATGTACATGAAAGATGGAGTTCTGACAATAGGACATAGTAACTATGCATGCAACATGTCAAGCTACAAACAAAGATCATGAATAACATGCATTGAAAAACGTTTGTTTGTTTCACATACAGAAAACATGGCATAGTGGCAATCAGCTTGTCCCTCATAGAGTAGCAAATATATGCATAGGACACCTTCAAAGTTCACAAGGGTGACTAGAAACAAATAGCACAAGAACAAGTAATATCACGATATCCATCAATCAATATGTTTTGGAACACTGCACACAGATTGACAACTATGCTCTCTTAATGGTGCCTAAAGGTGGAAGGTGGAGACTCAATAGTGGTGGAAGAAAGGCTTTTTATAAAGGAAGCAGGGATTTCAAGTTTCAAAAAGAGCTTCCAAAAATTATGGTACTTGTTAGATTTCAGCCCTCATTGGCCCTATCATAAGCATCTTGAAGTGATTAAGGTTAAAGTGAACAAATATGGAGTATATGCTTGACGAAGTATAAGTTGGCAATCTCAAGTCCCTTGAATACAAGGGCCACACCTCATGCTACTCAACTTTAGTCACCTGTAAGTTCTTGTCATTTTAAGTATTTGCATATCATTGAGAACCGCCAACGGGGTACCCCTTGCACATGGTACAAGAGCTATACCATAACCAAAATGACAAGGCAAGTAGACAATGAGCATCTCAGCAATCTTCTTATTTACCATGGGAATATGGTGCTTTTTTATCTCTTTCCTCTTTTCTCAATGTGTCTCTTTTTTTATAAGAAAAATGCTTCATAGATGTCACTATGGTGATGCTGCAAGTTTCCACCATGATTAGGCATGTCTTAGGCTAGCGTCCCAGGCGTTTCTCTAACACAGGATACAAACTCCATGGACTTACAAGTTCCCTCTTTATTTCACACCGGTGACATCCATAGACAAAAGATCATGATATCAACTGAGTACAAAGTACAAGTGCAATGTTGAAAACGTTCCCCATGACAGCACGGTTCTGCTAATTCCAATGTATAAGTGCAAGCATATACAACTAGAAGACACAATGGTTCAAGTTTATTAGGGGCAAATAATATAAAGTGTTCCATCAAGTTTGTGAGGGCTTTAATCACTAAGTTTTCACATAATAAAATAGTTTTTAATTGGAAGATAGTTGAAAACAAGAATATACTTGGAATGGTGTAACACACCATGCATAGGAGTATATAGTGGACACTTTGGAATAACTTGGTTTGTTGGGAGTTGGAAGCATGAGTAGAGCTTACTCACACAAGTGGAGGCTAGCAAAAGACTTGGGGCAACCAAGTAAGAGAGCAATTATGGCCATAATCATGTAGTGCAACAAAGCATTACTAATCAAAGCAAAGAGTGGTACTACAAGTCAAGGACTAAATGATCATAGAGGCTACGGTGACTTGTCATAGTCATAACATGGTGTGAGGATGTGCCAATTCGACCTAAGCAAAGCATCAAAGGAGAATACTACGATACTATGCTTTTACATGCTAAAACAATGCATAATTTCTTCAAGGCACACTAAGCAATCCCAATTGTTTGGAACAAGATATGAT
Source organism: Avena longiglumis (assembly GCA_030063025.1). Lineage (NCBI taxonomy): Eukaryota > Viridiplantae > Streptophyta > Magnoliopsida > Poales > Poaceae > Avena > Avena longiglumis. The sequence continues at coordinate 474,563,374 of CP125975.1, read as the reverse complement.
ACAACAATAGTCACTAAGCATAAGGTCAAAACAAAACCTAGCATGTCATGCTAAAGTCTAAGTCACAGTCAATGCAAGCTCTTCTTGCACTTACAAGCAAGAACTTACTACTCCTTTCCAACACCAAGCAAATTATTTGCAAACAACACGGCGAGAACGGGGGTTCAAACTACTTTATTCAAGCAAACTAAACAACCTAAGCAAAGCAAACAAAAACTAAGATGCTCCAAGTACAACACAACTGTGCATGAAACAATAAAAACAAAGTTTCTAGACAGACCAAAGCTTTTTATTGATGAAGAAGGGTGTTGGGGATATGCTATATGGGTATCCTCATAGCATGTCCTCTATCCGGATAACCCGGGTGGCCCATAGTTGGTAGCATGGCCCATGGCCTGCTGGGCGGCCCAGTTAGATGGATTTAGAAGGGAGGCCCATGCCAGATAAATGAAGGCTACGGAGGAGTCAACGACGTACCCGGAGCCTTGGAGTGCAAGACACGCTAGACTAGTTGTAAGCAGTGTAGGACTCTGTAACCTGTCCGGCTAGGACTTTCCCTCTAACCCTAGGACCTGACGACTATATAAGTTGGGCCTATGGGAGCCTTTAGGGAACAATCTCAGACGATATCTTAGACTCTCTAGTCACCTCGCACAGCGAACCAATCCCTGTAACTCGGCGTATTGCCTTTATAGTGATTTATAGCAGGAGTAGGATTCCGCCACTGTTGTGGGATCTGAACCTGGATAAGCTGTGTTACCTCATACCAGTCAACCGTCCTCCTTCCCCCACGTCTCTAAACACGCACTGTTAGGAACCCTCCATGGCGTACTCATCGGCAATACCATGACAGTTGGCGCCCACCGTGGGGCAAGAGGCGCTTCAGGCTCTTCAGCGGGCGAGGACCAAGATATTCACGGGAATCGGTGAAACTGTTGCCATCGGCCGTGTTATCTTCTCCGGAAATGTTCCGATCGTCCCTCCCGACGAGTTTTGGATCCCGGCGAAGACGAACCCTACGCGGTGCTCGATCGTCCCCATCGGAGATATCCATCTCTTCATCGGCGAAACCGACTCGGGCACTAGTTCCCTGGGAGTCGGAGGAGCATCAAGACCCGCACGGAACGCCTACGGGAAGGATACATTCGCAGAAGGATCGATGTCGGATCTCTCTCTGGAGTTTTCCAGCAAAGATCGGAAAAATTGAAGGCCCACCCAAACCGCCCCTGTGTAGGATATAATGGTGGAAGATCGCTGCGAGTCCGCCGGCTTCGTCCGCGTGTCTGGACAGCAGATATCCAAGTTTGTCGGCGTGATTACCATCTTCAATCTGGCGCGTTGCATTCAGAGAGAGGGTGAAAACCCCCGCGATTACCTTGCTAGGTGGCTCCGTATACGAGCCGATCTGGCACATTGCCCCAATGATGATGCCATGTATCACTTTGTGGAAGGACTGGACCAAGGTACGATTCTCCGACATTCTCTAAGGCGGCAGCAGGCTTCGGGACGTCTCACCTTCGAAAGCCTTGTGAACACCGTCAACAACTACGCGGAGGCCGAGGAGGAAGCTCAGACAGTGCTTGCGCTCATTGACGGAGCCCCTCTGATTCAACCACCTCCACCACCACCTCCCGCCGCCATCGCCGCAGCTGCACCACCACCTCCAGTCATCGTCGCTGCTGCTGCATCTCCACCCCCGTCATCGAGGAAGCCCCGGCACCCTCCGAATCTATGATTGACGCGCTATACGCCGACTTCAGTGCAGATTCAGAGGAGATAGATTTCAGACCGGAGGAGCTAGACTCTGCCATGCAGGAGATGGAGGAGGAGTACACGCGCGACGAACAGGCCAACAACGCCGTCATGTCCCGAGAGGTGTTCGTCACCATTGGGACTGTCGTGGTATTGCCGACGAGTACGCCATGGAGGGGTCCTCAAAGTGCGTGTTTAGAGACGTGGGGGAAGGCGGACGGTTGACGGGTACGAGGTAACACAGTTTACCCAGGTTCAGATCCCACGACGGTGGCGGAATCCTACTCCTGCTATAAATCACTATAATGGAAATACGCCGAGTTACAGGGATCGATTCGCTATGCGAGGTTATGTGTAGTTGTGCCCTAAAGGATCCCATAGGCCCGAGTATATAGTCTCCAGGTCCTAGGGTTACAGGGAAAAGTCCTAGACAGACAGGTTACAGAGTCCTACACTGTCTATAACTAGTCTAGCGTGTCTTGCACTCCAAGGCTCCGGGTACGTCGGTGACTCCTCCGTAGCCTTCCTTTATCCGTCATGGGCCTCCCTTCTGGATCCATCTAACTAGGCCGCCCAGCAGGCCAAGGGCCATGCTACCAACTATGGGCCACCCGGGTTATCCGGATAGAGGACATGCTATGAGGATACCCATATAGCATATCCCCAACAGTAGCCCCCGGAGAACTCCGAGATCTTACGCCGTCTTGCCTCTTCACGTTGAATGCTCCGTCTAGATGGATGTCGGCAAATCGTCAAGCAACATCTTGTAGTCCTCCCCCAAGAACCCTGCAAGGTTTTTCTCCATCTTCAATATGTAAGTCGGAGAATTGTTGAATCTTCTATCGTACTCTTCCGTAGCCAGATTAGATCCGTCCATGCCGGAATATTCCGATGTGATGGTTCACCTGCTAGTGACATCTAGGACGATGTAGACGTAGGTCAGCAATGCTCGTAACTCACACATGTAGAAAACGCAACCATGTCCGTTTTTCCCGCGCGAGCGATACAAACCATTGGCGGCGATGGTTGGAAACGTGGCGAAATTTCCGCGCACGACCTCGCACACGTCGCCTACGCGGCAAACGTTCGATCATGTTGCACGAATCTCGATGCTGGAGGTCATAAATAGTAACAGCGGTGGAAATTTTACTCTTTCACATCATTCTCCTCTGCATCATCTTATTCCTCCAGCGAGCACCTCCTCGAGCTCTCCGCGCACCTGTGCGAAAAACCCTAGATCCTTAATCTCTCCCAGTCACCACCGAAAAAACTCCCAATGGCTAGCAGCAGCTCCACCCCCTCCATGGCGGCGTCAGGCGATGCCGCGGCAAAGCCGGAGCGCCGTCATCGTTCCACGAGAGGGATTGGTTATTCCCAAATCTGCGGTGCTCAAAACCACCGGCGGCGACCATAACCCAGCGGCGCTGGAGCTGCTGGAGGATGAGTATGACTCCCACAAGGGCTATTGGCGCGGTTCGGATATTACGGACCGTGATATCAAAGAACTGATCAGCGAGGGATATCTTGCCACGACGGAGGGGCTCGTCTGGCGGGAGGCGCCGGCCGACGAGGTCACTCCTTCTCCCCAAGTCGGAGAGAAGGTGTACCTCAAAGCCCAACTAGTACGCGGCATCTCCCTGCCCATCTCCAACTTTTTCCTTGCTGTCCTCAACCATTACCGAGTACAGCCTCAGAACCTCTCCCCCAATAGCATCTTAGCTCTTAGCAACTTCGGGGCGCTTTGCGAGGGTTATTTCGGGATTAGGCCTAGGCTAGATCTCTTCGTCTATTTCTTCAACGTCAAGTGCGAAGCCGGAGCCGGCAAGGACGAGCTCAGGAATTGTGGCACCATTAGTTTTAAGATCCGGCCTAGCCGGCGCTTCCCCGACATTGCTGGCCACGATTCCTGCAAGAACTGGCAACAGACGTACTTCTACGGCCGAGATATCCCACTGGCCGGCCGAGAAGTAACGTATTCGGATTTCGTCGATGGAGCTGCCACCGAAGCCTCGACATGGAGATCACAGGCTTCTCTTCCCTTCGACATCAATGCTTCCCGCGCTATAAGGTGGATAGAGTGGTTCGTAGATACGGTTCTAACCGGATTAGACCTAGCCATGTGCTGGTTCGTCAGGCGGATCCAGCCTCTGTAGAACCGCTTGAAGTTGATGCACGAGTATACCAATGAGAGGAAGGATAGCCTCCGCATCTCCGAGCACAACTTCTCGAGCGACTCTGTCAAGCTCCGCCTCAAGGATATTGTCAAGGTGAAGGATAGGAAGCGTGGATTCACCATCACCTACTACATGTTCGTAGAGAGCAAGTGCCCAAAGGTACCTTTTTATTTTCCGTATATGACATATACTCCAGTTCTTCCGTCTAGCCATTACCATCTCATCTAACATGGTGGTTCTTCACTTAACAGCTCAGCGACATAGATGAGGATAGCATGGCTCCCCAAATCTATGATCCAAAGATGAAGGAAGTCACCGTCGTGTCCGACGACGATGTCTTGTTGGCGCGAAAGCAAAAGAGCTCCACCTCTGATGCTGCCGACGGAGGCAAGAAAAAGAAGACGGTGGGTGGATCCTCCAAGAAGACTACTGCCGCCCTGGAGGCGTAGAAAAGAAATGTTACAGGGATCCCCTTTGCCAAAGCACCCCCTCTTGTGTAAGCTTCTTTCTCTCCGACATTGTCCATTGTTTGTCTTATTTCTATACTTATACTTTTTGTACGTTTCAGGAAGAAAGCCACAACCAGTTTGAAGAAGACCTCCCAGACTTTGGGGGCTTCTAAAAACATTAAGGATATGTTGCATCGTGACATGTCTTCCCACGCATCTCTCTCCATCGCCCATGTCACTCCCACCGTCCAGCCCACGCCCGCTCTGACAAGCTCACAGGACAAAGATGTATCTGGCTCTTCCGCCATGGAAGTGGACTCAGGTGCCTCCACAGAGCTTGCCATTGTCGGCAAACAGGCGATGCGGGAAAGTGCCGCAAACCTAATGGCTGAAGCTCCGGCTAAGGATGCCATCGGTAACGGTAAGGCGGTGGTGGAAGGTGGTACATCTGCCGAAGGCGGTGCCTCCACAACCAAGAAGACCATAGAGTTCCCGAAGATAGTCTATCCGGTGCTTACGCCGGGTAGCACTGCTCTGGTTCCTGGTGCAGCACCGACATCTCCAACGTGTGGCCTTGAGGAGCTTCTCCGGCAAGCAGAAATCTTGCAAGGAAACAGTTTGTCCTTTGGAAAGTTGCTTGCTGAGAGTGCTACAAACCTCAAGATCATCGCACTTGTAAGTTTTATTTGCCTTTTGCTTTTCATATGAGTATCCCACTATAGCCCCCAAGTATTTAGACAGAAAACCATAGGTCTTTGCATCTAAATGCTCTAAGAGTGACTAAGCTAGAAAACTTCTCACTATAGCCCCCAAGCATATAGTTTGAATGAATTATTCCGACTATATGCTTTCAGAGTAGCATGTGCAGTGTTTGTAGGGGATCGTAGCATGGAAAACAAAAAAAATTCTACCTCATGCAAACAAACAAGCCAAGATCTATCTACTAGATTGTAGCAACGAGTCGATAGAGGAACTCACACTCGAAGATTCCAAAGAGGTTAACGAGAGCAGATTCTCGTGGGTGATGTAGTCGTACTCTTGCCGATCTCAAGATCGCGTAGACGATCCTTCCGGCGCTGCGTTCCGGCAGCGCTTCGTAGTCGGTCACATGTTCGGTACTCGATGAAGACCTTTCTCTCCCTTGTTCCAGCAGGCAGAGGAGGTTGTAGCACTCTCCTCGCGATTCCGGCAGCACGACGGCGTGGTGTCGGAAGTAGAGGGGAGATCCCGCAGGGCTTCGCCTTAAGCCGGTGCGAGTATGGTGGGTATGAGAGAGGCCTTGGTGATCTAGGGTTTAGAGGGCACCAAGGGGAGGGCTTGGCCGGCGGCTAGGGTTTGGGGAAACCCCAACTCGCCGATTTGGAGGTGCCCTAGGCGGCGGCACAAGGAGGTGGTGGCGCCGGCGGCTTGGGGCTAGGGTTTTTGGTGTGAGGGGTAGGGGGCGCCCTACCCCTCCATATATAGGTGGAGGGTGGCCGGTTGGGAGGAGGGAGTTCTCCCCCAACGCGGCCTCCTTAGCCGGCGGGTGGAGGGAGGGGACTTCCTCCCCAAGTAGGTTTCCTACTCTCCCTCCACCAAGCAAACTTGTCGTTTGACTTTTTCAAATTGGCATTTGACTTTCAAACTAGGATTTGATTTCTCTCTTTATTTTGCCCAGCCAAGTGACCTAGTACATGATGCAATCATACCAACTTGATATAAAACATTCATGTACCCTTCCCTTCCGGAGTGCCGGACATTCCGGAACCTTCTAGAACATTCCCGATGAAAACACCGGAACCATTCTCCAACTCCGAAACAAGACTTTCCTTATATGAATCTTATTCTCCGGACCATTCCGGATCTCCTCGTGATATCCTGGATCCCATTCGAGAATCCGAACAACATTAGGACTCTTTCTCATCATTCCATAACTACTTAAACAACGTCGAATCCTTAAGTGTGTCTCCCTACGGTTCATGAATTATGCGGACATGATCGAGACACTTCTCCGATCAATAACCAATAGAGGAATCTGGAAATTCATATGGCTCCCACATATTTCTACGATTACTTTTCGATCGAATGAACCACTTACATATGATACCAATTTCCCTTTGTCTCACGATAGTTTACTTATCCGAGGTTATGATCGTCGGTATCTCTGCATACCTAGTTCAACCTCGTCACCGATAAGTACTCTTTTCTCGTTCCCGTGATATGTGATCCCTTGTGAGCCAGTCCCATGCTTGCAAGCTAATTGGATGACATTTCACCGAGAGGGCCCAGAGTATATCTATCCGTCATATGGATGGACAAATCCCACTCTTGATCCATGTGTCTCAACCAATACTTTCCGAACACTCAATGCCACCTTTATAGCCACCCAGTTATGGTGTGGTGTTTGATGTCATCAAAGCATCCATCCGGTAAAGGTGATATGCATGATCTCATGGTCGAAGGAATTAGGTTACTATGTATCAGAAAGCATATAGCAATTGAACTATTAAAATGACTTGATCTTTATGCTACGCTTATCTATAGGAGATGTCCATCATATCATTCTCCTAATGATATGATCTTGTTGTTAATAACATCTCAATGTTCATGATAGGGAGACCACAATCATCTATTAACCAACAAGCTAGTATTATAAAGAGGCTTTACTAGGGACTTCAATTTAAGTTTACAAATCACACAAGTATTTATGTTTCCTTGTTAATACTATTATAACATGAATGTAAACATTTATCATAAACACAAAGATATAATAATAACTACATTTATTATTGCCTCTAGGGCATATCTCCAACAGTCTCCCACTTGCACTAGAGTCATCTAATCTAGATTACATGGTAATATACCGAACACCCATGGCAGTTTGGTGCTGGTCATGTTTTGCCCTCGGGAGAGGTTTAGTCAACGGATCCGCCACATTCAGATCTGTGTGTACTTTGCAAATCTTTATGTCCCCATCTTGGACATGTTCTCGAATAGCGTGAAAACATAGCTTGATGGGCTTCAGCTTCTTGTGTGACCTTGGTTCTTGCGCATTGGCTATGGCGCCCATGTTATCACAGTAGATAGACATTGGGTCCAGCGCACTTGGAACCACACCCAGCTCTGTAATGAACTCTTTCATCCATATCGCTTCTTGTGAAGCCTCCGAAGAAGCCATGTATTCCGATTCAGTTGAAGATCTCGCCACAACGCTTTGCTTTGCACTCCTCCAGCTAACTGCTGCACCATTCAAAGTGAATACGTATCCAGATTGAGATTTAGAATCATCCGGATCGGTGTTCCAACTAGCATCGGTGTAACCATTAACAACGAGATGTTCATCAGCTCCATAAGAAAGAACCATATCCTTAGTTCTTCTCAAGTACTTAAGGATGTTTTTAACTGCTGTCCAATGATCCACTCCTGGATCACTTTGATATCTGCTAGTCAAACTAACAGCATAGGCAATGTCGGGTCTAGTACATAGCATGGCATACATTAGAGATCCTATGGCTGAGGCATAGGGAGTCTTACTCGTCCTTTCTCTATCTTCTGTCGTACGAGGACTTTGAGTTTTACTCAAGGTCGTATTGGGAAACATGGGCAAGAACCCTTTCTTGCTATCTTCCATTCCAAACATCTTTAGAACTTTGTCCAAATATGTACTCTGTGACAATGATATTAGGCGTCTCGATCTATCTCTATAAATTTTTATGCCTAATATGTAAACTGCTTTGCCAAGATCTTTCATCAAAAAACTATTATTCAAATAGTCCTTGACACTATTAAGAAGCACTACATCATTCCAAATAAACAATATGTCGTCCACATATAGTACTAGGAATGCTATAGAGCTCCCACTCACTTTCTTTTAAATACAAGCTTCTCCGTAAGTTTGTATAAAACCAAAACTTTTGATTACCTTATCAAAACATTGATTCCAACTTCGGGATGCTTGCTTCAATCCATAAATGGATCGTTGAAGTTTGCATACCTTGTTAGCATCTTTAGGATCGACAAAACCTTTGTGTTATACCATATACAACTCCTCATCAATGTCTCCATTGAGGAACACCATTTTGACATCCATCTGCCATATCTCATAATCATAATATGCAGCAATTGCTAACAAAATCCTAACAGACTTTAGCTTCGCTGCCGGTGAGAAAGTCTCATCGTAGTCAACTCCTTGAATTTGTCGAAACCCTTTTGCGACAAGTCGAGCTTTATAGACAGTAACGTTACCATCAGCATATGTTTTGTTCTTGAAAATCCATTTGTTCTCGACAGCCTTTCGGCCATCCGGTAAGTCCACCAAATTCCATACTTGGTTTTTGTACATGGATCTAATCTCGGATTTCATGGCATCTTGCCATTTATTGGAATCTGGGCTCATCATTGCTTCCTCATATGTCGCAGGGTCATCAGTGTTGTCCACCAACATGACACTCATAACGGGATCATACCAATCAGGAGTGGTACGAGTTCTCGTTGACCTGCGAGGTTCTGTAGCAACTTCAACCGAAGTTCCATGATCATCATCATTAGCTTCCTCTCTTATTGGTGTAGGCGCCACAGGAACTACTTCCGGTGCTACGCTACTCGCAAGTTCGAGAGAAGGTTCGACAACCTCGTCGAGCTCTACTTTCCTTCCAGTCATTTCTTTCGAGAGAAATTCCTTCTCTAGAAAGGATCCATTCTTAGCAACAAAGATTTTGCCCTCGGATCTATGATAGAAGGTATACCCAATAGTTTCCTTTGGGTATCCTATGAAGACGCATTTTTCCGCTTTGGGTTCAAGCTTGTCCGGCTGTAACTTCTTTACATAAGCTTCGCAACCCCAAACTTTAAGGAACGACAATTTAGGTTTCTTTCCAAACCATAATTCATACGGTGTCGTTTAAACGGATTTAGATGGTGCCCTATTTAAAGTGAATGCGCCTGTTTCTAATGCATAACCACAAAACGATAGCGGTAAATCTGTAAGTGACATCATAGAACGAACCATATATAAGAGAGTTTGATTACGACGTTCGGACCCACCATTACGCTGTGGTGTTCCCGGCGGTGTCAATTGTGAAAGTATTCCGCATTTCTTTAAATGCTCGCCAAACTCGTAACTTAGATATTCACCTCCACGATCAGATCGTAGAAATTTAATCTTCTTGTTACGTTGATTCTCAACCTCACTTTGAAATTCCTTAAACTTCTCGAAAGTTTCGGACTTATGTTTCATGAAATAGATATACCCATATCTACTCAATTCATCCTTGAAGGTAAGAACATAAAGATAACCACCGCGCGATGCTACACTCATTGGGCCACACACATCGGTATGTATGATTTCCAATAAGTCCATAGCTTGCTCCATCATCCCAGAAAATGGAGTCTTAGTCATTTTACCCATCAGACATGCTTCGCATCTTTCAAGTGATTCGAAATCAAGCGATTCTAGAAGTCCATCGGAATGGAGTTTCTTCATACGCTTCACTCCAATATGACCAAGAAGACAGTGCCACATATAGGTCGAGTTATCGCTCAATTTCAAATGTTTAGCTTCAATGTTATTAATATGTGTATTTCCACTATCGAGATTCAATAAGAATAGACCATATATCAAAGGTGCATGTGCATAAAACATATTACTCATATAAATCGAACAACCATTATTCTCGGACTTAAACAAGTAACCATCTCGCAATAAACAAGATCCCGATATAATGTTCATGCTTAACGCAGGCACCAAATAACAATTATTTAAGTATAAAACTAATCCCGATGGTAGATGAAGAGGTAGCGTCCGACCGCGATCACATCAACCTTTGATCCATTTCCAACGTGCATCATCACCTCGTTCTTCGCTAGCTTCCGTTTATTCTGCAACACCTGTTTCGAGTTACAAATATGAGCAACCGAACCAGTATCAAATAACAAGGCACTACTACGAGTACTAGTGAGATACACATCAATAACATGTATATCGGATATACATTTCTTATTGATGTTGCCATTCTTCAAATCCGCCAAGTACTTTGGGAAATTCCGCTTCCAGTGACCTTCTCCCTTGCAGTAAAAGCACTCAGTATCAGGTTTAGGCCCAGCCTTGGTCTTCTTCGCCGGCACGGCAACATTCTTACCGCCCTTCTTGAAGTTTCCCTTTTGCTTAGACTTGCCTTTCTTGAATTTGGTGGTCTTATTGACCAACAACACTTGGTGCTCTTTCTTGATCTCCACTTCTGTAGATTTCAACATGAAGAAGAGTTCTGGCAACGTCTTGTCCATGTTTTGCATATTTTAGTTCATCGCAAAGTTCTTGTAACTTGGTGGTAGTGATTGGAGGACACGGTGAATCCCCAAAGAATTAGGAATCACTATACCCAAACTTTGGAGTTTGTTTGCGTGCCCAGACATCTTAAGCACATGCTCACTGACGGAGCTGCCCTCTTCCATCTTGCAGTTAAAGAACTTTTCAGAAGCCTCATAACTCTCAAGTGTCGCGTGAGCCTCAAATATCATTTTGAGTTCACGGACAATATCATGTGGGTCATGGTTCTCAAACCTTTTCTGAAGCTCCGATTCCAAACCATACAAGATAGCACACTTGAGCGTAGATCTTGATTCTTCCGAGTAAGGTAAACATTCTTTACTTCATCGGTAGCGATAGCTGCAGGGGTCACCAATGATGCATCGGCACATAGGTCAAATTACCAGCATTAAGGACAATCCTCAAATTGCGGAACCAATCCATGAAGTTTCTTCCATTGTTTTCAACTTTTCTTTCTCTAGGAGCATTAAAATTGATGGTAGGGGCGCCATTGATCTACAACATATTTGCAATAGTTTAGAGTAAGTTTATGACAAATTGAGTTCTAATTAATAGTTAAATTAATCTAGGTGAACTCCCACTCAAAACAATATCCCTCACATTGTTTTAGTGATCACGAACCAAATCCACCACATCAACACCGATCATCACGAGTGATGTAGTTTCAATGGAACAATCGACATGTTCATCATATCTACTATATGATTCATGCTTTACCTTTCGGTGATCCGTGTTCGAGACCATGTCCGTACATGCTAGGCTCGTCAAGATCAAACCTTAGTTTCGCATGAGCAAATCTGTCTTGCTCACGTTGTATGCACTTGCGAATCTAACACCGATCATCACGTGGCGCTTGAAACAACAAGCTTTAGCAGGTGCTAATTAAGGGTGAACACTCTATGACTTGAAATTCATGTGTATGAGGATCATCTTATAATGCTACCGTCTACTAAGCAATACAAGATGCATAAAGGATTAACATCACATGCAATTCATAATATGTGATATGATATGGCCTTACTTCTTTGTGCTTCGATCTTCATCTTCAAGCGAACATGATCTCCATCATCACGGCATTGCATCAAGGTCAATGGCTTCTCCATGGTTGTCGCCCACGGTTTCAACTATTACAACTACTTTGAATAGACACGCGGGTCTTAACATAAATTAAAGACAACCATATGGCTCCTGCCGGTTGCCAACTTACAATAAGGAACATTGCATACATCAAATATAATCACAATCATGGCCATATCACATCACAGCACACCCCTGCAAAACAAAGTTAGACGCCTCTACTTTCTTTGCATATTTTATGTGGTTTGGGGCTTTCAATAAGTGTCGTTCTAACTTACGAACAATAACCACAACATTGATACTAGCATTGTTAATCACCCGTTGTAAATTGAATCTTAACTATGCTAGGAGAAACAGGCACCCGCAAAGCCACTTATGCAATACAAGTTGCATGTCAAGCGTGGAGCAAGTCTCATGAACGATGTCATGTAAGGTTAGCCCGGGCCGCTTCATCCCAACATCCCGCAAGATGCAAAGTACACAAGAAGCGATCGACAATAAAAGCATCAACGCCCACAATGACCATTGTGTTCTACTCGTGCAACAGATCTACATATAGACACGGCTCTGATACCACTGTAGCGATTCGTAGCATGGAAAACAAAAAATTTCTATCGCATACAAACAAACAAGCCAAGATCTATCTACTAGATTGTAGCAACGAGTCGATGGAATAACTCACCCTCGAAGATTCCAAAGTGTTTAACGAGAGCGGATTCTCGTGGGTGATGTAGTCGATTTTCCCGATCTCAAGATCGCGTGAGACGATCCTTCCGGCCAAGGCTCCTAAGCGCTCCCGCAATGGTCACACGTTAAATTTTCGTGAAGACCTTCCTCTCCTTGTTCCAAGCGGCGTGGAGGTTGTAGCACTCTCCTCGCGATTCCGGCAACTGGCGTGGTACGGAAGAGGGGAGATCTCGAGGCCGCCTTAAGCCGGAGCGAGTATGGTGGAGTATGAGAGAGTCCCTCGACGATCTAGGGTTTAGACACGCCGAGGAGGAGGCTTGGCCGGCGGCTAGGGTTGCTAGGCGGCGGCGGCGGTTTGCCCTAGGGTGGCGGCGGCGGCAGCAGGTGGCGGCGCCGGCGGCTTAGGGTTTGGAGGTGGGGATCTTGTGTGTCAAGGAGGGGAGCCCTGCCCCTCCTTTTATAGGTGGAAGGGGCCGGCCAAGGGGAGGGGAGTCCCTCCCCAACTAGGCTTGGTGGTGCGCCGGCGGTGGTAGGAGGAACTCCTCCCCCAAGTCGGTTTCCACCTCCCTCTCCACTTCCCAAAAATAGCCGTTTGACTTTCAAACTTGGCGTTTAACTTTTCAAACTAGGATTTGAATAAACCCTCTATTTTGTTCAGCAATGACACCGAGTACATGATGCAATCATACCAACTTGATATAACACATTCATGTACACTTACCTTCCGGAGTGCCGGACATTCCGGAACCTTCTAGAACATTCCCGATGAAAACACCGGAACCATTCTCCAACTCCGAAACAAGACTTTCCTTATATGAATCTTATTCTCCGGACCATTCTGGATCTCCTCGTGATATCCCGAATCCCATTCGAGACTCCGAACAACATTCGGACTCTTTCTCATCATTCCATAACTACTCAAACAACGTCGAATCCTTAAGTTTGTCTCCCTACGGTTCGTGAATTATGCGTACATGATCGAGACACTTCTCCGATCAATAACCAATAGAGGAATCTGGAAATTCATATGGCTACCACATATTTCTATGATTACTTTGCTATCAAATGAACCACTTACATATGATACCAATTTCCCTTTGTCTCACGATAGTATACTTATCCGAGGTTATGATCGTCGGTATCTCTGCATACCTAATTCAACCTCGTTACCGATAAGTACTCTTTTCTCGTTCCCGTGATATGTGATCCCTTGTTAGCCAGTCACAGGCTTGCAAGATAATTGGATGACATTTCATCGAGAGGGCCCAGAGTATATATATCTGTCATATGGATGGACAAATCCCATTCTTGATCCATGTGTCTCAACCAATACTTTCCGAACACTCAATGCCACCTTTATAGCCACCCAGTTACGGTGTGGTGTTTGATGTCATCAAAGCATCCATCCGGTAAAGGTGATATGCATGATCTCATGGTCGAAGGAATTAGGTTACTATGTATCAGAAAGCATATAGCAATTGAACTATTAAAATGACTTGATCTTTATGCTACGCTTATTTATAGGAGTATGTCCACCATATCATTCTCCTAATGATATGATCTTGTTGTTAATAACATCTCAATGTTCATGATAGGGAAACCACAATCATCTATTAACCAACAAGCTAGTATTATAAAGAGGCTTTACTAGGGACTTCAATTTAAGTTTATAAATCACACAAGTATTAATGTTTCCTTGTTAATACTATTATAACATGAATGTAAACATTTATCATAAACACAAAGATATAATAATAACTACATTTATTATTGCCTCTAGGGAATATCTCCAACAGAAAGCACAAAGGAGGAGATACAACCATCTAGCTACTACATGGACCCATAGTCCAAGGTGGAACTACTCACGCATCATACCAGAGAGAAGGCCTCCGGGATGATCTCCCCTCCGGAAGGGTGCCAGGAAGAAATTCAGAACCCCCCCGACCTAGGGACGACGGTGGTGGCGGCTACATAAGGTTTCGTTGATATTTGATCGGGTACTTAGGGTTTATGCATTGGAGGGTTCTTATAGGCGAAGGGGGAGGCCGAGGCGGTGGTCAGGGGCCCCACACCCTGCTTAGGCGCGGGGCAAGGCCGACCCGCGCCTAGGGGGGTCTGGGTGCCCTAGCCCACCTCTCCTGCTCCCCTCTAGACTTCTTGTTCCCCATGAAAAGTAATTAACTTTGACGTTTGTCCCGTCCAATTCTAAGAATATTTCTTTACTAACTTTTCCGGAACCAAAAACAGCAGAAAACAGGCAACTGGCATTGTGGCTCCTTGTTAATAGGTTAGTACCAGAAAACATGTAAAAAGCACCTCAAAGTGTAGAAAAAGCAAAGCAAAGTAGATAGTAAACAAGCAAGGAGCATCAAAAATTATAGATACGTTTCCGACGTATCAGTATTGTGCAGGTTCCACGTTCCTATCAACACCTTGGTAGTTGTTTCCTTTCTCCTCTACTGGTTCGATAACCTTGGTTTCATGACTGAGGGAAAACTTGCTGCTGCGCTCATCATACCTTCCTCTTGGATTTCCCAACGGGCTCTATAGAACCGAGCCGCATCGATGCTTAAGATAGATAGTTGTATTTTGATATAGAAAAACTTAATGAGTTAACTCAGAGTGTTGACAAAAGATTAGGTCAAACATGCACTAGATATTTCATGAATAAAACTAGTGGGAGAAAAAGGGAAAACAAAATGGTGTATTTTCATGATAATGAAGATATAATTGAGGGGTGGGTGAGGATCTCCTGGTTCAACTAATTTCTATAAGGAAATTTTTGTCCAATTAAAGAGATCCCACGTAGGGATTAATTTTGATTTTTATAATATGGTGATTCAAGGTTAAAATGATCATCTAACTAAGATCTTTCCAGTATAGAAATGAAATATATTGTTTTTTCTTTGGCTCATAATAAAAGTCCTGGTCTTGATGGTTTTCCTAGGGAATTCTATCAGTTTTTTGGGATGATGTTAAAAGTTCCTTTGAAAATTTTGTTTTTTGATTCCATTGCTAGTATGTTGGACATTGGTGGATTAAACCTTAGAAGTGTAACATTCATTAGAAAGTGTAAGGATTTTGTTGTTATTCAAAAGTTTAGACATATCTTCTTAATAAACAGTAGCCTAAAAATACTTACTACGGGTTTAAATAATATAATTGCTCCCATGGCAGAGGAAATTATGATTAAACTTAGACAACCTTTATGAAAAACAGATTCATTCTAGAGTCTGTTAATATGTTGCATGAAGTGTTACATGAAGCTAAGGTTAGGAAAATGTCTAGAGTCCTTTTCAAAGTGTACTTTTAAAAGTCTTATGACAACATTAATTGGGCTTTCTTGTATAATATGATGTTAAAAAAGGCTTTTCACGTCAATGGAATGATCTAGTTTTTAGCATCACAACTAGTGGAAAAGTCAATATTAAATTTAATGATCAGTTGGGTGCTTTTTTCCTACTTATAGATGGGTGAGGTAGGGCAACCCCTTCTCATCCATTGTTGTCAATGCAGTTATTAACTCTTTGAGTGTGATGGATGCACAAGAAAATGGTTTAATTATAGGTATAGTCCCTCATCTACAAGAAAATGGCATTGCCATTCTCCAATATGCAGATGATACTATATTTTTGTTGGATAAGGGGTCTGAAAATGATAAGAATATTAAACTTATCCATTGTCTAGTCCCTCATTTAAAGCAATTTCTTCTTAATTTTAAAGAAACTAATTATATTTCTATATTACAATAAATCTTAGGTAGATTATTAAAGCTAATGTGATCATATTTTGGAATATATATGGTAAAAGAAAAGAGATTTATTTTATTTTAATACAAGTAAAGGATTCTATAAACACTTTTATAACATTAACTTTTAGAAATACCAAAATGACTTAGAATTTCATATTTAGTTATTTTCTAGGATTTTAGATTATTTTTTATATACAAAAGTGATTTTTATTTATTTTGAGGATTTTTCCTTATTTTTCTTATTTCTTTGAGAGATTTAATGGTTTCAATTCTTAGTTGCATTTTATTTAATTCAAACAAATAACTTGATATTTTTCCTAGGTAAATATTATTTTTGTGAATAGTTTGATATATCATATGTACTTTTAGGATTTGTTTACATTTTTCTAGAACTTAAAGTGTTTATAGGGATATTTTGGTAATTTCGTTTATTCCATTTCTTTTTCTTTCTCCTTTTAAAACCGAGCCTGCACCGATAGGTCAGCCTAGCCCACCTGGTTGGGCTAGACCATCCCGCCTGGTCCACTGGGTGGGTGACCGATCCAGACCCGAACCACTCTCTCCCCTCTCTAGTGTGGACGCGCCTCTAGCGATCCTATACCGCTGATGTCGTCGCAGGACTATGCCGGCGAGCTCCGGCCACCATGGAGGCTAGCTATTAGACCAGAGGCATTTCGAAATAGTGGAGCACCACCTCTAACATTCTATTGGTGGCGTTTTGAAAAATATGGACATTGTCAGTTGCGGAGGTAGGGCATATATCCTACATGAAAAAGTTAATAGTAGCATCTAAAATACATGCACGCCATATCTAATATATCTACTAGTGGTGTCCACAAAATAGTGAACGCCCCTAATAATATTGTGCGAGCTAGAATTGGGTCCCATATGGTAGTGGTGTGCAAGATACTGGAGATTCCACGAGCAGGTAAAGCACTGGATGTGTGTTAGTTTTAGCACACGCCACCACCATGTAGGCCCCACCGATCGACAACGGCGCGCGGGGAAACTCTCTCCTACCTCACACACCACTCGCTCCCCACCCCCAATCCCCTACTCCACTCCACCCATATAGTCATCCCGCCCCCATTCGAATCGTGTGGCCACCGTCGTCCCACTCACCGCCATTGCGCGTCTAAAGCGCCACCATAGCCTCCTCCTCCTCGGCGCGCTGCCCCTATTTCGAACCAGCTGTGCCGCCTCTGTCGTCAATCCCAGTCACCATGTCGGCACCTCCTTCCTCCTTCGATCCTCGATGGTCCGCTACTGCCTCCTCCACGACAAGCCTCCACCACCATGAGTAACCATTTTTTAAAATTTTCTATATGGATTAAGATGTGTATTTTATTTTAGAATTATAATTAGTTTGTTTAGAATTAAAATGTGTAATTGATTTTATAATTAGAATGTTTATAATTTTTTGTAGGTAATTTTAGTTTAGAATGTTTAGAAGGGATTTGAAATGTGTAGTATATCCGTGCTAATAAACTTATGCTATGTAAATGTAGTTATATAAAATAGCTACATAAACTAGCTAGATAAAATTGGTAGACAAGTTTGTGTTGTTAGATAAAATCATCTGCACATTCATATATTTTATATAAAATATCTAGAAATTATTAGATTTATATAGTTGATTCTTGTTGTTGTTAGCTAGTACCATGTCAGAGTGGAAGTTCCATTGTGTCTACTGAAATAATACAAAGATCCTGATATGGGAGACGGTGATCACCGTCAATGGTGTTAAGTATTATCTTGGTATATGGAGGCACCCGGATCAGGCGACACATTACACATGTCTACGGTTGGATGATGAACCAGCACTACAACCTGCCAGAAGTTACACGATTTAAATCACCAACGAGACAAACCATACCTATTTCGATGGCCTTACTTGGACATATCAATGACTCCGCAATGGACGTCTGGGAGAGGTGCATCTTCTATCTCGATCATGAATATGACACCATCTACTTACTTTACAATCCATCAGAAACTTAGAAAGAGTCTTCAGAATTTGAAGACCACGACCTAAAAGAGGACGACTTCGTTAAAGATCTCGTTACTCTATATGTCCCCAACGACGAGGACTAGCTAGAGCTAGTACTATATGTTATCTCTAGTTAATTAATAACATGCTATTTTAACGAGTTAAATTCAATAATAATAGCACGTGCATGATGTTATCTTCTCATCACTACTGTTGTATATGAATGTGTTGTTCTACTACCTCCTCTTATTTTTTGAAATAATTATTGATGTCATGTAATTAAGAAATATACACCACAAAAATATATACTTTTGACGGCGTGTCAACTGCACACCACCAGTAACCTATACTAGTGACATGATACCAGTGGTGTATGGGATGAATGGCAACCACGCTTATTTTTGAACGCCGCAATGAGCATTTCACTACTAATGATATCATTTAAATATTGTGCCCCTCTTCGTGGGCTCCCTATCACGCAACTGTACTCTACAGTACTCATCTCTCGCGATCTCTATTAGGGCAGAATGGACAAAAATAACCCCTTTTCAAAAGGATTTCACGAAATGACCTCTCTGGATAACTATTTCACTGGCACTAACCCTTTGGGTAACGCCCAACAGCTAGGCGCTACACTCTAGGCGTTATGCCCCCTGCCAGCGTGGCACCGCCTGGCCCCTCCCTGGCCCCACCCGGCCGTGTGACGCCTAGGCGCTATGCCTAGGCCAAGTAACGCCCAAGCGTTATGCCCAAGGTGTAGCGCCTATCTGATAGGCGCTATGCTTTAAAGTGTAGCGGCTCGCAGATAGGCGCTACACTTTGAGACATAGTCTGTTGCGCGGCAGCCCCCTTCCCACCCCTCCCCATTCACTCCCAGCTCGACCCAGCCAAGAAGAACAGCAAGGAGGCGCCCCCTTCTCCCCTGTCTTCTCCCCCCTCAAATCTCTCACATTGGAAGCTTTGTTTGGTGGATTTGTGCCTCTCCCCAGCTGCTAGAGGTACCCCCCCCCCCTCATTCCCCTCTGTTTTGTCCTCTTGAAATCTTTCATTTTGGTTGGACTTGTCTTGAAACTCTAGAAATTTGATTTGGAGAGAAATGTTTGGAAATTTGTTAGATTCATTGGCCAATGTTGTTTATAAAGATGTGTATGAAGCATTTAGTTAGGTTTATGGTTGTTGAAATGACATTGTTTGGTTTATTGGAATGTTATGGCTAGGGTTAGGGTTAGGGTTAGGGTTTGCTTATGTAAGAGAGGGTGTTCTTGTTAACTTTATGGTTTGGTAATGTGTCTAGTATAGTTTTGTTTATCTTGTCATGGTTAGTTAATGAACATATTCTCCTATGTGTTAGGGATGGCAAGAATTGTTCATGTTCATCATGTGGACAAGGATGCCCTTTTGAAAGGCAACATAGAACCGGACCCGGATGAGCTAGATATTGTGTTTGAGCGTAGTCCCACCTATGCCGAGGTCTTGGAGAAAGTGAGGATTGAATTGAAATGGATGGACCCATGTGATGTTGTTGAGTTGGAAGGAAGACATAATGTGGGTTTTGGAATGCATATCCGTTGGAAGACCATGCGTATCTTCTCCGAGGCTCGTTGGCTTGCATACAAGGAGGTGGTGGCCGAATCACTAGACAAGGCTCTTGAGCTATTTGCCACCAAGAAGGTTGATAGTTCATTGCCTTTGGACTTGAACCGTTGTGCCTCCCCATTTGATAGTAGGAGTCCTCCACCCGTGGAGCAAGAGCTATGGATTGAACCTCCTTTGAGCCAAACATTGAGCCCTATTTCAAGACACCAAGACGAAGTGTTGGAAGAGGACAATGATGATTGTGAGGGTGAAGATGATGATGATGTTGAACTCCACGACAACAATGTTGGTGATTTGGAGAAATATATCACTCAACATGACATGGACCGTGAACTCCCGTATTCTCGAGGCTATGCTTCGGACTCGGATGATGATGGTCCCGAAGAAGAAGTTGACGAGGAGGGGTTCACGTCTAGAGAGGACGAAATCCACCATACCATATTGGGGCGGGACCATCGGGTGCCTTTGTTTCGTGATATTAGTCTCACGGATGAAGCCATAGTTGATGGTGGCAAAGGCATAGTGCTTGGACCAAGGACAAGTTCTTACCGGGATGGAAATGAAGTGAATAATGGCTTTTGCAAAGGATCAAGGTTTAAGACCTTGTTGGAATTTAAGCAATGGATAAAGGAATTCTCGTTGAAGCATCATCGTCCTCACACGGTCGTGCACTCGGACATCAAGAAGCGTTATTCGGTGAAGTGCGAGGAGGAAGGATGTCCTTGGATTGTGCGTGCTAGACCATTCAAGGGAGGTCTCGATTGGCACATATCTAGTTGCGTATCAACTCACATGTGACGAGGCCTGGTGGTGGATTGCAAGGATTCAAAGCATGAGCACCGGCAACTCACCTCCGAGTTCTTCGCTTATAGGCTTTCCAATGACATCGCGTCATTTCCAATAATGAGCATCAAGCAGGTCATGGAGTTTGTGAAATCCCTCTTTCACTATGAGGTGAATTACGGGAAGGCATGGAAGGCTAAGCAAGCCGTATTCAAGATGTTGTACGATGATTGGGAGGAATCTTATAACCGAATCCCAAGGTTGTTGGGAGCGATGGCCGATGCTAACCTGGGCATGGTTCATGTGGTTGAACCTTTGGGGAACAAGACAAGGATTATAAACGGAAGAACCGTTCGAGTTTTTGGCCGTGCATTTTGGGATTTCGAGCAATGTGTTCAGGTATTTGAACATTGTAGGCCGGTCATCTCCGTTGATGGCACCTTTATGACCGGTCAATTCAAGGGTGCTATCTTGATTGCAATAGCCAATGATGCCAACAACCGGTTGATTCCTTTGCCCTTTGCTTTGGTAGAGGTGGAAAACAATGATAATTGGGAGTGGTTCTTCCATAATTTAAGAACCAAGATATTAACCCCTCATAGGGAAATATGTGTCATATCGGACCGTCATCAAGGAATTCTTAAAGCGGTGGACCAACATATTCCCAGGCATGCTCCGTTGCACCATCGTTGGTGCATGAGACACTTTTGTTGAAACTTCTATAGGGCATGCAAGAGCAAGTATTTGGCCGATGATCTACAAGATTGTTGCCTCGCTTTCACGGAACATCGTTTCTCAAACTTGTACAACAAATTGCTCTTCAACAAAGAGCTCAATGCGGGTGGTCGAGAGTTTCTCGATAGGAGCATTGAAGAAAGAACAAAGTGGGCACGAGCTTTCGATGACGGTGGCCGGAGGTACGGCCAAATGACAAGAAACATGGCAGAGGCCTTCAACAAGTTGCTCAAAGGTGTCCGTTCATTGCCCATCACGACAATAGTCTGTTATACATTCGACATGGTGAATGGGTATTTTCTTAAATACAAGAACAAGTAAAAATACAAGTACCACCTAAGGTTGATGATTGGATGCAATTTCAGTCAAAGAAAGCGGATGCCCAAGTTGTCACGGAATAGGATAATGAAGAGCTAATTTACCAAGTTACGGAGCCCGGAGGTACAACGGCTGATGGTGTCCAACACGGAGGCCGAGCTTTCAAGGTCTCGCTCAAGACTTGTGAGTGCACACGCGGAAGGCCATAATTGCTTCATCTTGCCTGCTCGCACTTGCTCGTGGCGTCTCGCCGGCGACATTTGGATTACAATAATCCGCTCACGGTGAGAGAGGCTGAGTTCTCCATTGAGACTACTAAGAATACATGGGCTCCTAGATTCCATCCATATTTGGACCAATCAAATTGGCCGGAGTACCATGGGATTCAACTATGGCCCGATCTGAAATGGAAAGTGATTAAACGTGGAAGACGCAAGACAAAACGCTTTAGGAGCGACATGGATGGATGGGGCTGTGGTGGTGCTCGAGAAACAGGCAATGACCAATTCCAAGAGCCTCGTGAGAGAGCCCGGTGTGGAACATGCAATGGTGAAGGGCACAATGCAAGAAAGTGTTCTCAAAGGAAAATAGCAAAAGGAAATGAAGCAAGCACTATCCAACCAAGTGGTAGCCAACAAGACCCAAGCCAACAAAGAACTAGCTAACAAGTCCCTAGCCAACAAGTACCAAGCCAACCAAGAATTAGCCAACAAGTACCAAGCCAACCAAGAACTAGCCAACAAGTCCCAAGCCAAGCAAGAACTAGCCAACAAGCTCCTAGACATCAAGCTCCTAGACAACAAAGAGGTCGATCACTTGGGCTTAGAAGAGGAAGAGGGCGTGGCGGTTTTAACCCGTCTAGTATGTTAGGTTACTTGGCAGGATATAATCCTTATGTTAATAGGTACGGATGAAATATTCATACTTGCATGCTTATGTTACTACCTACTATGCTTATTTCATTGAATCAATTATTGTTCAAATTCATCCATCCTTTACTAACTTGTAGCTTTTATTCTTATAATAGGTATGGCGACTCAACCCAATAAGGGCAATGATGGGGACGGTGTGAACTACTCGGTGATCTAGGTGAATGCTATGGAGGTGGTGGAGAAGAGGAAGGAAGCCGAGGAAGAGAGGAAGAGAAAGGAAGCTGAGGAAGAGAGGAAGAGGAAGGATGAAGAGGAAGAGAAGAAGAGTAAGGCATTTGAAGAGGTAGTTCAACTTGCTCGAGACTTGGCAAAGAAGAAGGACGGAGAGGACGAGAGGAAGAAGAAAAAGGAAGAGGAAGAGAGGAAGAAGAAAAGTGAGAAGGAAGAGGAAGAGAGGAAGAGGCAAAAGGATAAGGAAGAGGAAGAGAATAAGAGGAGGGCCAATGCTAGGCCACCTTGCGCCGACCAAGAGGAAAGGCCACGAAAGGCGTATTGTACTTCTGATGCCCATGGGAAGGAGGTTCCTATTTGTTGGTGTGGAACCGATTGCACTATCAAGAAATCCGAAGACTACTATTTCGATAGTTGGGGAAAGAAGTTCTTCATGTGTGCCAACTACAATCGCTCTCCCGAGCGTAGCCGCAACCCATACGACACTCCACGGATATGCTCAAAGCTTTTTAGTTCTTCATGTGT
Source organism: Avena longiglumis (assembly GCA_030063025.1). Taxonomy (NCBI): domain Eukaryota; kingdom Viridiplantae; phylum Streptophyta; class Magnoliopsida; order Poales; family Poaceae; genus Avena; species Avena longiglumis. The sequence continues at coordinate 474,540,130 of CP125975.1, read as the reverse complement.
CCCAAACTATTCCATATCATATCCTCTAACATGCACTATTTTCTTGTAGTATCCCCCTCCGGTATGCAGGTACTACACTTGGATAAACCTTGAGAAACCTCAATCCAACAAGGCTATCCAAGAGATTGATTTTGCCATAAGAAGAAGGCGCTACCACGAAGGGCTGCATGACGAGGAGATGGCGAGGAAGCGCAAGGAACGTAATGACGAGCTCCGCAAGAAAGAGGAGGAAAAGGAGCGCCAAGCTAAGGAGGCTCGTGTTGCGGAGAGGGAAATGCTTCGTCGAGCGGCGTGGCGTTCCATGGAGGAAGAGGAAGAGAAGAAGAGGAAGGGAAAAGGGCCTATGCTTTAGACTTGTAGAGGGTGTAGGGGTTCGTAACATGGAAAACAAAAATTTTCTACCGCATACAAACAAACAAGCCAAGATCTATCTACTACATTGTAGCAACGAGTCGATAGAATAACTCACCCTCGAAGATTCCAAAGTGTTTAACGAAAGCAGATTCTCGTGGGTGGATATAGTCGTACTCTTCCCGATCTCAAGATCGCGTAGACGATCCTTCCGGCGCTGCGTTCCGGCAGCGCTCCCGCAGTAGGTCACACGTTCGGTACTCGACGAAGACCTTCCTCTCCCTTGTTCCAGCAGGCAGCGGAGGTTGTAGCACTCTCCTCGTGATTCTGGCAGCACGATGGCGTGGTACCGGAAGTAGAGGGGAGATCTCGCAGGGCTTTGCCTTAAGCCGGAGCGAGTATGGTGGACTATGAGAGAGCCCTCGGTGATCTAGGGTTTAGACGCACCAAGGAGAAGACGCTAGGCTAGCGGCTAGGGCAAGGGGATTGCCCCAAGTCGGAGGCTTGGGTGAAACCCTAGGGCGGCGGCGGCGGTTTGGTGGCCGACGGCTAGGGTTAGGGTTTAGAGGGGTGGAGTTGTGTCTTGGAGGGGCAGCCCTGCCCCTCCTTATATAGGTGGAGGGGGCGCGCCAAGGGGAGTCCCTCCCAACTCTCGGTCTCCAGGGGTGACGGAGGGAGAGGAACTCCTCCCCAAGTAGGTTTCCTACTCTCCCTCCACCAAACAAAATAGCCGTTTGACTTTTCAAATTGGCGTTTGACTTTTCAAACTAGGATTTGATTTAACCCTTTATTTTGTTCAGCGATGACACCTAGTACATGATGCAACCATTCCAACTTGTTATGACACATTCATGTACCCTTCCCCTCCGGAGTGCCGGACATTCCGGAACCTTCTAGAACATTCCCGATGAAAACACCGGAACCATTCTCCAACCCCGAAACAGGACTTTCCTTATATGAATCTTATTCTCCGGACCATTCCGGATATCCTCGTGATATCCCGGATCCCATCCGAGACTCCGAACAACATTCGGTATCTTACTCATCATTCCATAACTACTCAAACAATGTCGAATCCTTAAGTGTGTCTCCCTACGGTTCGTGAATTATGCGGACATGATCGAGACACTTCTCCGAACAATAACCAATAGAGGAATATGGAAATTCCTATGGCTCCCACATATTTCTACGATTACTTTGCGATCGAATGAACCACTTACATATGATACCAATTTCCCTTTGTCTCACGATAGTTTACTTATCCGAGGTTTTGATCGTCGGTATCTCTGCATACCTAGTTCAACCTTGTTACCGATAAGTACTCTTTTCTTGTTCCCGTGATATGTGATCCCTTGTGAGCCAGTCACATGATTGCAAGCTAATTGGATGACATTCCACCGAGAGGGCCCAGAGTATATCTATCCGTCATATGGATGAACAAATCCCTCTCTTGATCCATGTGTCTCAACCAATACTTTCCGAACACTCAATGCCATCTTTATAGCCACCCAGTTATGATGTGGTGTTTGATGTCATCAAAGCATCCTTCCGGTGATGGTGATATGCATGATCTCATGGTCGAAGGAATTAGGTTACTATGTATCAGAAAGCATATAGCAATTGAACTATTAAAATGACTTGATCTTTATGCTACGCTTATCTATAGGAGTATGTCCATCATATCATTCTCCTAACGATATGATCTTGTTGTTAATAACATCTCAATGTTCATGATAGGGAAACCACAATCATTTATTAACCAACAAGCTAGTATTATAAAGAGGCTTTACTAGGGACTCTAATTTAGTTTACAAATCACACAAGTATTAATGTTTCCTTGTTAATACTATTACAGCATGAATGTAAACATTTATCATAAACAGAAAGATATAATAATAACTATATTTATTATTGCCTCTAGGGCATATTTCCAACAGAGGGAGTCTCGTAGCCTACTGAGCATGTTGTGAACTTTGAGCACTGTCGAACTATTTGTATGTAAATCCCCTTAAGGGCATGAACACCATGTTTGATATGCTTCTATTCGAGTATTTCATGAACTGCTATCCCTCGTCTTTTTTTTGCCTTGTGTCATATTTGTCTTGTTTCAGTCTCAAAATAGGGAAATGTTTGAGCTGAACACAGTTTCAAGGCATAGCGCCTGTCTTCTTGGCGCTACACAAGCATAGCGCTTGTCTGCTAGGCGCTATGGTACCAGATTTTGATTGACCCCAAACTAACAGAGAGCAAATCCAGAGTTCGCTGGTGGGGGAAAACTCTAAGTCAGAGTGTAGCGCCTGTCTAATAGGCTCTACACTTCAGAGCATAGCGCCTAGAAGATATGCGCTACACTGTGACTTAGAGTTTTCACCCTCCAGCGACCACACGGTTTGCTCTCAGTATGCTCCTGTTAGTTTTGGGGCAAACGAAATCTGCTAGCATAACGCCTAGCAGAAAGGCGCTACACACCATAGCGCCTGCCTGCTAGGCGCTATGCTAGCAGATTTCGTTTGCCCCAAAACTTATAGGAGCATACTTCGAGCAAACCGTGTGGTCGCTGGAGGGTGAAAAATCTAAGTCACAGTGTAGCGCCTATCTGCTAGGCGCTATGATCTGAGGTGTAGCGCCTATCAGACAGACGCTACACTCCTGAATTGCACTAGTTTCAGCTGATTGACAGCACAAGTGCACATATACTCAAACCTAGTGCACATATACTCAAACAACTATAACATATACTCAAACAACATCAACATAGTCTCAAACAACATCAACATAGTCTCAAACAACATCAACATATTGTCATACATCAACATAGTCTTGAGCAACATCAACATAGTGCCATACATCAACATAGTCTTAAACAACATCAACCCATACATAGTCTCAAACCTAGTGCATCGTCATCAACATTGTGCCATACATGACCTACTTCCGTCCACGCGTCCTCGGGCCTCGGTCCCTCCTTGGAGGTATCTTCTTTGTCACCTCCTCTTCTTGCGACTCATCTTCATCATCATACTGTAGGCCTCTCGTCCTCCTAGTCGCTCTTGACCTCCGTGGCGGCTCGTCCTCGAAAACATTGGCCTTTCCCTTGTTACGGAAGTCATCCGGCGTCCAGCGATTGAACTGTTTCCTTGGCTTCAGCTGGTATGCGGAACGAATCCTGTACTCCTCCTCAGTCTCATTCTCCATATGATGCAGCTACATGTAAGATTGTATGGCTATGAGAAATGCATGGGAAACAGAAAGCACTAAATGCATGTAAGGTTGTCCCATACCTCATCTTCCGAACGAATCGACGAAATGGTGTCATCCTCAACGAATCGACTTGGACCTAGAACCGGACGGGGTTGTGTACTCGGGATCGCAGCAACCTAGCACGTTAGATAACCGACGCATCTTTTGGGCCGAGCGCTGTAACAAATAAAAACATAAGTCAAACCAAGAACATGCCTATCTTGAGGAAGTCTCGCATCCATACCTTAAGGAAGTTTCGTATCATGCCTTCTCCCTTTTTCCCCTTAGGGGCAGCAAAAAGAATCGCCTCGGCATCGTTGGCATATTTCTTTATCTCCGTTCTCTACAGAGTCAAGAACAAGAACATGTTAGGAAAGAAAGAGATGAGAGTGCAAGGAAAGTAATGCAAAGGCAACAATAAATTTACCGCAAAGTTGAGTGAGGAAGAAAGCAGGATGTCGGTCCCCTCCCTGACCTGCCGGTTGTACTGAGTGTACGCAAGGTCATCAAACTGGACTGGCTCATCCAATATTTCTTCCTCATAGGACGGCGGGCAAATGGAGACACGTGTACTACCAAGAAACCAATGGATGTAGTTGTTAAATGCAACTGGGCAATTAGCTCTTCCACTATTCCATTACGTTCGTCGAGCATTCTCCACACAAATGAGGAAATCCATGACGTGCCTCCTATGATGGTGATCCCAATTCTTGATCTTCCTCTGCCTCTTTCTGTCCAACCTGAATAACAACAAAGAACCATGTTAGTACCATCCAAAGCAATTGAGCACAAGTTCTCATGCTTACTAACCTATGAAGCTCCTTGTCGGTGTCCTTCTACACGGGAGGGTTGCACTGAAACAACCCGAACTGCCTCATCACCCGTTGTGGCATATGATAGTCAACCTCCCAGTTGCAAATCAATGGGCAGCACATGAGCCAGAGAGATTGTTCCTCCAAGCACTTCGGGTTAATATCAAACCCGGGAGCAATACCAAACTCGTCCCCACAACTATAAGGCTCCCACTCCACCTGCAACATATCACAAGAACATGTTTGGTATCGATTTTGACTCGTGAAGTAAATATTATGGATAGTGACATATAGATAAACATCTAACTGCTCGGACGTAATCGCATCGAACTCGTTCGTGTACTTGAGGTACATGGAATCGACATCGCTTGTCATCTCCGATACCACGTCCCACTTGTAAGCCCAAGTCGGGAGGCGTAGAGGGTTTCTATTATACGCTGGCCAAGGATGGTGGCCCACCTCTTTGGGACGCCCAACTGGTAAGCGTTCCCAGCTCCATATCGAGAGAAGAACCATAGCACCACATATTCTGGCATTTTGGCCCGCCCTACGACAGGCATCGTCCAGCTACAAGTGAACAAAAAGGAGGTCAGTATATCATATGTGTGGACTCGACATATACAAATGAATGTAGAGTGCACAAGTGATTACCTGCCGGTACAAGTAGGCAAGAGCCGCCGAACCCCAGCTGATATTGTTATCCCAGTTTGCTAGTGCCTTCAGTCGGTGGCTTGGGTGAAACCCTAGGGCAGCGGTGGCGGTTTGGTGGCCGACGGCTAGGGTTAGGGTTTAGAGGGGTGGAGTTGTGTCTTGGAGGGGCAGCCCTGCCCCTCCTTATATAGGTGGAGGGGGCGCGCCAAGGGGAGGGGAGTCCCTCCCCAACTCGGTCTCCAAGGGCCGGCGGTGGAGGGAGAGGAACTCCTCCCCAAGTAGGTTTCCTACTCTCCCTCCACCAAACAAAATAGTCGTTTGACTTTTCAAATTGGCGTTTGACTTTTCAAACTAGGATTTGATTTAACCCTTTATTTTGTTCAGCGATGACACCTAGTACATGATGCAACCATTCCAACTTGTTATGACACATTCATGTACCCTTCCTCTCCGGAGTTTTGGACATTCCGGAACCTTCTATAACATTCCCGATGAAAACACCGAAACCATTCTCCAACCCCGAAACAGGACTTTCCTTATATGAATCTTATTCTCCAGACCATTCCGGATATCCTCGTGATATCCTGGATCCCATCCGAGACTCCGAACAACATTCGGTCTCTTACTCATCATTCCATAACTACTCAAACAACGTCGAATCCTTAAGTGTGTCTCCCTACAGTTCGTGAATTATGCGGACATGATCGAGACACTTCTCCGAACAATAACCAATAGAGGAATCTGGAAATTCCTATGGCTCCCACATATTTCGACGATTACTTTGCGATCGAATGAACCACTTATATACGATACCAATTTCCCTTTGTCTCACGATAGTTTACTTATCTGAGGTTTTGATCGTCGGTATCTCTGCATACCTAGTTCAACCTCGTTACCAATAAGTACTCTTTTCTCGTTCCCGTGATATGTGATCCCTTGTGAGCTAGTCACATGCTTGCAAGCTAATTGGATGACATTCCACCGAGAGGGCCCAGAGTATATCTATCCGTCATATGGATGGACAAATCCCTCTCTTGATCCATGTGTCTCAACCAATACTTTCCGAACACTCAATGCCATCTTTATAGCCACCCAGTTACGATGTGGTGTTTGATGTCATCAAAGCATCCTTCCGGTGATGGTGATATGCATGATCTCATGGTCGAAGGAATTAGGTTACTATGTATCAGAAAGCATATAGCAATTGAACTATTAAAATGACTTGATCTTTATGCTACGCTTATCTATAGGAGTATGTCCATCATATCATTCTCCTAACGATATGATCTTGTTGTTAATAACATCTCAATGTTCATGATAGGGAAACCACAATCATTTATTAACCAACAAGCTAGTATTATAAAGAGGCTTTACTAGGGACTCTAATTTAGTTTACAAATCACACAAGTATTAATGTTTCCTTGTTAATACTATTATAGCATGAATGTAAACATTTATCATAAACAGAAAGATATAATAATAACTATATTTATTATTGCCTCTAGGGCATATTTCCAACAGAGGGAGCCTCGTAGCCTATTGAGCATGTTGTGAACTTTGAGCACTGTCGAACTATTAGTATGTAAATCCCCTTAAGGGCATGAACACCATGTTTGAGATGCTTCTATTCGAGTATTTCATGAACTTCTATCCCTCGTCTTTTATTTGCCTTGTGTCATATTTGTCTTGTTTCAGTCTCAAAATAGGGAAATGTTTGAGCTGAACACAGTTTCAAGGCATAGCGCCTGTCTGCTAGGCGCTACACAAGCATAGCGCCTGTCTGCTAGGCGCTACACAAGCATAGCGCCTGTCTGCTAGGCGCTATGGTACCAGATTTTGATTGACCCCAAACTAACAGAGAGCAAATCGAGAGTTCGCTGGTGGGGGAAAACTCTAAGTCAGAGTGTAGCGCCTGTCTAATAGGCTCTACACTTCAGAGCATAGCGCCTAGAAGATAGGCGCTACACTGTGACTTAGAGTTTTCACCCTCCAGCGACCACACGGTTTGCTCTCAGTATGCTCCTGTTAGTTTTGGGGCAAACGAAATCTGCTAGCATAGCGCCTAGCAGAAAGGCGCTACACACCATAGCGCCTGCCTGCTAGGCGCTATGCTAGTAGATTTCGTTTGCCCCAAAACTTATAGGAGCATACTTAGAGCAAACCGTGTGGTCGCTGGAGGGTGAAAAATCTAAGTCACAGTGTAGCGCATATCTGCTAGGCGCTATGCTCTGAGGTGTAGCGCCTATCAGACAGACACTACACTCCTGAATTGCACTAGTTTTAGTTGATTGACAGCACAAGTGCACATATACTCAAACCTAGTGCACATATACTCAAACAACTATAACATATACTCAAACAACATCAACATAGTCTCAAACAACATCAACATAGTCTCAAACAACATCAACATATTGTCATACATCAACATAGTCTTGAGCAACATCAACATAGTGCCACACATCAACATAGTCTTAAACAACATCAACCCATACATAGTCTCAAACCTAGTGCATCGTCATCAACATTGTGCCATACATGACCTACTTCCGTCCACGCGTCCTTGGGCCTCGGTCCCTCCTTGGAGGTATCTTCTTTGTCACCTCCTCTTCTTGCGACTCATATTCATCATCATACCGTAGGCCTCTCGTCCTCCTAGTCGCTCTTGACCTCCGTGGCGGCTCGTCCTTGACAACATTGGCCTTTCCCTTGTTACGGAAGTCATCCGGCGTCCAGCGATTGAACTGTTTCCTTGGCTTCAGCTGGTATGCGGAACGAATCCTGTACTCCTCCTCAGTCTCATTCTCCATATGAGGCAGCTACATGTAAGATTATATGGCTATGAGAAATGCATGGGAAACAGAAATCACTAAATGCATGTAAGGTTGTCCCATACCTCATCTTCCGAACGAATCGACGAAGTGGTGTCATCCTCAACATCATCCTCAACGAATCGACTTGGACCTAGAACCGGACGGGGTTGTGTACTCGGGATCGCAGCAACCTAGCATGTTAGATAACCGACGCATCTTTTGGGCCGAGCGCTGTAACAAATAACAACATAAGTCAAACCAAGAACATGCCTATCTTGAGGAAGTCTCGCATCCATACCTTAAGGAAGTTTCGTATCATGCCTTCTCCCTTTTTCCCCTTAGGGGCAGCAAAAAGAATCGCCTCGGCATCGTTGGCATATTTCTTTATCTCCGTTCTCTACAGAGTCAAGAACAAGAACATGTTAGGCAAGAAAGAGATGAGAGTGCAAGGAAAGTAATGCAAAGGCAACGATAACTTTACCGCAAAGTTGAGTGAGGAAGAAAGCAGGATGTCGGTCCCCTCCCTGACCTGCCGGTTGTACTGAGTGTACGCAAGGTCATCAAACTGGACTGGCTCATCCAATATTTCTTCCTCATAGGATGGCGGGCAAATGGAGACACGTGTACTACCAAGAAACCAATGGATGTAGTTGTTAAATGCAACTGGGCAATTAGCAATTCCACTATTCCATTCCGTTCGTCGAGCATTCTCCACACAAATGAGGAAATCCATGACGTGCCTCCTATGATGGTGATCCCAATTCTTGATCTTCCTCTGCCTCTTTCTGTCCAACCTGAATAACAACAAAGAACCATGTTAGTACCATCCAAAGCAATTGAGCACAAGTTCTCATGCTTACTAACCTATGAAGCTCCTTGTCGGTGTCCTTCTACACGGGAGGGTTGCACTGAAACAACCCGAACTGCCTCATCACCCGTTGTGGCATATGATACTCAACCTCCCAATTGCAAATCAATGGGCAGCACATGAGCCAGAGAGATTGTTCCTCCAAGCACTTCGGGTTAATATCAAACCCGGGAGCAATACCAAACTCGTACCCACAACCATAAGGCTCCCACTCCACCTGCAACATATCACAAGAACATGTTTGGTATCGATTTTGACTCGTGAAGTAAATATTATGGATAGTGACATATAGATAAACATCTAACTGCTCGGACGTAATCGCATCGAACTCGTTGATGTACTTGAGGTACATGGAATCGACATCACTTGTCATCTCCGATACCACGTCCCACTTGTAATCCCAAGTCGGGAGGCGTAGAGGGTTTCTATTATACGCTGGCCAAGGATGGTGGCCCACCTCTTTGGGACGCCCAACTGGTAAGCGTTCCCAGCTCCATATCGAGAGAAGAACCATAGCACCACATATTCTGGCATTTTGGCCCGCCCTACGACAGGCATCGTCCAGCTACAAGTGAACAAAAAGGAGATCAGTATATCATATGTGTGGACTCGACATATACAAATGAATGTAGAGTGCACAAGTGATTACCTGCCGGTACAAGTAGGCAAGAGCCGCCGAACCCCAGCTGATATTGCTATCCCAGTTTGCTAGTGCCTTCAGCCGCATCCACTGAGCGGTCCTACCTCCGCTGTCCGCAAAAAGAGTCCTAGAAAGGACATAGCACACGTACACACGAGCATGTGTCTCAATCACCTCAACCTCGGCGGGGTTCGGTCATTCCGCAAAGTTCTCCACGATCCACGCATATGTCGCGCCTGCTGGGGCTCTATCTTTGCTCTTATCTTCAAGTTCTTCAGGAGCCATGCCAATAAGTAGCTGCATCGCATTGCGCCACCCATCGGAATCTGTGCTCATACAGAGAGGCTCCCCCGCGATAGGAAGTCCAAAGATCATGGAAAAATCCTGAAGAGTAGGAGTGATCTCGCCAGTCCGGAGGTGGAAAGTGTGCGTCTCCGGCCTCCACCGGTCGACAAGTGTGGGGATAGCAGCCGCGTTGAGGTTCGGCGTCGACCGCTCACAAGCGTGATGAAAGGGAGGAGGCCTAGCTGCTTGATGTACTCGGTGTACCGCTCGTCGTACGGCATGTCATTCGAAGACACGCCATGAGACCGAAGCTTTAGGGGACGAAGCCTCTGCATACATACAAGATTGAACGTTATGCTTTTTCCAACACAATTGAATCAATAGAAAAATAAAAACAAAGAAGTTCAACCATGGTTTTATTACCATATGCTTCTCCGCCATCAAGTATGTCCGGTGTTCATGATCATAGTAATCCTCAAGTAGCCACACCATCCTACATATATATTCCAAACATCAATAAAATGTGTGTGGTATGTGGCCATTGTTCAACTTATACAATAAACTAAAAAGAATATGGGAGCATATTATTCACACATCCATACAAATCCATATACAACCATCATACACAATGCAAATCAACAACACACTTCCATTCACCATAAAATACAACTAATATATAACTATAAGTAACCAAAAACATGCACAAATAGGCCATATTATGAATCCAACTAAACCTAGGGTTTGAGGATAATGTGCAAGATTTATTGGATGAAAGAGAGGGGAAATGAGGGGACTACCTTGAGGGAGGGATGAGGGAGCAAATCCACGGTGAAATCCCTCAGATCTGTTGGTTTTAGGGATGGATTTAAGAGAGGGGGAGAGAGGAACCGTCGGTTTCCCTTCTTGCTGTTCTCCAGACGCCTAGGAGTGAATGGGGAGGGGTGGGGAGGGGGCTTCCGCGCGACAGACTATGTCTCAAAGTGTAGCGCCTATCTGCTAGGCGCTACACTTTAAAGCATAGCGCCTATCTGATAGGCGCTACACCTTGGGCATAGCGCCTGGGCGTTACTCGGCCAGGCATATCGCCTGGGCATCACACGGTCGGGTGGGGCCAGGGAGGGGTCAGGCGGTGTCACGCTGGCAGGGGCATAGCGCCTAGCTGAAAGGTGCTACCCTGTAGAGTGTAGCGCCTAGCTGTTGGGAGTTACCCAAAGGGTTAGTCCAGTGAAACAGTTTTTCAGATGGATCATTTTGTAAAATCCTTTTGAAAAAAGGTTATTTTTGTCCATTCTGCCCTCTATTGGCCGACATGCAGCGGTTGGCAGCTTAACCGTATCCTTTAAATTAATTTTTTTTCTTACACATATATATGTACAATACTACAATGTCCTTCTAGACTCAAGGAAACGCTTTCGAATCATATTAACATCATCGTCAAAGTTGTTGTGCACCACTTGTTTAAATATTTGGCTGTTCCATCTCTAAAGATTAAGATTGCCCGAACTTTAGTATGAGCAAGGAATCAACTTTCTGTAAAAGGTTTTGAAGGAAACAATTGGCCATCGAAGCACGGCGTGGCCGAGTCTTTTTTTTTTTTTGAGAAACACAGTACACTCGCCCCTATAAACACACGTACGCACACCCTACCCCTATGAGCATCTCCGAGAGACTGAATCGGCGGGTCTTGAGATTGACGAAGTCATCGCAGTCGCATCGCTATCGACGGGAACGTCGCCTCTTACTGAAAGAATATTCCGTTTTTATAAGACATCAAAACATCAAATTTAGGGTTTAAACTCTAGTTGGACCGGAGATACCACTGTCCTCATAACAATACTTCTTTTGCTTCTTTTGCTGCTGACAGTCAGCAATCGCGTGCTAGAGAAAAGTAATAAAACTGGAAATGTTTATGAAAATCTAGTCCAGGGTCAGTCAACATTTATTTCCGGCAGTGGACCTCAACTCTGGCAGTTTTTATAGAGGTCTACACCGGTAGTCTACCAATTCAGAATTAAAAAAACAAGGTATTGATAGTTGTGTTTGCCCGCATTTTCTATTCTCAGCCACCAGACAAGGTCACCAACCATGTCTTCTTACCGCACCTACCTCGACTCACGGTCCTTCCGTTTCTCATCTCACATAGTAGTAGTATCCAATATCTTCTAGTAGTAGTATACTATAGTACTACCTTTTACTTACTTTAGAACACATTCCTTTCAGATAAACATACTGACAAAGAGACGCGCGTGGGTTTTGCCATGCAATGCATGCCAGCCCTGCATAATTTGCATTGAACCGGCGCTACCGCGCGCCTTCTAGAAAAAGCGGAAAAAGCCTATTTTCCACGAGAAATAGTCAAAAACTTCACGCATTCCCACGGATAATCAAGCTCACAGGTCACAATCTGACGCATGTCAGTTTCATTCTGACTCTTTGACCATCATCATCAGTCCATCACATCACGTACTCCTCTGCTCTTCGACTCCTCTTCACCCATTTTTCCACGTATAAACTGCCAATTCGATAACACATCGTCTGCCTATCGACTAAACATTGACAATGTGGAGCTCGCAGATTTTCTTACCGCAAATCGATGGGGTGACGAACCGAGCCCAAGGCCTAACGGCCTCCACAAATGGACCGGACAGCACGTCGGGATCCGATTTGGCATAGCTGGCAAAAACCCGCGGCTGGTTTGCCGGGCTTAGACGCCGGCCGACGCCCGCACGTCATACACATAAAAATCACTAATTAAATTAGTAACATTAATTAAATTGTATACGTCTCTAAGCCGCGTGTCATACGTAAAAAATTACTAGTAGCATTAATTAAACTAACTAAATAACCTAACCAAGCATTGGCCCGCTCTGGCCGTCGGAGGCCATGTCCTGGCCGAAGGTTTCGCCCTTGGCCGCCTGCGCTCGCCGGGCCGCCAAGGCAGCGGTCTTGGCCTTTGTTGCCTGCCTCTAGTCGGTGGTGCATCAGGGTATCCACTCCCTTAGCCTGGCCATTGTTGTGCCTGCTCGGTTGCGCACCGCTCGCGCCTCTCGGTTGGCCGCAGCCAGGAGCACCCTCTGTTGGGCCGCCGCCACCACCGCAACACGCAAGGTGGCCGCATCCTCCAACACCTTCCCCCGCACAGCGCATGCACATCCGCCAGGTCCTTCCGTTGGGCGGCGCGTTCTTGGCCAAGGTCGCGGCTGCCACCACCTCCCATTTGATTGCCTCCGCCAGCTTGCACCGTTCGGCGGCGGCTTTGGACAAGACGCTGCCCAAGGCCACGGCCTTCGCCATCTCATGTGCGTCCTGCCGCTCCCGTTCCCCCTCCATCATGGCTTCGGCGGCAAGCCAGGCGGTCTCCTAGGCCGCCAACGATTGCCGCGCTTCCCGCTCGTCATGGTCCTTGATGGCCGCCTCCGCCTCCCTCGCCACCTCCTCGGCCTCCAGCCAAAGCCACTCAGCGGGTTGCCGGCAGGCGCCCTCCCTGGCCTTGATGGCCATGTAAGCTCGCAGACGTACTTCTCCAGGACGTAGTGTGTGACGTCGTCACTATCGACTTCGCCCTCTGCCGCCTCCGCCTTAGCCTGCACCTCCACGGCCCGCTCCACCGTGTCCACCTCGGCCTGCGCCATCAACTCCGCCTCGCTCAGCACCAACTCTCCCATGTCCATGTTGCCCTCCGAAGATTCACTGGCGCCCGACAGGGTAGGGGAAGGGGAGAAGGGGATACGTGGCGAGGGCAAACTTGCTGAGGTCGGCCCAGGTCACAAGGAGGCTTTCCATGGCGAGGGAAGGAGGGAACGGCGAGGGTTTGGTGCTAGCGGCCGGCCTCTATTTATATTCGCGGGGCTCGGCGGGAACGGCGAGCAAGGTCGGACGGGAAATGGCGCTGCCTAGACGTGTAAGGCCGGGTAGCGAGCGGGAACTGGAATTCTGGCGGGACAATCGCCGGCCGCCATTAGCGCTGATCCTCTGTTCAGCTCGAGTTTGATAGCTCCCGGGCGAACAAGGAGCCCGCGTATGGGGTAGCTGGTTGAGGACACATGCCACCGCAACTGGGCTCAGCCCGGACGGCCTGTCCTTCACCCCTAACCGGACCGATTCAGCTAAACTGTCTGAAATATGAGGAGCGTTAGAGTTGGCCTTAGGCCGACTCCAGGCAAAGATGAAAAAAGGACGCGGAATTTATCTATTTTGGTCCGTTTGGCGACTCCGTGAACACAAACTCAAGGTTGCAAAACGGGCATATCCCTTTGTGACAAAGTGGACACAAATGGACCCGTTGTTCTCTCTCTGTCCGTCGATGCATCTTACACAAGGAAACATTTTACTTTTCCTTAACTTTTGAGATAAAATAATTAACATTGATTGAAAATAGGACTCCCTTCGACTCACATTTGTTAAGATACTGATCACATCTAAATATAATCGAATCTAGACAAATCTAAATCAAACAATTTGAGCCAAAGAAAATACATAATATCATAAATTAAAGTAACTAGACATAAACTAAACTAACTAGAGATAAATAACTAGACTAGACATTAGAAGAAATATAGATAAGCTTAATAAAACCGCACCGCTGCCATGGCCTACTTCATCATCTTTAGACTCGTTCTTGATGACAACTGGTGACGTGGCCAAGGCCGGTAGTGTCCACAAAGGTGCCACCGGTTCTATGCCGCACGGGAGCAAGAGTATCTCCACTCTTGGCCGAGGTCGGAAATTGGTCATTTTTCTTGGGACGGGCCAGTTTCGGCGTGAGTATCTTCATTTTCCCAGCGTCTGCGCAGTCCCTAAGTTCGGCTAAAATTCATCAAAGATGTACGAATTTCATTAATTTGAGCGAATATAGGCGGATTACGTCAAATTTAAACTAAACTAATACATAATAAACTTTAAAAAAAGCCGTCGCCGCCGGGCCCTCACCGTCCTACATGCCGAAGTTGCTGTAGAACACCGTGTATTCGGGGTCGGCGCGGCCGTCATCCTCGCCGCCGTCGTCGTCGTCATTGCTTTCGTGGCTGGTTACGCGGGAGCTCCACGGCACAGGTCGCCGCCTCTAGGGGCTTTAGGGACGCCTACGTCCTCGTCGTCGTCCGGGGCGTAAGCGAAACCTGGTAGGCGAAGCTCACGCCCGCAACGCCCGACGGCGGCCTGCTCTTCGCTTTGTTGCGAGCCGAGATCGCTTCGCTCCGCCACTCACAGTCCTTCTGACCTCCAGATGTCCGGCGAGGAAGGCACCACCGGCGGGGACTGCGGCGCGGCCTCGCGGAGCGACTGCTCCAGCGCCATCTTCAAGGCGGCGTCTTCGGCCGGCGCCGAACCTTCTACCTTGGGGCGGCAGAGACGTAGGTGGCCGGTCGGAGACACCGTCGCCCGCGTCTCGCGGATGACGATGCCGCGCGAGCGCGTCCACGGCGGCGACTCCGCTCGCGCTTGAGCTGCGCGTGCAGCGGCGCCGAGCCGGAGGGGTGGGACGCCAACATGGAGGAGGACGAGCTCATGCTCCTCGGCATCCAGTTCGGCGGAGGACGCCAGCCGGACACAACGCCGGCATCGGTGTCTTGGAAGCCGAGCAGCGTGTTCCCGTTGTGCTCCATCACCGCCTCGAGGGTCCGCCCTGGCGCGTTCCACCAACGCTGGCGACCCTCTGAGTAGTTGCGCTTTGGAGGCGACTCGTTGGGCGGCCCTTCGTGGTGGGCGAGCTCCTGCTCGCGGCGTTCGGCGAAGAATTGCTCCCATTGGAGCAGGTTGTCGGCGCTCTCGGCTTCGGCGGGGTCGTCCATGCCGTTGATTTACTCTTCTACATCGTACGGCAACTCGTCCGGCGTCGGCACCGGCGGGACAGGGATGCTGCCGGCACTCAGCTTCCAGCCAGGAGGCATTCGCATGTCCGACGGCGCCATATAGCCGGCGTCGTGTAGAAGGCGTGCCTCCCAGGCCTGCAGAGTGCGCCGGCCGAAGCCGTTCGCCGCAGCTCCATCACCGAGGTACCGTGAGGCCATGGCTGGGAAAGGGGAAAGCTGTGGGAGAGGGTTCGCCGGAGTTTGTGGGTGGGGGAGCTGTGAGAGAGTGTGGAGATCTCCGGCGAGGGGGTACGGCTTATAAAGGCCGAGGTGGGCGTCGAGGGTGGGAGGGGTGTAGCGGCGAGGGCGGGAAAAGGGGAAACAGCGGGAAGTTAGTGCCCGCCGGTCCGTCGCGGGAGCCGATGCGGCGGGGGTGGCGCCGTAACTCGGCGACGCGTGGCCGACGCGACAGGCAGTTAATGTCTGGCGGTCGCCGCTTGGTTTCAAGGATGACGACGACTCGGCTTCTATCGCTGACTCGGCAGGTCCACACGCCGCTTCTTTTTTCGCCAAAGCTGAGTCCGGCGTTCCCAGGGCGTACCTGGAAACCTGGGTTCGGCCTGGGTAGTCTGGACCAAAATTGGTCCAAATCCGACCGAAACGGGTCCTTGGGTACGCGACTGGGCCAATTTTCGGCGTCCGGACCAAAATTCGGCGTCCGGATCGGCCTCCTGGGTAGGCGAGTGGAGATTCTCTAACCCACTGAGACCATACCTCCCATTGGGAGAGCGAGCACAGGTGGAGCCTCCGATCACGCCCCTCCATAGAAGATGCGGACCATCGCGGCCAGATCTTACAAACGTCTGATCTCCTCTGGTATGTGGCATTTGAAAAGAACCGCGGTGGTAGGTGCGTGACCGAGAGCACCTCCACTCGCGTTCCCGAGGCCTCCCCAGGCCGACTTTTTAGCCAGTGGTGTTTGTAAGACCCAAGTTTTTATCGGATTTGGCTTAAATTACATCCGGCATTCCTAGTCCAAACTGAAGGTGTTGGGTGTCGTGCGGAAATGCCAGATGAAGCTGAATCAGTGGAGAAAATAATCTGCTCTAGTGGCCCCACCCTGGCAGTGAGTGAAGGCGATTCATCCTCATCGCTTTGTCATGACTTCCGTGACGAACCGATGGGCAAACGACTGCCTGTCCAATCGCCCGCATAGAGGCGTAATGATGTGCCACCGCCCACCGGCTTCTCGCCCTTGTCGCTACACCCCTCCCACCCCCATTGCTCTTTCTCCCAAATGGCTATAAAAATTGGAAGCCTCGCCGTCTTCGGAGCACCCACTTCCACACCTCCATCTCCTCTCCCAAAGAACCAAGTTCCAGACGAAGAGAAGCTTGGCGGAGGCGATGGCAGAAAGGTACCTAGGCGACGGAGCGGCGGCAAATGGCTTCGGCTAGAATTGCCTGCCGTCATGGGAGGCTCGACTCCTTCATGATGCCGACTACCCGCTGCCGCCGTATTTCTGGTGCTCGCTGACATGGAAGCTAAGCGTGGGTGGCATGCCGGTGCCGGAGGGGCAACAAGGGATCTGCGAGATCCAGCCGGTGATCGCTGGCATGGACCCCGACGAGGCAGAGCACCCCTAGAACCATGCCTACTAGGACCAGTTGTTCCACGGCCGTCGTGCGTGCTAGTTGGACTACAACAAGGGCGGAGGCCCGGCTTAGGTGCACCACAACGCCGAAGGCCGATGTCGCTGATGGAGTGCGCCCGACCTAACCCTCACCGCCATCCTAGAGTACATCATCGAGGGCAACACCCCGCGACTGGGTTACCCGCCACGCTCGTCGCCATCCTTTTTGCGTCACCATGGGGTGGCCTCCTGGATGCCTAGAGGATGGCCAACACGTCGTCCTCATCTTCGGCGTCGGCATCATGCTTGTCCGGCTCTACGCCTAATAGCTCGCTGTGCTTCATGGCGCCGCTCCGATCGTTGAAGCGGGATCCGATGCGCTCGCCACCGCGCACGTGCTCGCCCGGCCTCGTCATCAACGAGCGTCGTGCTCTGTCGTCACCGAGCGGCCACCTTCGCATCATGCGGCCAAAGTTGCGGACGCCAAAAAAGGAAGTGGGTCAGATATGAACTACAGGTACATGATACGATGCTCATGATTTTTTACAAAAATCATTTTTAGGTTCACAATATGCTAATTTATCAAAAATCTAATGCAAGTTGAGCGAGGTTTTGTCAGATTCCAAAGTATACAAAAGATGCGGCATTTAAATATCCAAACAATTCAAAAATGTTAATACAAAATAAAATATGATTTGCTCTAATAAAATAGGGTTAGATTCCATTTTATATGCTTAATATTTCTTATGTTCAAAGTTATAGGGTTTGACTATTTTATTTTTGTTTGAATTGAATAATCAAAATTTATATGTAAGTGTTTTAATCATTTTGAAAATTTTCATCTAAATTAAATGCAAAATCTTTTATATGAATGGATAGATATTATTTTTCTGAAAATTATGATATATTATTCATATTTTTCTGAGTTGAAATGAAAAAGATATGAATTTTCTAAATTCTATCCTATTTTTTGAATTAAAAATACCCCCACCCCTTTAATGCACGAAATAAATGCCCTCCTTTAACACCGGTTCCAGCCACGAACCGGTTTTAAAGGGGGGCGCATTTATTTCGCTTTCACAAGACACCCCTTTAACACGGTTCCACCACGAACCGGTTTTAAAGGCGCGTATTCGTTTGGCATACACCCCCTTTAACACCGGTTCGTGGCTAGAACCGCTGTTAAAGGGGGGGTGCGGGCGCAAAACGAATCCCCCCCCTTTAACACTGGTTCATGGCTGGAACCGGTGTTAAATGGGGTGGTATAAAGGCACGCGCCTTCCTCTTCCTCTTCCCCCCAGCCAGAATTTGATCGAGCACAAAGATGAAGCGAGCGAGAGACGCGGCGGAGCAGAGACGCCCGAGCTGCCCGACCACGCCGCCCGCCACCGCCGCCCGCCACCGCGTCCGTGTCGTCCGCCACCCCCCGTCCACTCACGGAGCCGCCATCTGCGCCGCCGCAAGAACTCTCGGGAGCCGGCCTCACAAGAACTCGTGGAGCCTCCGGCGTCGCGCGTCGCCGACCCCGCCGTCCACGCCCGGTGCCGCCACTCCCCGCCGACCATGCCGGCCGATCGAGAGTTTGCCACCGGTAAGATTATTTGTAGTTAATTAGTTTAGGGTTTATTAGTAGTTAATTAGTTATTAGTATTTTATAAGTGTGTAGTTTAGTGTTAGTATTAGTTTAGGGTTTATTTAGTTTAGGTTTATTAGTTTAGGGTTTATTTAGTTTAGGGTTATTTACTTTAGGGTTATTTATTTAGTTTAGGGTTATTTAGTGTATTTTATAGTTAGTATTAGTTTAGGGTCGTCACCTCGCTGCTCTGCAAGCGCCACCGCTGGCCGCGTCGTTAACATCGCTCCGGTGACCCCTAGGTAGTGGCGCCGCCCGTTTTAGGTAGGCCGCATCACGCTGAGGCGAACCCGCTACCTCGCGCGCCCTAGGTCGCTCTCCAGCGCCGCCAGCCGCCGCCGTCTGGAGCATCCTCCGGTGAGCCCGCGTGGCGCCTGTGTGGTTGTGACGCGGCCACGGTCCCACGCGTCAGACACTGTGGCTAGCCCCTATAACTTCAATAACTAATTATTTATAAGTCAGAAAAATACAAATAATATATCAAAATGTTCAGAAAAATGAGAACTATCTATTTAAGCTATAATCATTCATTGTTAATCAACTTACATGACAAGTTTAATTAGAAGAACATAATGAACCCTCTCATATGCAGCCGGGATTTCTCCGAATTAGGGTTTGGACCCCTCGGAACTCGTTTAAAATGATCAAGCATCCTTAGGGTTTTAATTTCATTTGTGTATTTATTTGTGTATTTTTGTATGAATAATATGTATATTTGTGTATGGATCCAAGTCCACTTGAATGTTTACTCTCTTACTCTAGATAATATTATTGTTTTAGAAACTATGGATCCACTCAGTAGAAACCTTGAAGAGGAAGAAATAATGGAGAATATCATCCACGAGAACACCTCAAAATATCTGAACTTGGAGGCACATGATGACAGCTCAAGTAGTCATTGAGAAGATGAGCGACTCCGGTGAACGCACTTTAGTGATTACAAAGTCCGTCAAGGTATATGCATGGATTAATCCTCTACTGACTTCTTTCTTCTTTTGTATATATGTACATGTATTAATTAATGCTTCTTTCTTCTTTTAGCCCTCTGGATCGACCAGCCAGCAACAATCTTCTTCTATGAAAAAGAGCAAGCAAGGCGCGAGCCATCGGTTGAAAGATCGTGCAAAGTTCATAATCGAAGCAGTCTGTGTTGATGGCAGGCCGATGGAGCCCAAGAAGGCCACAGACAAATTTGTACGTCAGGTTAGAGTTCTTGTTAGGGACCAAATCCCAATCATAATTGAAAATTGGAATAAGCCAAAGAAGGGCGACGGTACCTTTGTCGATGAAAGATCCAAAGAAACGCTTTGGAATTTGCTGTTGGTAAATTTCACCCTTCCGCCAGAGGAGGATGAAAACAAACCGGTTATAAAGGAAAAGGTCAAAGAGTGGACTCTAAAGAAGATGGCTGACGCTTTCCGCAACTGGAAGACAAAATTGAACAAATTTGTCAAAAGTCGCGAGACTCTAGATTTCGAAGACGCATATTATACGAAGCTAAGACCTCACTGGCCCAAATTTGTGGCATACAAGGAAGGTGCTATAGCTACAAAGAGGTCAGAAACCAATACGCTAAATGTCCAGAAGAAGGAATATCACCAGAGGACGGGGTCAGGTGGCTACATATCTCAGAGGCCTAAGTGGGAGGAAGCTGAGAAGGCCTGCTGAGAGGATCACACCCGGACACATGGGTGGGACCTCGTGCAAAGACTTGGTTCTCTGGAATCGGGGCAAGGTTATACCCGAAGGATTGTGTATCTTCCCAACCCTCCTTGCCAAACCCGTCACTAAACTCATCACGACATACGAGAAACAGCCGTCAGACCTTCCATCCCGACGAGAGAATGACCAGCTCACGCGCCCATCGGTAAAAATAACACCACGGACATGCACGAGGCACGGGGTATGGCGTGGAAGGATGGGTTTCTTGGGCGACTCTTCAGATGGCGGCGAGAAAAGAAAAGAGTACAGAGCGGATGACGGATAGAACATGCACTTGTGACTGCGGCGCAAGTGAATGCACAAAAGAGTCGACAAGCTACCGGCCCATCTCGGTAACGAAGAGCACGCATTGGAAGCTGCCAGACTCTGCGCGGAAAAGCAGCGTGGCTTCCACGGAGAACGTGCAGCCCACGCTTGAAATGGCGGGTCCTCGATACCCCGTGGATGAGATCACGGAGAGAGAACACGCTGAGATGCATGTGAGATTAATGGGCTTATCCATTAAGGTGGCTCTCGGCTATGCCTTACCTCCTGTAGCTGGTGGAACTTACCACTGCCGATCGATTCCAGATGGCTATGCTATTGTCGGCGTGGATGAGGTTGTGAAGGAATATGAGGAAGCACAGCTTGACCATGCTACATGTGAAGGGGAAACTCAACTCAAATTTGCAGTGAAAATAACCATTCTTTGGAAGAAGGAACCCATCGTGCTTCCAAATTGGAGGCCACTGGCACCCCCGCCGTCTCCGCAGCATCAGCAGTCTGAGCCACCTCAGCCGTCTCCAAGTCATCAGAATACTCCCCTTTCGTCTCCGCGCTTCAGCCATCTCCTACGCGCCAGCCATCTCCGGCGCGCCAGCCATCTCCGGCGCGCCAGCCATCTCCTGCGCGTCAGCCATCTCCGGCGCTTCAGCCATCTCCTCAGCGTAAGCGGAAGAGCACTGCCACGAAGAGCGTCACTAGCACTGCCACAAAGAAATCTGCAGGAAATCGTACGCCAAAGAGTTCAAGAAACTACGTCCCGCAGCCTTCCGCTAAGCCATTGCCGGTTTTACCGTGGAATCACAGCGACGAGGAGACCAATAGGATCTCGGAAGAAGAGGTCAAGAAATTCTTTGCACCTAGACGGGCCGAGCCAAAGGAGAAAATAGATCCGGCGGTGGTGGAGAAGTTTTACAATAATCTTTTGAAACCTGAAACCCCACTTGTGTCGGACTACGAGCGCCAGATTTTGAAGGGGGGTGCAAGGCGGAGGGAGACTGAAAGTAGCAGTCGTGCTGCACCCCAGAAAACAGTTCCCATGCTCGGAGAGCAGGAAAAGCAATCATGCGCCCCGCTCCAAGTGTTCGACACACGAAACGCTCCTCCTGTAAATGATTACGAGGCAGAGCTACAAATAAAGACAAAAGAGATGGGGATGACTTACATTGCATACTTGAACATCATCGGAGACAACTTGCCCAAAGGCGATGTCAACCCCATACAACCATGGAAGTATGGGAAGAATCTTGTCAAGAAAGAGGAGCTCAAGAATCTACAAACAAAGATGCGAAGATTGCACAAGTGGTACCTTGATTTCTGCAAGACGAGAAAGGAAGAATGGATCACGGCGCATATAAGAGATCATTTTTTTTCTTGTGCGGAGACGACGAGATCGACTTCAACATTTAAGACTTGCATTTTCTATTCAATCAGAAGGAACTCGACAAAGCTGCCATCAACCTTTATTGTGTGTAAGTACTATTTCTGTAATTTCTATCTCATCTCATTCAATTCATTAATTACATGTATATATATATGCTCACCATATATGTATATACTATTATGCAGGAAAAAGTTTATGGAATGCATGAAAGGAAGCCCTTTTAACATTGGGTTCGTTGACCCAAATAGAGGTCATGAAGAAGTGGTAAGACACAAACCCGGGAAAATAGAAGATTTCTTGCTAAGGTCTTTACTGAGACAACAAACCAAAAGGGAAATATTATTTCCTTACAACTTATCGTGAGTACTGTTACCCTCTCTTGTGCACATTCTGTTTCAGCTTACTCGATGTTAAGTGTAACTGATGATGAGTTATGCGTGCGTAGGTTCCACTTTATTCTGCTAGTCATTCAACCTGACTCGGAAAAAGTCCTTGTCATGGACTCATTACGAAAAGAAAAAGAGCTATGAGCAGACTTTAGAGAGATGCTCCAGAGGTAATTTCAATTATATTATCACACTAGATCGGCAACTTTCGTGATAACAAGTAATTAATTACTCCTTTATCCATTTTTTTGCCGGACAGGGTTTGGAAAAGGTTCACGGGCAGGGCCGTGGGTGAATGGTCAAAAGAACTAAAATTTGTAGACCAAAATATAAGTAATACTAGCTAGCTAGGTCTGCGTATCTCTTTGATTCTGCTTCCAATTCCATTATATCATGCTTTATTGATTATTATTTTGATTGAACTCTCTATTCTCGTAAAGTGCGTGCATCAGAGACCCGGCAATAATTTATGTGGATACTATGTTTGCGAGTTTATTCGCAACACGATATGTGCGACGGGCCAAGCCGCACTAGAACAACTTAGAGTAAGTAAGCAAAATACACAACATTATTTTATTACCATCAATTGTGTTGAGTTTTATTCTTATATATATTGACCCCATTTTTCATATATATATATATATATATATATATATCGAACGGATGCGGGACCAACTCCTACCATTTGACCGCATACGAGCCATTCAAGAGGAATTGGCGGGGTTCATACTTGATGAGGTCGTCACGCCTGGCGGAAAACTCTTTAGATATCCAAAAAAAATGAACATTGTATATATGCTTGAACGTGTTTATCTTGTACTTAGCTTGATGCTTCAACGTTTACGGAGAATACGACACAATGACGATGTTTGTGTATAATAATAGTTGCTTAATTATTCATGTACTCGTATGTACCGACGGCGATGTATGTGTATATACCGCTCCCGATCGATTCCCCCCTCCCCGTCCCCGCCGCACCGCAGAAATACGTCCAGAACGGGGCGGCGGCAGAACTCTGCCGCGGCAGAGATTTAGGCCGTTTTCCTGCCGCGGCAGTACTCTTCCACGGCAGAGATTTATCTATTTTTCCTGCCGCGGCACATAAGGTGTTAAAGGGTGGTGGTGGTGAGCACTGCGGTGTTAAAGAGGATGCCTCTAACATACAACCGCTGTTAGAGGGTGTTCTGAACCGGTGTTAGAGATAGTGTTCTGCACTAGTGCGTACTGACCTGTGTGTGGGCATGATACTCCATTACCGAAAGTGACATCTTGCGAGAAAAAAAAAGAAGAAAAAAATTCGACGACCAGCACGGCGCGTCACCGGATTGAGTACCGTGCACCAACCACCTGCTGACCCTTCCAGCCAGCCAAGATTTACTCACCAACCCCGCCCTTTTGAGCCGGCTATATAAAACGCTCATACATGCATTCCCTCAGCAACAAGCAGCAGTTGCAACCTACTCGCATCTCCTATTATCATATCACTTGCACCGGCAGGTCGTAGTTGATAATCACAGCAATGGCCTCCACCAACAGCTGGACCGTCGAGATCGAGACGACGGTGGCCGCGCCACGCCTGTTCAAAGCTGGTGTCATGGACTGGCACACCTTGGCCCCAAAGCTCGCCTCACACATCATCACGAGCGCCCACCCCATTGAGGGAGGAGGCGGCGGTGTCGGCAGCGTCAGGCAGTTCAACTTCACCTCAGGTAAGCACCACTACTTGTATCAAACGGTCGTGAAATCACACGTACAAATATCATAACCCTGAAATTCTTCTTGCAGCTATGCCCTTCAGCTTCAAGAAGGAGAGGCTCGATTTCCTGGACGCGGACAAGTGCGAGTGCAAGTCGACCCTCATCGAGGGCGGCGGCATCGGCACGAAGATTGAGACGGCCACGTCGCACATCAAGATAGAGCCAACCGCCAATGGTGGGAGTGTGGTGAAGGTTGACTCAACATTCAAGCTGATGCCAGGGGTGGAAATGAAGGACGAGATCACCAAGGCCAAGGACTCCGTGACAAACATCTTCAAGACCGCGGAAGCTTACCTCGTCGCCAACCCAGAAGCTTACAACTAAATCAACCCGATGAGAAAAAATTACACAATAAGACGGTGTTCCTATATATAGTAAATAAGTTTGATTTTCGTTTGCGCGTGTATACTTGATCCAAATAAAGCTGCTCACAGTCTAAGCAGTGACTAGCTAGCTAGAGACCGTGAGCAGTGCGGAACTGAGAGTGTGTACTGTCATTTTACTGTTGTTATTTATGTATCACTTGGTTTTGGGAACACCGTTATTTGTGAAGAAAATAAGTGAAGAGTTTTAGTTCTTCTTTTCCAACAAAAAATGGATAGAAACAGTACCGTACTAATCCTTCTAATATTCCTCTGAACTTATCTTTATTTACAAGATAATTCTCCGTATTAGAAAATATAGAGAAAGATGAGTGCGTGTGAAATTTTAATTTTATGAAGGGCAATTTATTAATATCAATGAAAAAGAGTCTTGGCGCTGCGGTACAGCTGTATGGTGACAGGTTCGACTCTTGCAAACAGACTCCTCCAAAAATGCAGAAAAGACTGCGTACAAAAGTCTCAAAATGGTCGGACCCTTCATGGACCTTGCGCAAACGGGAGTTATGCGCACCGACTGCCCTTTAATATATTAATATCAACATGATACCCATGACTTCTACGCGAACATAATGTCAAGGAAGCACACGAGCATATTGTTGACGTAAAATGAACCGGCTACTGCCACGGAAAAATTCAACAACTTGTTATGAAGATCACTGTTTGCAGATGCTCCGAGCAATACGGTCTGCAACGCACATGATTTTGACATGGGGATCCCTACACAAACGAAAATGTGCTCATTCATGCCGTGTTGCAGCTAAACCTCCCTGACACCGTGCAGCGGCGCCGCGCCGTCTGGGACCAGGACTATGACGCCAGCGTTCGTCCCTTTCTCTGTTGCCCCCTCTCCCTTCAACGGTGGTGGTGGTGCGGGGCGACAGTGGAAGTTTGAGTGCGCCGGGATTGCGTCCGGCGACGTCACCTTGGACATGAGCGGTCTTGTTCGGGATCTCGACGGCTGGGGCACTCGAGCACCTCCTCCTGTGTGTGTTGATCTATGGCAGTGGCCTTACCACATGGGTGTCGGGTCGGCGGACCTGGACATGGTGCCAGCGTTCTCCTCCTCCGGTGGTGGATGGCCACGGTGGGATCTGTTGTGGGGGATCTTGGGATCCCACACCAATCTCTGGAGGTGAAGATCCAATTGACACCGAGGTTAGGGTGATGTGGCAGCCAATGAAAACTGCGCCTCGACCATGATCTTGGCGGATGATGGCGGCGACGCTACCTTGTTGGAGACATCGTATTTGTTGGTCTCATCACTTCACTCAAGCTGCTCTGAGGGAAACCCTTCTGGGTCTTCCGGATCAGATGATGGTGGCGCATGGCATCGATACCCCTCTTGAGGGTTGTTAGATGTATATATTTGTATTGTAGTTTCCCCATATGTTATGGGGCTTCCTGCATATTCACACATGTATCTGTATTATATATTGTGGCCTTTGGCCCCATAGGAATACAAGTTGTCTATTTCTAACATGGTATCAGAGCCTCGTTAGCCCCGTCCTCTTTCTCGCAACTTCGTCGGCCGCCACCGTCCCTGTCGCCGCCGGCCTTGCCGTCGTCGTCGCCGTCGGTCGCCGCTCGTTTTGCTCCGTTTCAGATCTGGATCGATTCGGTCGCCGTTTTAGATCTGGATCGATCTGTGTCCCGATCAAGATCCAATTGGTTTCATATTGGAATTCTTCTTCAACAACTCCCATCGGGCCACTCGTCGCCCGTCGATCCTGCCTCCTGCTCACGCCAACTTCCGCGGGACCCGCCTCTACTTCAGGTCCCATCCCATCGCCCGTCGATCCGCCAGGTCCCGTCGCCTCTCGCCCACGCCACGCGGGACCTCGACCCCACCCGACAGCACGCTCCCGTCCCATGGGACCCTGACCCCGCCCGTCTCTGCTCACGCCACGCGGGACCTCAACCCCGCCCGATAGCACGCTCCTGTCCCATGGGACCCCGACCCCGCCCGCCTCTTCTCACGCCACGCGGGACCTCGACCCCGCCCGACAGCACGCTCCCGTCCCCGCGTGTGCGTGACCCGCCTCTGCGTCTGTGGGAGTTAGATCCCGCCATCGCCGCCTTGGGACACTCTTCGCCTGCCCACGTCCCCGCGGGACCCGCCTCTGCACGACAAGCTGCTGGCCCACTCTCGCCCCAGCCTGCCTCTCGCCCAAGCCTACTGGCCACCTGCGTGTCGGCCGCCTCTCGCCCTTCTCAGTCGCCTTCTCTTCCGGTCTCGATTTTCCCTGGAATAGGTTCACGCCGCACCGATCTACCTTGTTCCAGTGTTCAGATCACCGGTGGTGCCCTGTTCTAGGCAGAATTGGCTAGAGATTGCTGGTTTGCGAGAGTTGACTTCCAATCAGATCTAGTTAAAAAAAAGGTGAGAGAGAGATGTCTTCTTCATCGGGTTATGTTGCGATTCCTCGCTGCCCGATGAACTTTGATGGCGCGAATTATCCTGATTTCGCTGCCTTTATGCGCGTTCACATGCGCGGTCTCCGTCTTTGGGGTGTGCTCTCCGGCGAGGTCTCATGTCCGCCGTGCCCCCTGCTCCTGTGGCTCCTCTTCCGCCGATGCCGATTGTTCTCGGCGCTGATGCTTCTCAGGAGGCCAAGGATGCTGCTCAGAGTGCGGATGATAGTGCGGTTGTTGCTTATGACCTGAAGTTCAAGCAGTACTCTTCTGGTCTCGAGGTCTATCGCCACGCTCTGACTGCCTACACTCAGTGGGTCGATGAGGATGCTCGTGCTGCTGCTGCTGTTCTCACCTCCAGTGTTTTTCCCCAGTATGCTGCTGAGTTCATGAGTCTCCCTACTGTTGACGCTCAGTGGGCACATCTTCGTCAGCGCTATCAGCCGTCTGGGGATGCTCTTTACCTGTCTGTGGTTTGCTAGGAGCATGCTCTTCAGCAGGGTGATTCCACTATTGATGAGTTTTTATACTCAGAGTGTTGCTATCTGGCATCAGCTTGATTCTCTATGTACTACTGTTTGTGGCACATGCTCGTGCTGCCAGATTATGCGCTCGGATTTGGAGTTTCACCGCATCTATGAGTTTCTGTCTTGGCTCCGCCAGGAGTTTGAGCCCCGGCGTGCTCAGCTGAATGCCCATGGTCGTGTTCCGCTCTCTGAGGTGTTGTCTGAGCTTCGGGCTGAGGAGACCCGTCTCCGTGGTGCTGGTCTTCTTGCGGTTCCATCTGCGCTTGCTACTCGTGGTCCTCCTATGCCGTCTGCTCCCTCGACTCAGCTGTGGTCCTCTGTGCCGCCGTCGATACTACCCACTCCTCCAGTCGTGGTCGAGTCGGCACAGTAGTCTCGTGGTCGAGTCGACCACCGGCTCGTGGTCAGGTTCGCCGTGGTTTTCTTCATCACTGCTCTTACTATAACAAGGATGGCCACACTTGGGCCACCTGTTATACACGGGATCCTAGTTTACGTCAGCAGCACCAGGCTTGTGGGCAGTCGGCTCCTTCCGGATCTTCAGCAGTTGCTCTCTCTGATCAGGACATTATCAGGAGTCTTCGCGGTCTGCTTGCTGCTACCGTCTCTTCTTCGACAGGCACTGCTGGTTCTGTGACTGATTCTTCAGGCATTGCGTGACCACCACCTTCTACACAGTCAGGTACGTCCCCATGGTATCTGGATTCTTGAGCTTCCTTTCATATGACCTCTGAGTCTTCTTTTCTGCCCGCTCTTCGTTCTCTCCCTTCTCATGTCCGTGTTTTCACGACTGATGGTACCTCTCTTCCTGTTTATAGTCGGGGAATCCTTTCTACTTCTTCTTTTTCTGTTCCTGATATTTCTCATGTTCCTCTTCTTAAGATGAATCTTTTCTCTGCTAGCCAGCTTACTGACTCTGGTTGTTGCGTCATTCATGATGTTGATTCTTGTGTTGTCCAGGACCGTCGCACACAGGCCCTGGTTGGAGCTGCCCCTCGCAGCCGTGACTCTTCAGGACTTTGTGAGTTAGACTGGCTTCGTGTTCCTTCCGCTGCCACTTCATCTGCCAGTTCTTCTCTGATCGTCGCCTCTGCTACCAGCTCTTTTCAGCAGTGGCATCATCGTCTTGGTCACCTCTGTGACTCTCGCATGTCATCATTAGTTCATCATGGTCTTCTGGGGTCTGTCTCAGGAGATGGGTCTTTGCATTGTCAGGGCTGTAGGTTGGGTAAACAGATTCAGCTTCCCTATCCTACTAGCGCGTCTGTATCTCAGCGACCTTTTGATTTAGTTCATTCTGATGTTTGGGGTCCGGCTCCTTTCGCTTCAAAAGGGGGCCATCGCTACTATATTTTATTCATCGATGATTTTTCTCGGTACACTTGGTTGTATTATATGCGCTCTCGCAGTGAAGTGCTCTCCATATATCAGCGTTTTGCGGCCATGGTCCGTACTCAATATTCTACCCCCATTCGTGTTTTTCGTCTTGATTCTGCTGGTGAGTATATCTCCTAGATATTGCGAGGTGTTATTGCTGAGCAGGGCACCCTTGCTCAGTTCTCCTGTCCTGGCGCACATGCCCAGAATGGCATTGCTGAGCCTAAGCATCGCCATCTTCTTGAGACCACTCGTGCCATGATGATTGCTTCTTCTCCCCCGCCGCATTTCTGGGCTGAGGTTGTCGCTATGTCGGCTTACCTCATCAATATTCAGCCTTCTGCCACCTTGCAGGGTGGTATCCCTCTTGAGCGCCTATCTGGACAGTCTCTAGACTACTCCATGCTTCGCTTGTTTGGTTGTATTTGCTATGTTCTCCTTGCTCCTCGCGAACGCATCAAACTGACCGCTCAGTCCGTTGAGTGTGTCTTCCTTGGATACAGTGATGAGCATAAGGGCTATTGCTGTTGGGACCTTGTTGGTCGTCGGATGCATATCTCTCGTGATGTTACTTTTGATAAGACACGTCCTTTCTATCCTCGTCCCACCGCTGGTACTTACCCGGTGGAAGATATCTCTTTTCTTCTCTTTCTTGACACACCTCCTTCTACTCCTATTGTGTCTTCTTCAGGATCTCCTCCCCCTGATGTTTCTTCTTCGACACTGTCCTCTTCTGCTCCGTCTAGTTCTCCTAGTTCTCCTCGTTCTCCGGAGTCTTCCTCTGCTATTCCTTCTTCTTCATCGTCATCTCCTGAGTCGTCTTCCTCTGATGATCTTCCCTCTACTCGTCTTGTTCGTCAGCGTCGTGCCCCCAACCGTTACTCTCCTAGTCAGTATGGTCTTTCTGTTGCCTACGAGCCGACTTCTTATCGGGATGCTGAGAATCATCCTGAATGGCAGCTGG
The DNA here is from genome assembly GCA_030063025.1 of Avena longiglumis. NCBI lineage: Eukaryota > Viridiplantae > Streptophyta > Magnoliopsida > Poales > Poaceae > Avena > Avena longiglumis. The sequence continues at coordinate 474,510,242 of CP125975.1, read as the reverse complement.
CCATGGCTGAGCAGATTGGCTGCGCTTGAGCGCACTGGCACCTGGGATCTTGTTTCTCCCCCTCCCGGTTTTCTTCCTATCACGTGTAAGTGGGTCTATAAGATTAAGACCCGCTCTGATGGATCTCTTGAGCGCTATAAAGCGCGACTTGTGGCTCGTGGTTTTCAGCAGGAGCATGGTCGTGACTATGATGAGACCTTTGCTCCTGTGGCTCATATGACCACTATACGTAATCTTCTTGCTATTGCTTCTGTTCGTCACTGGTGTGTGTCCCAGCTTGATGTTCAAAACGCCTTTCTCAATGGTGAGTTGTGTGAGGAGGTTTATATGCAGCCTCCTCCTGGGTATTCTGTTCCCGAGGGGATGGTTTGTCGTCTTCGACGTTCTCTTTATGGCCTCAAACAGGGCCCTCGTGCCTGGTTTGAGCGCTTTGCTTCTGTAGTGACTGTTGTTGGTTTCTCCCCTAGTGCTCATGATCCAGCGCTGTTTGTTCACACTTCTCCTCGTGGACGCACTCTTCTTCTTCTCTATGTTGATGATATGATCATTACTGGTGATGATCCTGAGTATATCGCCTTTGTTAAGGCTCGTCTTCGTGATCAGTTTCTTATGACTGATCTTGGTCCTCTTCGATACTTTTTTGGGATTGAGGTTTTCTCCACTTCTGATGGCTTCTACATCTCTCAGGAAAAGTATATTCAGGATCTCTTGCTCGTGCTGCTCTTGGGGATGAGCGCACTGTTGAGACCCCTATGGAGCTTAATGTTAAACTTCAACCTACTGATGATGATCCTCTTTCTGATCTGACGCTTTATCGTCATCTTGTTGGGAGTCCTGTTTATCTTGCTGTCACTCGTCCTGACATCTCTTATCCTGTTCATATTCTGAGACAGTTTGTTTCTGCTCCTACCACTGTTCACTATAGTCATCTTCTCCGTGTTCTTCGTTATCTTCGTGGTACGATCACTCGTCGCCTTTTCTTTTCTCGTTTCAGCTCCCTCCAGCTCCAGTGCTATTCGTACGCTACATGGGAGAGTGATCCTTCGGATCGTCGTTCACTTTCTGCTTACTGTGTGTTTCTTGGTGGTTCGCTCATTGCTTGGAAGACGAAGAAACAGACAGTGGTTTCCCGTTCGAGTGTTGAGGCTAAGTTGCGTGCTATGGCCTTGTTATCGCTGAGGTGACCAGTTACGGTGGTTACTTGATTTTGGGGTCTCTATTACCACACCCTCTCCGGTTTTGTCGGCACAAGACAGTGCTATTAGTGTTGCACATGATCCGGTCAAGCATGAGCTTACCAAGCATATTGGTGTTGATGCTTTCTATACACGTGCTCAGTGCGAGCTCGGGTTGTTGCGCTCAAGATGTGCCTTCAGATTTACAGTTGGCGGATTTCTTCACGAAGGCACAGACCAGAGCGCAGCATGATTTCTTACTCTCTAAACTCAGTGTTGTGGATCCACCATGAGTTTGAGAGGGGTGTTAGATGTATATATTTTATTATAGTTTCCCCACATGTTAGGGGGCTCCTGCATATTCACACATGTATATGTATTATATATTGTGGCCTTTGGCCCCCAAAGGAATACAAGTTGCCTATTCCTAACAAGGGCATCATTTTTGGAGAAGACGTCGGCTGGAGGTCATGCCAATGCACGGTTTTCTAGATCGGGTGATGGTGGCGCTACGGTGTCGTATCCTCTCTTGGGAGCATTGCTTGTGGAGTAGCGTCAGATGGCAGAGGCGGGTGGTGGAGCGGTTTCATCTTGCACAGAGACTGGTGGAGATGTCAAGGCATGCTTCACCGCCAAGTGCTACGCTCAGTCATGCCTGGTTTGGTAGGTGCTACGTACGACTGATCTTTCAGAGGTCTCTAGCTGCGTCGACGGTTGGCGGGACTCAGTGGATGGTGCCTAGAGGTCTCGGTGGCGATCACATGTGCTTGTTGATGGACGTGCGCTGGGTGGTGGCGTCGTTTGGCATCATGGTGGCGTAGATGGAAGACCTCACAAGATTATTGCATTGATCTCTCTTGAAGATGGGTCTTTGGAAAAAGGCGGTGACTAGGACTTCCTAGAGCGTGTATGCCGATACGCGCTGAGGGTCTACCGGACCGGTTGTCCCACTTTCTCTCCATTGGCTGACTTGTTGAGCCCTTCGTTTCTAGATGATGCGCGTTGGTATGATGTTAGGGATATTAGCCTTATTCATGGATACTGCCTTCATCAGTGTTGTAGGATTAGAGATTTTTCCGTTTATTTCATGGGTTTCGTTTTAATCTTTGTAATTCTCTTGTAAGGTATTGAGAATAATCTAATAAAATAAGTTGTGTACATCTCTTGGATGTAGAGGCTGGGATGATCCTTCGCCAGTTCAAGAAATAAAATACGGACACAATTGGAGATAGCCGCTCGCGCACAAGGATTTTGCATGAAGATCACCCCACATCTAAGGCTCTGTTTTTTACCGCTGTGGCTACAGCTTTTGCAGTTCGGAATCGGCAAAGGAAACAAACACGCAAATTTTGGAACGCGTTGTAGAGAAGCGGCCCGAGAAAATAGCCTACCGAGCGCAGGCGGGCGGAAGCGGGTCGAGAGCAGCTTCCCGAGCGCTTTTGCCGCTTCCCGAGTGTAGCGGACCGAAGTACCCATCGTAGTTTGGGATAATAACAGAAAGCTGCCACGGTGCCCCCAGCCCGAGCGATTCCCCCGGAAAATATTTTTATGGGACGGTCGCGGTTTAGAGGTGTGGCCAAAGAAACGACACGATTCAAAATGTAAAAAAACAAGATTTAAAGCTTTTCAGATCTAAATCGCCACGCCAATTCGATGTAAAATGGCCCACTCGTGGACCAGGTCCCATAAAAATATTTTCCGATTCCCCCCAATCTCTCATATCCCGTGCAATGGAGGAGAAGGCAATATAGGGTTCCACCGCCGCCGCCGCCATTCATGTCGTCGTCGTCCCCTGCAGCATGGAGGCCGGGCTCGTCGGCCGTCCCCTGGAGTGCGCGGAGGCGCGGGCTCGCCGGCCGTCCCTGCGGGCTGCAGCGTTTGGGGGCGTCAAGAGACGCAAGGGGAGGCAGAGGTAGGGGTGGCGGGCACTGCGGGGACCGCGGAGAGATCTGGGGGCGCCGTTGCCTGGGCATGGGGCGGCCGCGAGTCGCACGCGTGCGCGGCGGCGAATCCTTGGCGTAGGGATGGCGGTGCCTGGGTGAATCCTTGGCGTAGGGACGACGCCCTCGTCTTCCACCTCGGACGAAGCTCGAGCTCGTCGGCGTCCGGCCGACCCTTCAGCGCGGGGTCTACGGGAGGCCTAGGAAGGGGCGGCACCTGGGCATGGCGGTGGCGGCGGGGGTGCCTGGGTGTGGGGCGACGCTGGGGTGGTGGCCGCGATTCCTGGGCGTGGGGCGGCGGTGGCGGTTCCTGCGCGTTCGGTGGGGCGGTGGTTCCTGAACGTGGGTGGCGGAGGTTTCTGGGCGTCGAGATAACCCGAGGTTTCTGGGCGAGATCATCGTGCGAGTCTTTTTTTCGTGTGTTTTCTAGAGATCGTCCGTGCGTTGTGATTAAATAAAGGTTAATTGAGGTCATTATTATGGTACATAAAAGTCATGATTTGCTCCCTAAAAAGAGTCTTGTTTACATTTTTTTTAGCAAAAAAATCCAACCAAAACCTAAATATTATGCTAAGAATGTGTTTTACAATTATTTTAGCCTGAAAAGACATTTTAAGGTAATTTTGCCCTTAAACATTGTATTTAAGTAGAAAGGGTCAAAACAACTAAATTTATTTCAAATCAACACTTATACAACACTTCTGCTCTTAGGGACATTTAAGACATTTCACTCCTAAACGCAACAATAGCAGTCATTAAAATCAGTTTTGCCAAACACCAAATTTCAGCTTTCACTAGATGCTTCTTACAGCTGATTTTTCACAGCTGATTTTTTTTTCGAAAACGCAAAAGCTTTACGTTTCGATTCATTGATAGGAAAAGAAGTTTGTACAAATATGTACAAGGCTCAGTAGAGCCACCAACCCATACAACACAACCCACTAGACCTATGGAACCACGGGGATCAAGGCGTGGAGGCCAATCGCACCGGCAGTCCCCCAGGAGCGTGCGTCGGTTTAAATGGTGGTATGAAGGCGACCCATGTCAAGCGACACATGATCGAAAACGACCGCGTTGTGATGCTTCCAGATCCACCACGCCATCAACATGATCAGCGAACATCCACCGCGCCGACACAAGATCCACAACAGCTGATTTTTCACAGCTGCAGCCCAAACAAACAGAGCCTAAACCATGCCTGCAGCGCTAGGAGACACTTGCAGTCTCCGACCAGGATATCTCACTGTCGCGGGACACATATTATGCTCGTGAGGCTACTATGACCACACCAAGTCGATCCAGTCCGGCCACCCAGGACGCATCGAGCAGTATTACACAAATCTGTTGTTGTAAACATCTTCACAGTCACCTTCGCATACGCCGAGCGCCAGGGACGGAGCCAGGGTTGAAGCATGAGGGGGGCGAAGAAATTTTTGGATCGCATAAAAGAAAAAAATCAAAATAGATTAAGTCTGATTTATAGTCACTAGCAGAAAAAAAGCATATAGTCCCGGTTTGTAAGGGCCTTTAGTCCCGGTTATACACCCGGGACTAAAGGCCTCCTATCTATAGTCCCGGTTTATAACAACTCGGGACTAGAGGCCATCGCATGGCTGGGGGACGAAGGACTTTTAGTCCCGCGTCGTAATACGGCCCTGAACTAAAGATTTTTTTTCCATTTTTTTAATTTATTTTCAAATTTTGTTTTCGATTTTTTTCTTGAACTTGGAATTGTTTGACTCGTAATCCTTTCACTTGAAACATTTTTAGCACTAAGTATATTTAATCTTAGGCAAATTACGCTCGTGGTTAAACTTTTCGGTCAGTCACTCATCCTAGCATTACTTTATCCTAAGCATGCTTAACTTTTCCATTCCATCGGTATGTCCTTGCGCTAAGCCCATTTGTATCTTTTTGTCAACACTACCATATCAATCCTATTAACACATATCAATATGTCATACATCTTTCTTTTTTGAAATTATAAACAATTATTTTAGTAAACAACAATAAATAAGTAATAATAATATTTTAATCCAATGAAAGTAAAAAAACTAAATAAAATAATATTTTATTCATTTTATTTGCCATTTATTCATTTAATATGGCATAAATAATATCTTTAAATATATAAATAAAAATTCGACAAATAATATATCCATAATTATCAGAAAAATGTGAGGAATCCAAATATGGAATAAATAAAATTGCTAAAAAATAATTTTTTAAATAACTTTTTTCCTTTTTGAATTTTAAAAATCTAAAATAATTCAAAACGGTTTAAGGCTGTTAAAATCGAACTCACAATTTTTTCGCACATTTTGATAGGTTGTTCATTTTTTCCGACGTCGTACGCAAAAGTTATAGCCATATTAAGTTTTCTGCCGCGGCCCGCAATCCATTATTCCTGGACCGTATCACGACCCGGTACTAAAGGGCGTTGCCCGCGCCCGAATACCTTTAGTCCTGGCCCGTATCACCACCCGGGACTAAAGTTCCGAAATGACCCGGGACTAGAGTTTCCTCAACTCCTAGCCACCAAAAACATTACTAACCGGGACTATTGTTCATACTAGTCCCGGCCCATAACAAATCGGGTTAGACTCTGGACCGAACCGAAGACCCTTTTTCTACTAGTGATTTGATGTCTTCTCCTTCTTGTGGCATAACAAAACAATTGTTAGGATGTGTTTATGGCACAAGACTTTCTATCTGCGTTAGTTAATTTCATCCTTATGAAACCATCTCTATCTCTCCTCTCACATAATAACTAGAGACTAAAGTTGCACAATTTTTGAACAATACAAGAGAATAATTTAGGAGTATTAGCAAAAAAATAAAGAACAAAATATCTAATTAGTAAATTAGTTCATTGCTTTGTTATGAACTACAAGAAACCTACACTACAGGAAAGAACTAAGGCGCCGACGTCCGGCCGGCTACGCCAACGGCAAAATGTCGGAGCCGTCGGCGTAGCTGCCTTCCCTGACCAGCCGACCAGCCTGGTCGTCGGCGTAGATGACGGTGTCGAGGATAGCCCTCGATGTAGCGTGGACGTCAGTGTAGTAGAGAGGGTTGTGCCGACGGTGGCTCTCGGCATAGGTACAGCGCTCGGCGTAGCCCAATTCAGACACGGCGATGGAAACGTAGTTAGGTAGCCAGGCTGTGCCGACGTCCTGGCCGTCGGCACAGCTCTGTAGGGGTTCGTAGCATGGAAAACAAAAAAAATTACCGCATGCAAACAAACAAGCCAAGATCTATCTACTAGATTGTAGCAACGAGTCGATATAGGAACTCACCCTCGAAGATTCCAAAGCGGTTAACGAGAGCAGATTCTCGTGGGTGATGTAGTCGTACTCTTGCCGATCTCAATATCGCATAGACGATCCTTCTGACGCTGCGTTCCGACAGCGCTTCCGCAGTCGGTCACACGTTCGGTACTCGATGAAGACCTTCCTCTCCATTGTTCCAGAAGGCAGCGGAGGTTGTAGCACTCTCCTCGTGATTCCGGCAGCACGACGGCGTGGTGTCGGAAGTAGAGGGGAGATCTCGCAGGGCTTCGCCTTAAGCCGGAGCGAGTATGGTGGACTATGAGAGAGGCCTTGGTGATCTAGGGTTTAGAGGGCACCAAGGGGAGGGCTTGGCCGGCGGCTAGGGTTTGTGGAAACCCTAACTCGCCGAATTAGAGGAGGCCCTAGGCGGCGACGACTTGGAGGAGGCCGGCGGCTTGAAGCTAGGGTTTTGGGTGTGAGGGGTAGGGGCGCCCTACCCCTCCTTATATAGGTGGAGGGTGGCCGGTTGGGAGGAGGGAGTCCTCCCCCAACTCGGCCTCCTTGGCCGGCGGGTGGAGGGAGGGGACTTCCTCCCCAAGTAGGCTTCCTACTCTCCCTCCACCAAGAAAACTTGAGATTTGACTTTTTCAAATTGGCATTTGACTTTCAAACTAGGATTTGATTTCTCTCTTTATTTTGCCCAGCAAAGTGACCTAGTACATGATGCAACCATTCTACATTGTCATGACACAATCATGTACCCTTCCCCCTCCGGAGTGTCGGACCTTCCAGACCCTTCTAGAACATGTAGGGGTTCGTAGCATGGAAAACAAAAAAATTCTATCGCATACAAACAAACAAGCCAAGACCTATCTACTAGATTGTAGCAACGAGTCGATGGAATAACTTACCCTCGAAGATTCCAAAGTGTTTAACGAGAGCGGATTCTCGTGGGTGATGTAGTCGTACTCTTCCCGATCTCAAGATCGTGTAGACGATCCTTCCGCGCCATTGCTCCTAAAGCTCAGCTTCGGTCACACGTCGGTACTCGACGAAGACCTTCCTCTCCTTGTTCCAAAGAAAATGGAGGTTGTAGCACTCTCCTCGCGATTCCGGCTGACAACGTGTGGTCTGGGAAGTAGAGGGGAGATCCCGCAGGGCTTCGCCTTAAGCCGGAGCGAGTATGGTGGAGTATGAGAGAGAACAATTAGTGGTCTAGGGTTTAGACACACCAATTAGAAGGCTCTAAACCGAAAGGCTAGGGCAATTAGAAGCTCTAAACCAAAACGGCTCTAAACCGGAGATTAGAGGATAGGAACTTGTGTGTCTAGAGGAGGAGGCCCTGCCCCTCCTTTTATAGGTGGGAGGGGCGGCCAAGGGGAGGGGAGTCCCTCCCCAAGTCGGCCTTGGTTGGTGCGCCATCTTGGAGGGACTCCTCCCCCAAGTCGGTTCCAACCACCTCTTGCTTGTTTCCCACAGTTTCCTGTTTTAGCCGTTTGACTTTCAAACTGGCCATTTGACTTTTCTGTTTTAGGATTCAATTTAATCCTTTATTTGGAACAGCAAGAACACTTAGTACATGATGCAATCATTCCAATATGTAATGACACATTCATGTACCCTTCCCCGGTCTTGGGACATTAAGCACCTTCTAGAACATTCCGATGAAAACACGGAATCATTCCCGAACTCGAAGCAGGACTTTCCTTATATGAATCTTATTCTCCGGACCATTCGGATCACCTTGTGATATCCCGGATCCCATCCGAGACTCCGAACAACATTCAGTCTCTTTCTCATAATACCAAAACTACTCAAACAACGTCGAATCCTTAAGTGTGTCTCCCTACGGTTGGTGAATTATGCGGACATGATCGAGACACTTCTCCGAACAATAACCAATAGAGGAATGAAAATTCATATGGCTCCACATATTTCTCGATTACTTTCCGATCGAATGAACCACTTACATACGATACCAATTTCCCTTTGTCTCACGATAGTTTAATTATCCGAGGTTATGATCGTCGGTATCTCTGCATACCTAGTTCAACCTCGTTACGATAAGTACTCTTTCTCGTTCGTGATATGTGATCCCTTGTGAGCGGTCACATGCTTGCAAGCTAATTGGATGACATTCCACCGAGAGGGCCCGAGTATATCTATCCGTCATATGGATGGACAAATCCACTCTTGATCCATGTGTTTCAACCAATACTTTCCGAACACTCAATGCCACCTTTATAGCCACCCGATTCACGGTGTGGTGTTTGATGTCATCAAAGCATCCATCCGGTAAAGGTGATATGCATGATCTCATGGTCGAAGGAATTAGGTTACTATGTATCAGAAAGCATATAGCAATTGAACTATTGAAATGACTTGATCTTTATGCTACGCTTATCTATAGGAGTATGTCCATCACATCATTCTCCTAATGATATGATCCTGTTGTTAATAACATCTCTATGTTCATGATCAGGAAACCATGATCATATATTAACCAACAAGCTAGTTTAACAAGAGGCTTTACTAGGGACTCTTTTATGTTTACAAATCACACAAGTATTAATGTTTCCTGTTAATACAATTATAGCATGGTATGTAAACATTTATCATAAGTGTGAAGATATGATAATAACCACTTTATTATTGCCTCTTGGGCATATCTCCAACAGTCTCCCACTTGCACTAGAGTCAATAATCTAGTTTCAAACCTTTGTGTATTCAACACCTATGGATTTCCGGTGTTGTATGTACACGATTGCTAGTGGTCAACTGATCTCCGGATTTGACACTTCCAGGTCCGTGTGTAATTGCATGTCTTTGCGTCTCTACGCATCACTCATTCTCTAATGAGATGGCTTCATACAAATTTGGTCCTTTGGTGTGACCTTTAGTTCTTTGGGGTTAAAACATGTTGATAATATTGTCGTACAATATATCTTCATAGTATTATCCCGCTGTGAACTACACCTAGTTTGATAACAAACTACTTGACACAAACGCCCTCTTTAGCTGCTATTATAGCAGTCATATACTTAGCCTTTTGTTGTAGTATTTGTCACAATGTCTTCACTTTGGAACTCATCCAAATCCATTATGGAACTTTCTTTCCATTATATCGTGCCACCCTTAGTTTAGATTGAGATCAACTTAATTTGTACTTTGTGACAAAACTAGTATCACTTCTACAAATAATATACTCTTAGTTCTTCCAAAAGATCATAAGAATATCCTTACTATTGTCCAATGATCATCTTATGAATTATTCTGGTATATGCTCACATCATTTAGAGCATAGGACATATCTGGATTTGTACATATCACAGCATAATTGATATAAATACTCTTTGTGATTTCATACATCAAGTATCAATCTATACTTGAATCTTTGTTTCACTTATCAAATGTCAATACACTTGAATATATCATCAATATTGAACTCATTCAATCCTTTCTGTGCGACAAGAATCTTTCTTGTAGTTTCTATATTGAACTCATTCAATATCTCGTCTATGTACTTCTAGCACAACCATATTAGCATCTATTGATGCCAAATATTTGGGTTTTGCCTAAGTCTTTCATCGAGATGAAATTCTTAATATGTGTTAATAAAAGATACATTATTTCCAATCAACAATATGTCTTCCACATAATGTATTAGAAACATGTCTTAGCGCTCCCACTTAATTTCTTGCAAACGCAAGCATCTTCATTGTCTCTGATGAATTAAAACTCTTTTAACAATTTCATCATAGTGAAGATTCCAACTCCGCGATGCTCACTTCAACCATTGAAGTTTGCATATGCTTTTAGCATCCTTTGAATTAACAAAACCCTATGGACCGTGTTATGCACATGTCCTAGGTAACGATTCTATTAGAAGAACTTGTTTTGTTTATTCAACTACCATATAACAAAATTATATGTAGTGGTTGCTATATTAATCCGTCTAGACTAAATATCGCTATGAAAGATCAAATCTTGTCATATACAACCTTTGAATATTGTTGTGAACTCTTTCCCAACATGTCGACTATTTCATAGATGTGAAACATCCATGTCTATTTCTTTATAGATCCAAACAGGAATGTAAGGTATTACACCTTTATCGAGGGTCCTTCAAGTTCAAAACTTGATTTCTCATGTATGGAACTATCACGGATTTTTATGGCTTCAAGCCATTTGACGGAGTCAGGGCTCATCATCGCTTCTTTGCATGTAGTCGGTTCATTATTCTCAAATAATGATTCAACCCTCAAATTTTGGTATTTGATTGTTCATCCGACCTACTTGTTTCAATAGGAACTTGGATCTCCGTGACCACAACCTTTGAGGTACGTGAGCCATGAGCATTGTTGCTGCCTCTGGAACACTTTTCGGCGCTGCGCAACTCTGCACATATAGCTAAGGTTCTTTTAACCTTATCAAAGTTCTATTGTCCTCCCACTTAACTTTTCACGAAAAATTCCTTCTCAAAGAAACTTGACGTTTTAAGTGACAAACACTTTTGTCTCCGATGTTATGGAGGATTACTTAACAGTTATTCGAAATAACATACAAAGACAGGTTCATCCGACTTTGGTTGCAAACATCTTGCTTATGCACAACATACCAATGTTTAAGAAAGGACAACTTGGGATTTATCCCAAACCATAACTTTATATGGTGTCATTTCAACGGATTATAATGGAGCTCTTTTCAGTGGAAAAACGGTAATCTCTAAAGCTTTTAATCTTTAAAATACAATGGCAGTTTTATGAATTATACCTTTGATCTTACCATGTCAAACAAGGTTTAATTACATATCTCGAACGCTCCATACTCTTATGGTGTTTCGGGAAAATGCAAATCCACGGAACGATTCCTTAAATCTTAGGTATTATGCTAAACTTTGTAACTCAAATATCTTCCTTTATGATCTTTATCATAAACTATTTGTATTCTTGTTACTATGATTTTGCACTTCATCTTGAAAGTCTTTGAACTTTTCAAATGTTTCATACTTCATCCTTATTAAGTAAATATTCATATATTCACTCAAATTTTTGGAGAAAGCATATGAAGTTGAAATCCATCGCTCTTGACTACACATAATGGATTTCGTACAACAATATGTACAAGTTCCAATAAGCTAGTCATTCGTTCCCTTTTGGCCTATGAACGAAGTTTCAATTATCTCTAGGAAAGTTTCACAAGCGTCATGTGATCAAAAATCAAAAGACTCCAAAATTCCATCCACATGGAGTTTCTTCATGTTTTCTTTCCAATATAATTTAAACGGCGATGTCACTTCCTAAGTGATCTTTCAATCAATTTGTCTTTCGACATTTTTAGCACTAGTTTTATGGATGTGATTTTCCAACGAGATTTGTGAATCATCCATCTTTTATGGATTACGGCAATTATTTGAACAACCCTTTTGTTCTCATAATACCTGATAAAACAAATCTTGAAGGCAAGCTTTGATGTTTAACGAGCAACACAATAACCCTTTATTCGTTTCGATGAACATCATCACATATTCTTTGCTAATTACTTAGGCCATGTAGTTCATGAATTGTTGTTTCGTATGACGATTCATACCAACAAATTCAGTATTAAATACTTAAGAACCACATTGTTTAGTAAGCAAAGAATATAGCCATAACATGTATATCATCTATATACTTAAACCGAACAATTCTAGTCTTTTCCTTTCGCCATATATTTATGAGATTTTCTTTCAATATTTCCTTTTACATTTGAAAGAATCTATCAACATCAATAGTGGAGTCATACATATGACATATAGTCCAAAGCGTGTATAGTTAAATACCAATGTCTTTAGACTTGCACTTTGAAGTAGATCACCATCATCAAATGTTTGGTGTTCTTTCAAATTCCTTTCTTTAGTAATCTCTTGGTGTAGTAAACATTTTACCTACATCAAATATTCACCCTTATCATGGAATCGTCCATGATCAAGCTACTTTTAGCTTATAACGATGAATTATGAGTATAATGTTGCTATCCAAAACCTTTTGGAGGATTAGGACAACAAGTGTCTCCAACCTTTTGCAAATTCTCATCAAAATATGAGAACATGAACTTTGCCATATTATACTCTATCATGTTGCAACCAAAACTTCGTTTCAGATATCACAATATTTTCCACACACCATGGTTTCTGAAACAACTCTTTTAGATCCTAGATAACCTTGATATTAAGAGAATCCTTTGAATATCAAGAATCATGGAGACAAACATGATACTTATATACTAACACTTGGAATTGTTACTCTTGATTTAATACTAATTATTAAACTTCATGGAGTAACTTGAACTTCTTGAAAGTTTGCAATAGGACTTTTAAACTTTAGATTAACACTTCAAAACAATACGATACCAGTTCGTAAAGTAACTAACAGAATTCTATAGTTCTATCATCTCAATTATAACTAAGCGCAAGGTGGTAGCGGATGCCAATGACTACAACAACTATGCAAATTCACTTTGATTTAGTTTATGATAAATTGAGTTCTAATTAATAATTAAATTAATCTAGGTGAACTCCCACTCAAAACAATATCCCTCACATTGTTTTAGTGATCACACGAACCAAATCCACCACATCAAAACCGATCATCACGAGAGTTGATATAGCTTCAATGGCGAAAATCAATATGTTCATCATATCTACTATATGACTCATGCTCTACCTTTCGGTAATCCGTGTTCCTGAGGCCATGTCTGTACATGCTAGGCTCGTCAAGATCAAACCTTAGTTTCCGCATGAGCAAATCTGGCTTGCTCACGTTGTATACACTTGTAGAATCTAACACACCCGATCATCACGTGGTGCTTCGAAACAACAAGCTTTAGCAACGGTGCTAACTAAGGGTGAACACTTTATGACTTGAAATTCATGTGCATGAGGGATCATCTTATAATGCTACCGTCGTCTACTAAGCAATACAAGATGCATAAAGGATTAAAATCACATGCAATTCATAATATGTGATATGATATGGCCTTTCTTCTTTGTGCTTCCGATCTCCATCTTCTAGCACGAACATGATCTCCATCATCACCGACATTGCATCAAGGTCAATGATGCTTCTCCATGGTTGTCGTCCACCGGCTTCAACTATTACAACTACTTTGAATAGACACGCGGGTCTTAACAGAAATTAAAGACAACCATATGGCTCCTGCCGGTTGCCAACTTACAATAAGGAACATTGCATACATCATATATAATCACAATCATGGCCATATCACATCACAGCACACCCCTGCAAAACAAAGTTAGATGCCTCTACTTTCTTTGCATATTTTACGTGGTTTGGGGCTTTCAATAAGAGTCGTTCTAACTTACGAACAAGAACCACAACATTGATACTAGCATTGTTGATCACCCGTTGTAAATTGGATCTTAACTATGCTAGGAGAAGCAGGCACCCGCAAAGACACTTATGCAATACAAGTTGCATGTCAAGCGTGGAGCAAGTCTCATGAACGATGTCATGTAAGGTTAGCCCGGGTCGCTTCATCCCAACATACCGCAAGATGCAAAGTACACAAGAAGCAATCGACAATAAAAGCATCAACGCCCACAATGACCATTGTGTTCTACTCGTGCAACAGATCTACATATAGACACGACTACGATACCCTTTGAGGGGTTCGTAGCATGGAAAACAAAAATTTTCTATCGCATACAAACAAACAAGCCAAGATCTATCTACTAGATTGTAGCAACGAGTCGATGGAATAACTTACCCTCGAAGATTCCAAAGTGTTTAACGAGGCGGATTCTCGTGGGTGATGTAGTCGTACTCTTCCCGATCTCAAGATCGTGTAGACGATCCTTCGGCTATGCGTTAACGGCGCTTCCATGATCGGTCACACGTTCGGTACTCAATGAAGACCTTCCTCTCCCTTGTTCCAGCGGCGGAGGTTGTAGCACTCTCCTCGCGATTCCTAAGTGACAACGGCGTGGTCAGGAAGTAGAGGGAGATCCGAGGCCGCCTTAAGCGGAGCGAGTATGGTGGAGTATGAGAGAGAGAACAATTAGTGGTCTAGGGTTTAGACACACCAATTAGAAGGCTCTAAACCGAAGGCTAGGGCAATTAGAAGCTCTAAACCAAAAGCGGCTCTAAACCGGAGATTAGAGGATAGGAACTTGTGTGTCTAGAGGAGGCCCTGCCCTCCTTTTATAGGTGGGAGGGGCGGCCAAGGGGAGGAGTCCCTCCCAAGTCGGCCTTGGTTGGCCAGCTTGAGGGACTCCTCCCCAAGTCGGTTCAACCACCTCTTGCTTTTCCCAGGTTTCTGTTTTAGCCGTTTGACTTTCAAAGCGGCCATTTGACTTTCTGTTTTAGGATTCAATTTAATCCTTTATTTGGAACAACACGAACACTTAGTACATGATGCAATCATTCCAATATGTAATGACACATTCATGTACCCCTTCCCCCCCGGAGTGCCGGACATTCCGGCACCTTCTAGAACATTCCCGATGAAAACACCGGAATCATTCCCGAACTCCGAAACGGGACTTTCCTTATATGAATCATATTCTCCGGACCATTCCGGATCACCTCGTGATATCCCGGATCCCATCCGAGACTCCGAACAACATTCGGTCTCTTTCTCATAATACCATAACTACTCAAACAACGTCGAATCCTTAAGTGTGTCTCCCTACGGTTCGTGAATTATGCGGACATGATCGAGACACTTCTCCGAACAATAACCAATAGAGGAATCTGGAAATTCATATGGCTCCCACATATTTCTATGATTACTTTGCGATCGAATGAACCACTTACATACGATACCAATTTCCCTTTGTCTCACGATAGTTTACTTATCCGAGGTTATGATTGTCGGTATCTCTGCATACCTAGTTCAACCTCGTTACCGATAAGTACTCTTTTCTCGTTCCCGTGATATGTGATCCCTTGTGAGCCAGTCACATGCTTGCAAGCTAATTGGATGACATTTCACCGAGAGGGCCCAGTATATATCTATCCGTCATATGGATGGACAAATCCCACTCTTGATCCATGTGTTTCAACCAATACTTTCCGAACACTCAATGCCACCTTTATAGCCACCCAGTTACGGTGTGGTGTTTGATGTCATCAAAGCATCCATCCGGTAAAGGTGATATGCATGATCTCATGGTCGAATGAATTAGGTTACTATGTATCAGAAAGCATATAACAATTGAACTATTGAAATGACTTGATCTTTATGCTACGCTTATATGTAGGAGTATGTCCATCACATCATTCTCCTAATAATATGATCCTGTTGTTAATAACATCTCTATGTTCATGATCAGGAAACCATGATCATATATTAACCAACAAGCTAGTTTAACAAGAGGCTTTACTAGGGACTCTTTTATGTTTACAAATCACACAAGTATTAATGTTTCCTGTTAATACAATTATAGCATGGTATGTAAACATTTATCATAAGTGTGAAGATATGATAATAACCACTTTATTATTGCCTCTTGGGCATATCTCCAACAGAACATTCCTGGTGAAAACACCGGAATCATTCCCGAACTCCGAAACAGGACTTTCCTTATATGAATCTTATTCTCCGGACCATTCCGGATCTCCTCGTGATATCCCGGATCCTATCTGAGACTCCGAACAACATTCGGTCTCTTTCTCATCATTCCATAACTACTCAACAACATCGAATCCTTAAGTGTGTCTCCCTACGGTTCGTGAATTATGCGGACATGATCGAGACACTTCTCTGATCAATAATAATAGAGGAATATGGAAATTCATATGTCTCCCACATATGTCTACGATTACTTTGCGATCGAATGAACCACTTACATACGATACCAATTTCCCTTTGTCTCATGATAGTTTACTTATCCGAGGTTTTGATCGTCGATATCTCTGCATACCTAGTTCAACCTCGTTACTCATAAATACTATTTTATCGTTCCCGTGATATGTGATCCCTTGTGAGCCAGTCACATGCTTGCAAGCTAATTGGATGACATTCCACCGAGAGGGCCCAGAGTATATCTATCCGTCATATGGATGGACAAATCCCATTCTTGATCCATGTGTGTCAACCCATACTTTCCGAATACTCAATGCCACCTTTATAGCCACCCAGTTACGGTGTGGTGTTTGATGTCATCAAAGCATCCTTCCGGTAATGGTGATAAGCATGATCTCATGGTCTAAGGAATTAGGTTACTATGTATCAGAAAGCTTATAGCAATTGAACTATTAAAATGACTTGATCTTTATGCTACGCTTATCTATAGGAGTATGTCCATCATACCATTCTCCTAATGATATGATCTTGTTATTAACAACATCTCAATTTTCATGATCAGGAAACCATGATCATCTATTAACCAACAAGCTAGTATTATAAAGAGGCTTTACTAGGGACTCTAATTTAGTTTACAAATCACACAAGTATTAATGTTTCCGGTTAATACTGTTATAGCATGAATGTAAACATTTATCATAAACACAAAGATATAATAATAACTACATTTATTATTGCCTCTAGGGCATATCTCCAACAGTTTTTCCACTTGCACTAGAGTCAATTAATCTAGATTAAATGGTAATATAACGAACAACCATGACAGTTTGGTGTTGGTCTTGTTTTTCCCTCGGGAGACGTTTAGTCAACGGATTCGCCACATTCAGATCTGTGTACTTTGCAAATCTTTATGTCACCATATTGAACATGTTCCCAAATAGCGTGAAAACGTAGCTTGATGTGCTTCAGCTTCTTGTGTGACCTTGGTTCTTGCGCATTGGCTATGGCACCCATGTTATCACAGTAGATAAACATTGGGTCCAGCGCACTTGGAACCACACCAAGCTCTGTAATGAACTCCTTCATCCATATCGCTTCTTGTGAAGCCTTCGAAGCAGCTATGTATTCCGATTTAGTTGAAGATCTCGCCACAACGCTTTGCTTTGCACTCCTCCAGCTAACTGTTGCACCATTCAAAGTAAATACGTATCCACATTGAGATTTAGAATCATCTGGATCGGTGTTCCAACTAGCATCAGTGTAACCATTAACAACGAGTTGTTCATCACCTCCATAAGAAAGAACCATATCCTTAGTTCTTCTCAAGTACTTAAGGATGTTTTTGACCGCTGTCCAATGATCCACTCCTGGATCACTTTGATATCTGCTAGTCAAACTAATAGCATATGCAATGTCGGGTCTAGTACATAGCATGGCATACATTAGAGATCCTTTGGCTGAGGCATAGGGAGTTTTACTCATCCTTTCTCTATCTTCTGTCGTTGCAGGACTTTGAGTTTTACTCAAGGTCGTATTGGACAACATGGGCAAGAACCCTTTTTTGCTGTCTTCCATTCCAAACCTCTTTAGAACTTTGTCCAAATATGTACTTTGTGACAATGATATTAGGCGTCTCGATCTATCTCTATAAATCTTTATGCCTAATATGTAAGCTGCTTCGCCAAGATCTTTCATTGAAAAACTATTATTCAAATAATCCTTGACACTATTAAGAAGGTCTACATCATTCCCAATCAACAATATGTCATCTACATATAGTATTAATAATGCTACAGAGCTCCCACTCACTTTCTTGTAAATACAAGCTTCTCCATAAGTTTGTATAAAACCAAAACTTTTGATTACTTTATCAAAACGTTGATTCCAACTTCGGGATGCTTGCTTCAATCCATATATGGGTCGTTGAAGTTTGCATACCTTGTTAGCATATTTAGGATCGACAAAACCTTTGGGTTGCATCATATACAACTCTTCATCAATGTCTCCATTGAGGAACGCCGTTTTTACATCCATCTGCCATATCTCATAATCTTAATATGCAGCGATTGCTAACATAATCCTCACAGACTTTAGCTTCGCTACTGGTGAGAAAGTCTCATTGCAGTCAACTCCTTGAATTTTTCAAAACCCTTTTGCGACAACTCGAGCTTTATAGATAGTAACATTACCATCAGCATCTGTTTTCGTCTTGAAAATCCATTTTTCTCGACAGCCTTCCGCCCATCTAGTAAGTCCACCAAAGTCCATACTTGGTTTTTGTACATGGATCCAATCTTGGATTTCATGGCTTCTTGCCATTTATTGGAATCTGGGCTCATCATCGCTTCCTCATATGTCGCAGTGTCATCGGTGTTATCCACCAACATGACACTCATAACGGGATCATACCAATCAGGAGTGGTACGATTTCTCGTTGACCTGCGAGGCTCTTTAGCAACTTCAACCGAAGTTTCATGATCAACATCATTAGCTTCCTCTCTTATTGGTGTAGGCGCCACAGGAACAACTTCCGGTGTTGCGCTACTCGCAAGTTCGAGAGAAGGTTCGACAACCTCGTCGAGTTCTACTTTCCTTCCAGTCACTTCTTTCGAGAGAAACTCCTTCTCTAGAGAGGATCCATTCTTGGCAACGAATATTTTGCCCTCGGATCTATGATAGAAGTTATACCCAATAGTTTCCTTCGGGTATCCTATGAAGACGCATTTTTCGGCTTTGGGTTCAAGCTTGTCCGGCTATAACTTCTTTACAAAAGCTTCGCAACCCCAAACTTTAAGGAAGGAAAATTTAGGTTTATTCACAAACCATAATTCATACGGTGTTTCAACGGATTTAGATGGTGCCCTATTTAAAGTGAATGTGGCTGTTTATAATGCATAACCCCAAAACAATAGCGGTAAATCTATAAGTGACATCATAGAACGAACCATATCTAAGAGAGTTCGATTACGACGTTCGGACACACCATTACGCTCTGGTGTTCCCGGCGGTGTCAATTGTGAAAGTATTCCGCATTTCTTCAAATGCTCGCCAAGCTCGTAATGTAGATATTCACCTCCATGATCAGAACGTAGAAATTTAATCTTCTTGTTACGTTGATTCTCTACCTCACTTTGAAATTCTTTAAACTTCTCGAAAGTTTTGGACTTATGTTTCATGAAATAGATATACCCATATCTACTCAAGTCATCCGTGAAGGTAAGAACATAACGATAACCAACGCGCGATGCTACACTCATTGGGCCACACACATCGGTATGTATGATTTCCAATAAGTCCGTAGCTCGCTCCATCATACCAGAAAATGGAGTCTTAGTCATTTTACCCATCAGACATGCTTCGCATCTTTCAAGTGATTCGAAATCAAGTGATTCAAGAAGTCCATCGGAATGGAGTTTCTTCATACGCTTCACTCCAATGTGACCAAGGCAGCGATTGCCACATATAGGTCGAGTTATCGCTCAATTTCAAACGTTTAGCTTCAATGTTATTAATATGTGTATTTCCACTATCGAGATTCAATAAGAATAGTCCATCTATCAAAGGTGCATGTGCATAAAACATATTACTCATATAAATCGAACAACCATTATTCTCGGACTTAAACAAGTAACCGTATCGCAATAAACATGATCCAGATATAATGTTCATGCTCAACGCAGGCACCAAATAACAATTATTTAAGTATAAAACTAATCCCGATGGTAGATGAAGAGGTAGCGTGCCGACCGCGATCACATCAACCTTTGATCCATTTCAACGCATCATCACCTCGTTCTTCGCTAGCTTCCGTTTATTCTGCGGCTTTGTTTGAGTTACAAATATGAGCAACCAAACTAGTATCAAATACCCAGGCACTACTACGAGTACTAGTGAGATACACATCAATAACATGTATATCGGATATACCTTTCTTCTTGATGTTGCCGTTCTTCAAATCCGCCAAGTACTTTGGGCAATTCCGCTTCCGGTGACCCTCTCCCTTGCAGTAAAAGCACTCAGTATCAGGATTAGGTCCAACCTTGGTCTTCTTCGCCGGCGCGGCAACTTTCTTACCGCCCTTCTTGAAGTTTCCCTTTTGCTTAGACTTGCCTTTCTTGAATTTGGTGGTCTTATTGACCAACAACACTTGGTGCTCTTTCTTGATCTCCACTTCTGCAGATTTCAACATGGAGAAGAGTTCTGGCAACGTCTTGTCCATGTTTTGCATATTGTAGTTCATCACAAAGTTCTTGTAACTTGGTGGTAGTGATTGAAGGACACGGTGAATACCCAAAGAATTAGGAATCACTATACCCAAACTTTGGAGTTTGTTTGCGTGCCCAGACATCTTAAGAACATGCTCACTGACGGAGCTGCCCTCTTCCATCTTGCAGTTAAAGAACTTTTCAGAAGCCTCATAACTCTCAACTGCCGCGTGATCCTCAAATATCATTTTGAGTTCACGGACAATATCATGTGGGTAATGGTTCTCAAACCTTTTCTGAATCTCCGATTCCAAACCATACAAGATAGCACACTGAACTGTGGAGTACTGATTCTTCCGAGTGAGGTAAACATTCTTTACTTCATCGGTAGAAGTAGCTGCAGGCGGGTCACCCAGCGGTGCATCCAGCACATAGGTCAAATTACCAGCATTGAGGACAATCCTCAAATTGCGGAACCAATCCGCGAAGTTGCTTCCATTGTTTTTCAACTTTTGTTTCTCTAGGAACACATTAAAATTGATGGTAGGGGCCGCCATTGATCTATATTTTAGACTAAGTTTATGATAAATTGAGTTCTAATTAATAGTTAAATTAATCTAGGTGAACTCCCACTCAAAACAATATCCCTCACATTGTTTTAGTGATCACACGAACCAAATCCACCACATCAAAACCGATCATCACGTGAGTTGATGTAGCTTCAATGGCGAACAATCAACATGTTCATCATATCTACTATATGACTCATGCTTTACCTTTCGGTGATCCGTGTTCCGAGACCATGTCTGTACATGCTAGGCTCGTCAAGATCAAACTTTAGCTTCCGCATGAGCAAATCTGGCTTGCTCACGTTGTATACACTCGCAGAATCTAACACACCCGATCATCACGTGGTGCTTCGAAACAACGAGCTTTAGCAACGGTGCTTACTAAGGATGAACACTTTAAAACTTGAAATTTGTGTGCTTGAGGGATCATCTTATAATGCTACCGTCGTTAACTAAGCAATACAAGATGCATAAAGGATTAACATCACATGCAATTCATAATATGTGATATGATATGGCCTTTCTTCTTGTGCTTCCGATCTCCATCTTCAAGCACGAACATGATCTCCATCATCACCGGTATATCGTCAAGGTCAACGGCGTCGCTTCATGGTTGTCGTCCACCAGTTTCAACTATTACAACTACTTTGAATAGACACGTGGGTCTTAACGGAATTTAAAGACAACCATATGGCTCCTGCCGGTTGCCAACTTACAATAAGGGACATTGCATACATCATATATAATCACAATCATGGCCATATCACATCACAGCACACCCCTGCAAAACAAAGTTAGACCCCTCTAATTTTCTTTGCATATTTTACGTGGTTTGGGGCTTTTCATAAGTGTTGTTCTAACTTACGAACAAGAACCACAACGTTGATGTTCGAACTATCAAGTCCCCGTTGTAAATTGGATCTATACTATAATGGAAGAGACAAACACCAGCAAAGCCACTTATGCAATACAAGTTGCATGTTGAGCGTGGAGCAAGTATCATGAACGATGTCATGTAAGGTTTGCTCGGGCCGCTTCATCCCATCATACCGCAAGATGCAAAGTACACAAAAAGCAATTGATAATGAAAACACCACCTCCCACAATGACCATTGTGTTCTACTCGTGCAACAGATCTACATATAGACACAACTCTGATACCACTGTAGGGGTTCGTAGCATGGAAAACAAAAAAATTTCTACCGCATGCAAACAAACAAGCCAAGATCTATCTACTAGATTGTAGCAACGAGTCGATAGAGGAACTCACCCTCGAAGATTCTAAAGCAGTTAACGAGAGCATATTCTCGTGGGTGATGTAGTCGTACTCTTGCTGATCTCAAGATCGCGTAGACGATCCTTCCCAAGGCGTTAAAACAGCGCTTCATGATCGGTCACACGTTCGGTACTCGATGAAGACCTTCCTATCCCTTGTTCCAGCGGTAGCGGAGGTTGTAGCACTCTCCTCGTGATTCGGCAAGACGACGGCGTGGTGTCGGAAGTAGAGGGGAGATCTCGCAGGGCTTCACCTTAAGCCGGAGCGAGTATGGTGGACTATGAGAGAGGCCTTGGTGATCTAGGGTTTAGAGGGCACCAAGGGGAGGGCTTGGCCGGCGGCTAGGGTTTCGGGAAGCCCTAACTCGCCGAGTCAGAGGAGGCCCTAAGCGGCGGCGACTTGGAGGAGGCCGACGGCTTGGGGCTATGGTTTCGGGTGTGAGGGGTAGGGGACGCCCTACCCCTCCTTATATAGGTGGAGGGTGGCCGGTTGGGAGGAGGGAGTCCTCCCCCAACTCGGCCTCCTTGGCCGGCGGGTGGAGGGAGGGGACTTACTCCCCAAGTAGGTTTCCTACTCTTCCTCCACCAAGCAAACTTGAGATTTGACTTTTTCAAATTGGCGTTTGACTTTCAAACTAGGATTTGATTTAACTCTTTATTTTGCCCAGCAAAGTGACCTAGTACATGATGCAACCATTCTACATTGTCATGACACAATCATGTACCCTTCCCCCTCCGGAGTGTCGGACCTTCTAGACCCTTCTAGAACATTCCTGGTGAAAACACCGGAATCATTCCCGAACTCCGAAACAGGACTTTCCTTATATGAATCTTATTCTCCGGACCATTCCGGATCTCCTCGTTATATCCCGGATCCTATCCGAGACTCCGAACAACATTTGGTCTCTTTCTCATCATTCCATAACTACTCAACAACATCGAATCCTTAAGTGTGTCTCCCTACGGTTCGTGAATTATGCGGACATGATCGAGACACTTCTCCGATCAATAACCAATAGAGGAATCTGGAAATTCATATGGCTCGCACATATTCCTACGATTACTTTGCGATCGAATGAACCACTTACATACGATACCAATTTCCCTTTGTCTCACGATAGTTTACTTATCCGAGGTTTTGATCGTCGATATCTCTGCATACATAGTTCAACCTCGTTACTCATAAGTACTCTTTTCTCGTTCCCGTGATATGTGATCCCTTGTGATCCAGTCACATGCTTGCAAGCTAAGTGGATGACATTCCACCGAGAGGGCCCAGAGTATATCTATCTGTCATATGGATGGACAAATCCCATTCTTGATACATGTGTCTCAACCCATACTTTCCGAATACTCAATGCCACCTTTATAGCCACCCAGTTACGGTGTGGTGTTTGATGTCATCAAAGCATCCTTCCGGTGATGGTGATAAGCATGATCTCATGGTCGAAGGAATTAGGTTACTATGTATCAAAAAGCTTATAGCAATTGAACTATTAAAATGACTTGATCTTTATGCTACGCTTATCTATAGGAGTATGTCCATCATACCATTCTCCTAATGATATGATCTTGTTGTTAACAACATCTCAATTTTCATCATCAGGAAACCATGATCATCTATTAACCAACAAGCTTGTATTATAAAGAGTCTTTACTAAGGACTCTAATTTAGTTTACAAATCACACAAGTATTAATGTTTCCGATTAATACTGTTATAGCATGAATGTAAACATTTATCATAAACACAAAGATATAATAATAACTACATTTATTATTGCCTCTAGGTCATATCTCCAACAAGCTATTTGGAAAAAATTATTTGGTTTGTGCCGACGGCTAGGCCGTCGGCATAGGCCTTCGGATTTTTTTCCTTTTACCTCATTATTTTTTGAAAAATCATAACTAAATCATTCTAATTCATAAAAATACAAATAATATATCAAAATTTACAGAAAAATAAGATCAATCTATCTATACTCAAATATTACACATTTGTAAATAAAAATTAAGTGAAATATAAAACATTATATATAGTTTAAAATAAGCATTAGAAATTCAAAAAAATCCAAACAATGCGAAACCTTTGCGTGGTGTCATATTATGTGACATAGTTAGAAGGAAAAATATCAAACTTGGTATATTGATTATGGCTCAAAAGACCTTCACAAAATGACCTATCTCGTTCGAGGTTTCTTGGCTTTCGGATCAAATGACCAATGTTATGGCTCGAATGAAGGCATATTTTGTGATAATGTGTCCATATTGTGCATAAATGTGCATCATGAGATGGCGAATAATATTTTAGGAGAAAGTTTTCCTTTTCGTCGCACCAAAAATCCGTTTTTCATTTTTCGAGCGCAAAAAACGGATGGTTTTGTGAAGCAACCACCAAATGGGTAATTCAAAATGGTACCATCACATTTTTCAAAAATACTAGACCACCTTACATGGATAATTTCATAACAGGGGGATCTCAAACCTTTCCATCTATCCCTGGTGAAAAAGACAAAATCCTGCCGAATCGATAGGAAAGTGGGTCAGATATGAACTACAGGTACATGATCAGATGCTCATGATTTTTAAAAAAATCATTTTTAGGTTCATAACATGTTGTTTCATCAGAGATCCACTTCAAGTTTAACGAGTCTCCGCCCCGAGCTAAGCATCTTCATGCCCGCCCATCGACAAAGTTAACGATAGTTTAAAACGAGCATTAGAAATTCAAAAATGATCCAAACAATGCGAAACCTTCGCGTGGTGTCATATTATATGACATAGTTAGAAGGAAAAATATCAAACTTGGTATATTGATTATGCCTCAAAAAAACCTTCACAAAATGACTTATCTCGTTCGAGGTTTCTTGGCTTTCGGGTCAAATACCCAATGTTATGGCTAGAATGTAGGCATAGTTTGTGATAATGTATCCATATTGTAAATACATGTGCATCATGGGATGGCGAACAATGTTTCAGGAGGAAGTTTTCCTTTTTGTCGCACCAAAAAGCCGTTTTCCATTTTCCGAGTGAAAAAACTGACGGTTTTGTGAAGCAACCATCTAATAGCTAATTCAAAATGCTACCATAACATTTTTCAAAAATAATAGACCATCTTACATGGATAATGTCATAACAGGGGGATCTTAAACCTTTTTGTCTATCCCTGTTGAAAAAGACAAAATCTTGCCGAATCGGTAGGAAGTAGGTCAGATATGAGCTACAGGTACATGATTGGATGCTCATGATTTTTTACAAAAATCATTTTTAGGTTCACAATATGTTGTTTCATCAGACATCCACTTCAAGTTTAGCGAGTCTTAGCCCCGAGCTAAGAATCTTCATGCCCGCCCTTCGAATAAGTTTAACGATAGTTTAAAACGGGCATTAAAAATTCAAAAATGATCCAAACAATGTGAAACCTTCGCGTGGTGTCATATTATGTGAGTTAGAATGAAAAATATCAAACTTGGTATTTTGATTATGTCTCAAAAAAAACTTCACAAAATAACCTATCTCGTTCGAGGTTTCTTAGATTTCAGGTCAAATACCCAATGTTATGGCTAGAATGAAGGCATAGTTTGTGATAATGTGTCCATATTGTGCATGCATGTGCATCATGGGATGGCGAACAATGTTTCTGGAGGAAGTTTCCTTTTCGTCACACCAAAAAACCGTTTTCCATTTTCCGAGTGCAAAAAACGGACAGTTTTATGAAGCAACCACCAAAAGGCTAATTCAAAATGCTACCATCATATTTTTCAAAAATACTAGACCACCTTACATGGATAATGTCATAACAGGGGTACCTCAAACCTTTCCGTCTATCGCTGATGAAAAAGACAAATTCCTACCAAATCGGGAGGAAGTGGGTCAGATATAAACTACAGATACATGATCGGATGCTCATGATTTAAAAAAAAATTATTTTTAGGTTCACAATATGTTGTTTTATCAGAGATCTACTTCAAGTTTAGCGAGTCTCAGTCCCGACCTAGGAATCTTCATGACCGCCCTTAGACAAAGTTTAACGATAGTTTAAAACGGGCATTAGAAATTCAAAAAGATCCAAACAATGCGAAATCTTCGCGTGGTGTCATATTATGTGACATAGTTAGAAGGAAAAATATCAAACTTGTTATATTGATTATGTCTCAAAAAAACCTTCACAAAATGACCTAGCCTATTTAAGGTTTCTTAGCTTTCGGATTAAATGCCCAATGTTATGGCTAGAATGAAGGCATATTGTGATAATGTGTTCATAATATGCATACATGTGCATCATGGGATAACGAACAATGTTTCAGGAGGAAGTTTTTCTTTTCGTCACACCAAAAGGCCGTTTTCCATTTTCCTAGTGCAAAAAACGGACGATTTTGTGAAGCAACCATCAAATGGCTAATTCAAAATTCTACCATCATATTTTTCAAAAATAATAGACCACCTTACATGGATAATGTCATAATTGGGGATCTCAAACCTTCCCGTCTATCCCTGGTGAAAAAGACAAATTCATGCCGAATCTATAGGAAGTGGGGCCAGATATGAACTACAGGTACATGATCGAATGCTCATGGTTTTTTACAAAAATCATTTTTAGGTTTAAAATATGTTGTTTCATCAGAGATCCACTTCAAGTTTAGCGAGTCTCAGCCCCGAGCTAAGAATCCTTATGCGTGCCGTTTTAAACAGAAAAATGAAATTATGATAAGAATCACGACATAGTTTGTAATAAGTTGATATCATATTTGGATTCCTCTCATTTTTATAATTAATTTAGACATATCATTTGCCGAATTCTGATTTAAAGATATTAATTATTCTATATTAAATAAAAAATACAAAAAAATAAAATTATTATATTTTTATTTGAATTCAATAATATTTTTACTTATTCATTATTGTTTACTTAAATAATTTCTTGTAATTTCAAAAATACAACCATATGACATGATGATATAAGAGTTAATAGGATTGATATCATAGTATTAACAACAATGTGTAAATTGCTTTACGGAAAGAGATTCTGAAGAAATAAGGAAGTTAAGCCGTGCTAGAGCTGGAGTAGTGTTAGGATAGTTGACCGACCGGAGAGTTTGATTTAGACTCTAATTTAATCAATTATTAAGTATAAATAGTATTAAAATGATCAAAGCGAGCGATTAACCAGTCAATCAATTCAAAGATTTAAAAAAATTAAAAAAATTCTATAAAAAAATAAAAAGTTATTTTACGCTATGCCGACGGTCTGACCGTTGGCGTATCTCCATTCCTGTGCCGACGGCCTGGCCGTCAGCGTAGCTTCAGGCTGGGTCGTTATCGGAGACGGCCGTTGCCTCACAGGCGGGGCCCGCTGGAAAGCGCTATGCCGAGGGGGAGGGGCTGTGCTGACCAGGAAGTACGCCAAAGAGGCTATGCCGATGGCTACCGTCGGCACCTCAAATCTTTCCTGTAGTGCTAACATACCTATAAAAAGGAAATTCTTGAATAATACATAGGATAAGAATTCCAAAAGTAAAAAAAAGAAACACATAGGATAGAAATTACCGTCCAGCGGTACCTACGTATTGATATACCTTGAATTTAGCGTGTATACTTAATCAGTTATAAATCCGACAATAAATTTAACGCCACAACCACTTTTCTGCTCGTCTGTATCACAACAGAATATCAAGTGATAAACGCCAAGACGAACGTATCCTAGAGCCTGATGTCTCGCGTAGCGGTGGCATGTGTATAATTGATCGGCAACATGAAAGAATCTGTCTTAGAAGTGAAAATATTACCTAACAGATCAGTCTTTCTGAGACGACATACCGCGCTAGGTCGTGATCAGAGAGATGCTTCCACGATGTTTTTGTCTGGGCTTTGATGCATACACCACTTTTATAGCTGCACAGTTAAATTAGGTTTTATTTGACAAACATAATTACAACGATTAGTACATGATCCAGTTCAAGAACATAGGTACAACATGCACTCGTTTGTTGAGGGGGCAAACCATTAGGGGGGTCTAGCCTCTGCTCGCCCCTCCTTGTCTCCGCCCCTGCCAAGCGCTCCAATGCCTCTAGCAAATCGAAGCGGTCACAAATTGGCTAGCACCGGATCTATAAACGCATCTTCACCGGGCCGACCCATCCGGTTGCCCCCAAACGGTCCGTTTCTATCCATTTGGGTTGGCCTGCAATTGATTTTGGGTTGTGGTCCGGCCTATTTGTTCGACCACGCCCAGCGATGTGATCCATATATCCGCATCTGGCCATCGCCAACGCCGGCGTATTTCCAGTGACTTCCCGCCGCCGCACCGTCTCCCGCCTTTCTTTCCCTCCGCTTACCGCGAGTTCTGGGTGTTTCCCGCCGCGTCCCGCCGCAGCCATAAATTGGGGAGGTCGTCGAGATACCTTCGACTAGAGACGCACCACCCATAGCACAAAAAACACCATGCCTGGCCGCCGGCATCAACCCGACGAGTTCCGTGCCAACCCCGACGCCGAAAGAGTAGAGGAGCCCGAGCGGCCATGGTGGTTGCCGAACCCGCCGTTGCCACGATGCTCTCACTACAACTACAATAGGACCACCGACGAGCGTTTCTCGTTCGAGGTGATGAACAGCATCTTTCTGCCGGAGCACCGCCACGTCTAGCGCTCATGGAAGTCCGTGACGACATTCGTGAAGCATTGCAGGCCAATCCCGACGACGTGTACCTGTGTGCCCGCCTCCCCCAAGCCGAAGAAGAGTTGCAGACACAGGAAGCGATCTACCGTTCTCTCAGCGTAGAATGGGGCCTTACCGACCCGTAGGCGGCGCCTAGCTAGAATGACCAATGTCGGTCGAACCATAGGCGACCCATTGTACTCTTGTTTGTAATATATTTGTTGGTCGAATAAATATTTTCATTGCAAATGGCCAAAGCCTACATTGAAACATCATACATGGCATGCGCATAGCCTAGCCTACTCATCGGAGTCGGAGGAGGAGTCGGAGTGGTAGCAGCGGCGACACATGGTGTGGTTGAAGACGCTGACGCCGAACTTTCCTTCGCTATCGTACTTGAAGACGAGGATGTTGCCCCTCGATCTGGTGTGACTAGGCGAAGCACTCCCAGCCATTGCCGAGGTACATCTGGCCGAGGTGGTCAAACTGCAGATCGATTAGGTACATGCTGGTCCTGAAGCCGTTCACCCACAGCATGACAAGCGGTGGCGGCTCATCGCTGATTAGTGTCACGAACCTGCGGGGGAGGAGCAGCCTATCACGCGACATGCCGAGGTGGATGGCCACGACGAAATAGATGCATGGGTCAAAATCTTCGGGCGAGAACGACGGTGAGGGAGAGCGTGGTGGCGCGGTGATTTGGCCGCGTCCTCCACGCCTCCCTCGACGTCCACGGCCGCCGCGCCTGATACGTCGAAAACGTATCTATAATTTTTGATGTTCCATGCTTGTTTAGTATCTACTTTACTTTGCTTTGTCTACACTTTGAGGTGTTTTTTACATTTTTTCTGGAACTCACCTATTAACAAGTTGCCACAGTGCCAGTTGCCTGTTTTCTGCTGTTTTTGTTTCTAGAAAAGCTAGTAAGGAAATATTCTCGGAATTGGACGGGACAAAAGCCAAAGTCAATAACTTTCCATGGGGAACAAGATGTCCAGAGGGGAGACAGAGAAGCGGGCCAGGGAGCCCACACCCCCTAGGCGCAGGAGGGTCCTTCCCCGCGCCTAGGCAGGGTGTAGGGCCCCTGGCCGCCTCCTCGGCCTCCCTCTTCGCCTATAATAAGCCCCTGATGCAGAAACCCTAAGCACCCGATCAATATTCCACGAACCTTCTATAGCCACCGCCACCGTCGTCCCTAGATTGGGAGGGATCTGAAGCTCTTCCCGGCACACTGCCGGAGGGGAGATCATCCCGGAGGCCTTCTCTCCGGTATGATACGTGAGTAGTTCCACCTTGGACTATGGGTCCATGTAGTAGCTAGATGGTTGTATCTCCTTCTTGTGCTTTCATGTATAGATCTTGTGAGCTCCGTTCATGATCAAGATCTAATCTATTTGTAATCATGCATATTGTGTTTGCGGGGATCCGATGGATATTGAGATTATTATGTTGGTTTGATTAATGGTTTTGTCTTTATGATTCTATCATGTCTGTGGTGTTTGTGATCTTGCATGCTCTCCATTGTTAGTAGCTATCTTGGCTGAGTAGTTGCTAGTGACTCCAAGAGGGGGTATTTATGCTCGATAGTGGGTTCATGCCTCTAGTTTCCAAGGGAAGTGACATAAATCTCTTCGGTTGTAGATGTGTTGTTGCTACTAGGGAGAAAACAACTGTCTCTTGTTCATGGAACATGTCTACTGTTTACCTTACACACTTTGCTTAAAGCAGTTGTCTGTTGCTTACAACTTAATACTAGAGGGGGTTCGGATGATAACCTGAAGGTGGACTTCTAGTCATAGATGCAGTTGGATGGCGGTCTATGTATATTTTTGTATTGCCCAATCGAATCTCATAGGATCTTTCTGACTAGTAATTGTATTGCTATGCCTTGCTTAGTTCCTATCAATTGCCCTGCTGTAATTGGTTTACCCTTCATGCCATGTTGTTTATCTAAGGAGAGCATCTCTAGTGAACTATGGATCCCGATCCAATCTTTACCATTGATACATCTTCCACTGTTACTTGTTTACTTGCTGCAAACCATTACCATCCACACCATACGTTTAATCCTTTTTTACAGCAAACCGGTGAGCTTGACAACCTCACTGATTTGTTGGGGCAAAGTCTTGAGTTTGTGTTGTGCAGGTATTCGCGTTTTTGTAACACCTGTGTGATGTTTCCTTCCTCCTACTGGTTTGATAACCTCGGTTTCTTAGTGAAGGAAAACTTGTTGCTGTGCGGCTTCACACCTTTCTCTTGGGGTTCCCAACAAACTCCACGTCTAGCACCAAGTTCTCTGGCGCCACCAAGGAGTCATCAGCGCCCTCCCCTTGATCCAGCGCCACCGGCCATGGCTAGCTACAGGTAGTGTAGAACGAAAAGGAGAAGGAGGAGAGAATGGTATTCTGTGGGGAGAAGATGGCCATAGACGACTAGTGAAAAAGGACCGGCATCAGATGCTGGCGCGGAGGCCGAAGAGATGTCTCGTCGCCATTGATGGCGCATGCTGCCACCGGTCAGCCTTCCGCCCAGCGTCTCTGAATTGCTGTCGCGGTTGCGTCTGAATCGATGCCGCTGCGCGCGTCTGAATCAACGCCATGGTGGCTGACGGGTGGGCCTGTGGCACCAACGGGCAGTACACCCAGAGCTGTTTGGGCCGACACAACCATTTCCCAGATTAGATACATAGATGGGTCAAGCCGAACGCGTTTGTCCGAATGGGTCGACCCACTAGGGCGCCACGCACGACCCGCGCGTCCACGCGGACGAGTTCGGACACGCTTGGATGATATGCGTTGGCCCGGTGGAGATTTCCTAACTCCCTGCACATCTATGGACGACCATTGTCAACCGCACCGCCAGAAGCCTAAATAATGGTATAACGATCCTATCTAGCATCAGCACACCAAATAGCCGTATATCCTCACGAATTAGTAGAGACACATATTTAATACAAGAATTTAGAGTCGTTGGGGTCTGAGGAACAAGCAAGACGGAAGGAGAGTTAAAAGTTTCCTTCCCATGGCCATGCGCAACTTGGTTAATTATTAACCGAGGCGATCAACTAAGAGTTAGTCAGATAAATCACATATCACGGATCAAGAAGAGAATTCAGCTATTTAAGTGATTGCAATAATTCTCCTATAGCTCAACAAGGTATACCGTGAGGCAAAAGGGACTTGGACATAATTCGCATTGGAAGGTATGTCGTCATGACTCTTTGGTACTTGGAATCGACACGTTATGATAGGATCCGCTATCGATTGATCGATTGTGAGTCAGACTCCAATCGTGTCCAAGTCGCCATGAGTCTGCGGGTTCACACACATAAGAGCGATAGCAAGTTTTTTGGGTTGGAACCGAACCAGACATAAGACTGAGTCAGTGAGCTGGACTCGTAGTGACTAGTATAGGCTTTAGTGGATGGTACACAAGTGAGTGGAGCCCTATTTCACTCACTATATATACTGGGGCGCGGGATGCCCAAAGAGGCATGGTTAGACTAGTCCATGCAGTTGAAACTCTAGCCCCATTTAGTCTAGCCATCGGACCGGACTGTTAGAGCTCCTCCTCGTACGTGTGGATACGATAGAGGTGTTGTACGTTCAACACTTCGACGATTGTGGAATTGGATCGAATCGTGAGGATTGCACTGCATCAACTGATGCACTTCATTAGTAATTTGTAACCGCGCTTCTAGTGGTAATTCTCGGGCCTTCTACCTCGGTTAGATCTTGGGATCACCGCGTAGGTAAAAGTTTTATTTATCTCTGTGTGGCCCAACATTCCTATCTTGGGCCGCGGGTGTGACAGGCATGCTCCCCGGGCCACCCAGGGCCCAAGGTGCATCGTCACCACACGCTTGCCTCTATCCCACGACAACAGAGCAGCTTCCATCATCCTTCCCCACCGTCGACTACGGCGCTGCCACCTAACATGGCAGGTAAAAATTCCTGGACCCGAGCGCCACCGTCCTTAGAGGAACCATCGGTGACACCAATGTCGAGACCAGTGGGGAACCTCCTACAGACCCAGAGCAACCCCGCTCTAGGGCGGTGTAGGGCTGGATCTAGGGTTTCGCCAAGTCAAAGCCAGAGCATCATCGCTGAACCTCGAGCCCTTTCCTCCAGGGGTGAAAGCAGACTGCCGTCTCCTATTTCCCAGTTAGAGCTTCTCGACTAGAGTCCAAGTCAGGTCCGTGAAATCCACAAGGGTGGTTGGTGCTGCCAGCTCCACCAGAGGAGAGGAACCTTCATTCGTCTTGCATGCGGGCTCCGAGATCTCATCCACGTCGGAAACCTCGCCGACAAGTGCCCAAAACATCGACCCGAACCCACCACCCCCAAGCTCCAGGGGCGAGGACAAGGAGACCGTCCCCGAGAGGCACGCTTGCCAGCAGTGCGGTGCCCTGCACATCGCCAAGCCATGAGTTGTGGACCATTAGACACATCGTCCCCCAAGGCCTTGCCACAATGAGATCCTAGCATTACATTATTACATGATCGATATCATCCAGTCTCCATCAAGGAAACAAATAGCACGCTATGACATTTAGCAACGGCCTTCCTAGGATGCTATACACGCTATAGTGTGCTACAACATGTGCTATTTCAAATAGCGTTTGCAAAAAAATGATGTTATGGTATAAACATAAAGGATTCCAGCAACTAAATTTTGTCCAGAAATAGTTACATGCATAGCTGACATGGAGTTAACACGTCAATGCGCATAGTGTTGGAGATATGCCCTAGAGGCAATAATAAAAGTGGTTATTTTTATATCTTTGTGTTTATGATAAATGTTTACATTCATGCTATAATAGTATTAACCAGAAACATTAATACTTATGTGATTTTTAAACTAAATTAGAGTCCCTAGTAAAGCCTCTTTGTAATACTAGCTTGTTAGTTAATAGATGATCGTGGTTTCCCGATCATGAACATTAAGATGTTTTTAACAACAAGATCATATCATTAGGAGAATGGTAACATAATCACCTTGTGGATTGCAAAGTTTTGTTTCATATAAGATTGTTTTGGTAACAAGACTTGATCAACCTTGTTAACAAAAGGATTTTAATGAACAAAATAATTTTTCCACTATGGTTATACTTGCTTTCTTTTACTTTTCCCCTTCCTAGTCTTTGCCTTTCTTTTGCTAGCTTTGGTTTTGCTAGTTGTTTGCTTGTTAGTGTCTTAGAACTTCTGTAGTTTGTCTTTTGGTTTGCTTTTGCTTCTTCTGAAAAAAACTGTTTCTGCGAGAAAATCAATTTTCATACCCTGAAAATTGGACAAAAATAAAGTTTCCCGAAAAATCCCAGAAAATTCAAAATAAATTTCTCCTCGAAAAAAGGGGCAGAGGGACACCTAGAGTGACCCAGGGGGCCACCCCAGGCTCCCACACCCCAGGTAGGCGCGGCCTTCCCATGGGTGGCGCCTAGGGGGGGTCTGGCCCACCTAGGCCCCTTCAAGGTGCCCCCTCACAACCATCTTTTTTTCACTCCCTAAAAACACTGAAAAACTTGCTCAAGCTCGAGTTCTTGCTGCTCTTGCTTGCGATTTTCGATCTCCTTGCTCAGCCCATCTTTGTTGCTGATTTTTGGAGGAATTGCTCATTGGTATGTGCCTCCTCCACTTGTCCAATTAGATTTGTGATTGGTAGATTCTATCTTGAGTATTTTTCTTCTATAGGTGACAGTTTGTGTGATCTTACATGCTTGTCCTATGCTTAGAGATTTCATTTTGATGCATGTGTAGACCTCTTGCAAATTCATATAGTAGTTTCTCATCATTTATCAACTTGGAAATCACTTGGGTTGATGTTTGTCTAAAAATTTCAGCAAGGAAGATTGAGTGCTTATCCACTGAATCAATATGACTTGATGGTTCCTGAGCCAATGAAGGTTCATCGTGAGGAAGGAGTCTTTCCTTCCATATATCCATGCCATGAATTTATGAGAACCGCAGGAATCTTCTAGGATTTCCAAACTTTGGTTGCCAATGCAGGGTTGGAACGCTTTATTGAAGGTGAACCATTTCAATTTGTTAAGCTAACTATGGATTTTGTGCAGGACTTCCGGTTTACTTGGTCTACATCTATGATGGACATACTCCTATAGATAAGCGTAGCATAAAGATCAAGTCATTTCGATAGTTCATTTTCTATAAGCTTTCTGATACATAGTAACCTAATTCCTTAGACCATGAGATCATGCTAATCACCATCACCGGAAGGATGCTTTGATGACATCAAACACCACACCGTAACTTGGTGGCTATAAAGGTGGCATTGAGTGTTCGGAATGTATGTGTTGAGGCACATGGATCAAGAGTGGGTTTTGTCCATCCATATGACGGATAGATATACTCTGGGCCCTCTCGGTGGAATGTCATCAATTGGCTTGCAAGCATGTGACTGGCTC
This sequence comes from Avena longiglumis, assembly GCA_030063025.1. Classification (NCBI taxonomy): domain Eukaryota; kingdom Viridiplantae; phylum Streptophyta; class Magnoliopsida; order Poales; family Poaceae; genus Avena; species Avena longiglumis. The sequence goes on along the minus strand of CP125975.1, from coordinate 474,474,926 downwards.
ACAAGGGATCACATCTCATGGGAACGAGAAAAGAGTACTTATCGGTAACGAGGTTGAACTAGGTATGCAGAGATACCGACGATCAAAACCTCGGATAAGTAAACTATCGTGAGACAAAGGGAATTTGGTATCGTATGTAAGTGGTTCATTCGATCACAAAGTAATTGTAGAAATATGTGGGAGTCGTATGAATTTCCAGATTCCTCTATTGGTTATTGATCCGAGAAGTGTCTCGGTCATGTCCGCATAATTCACGAACCGTAGGGAGACACACTTAAGGATTCTATGTTGTTTAGTAGATATGGAATGTTAGTAGGGATACCGAATGTTATTCGGAGTCTCGGATGGGATCCGGGATATCACGAGGAGATCCGGAATGGTCCGGAGAATAAGATTCATATAAGGAGAGTCCGATTCCGGAGTTCGGGAAAGATTCTGATGTTTTCATCGGAGAGGTTCTAGAAGGTTCTAGAAGGTTCACCGGTCCGAAAGGGGAATGGTGCATGAATGTGTCATGGGTCAGTGGAATGATTGGATCATATCTTAGGTCACTTGGTATGGACTTTTGTGAGAGAGAATTAAAGCTCTAAATTGAAAGTCAAATGGGAGGTTTGAAAAGTCAAACTGGAAACAATGGTTTCCTAGTGGAAGAAGGAAAGAGTCCTTCCAACTTGGGTTTGGAAGTGGATTCAAACTCCGCTCTCTCAAGGCTTCCCCCTATCATAAATAGAGGGGGAGGGCTTCCCAAACACACAAGCCCTAGCCCTCCCACACCCAAGCTGCCGCCGCCACCACGCCTCGCCGCTGCCGCCAGCCACCGCCGCCGCGCAGCCGCCGGGCCGTCACCGCCGTCCTAGACGCAGCCGACACCTCCTCCTCCTCCTCCCGATCTTCTAAACACTAGATCACCGGGAAACCCTAGATCACCGGCTTAGGCGAAGCCCTGCGGGATATTTCCTCTACTTCCGACACCACGCCGTCGTGCTGCCGGAATCGCGAGGGAAGAACTACAACCTCCGCTGCCTGCTGGAACAAGGGAGAGGAAGGTCTTCATCGAGTACCGAATGTGTGACCGACTGCGGAAGCGCTGCCGAAACGTAGGTGCTGATGGGAATGTTACTGTCTATAAAGCTCGACTTGTCGCAAAAAGGTTTCGACACATTCAAGGAGTTGACTATGATGAGACTTTCTCACCGGTAGAGAAGCTAAAGTCTGTGAGGATTATGTTAGCAATCGCATCATATTATGATTATGAGATATGGCAGATGGATGTCAAAACGGCGTTCCTCAATGGAGACATTGATGAAGAGTTGTATATGGTACAACCCAAAGGTTTTGTCGATTCTAAAGATGCTAACAAGGTATGCAAACTTCAACGGTCCATTTATGGATTGAAGCAAGCATCCCGGAGCTGGAATCAACGTTTTGATAAGGTGATCAAAAGAAATGGTTTTATACAAACTTATGGAGAAGCTTGTATTTACAAGAAAGTGAGTGGGAGATCTGTGGCATTCTTAATACTATATGTAGATGACATATTGTTGATTGGGAATGATGTAGACCTTCTTAATAGTGTCAAGCATTATTTGAATAATAGTTTTTCAATGAAAGATCTTGGCGAAGCAGCTTACATATTAGGCATAAAGATTTATAGAGATAGATCGAAACGTCTAATATCATTGTCACAGAGTACATATTTGGACAAAGTTCTAAAGAGGTTGGGAATGGAAGATAGCAAGAAAGGGTTCTTGCCCATGTTGCCCAATATGACCTTGATTAAAACTCAAAGTCTTGCAACGACAGAAGATAGAGAAAGGATGAGTAGAACTCCCTATGCCTCAGCCATAGGATCTCTAATGTATGCCATGCTATGTACTAGACCCGACATTGCATATGCTGTTAGTTTGACTAGCAGATATCAAAGTGATCCAGGAGTGAATCCTGGGACAGCGGTCAAAAACATCCTTAAGTACTTGAGAAGAACTAAGGATATGGTTCTTTCTTATGGAGGTGATGAACAGCTCGTTGTTAATGGTTACACCGATGCTAGTTGGAACATCGATCCGGATGATTCTAAATCTCAATCTGGATACATATTTACTTTGAATGGTGCAACAGTTAGCTGGAGGAGTGCAAAGCAAAGCGTTGTGGCGAGATCTTCAACTAAATCGGAATACATAGCTGCTTCGGAGGCTTCACAACAAGCGATATGGATGAAGGAGTTCATTACAGAGCTTGGTGTGGTTCCAAGTGCGCTGGGCCCAATGTCTATCTACTGTGATAACATGGGTGCCATAGCCAATGCGCAAGAACCAAGGTCACACAAGAAGCTGAAGCACATCAAGCTACGTTTTCACGCTATTCGGGAACATGTCCAAGATGGTGACATAAAGATTTGCAAAGTACACACAGATCTGAATGTGGAGGATCCGTTGACTAAACCTCTCCCGAGGGAAAAACATGACCAGCACCAAACTGCCATGGGTGTTCGGTATATTACCATGTAATCTAGATTAGTTGACTCTAGTGCAAGTGGGAGACTGTTGGAGATATGCCCTAGAGGCAATAATAAAAGTGGTTATAATTATAACTTTGTGTTTATGATAAATGTTTACATTCATGCTATAATAGTATTAACCAGAAACTTTAATACTTGTGTGATTTGTAAACTAAATTAGAGTCCCTAGTAAAGCCTCTTTGTAATACTAGCTTGTTGGTTAATAGATGATCGTGGTTTCCTGATCATGAACATTAATATGTTGTTAACAACAAGATCATATCATTAGGATAATGGTATGATGGACATACTCCTATAGATAATCATAGCATAAATATCAAGTCATTTCAATAGTTCATTTGCTATAAGCTTTCTGATATATAGTAAGCTAATTCCTTCGACCATGAGATCATGCTAATCACCATCATCGGAAGGATGCTTTGATGACATCAAACACCACACCGTAACAGGGTGGCTATAAAGGTGGCATTGAGTGTTCGGAAAGTATGTGTTGAGGCACATGGATCAAGAGTGGGATTTGTCCATCCATATGACAGATAGATATACTCTGGGCCCTCTCGGTGGAATGTCATCCAATCGGCTTGCAAGCATGTGACTGGCTCACAAGGGATCACATATCACGGGAACGAGAAAAGAGTACTTATCGTTAACGAGGTTTAACTAGGTATGCAGAGATACCGACGATCAAAACCTCGGATAAGTAAACTATCGTGAGACAAAGGGAAATTGGTATCGTATGTAAGTGGTTCATTCGATCGCAAAGTAATCGTAGAAATACGTGGGAGCCGTATGAATTTCCATATTCCTCTATTGGTTATTGATCGGAGAAGTGTCTCGGTCATGTCCGCATAATTCATGAACCGTAGGGAGACACACTTAAGGATTCGATGTTGTTTAGTAGATTTGGAATGTTAGTAGGGATACCGAATGTTATTCAGAGTCTCGGATGGGATCCGGGATATCACGAGGAGATCCGGAATGGTTCGAAGAATAAGATTCATATAAGGAAAGTCCGATTCCGGAGTTTGGGAAAGATTCCGATGTTTTCATCGGAGAGGTTCTAGAAGGTTCTAGAAGGTTCACCGGTCCGGAAGGGGAATGGTCCATGAATGTGTCATGGGTAAGTGGAATGATTGGATCATATCTTAGGTCACTTGGTGTGGACATTTGTGAGAGAAAATTAAAACTCTTAATTGAAAGTCAAACGGGAGGTTTGAAAAGTCAAACTGGAACAATGGTTTCCTAGTGGAAGAAGGAAAGAGTCCTTCCAACTTGGGTTTGGAAGTGGATTCAAACTCCCCTCTCTCAAGGCTGCCCCCCCTCTCATAAATAAAGGGGGAGGTCTGCCCCAAACACACAAGCCCTAGCCTTCCCACACCCAAGCCGCCGCGCCAAGCCGCCGCCACCGCCAGCCGACGCCTCCGCGCCACCGCCGATCCGTCGTCGCCGCCCTAGCCGCCGCCGACACCTCCTCCTCCCGGTCTTCTAAACCCTAGATCACCAGGAAACCCTAGATCCACCATAACTTGCACCGGCTTAGGCGAAGCCCTGCGGGATCTTTCCTCTACTTCCGACACCACGCCGTCGTGCTACCGGAATCGCGATGGAAGAACTACAACCTCCGCTGCCTGCTGGAACAAGGGAGAGAAAGGTCTTCTTCGAGTACCGAATGTGTGACCGACTGCGAAAGCGCTTCCGAAACGCAGTGCCGGAAGGATCGTCTACGCGATCTTGAGATCGGCAAGTGTACGACTACATCACACACGAGAATCTGCTCTCGTTAACCGCTTTGGAATCTTCGAGGGTGAGTGCTTCTATCAACTCGTTGCTACAATCTAGTAGATAGATCTTGGCTTGTTTGTGTGCATGAAGTAGAAAATTTTGTTTTCCATGCTACGAACCCCTACACAAAGTTTATGGACTTGAGTTTGAGGAATAATGGGGAGCTGGAGACTTCGTCGGCTATCACATAAGCAACACGGGGACACGAAGTTTCAATAGGTTTAGGCCTTCGAAGGGAAAAACCTACTCCTGCTTATCTGCTCTTGATTGATGGAGAAACCGAAGGGTACAATGGTGCCTTGATGGCGATGGTGTGCATATGTCATCTGGCATGTGTATGTGCTTGGGTTTGCGGTTCCCTTCTCGCTGCTCCCTCCTGGCCTTTATATGGGGGAGGTCAGGTCGCATGATACAATTGAGTCGGTTAGATATTTAGGGTTTGTCTTTTAGACTTTCTATCTAAAGCTTGTCGTATCCTTCAAGGAGTCGCGTCCTCCATGGGCCTAGGCCACCCTAACCTTCACAGGCTTTGACATCAAATATGGATCGATTGGGCCTCCATTGGGCCAAACCAAATATGCCAATCTTAGGCATCCGTAGGGCATACCTATATCAGTAGCCCCTAGTGTTCGTTTGAATCATAGATTCGGATGGAGACTTTGAAGTCCTTGATCATCAGAGACATTTACTTGTCACCCGAAAGTTTACCGGGCTGCATCATTCGACTCATAGGGTAGTTTATATACGTGCATGGCTCATCTGACGGATTAGGGTCAGTTAATTTCTCTAAGAAAAAAACGCTATCTACTCAAACTCGAGTCCCCGTACTCGAATTCGTAAAATTGCTAGCGTAAATTGAATCAAGCTGCGGAGGCCTTATAGTGTCGAATTCTAGTGTTTCAAGTATATACACAATGCATATGACAGGATTTTTCATCATGCCTACAGGTGCGGTATATATCTGGCAGAGCACAATAGATGCGTTGCTAGACCATCAGATTAGATCTGTAGGTCTTATCTTTGTGTCGTATACACACAACATCTGAATATTTGTCGTTGTGGAGACGTTTCGGGTGGCCAAGGAGACGTCATCTCTTTACTTAGCATTGAGTCATGTGGGCAGAGTTGCCATAGTGTTCGATTGTCGTTGTTTAGATCCGCACTATGGACATATTCGACACAGAGGATCCAAAAAATAATATCAGCATTCGCCATAGGGTGCGCAGATAGCGCTCCTTATGGGAGTAGCCCCTGAGTGTCTGTTCAAGTTGTAGACTCGAGTAGGGATTTATTCTTGTCGATTGCTTGAAGTCGAAAAGTCTTAGGATGCCGTTGGCAGCCACACAATTGCGAATGCGCAGTTATCGCTCCCTATGGGAGTAGCCAGCGAGTCCATAATTGAATCGTTGATTCAAAGAAGGATTCAAGGAGTACCACCACAGAGTTTTGTAGGTGTTAGGCTATACACTGGACCCGGAAGTTATTCGGGTGCACAACCAGCGCTCTCGTTAGGAGTAGCCCCGAGTATTTGATCGAGTCGTAGACTCAGGAAAAAAACTATGTCAGTCGAAGAAATAGCCGTTACTGGCTCAACCCTCAGCCGAGAGTGTAAACAGCAATGACGTCATTGGTGATGATAGGTGAGCTCAGCCGTCAATGTGAGAAGTGTTGATCGGTCCTGACATTGCAGGCCCCAAAATCTGACCAGGATTTATCCAATCATCACGTAAATTGGGTGTAATTTAACCACGCCTCCTCAATTTCCGTGCATAGTGGAGATAGTGAGGCGCTGGTTCGGGTTTCTTCTGCCATGTGTTTGTGACGATGCACTCCACGAACTTGCTAGATGCAAACCGACGACTGAGATTGCTTGTCTTCCGCATTAAGTATTGAGATACACCAGTAATTTTTCCCCTCTTACATCATCGTCTTCCTCACATCTATTCTCTCCTTGCGTCGCTCCATTTCCACATAAAATCCCCTTTGCACTGGACGTGCTTTGCATATTCCCAAGCTCTTTTCTCTGGTTACGGCGAAAGATACGTTCCACTACGATGGTGAAGGACAAGAAGACCGCGGGTGCTGGATCGAGTACCGCCGCCGCTTCCAAGAAGAAAGCTACTAGGGACCACATCACCAATGGCAGCTCACGGCATTCCAGGATCAAGATTGCCAACCTACTGCAACTCCCTCAAGCAGGAAAAATTCCAAAAGATGATGAAGCTTGAAAGATTCCTGGTGCAGAGGTAATTCCCGATCCTCCCGCTGCGTTTCAGGCGATGTTTCTCACCTTTGTTCTTTGAGGAATTTCTCTCCCCCTCCACAAATTTGTTCGTGGTTTGCTCTTTTTGTATGGGTTACAACAACATCAGCTGTCTCCCAACTCCATTCTCCACATCGCCTCTTTTAACACGCTATGTTGTCTTAGAATCGAGCCTCACTTCGGGCTCTTCAATAAGCTTTATGGCGTGAAGAGGCAGTCGGGCTCTGGCGGTCCAGTGTATGAAGTGGGCGGATGTGACATATACATTCGCCCTAACTAGTAGTACTTCAGCTTCAAGATCATCTAAGTCGCACAAGGATGATGGGATAAGTGGTTCTACATCTGTGACCAAAAGTTGGCTGGTCAGAAGCATGGCCTCACGCCATTTGATGTGAGTGCTAAAACGAAGAGGAAGCACTCCTAGAGGAATGAGGTTCCTTCGGGTGAGACTGATGAAGTCGAAGCCTTGTACAAGCGGGTGCAGGATCTGCAGCTAGCGCGCGGCAAAGAGGTCACTGGCATTTACATCATCCGCACTTTCTTGCAGCCCCTGCAAGACAAGGCGTATCCGATGGTTTGTATGCTGGCGCCACTGATCCGATGCGCACTTATGCTGAAGATTTGTCATTCGTGGAGCTAGAAAAGAAAATCAAGTCTCTGACTAGTTTGACTGTCGAAGAGGCTCTTCCCGCGGAGATATCGAATGCGCCCTTCTGCGTTACCAATCATGTGCCAGAGGTAAGGTCTTTGCTGCATATTCATTTTTTTTGGTTTTGCGGGTACGTGGTGTGAGCTTGATTGTCTTGACACCGTTTGTGCAGGACCTTAACTTTAAGGGCATGATGCCCCCGTCGCATGAGAAGTATGATGCACCTAAGGTTGCAGAGCTAGATGAGTCAGAATCGACCGTCCTAGCTATGCAGTCATGGGAAGCCCCTGAGTCCAGCGAGAGTGTGGTACTCGCAAGAGGGACCAGAGCAAAGATTCGGATGCTTCGACTCCTGAAACTGCAAAGGGTCCTGCCCCTGACGCGGGTGCTACTGACCCGATCTCGGCGGTTCCTATCCAGACTGCACCACCCGTGCCTTAGGCCAAGATGTAGAAGAGAGCGGAGGTGGAGTATTTCGACCTTGACGACTTTATAACCTAAGTGTCTTCGGCTGCTGCTGTGTGATTTGAGCATGGTTGCCCTGGTTCTTTGATAGATATTCTTGGTTTGCTCGATTGACAGGGAGTCTAGTCCAAGGACGAATTGGATGAGGTAGTCATGGACTCCAAGGCCACGAGTGTTAAGGGCCGCTGCACCCTCCCCGAAGACAGTGGACACCGATGATGGTAGTTCCTCAATCTCCTCCAAGTTAGGTGGCCTCAAGATTGTCACTCGGACTGCTACACAAGGTCAATCAGAGACTTGGGGTGACCATGTAAGTTTCCTTTGTCTCCTCTAGATAGCCCCCGAGTCTTTTGATCTGATCTGAGGTATTCATGCAGCCATTTCTGCGGAACATGGTGCTCATGGTCCAGCAGTATGTACGGTTGGATTCTGACTCCAAGCACCTCCAAGGTGAGTTACTCCGTCCTTGTCCCTTAGTTTGTTGCTTGTGGAAACTAGCTGATGGACTACATCTTGCTTGTTTGTCAGAGGAAAATAATCAAATTTTGCGTCGCCTGTAGTCTCTTGAAAAGAGCATAAGCACGATAGAGATGAAGGATAAAAATGCGGTGGAAGCCCTTGAGCGCTTCAAATCTTAATCGAAGCAGCACGAGAAGAGCCTGGCAGCTGCTGCTGCGGAGCAGGAGAAGAACTTAGTCGGCAAGATCATGGTGGCCGCCTAGACTTTTTCTATTAAGTAGCGGGTGCAAAGTTACTCGTACTTTTGCTTCCGCTCGACTTGTATTTGATTGTTATTTTATTGCCGTGCATCTACAGATGCGGCTGGTGTCAACTTCGATCGCCAGGTGCTTGAGCGCGACGACTCCCTGGCTAGTGTCGTGGCTGCAGTCGAAGACTGTAGCACCTATGCCAAGGACGTCGTCCTCATGGCCAAAGCCGTTCTTGGGCGTTTCCATCGGGAGATGTTCCCGAAGGCCGTGGTTGTGGAATACGTTGGCGGCCTTGCGGATGCATTCACGGGAGAAGCACCCATGGAGTACGAGAAGATACAAAAGACGATGGGTTCTTCCCTCGGGCTAGCGATGGCGCAGGCTTGCGGTGCCAATCTGGACGTTAGCAAGGTCACCTCCACGATTAGAGTGACTGTGAAAGGCAAGTAGGTAGCTTTTGACCATTTCGCCAAGCGCTGCAAGAAGTATGGCCCATGGCTAATTGAGTTGCTTGTAAAGTATTCCGAAGAGCAGAAGCACTTGGCCGTGGTGGAAGCCATGACTTTGGAGGCTGACATGGACGCCGTGAAGCCCTCAGATGCTTCCGTGTAGATAGTGGTGTGCTGCTTGTTGCTGTCGGCTTTTGCGTAAAGTTTGAAACTTGTAGTCCTTCTGTTAGTCTTGCGAATGATGACCGATAGTACCACTACTTGAAAAAATCTCATCAGTGGCGCACCATTTTTCAACTTCTATGGCACATATGAGATGCACCACTGTTATCGCGCCACTAAAGTGAAGTTCCGTGGCGCATATTGAAATGCGCCATAGAAGTCTCGAAAAACTTATGTGGCGCATATTGCCAATATGCGCCATAGAAGTCCCCAACCAGATCTTAAACTTCTGTGGCGCATTTTTCCAATATGCGCCACAATTTTTTTTCAAAATTCAGAAAAAAAAACTGGCCAGATCTGGCCGAAGGTGGGGATCGTTGGAGGTGGGGGTCACTGGGGGAGGAAAAGGAGGCCGATGGTGGCTGAAGGAGGAGGAGGTCGCTGGTGGAGGAGAGGAGGAGGCCACCGGTGGAGGAGGGGCTCGCCGAAGGAGGAGGTGGAGGTCGCCGATGGAGGAGAGGAGGAGGCCGCCGGAGGAGGAGGAGGTTGCCGGAGTAGGAGCTCACCGGGTTGGAGGAGGGGGGAGGAGGGAGGAGGAGGACGAGCTCACTGGGGTAGACGAGGGAGGAGGGAGGAGGAGGAGCTCACCGGGGTGGAGGAGGAGGAGGAGGAGCTCACCGGAGTGGAGGAGGAGGGAGGAGGAGGAGAAGGTGGGGAAGAAGGGGAGGATAAGGAGAAAAGAAGTGGAGGAGGAGAAGAGGATAAGAGAGGGAGAAGGGGCGGCGGGATTCAAATTTCGAATCCCGCCCAACACTTATGAGGCGCATATGGGAGCAATGCGCCACAGAAGTTGGTCTCCCTTTTTTATTTTTTTATAGGAAAAATCTTCTTTCTGCAATAACTTTTTACTTTTTTCGAATTTGGGGAAGCTGTAAAACTTTGAAATCGAGTAGAAATTTCGAGACGATCATTTTGGTATACTAAACTTTTTTCCGACACCGTATGCAAAAGTTACGGCCGTTTTACTGTCCCATGAACTTTTTTTGCAAAATACATCGAAATTCATGTTTTTTAATTTTCCCTACACCTATACCCCAAAATACAACTACATCTCAAAGGAATTTTTTTATTTTTTTATCATTTCATTTATTTTTACAAAAGTTAAAAGGCGAGCCAAGGGGGGTTAAAATCTAGTTTTCCATGTTCTGTAGCGCATATCTATATATGTGCCATAGAAGTTTATCTATATATGCGCCACAGAAGTTACAACTTCTATGGCGCATATATAGATATGCGCCACAGAACGTTGGTCATTCTGTGCTAGGGACTACCCTCACTATGCGCCACAGAAAGTGAGGGAGCCCAACCCCGGTGGCGGGTCCACCAAACTTCTGTGACGCATTGTTTCCCTATATGCTCACAGAAGTGTGAAGATTTCTATGACGCATTGCCTAAAATGCATCACTGGAGTTTATCTGTGGCGCATGGTCACAGATATGCGTCAAGAAGATTTGTCTATCTATAGATGGTTTCCTATTAGTGCTAGTGTAACTTTTGCTGAAATATTGATTGTTTGTAGATATACATATTTGTGTTTCTTTGTGTAGAGTATTCTGTTTGTCATCAGCTAAGTGAGGTTCTCATCCTCCCACTATCTTGCTTATATAGGGTACTTAGAGTTGCACACCGGATGCCCCATCCTCTGATGTTCCTTTAGTTCCCCCGTGATTGAGAGCTGACGAGCTATCGCAACTCCTGCTGCTGCGCGATCGCGTAAAGGATATGGAGAAAACCATTGCGATCATTCGAGGCAATGCCGATGTGTGGAATTCGGAGGCAGAGAGGGCAATCGAACGAGATAAGTATCTTCTTGGTGAGGTGGCCCAGATCAGCGAGCAGCTTCAGTGTGAAAATCTCTGGTTGATTTGTACTCTTCGGGTCTTGGTTGTTATGGTCTGGATTCTTCTGACTTATGTGTATAGTTGTGAATCTTATTCCACGGGAAGATAAGGAACGCGTTAGCACCCGGTTGAACTGCCTCACTCAAGCGGAACTGGAGACTGGCAGATTCTTCTGGACCGACAGGAACCGGGTGACCATGCTGGCGACATTGCAGGATCACGTCTCCCAGGTGCTTGATATTTTAAGAGCATGTGATCCACACTCGCAGATATATGCAGTGCCATGTTCTCTCTGGATGAGGCTCCCTCTAGCGTACTTGCATTTCCGCGGAAGTTTCATGATGTAGGTGCTCTAAGGAAATGCGTTCACCAGCAGCTTATTGTAGGTGCCAAGGCTGCGCTATCTCTCGTCCATATGCAACATCTGGATGTGGACCTGGAGGCTGTTGTTGAAGGACCACTGGCGTGGTGGAATATGCGAGCACACTACCCATCACCCATTTACCCGGCGGGCAAAAATCCTATTAGGATAAGGGTTTGGGACAGAAAAATACCCATGGGTATATAAATGGGTAAATTCTAAACCTATCGGGTGTGACGGGTACGGGTATGGGATCATGCAACCCAAACCCGTGTCATCTGATATAAAAATCTAATTTAGATAATCTATTTTGTCCCATTAATCTTGATAGAAAAAAACAACACACATATTTTACGCCTAGTATTGCCATTACTAGGGTATATTAATGATTGTTCATCGCACACATCATTTTTTCTCTATTGATGTAATCCATACCCGTAACTCCAGTCTAGTATCTCTAGGATTAATCAACGTAACATATTTTATTGTGATAAGTATTTTGTGGTCTTATATACTGTTAAATTACATCTTTTCTTGTGTGAGCTTGTGAACTTGTGTTGATTCTTATAAATTATATTGTTAAATGTTGTTTTCTATAGTTTTTTGTTCATTTTGATGTGCCGTATATACGGGTATTTTAACCCGTGGGTATCCACTAACCCTGTCAGGTGACGGGTATGAGAAAAACTTGCACCCATTGACAGATATGGGTGCGGGTGATGGGTAGACTCGTGGAGAATGGGTACGGGTATGGGGTGTCTCCACCCGCACCCATACCATGCGGTTGCCATCCCTAATCAGGCGGTTGCTCAGCCCACAGAAGACATCATCTGATCGGTTCGATAAGCGCACGAACGTCATATTCCAACGGCAGTGGTAGCATTCGGCTTGCGCATGGTATGTACAAAGATGTAAAATATGTGTAGTTTTGACTCTGATCCCAAAGAAGCTGGCACTAAAGATAGTGAATGATTATCGCCCGATATCGCTGCTAAACTGTGCTCCGAAGGTCTTGACTAAATTGCTTGCTGACAGGTTGCAGAAGTGGATTCTTCGATTAGTACACAGAAACCAGTACGGCTTCATCAAGGGACGCACCATCCAAGACTGCATCGCATGGGCATACGAGTACCTTCCTCAGTGTCATGCATCATGGGAAGCGTGTGTGGTTCTGAAAATAGACTTTGAGAAGGCGTTCGACACGGTGGCGAGCATCATATAATACTGGAAGTTTTGAAACATAAGGGGTTCGATCAGAGATGGCTCAACATGGCAAAGCTGTTTCTGGACTCGGGTAGCTCGTCTGTTCTGGTAAACGGAGTCCCGGGTACATAATTAAACTGCAAGCGCGGTGTGCGTCAGGGAGACCAGTTGTCACCCCTCTTCTTTGTTGCCGTGGGCGACCTGCTGCAATCGGTGATCTATGAGGCATTTGCAGAAGGAATTCTCCAAACCCCATTGCCCAACCATCTGCGGAAGACTATCCTATAATACAGTACACAGATGATACTATTGTGGTGATGCCGGCATCACCTAATCAGTTGAGGAGCATGCATACCATTCTACATTCGCCAAAAGTACAGGACTGAAAATCAATTTCAACAAAACGCGAGGTGGTTGAGGAGCTAGCTGCAATTTTTGGTTGCCAACTAGCCACTATGCCTTTCACCTATCTCGGTCTACCGATGGATACCACACGACCTACAGTGGAGGAGCTAATGCCGTTAGTGTGCGCGGTCGAACGCAGGTTATCAAGTTCAGCTCTATGGCTCACGTCACTACACGAGAAGTTGAATACGCCGACGGCCGGTTCCGTCGGCGTAGTACCTAAATATCGTCGGCGTAGGCTGGTCCGACGGCTGCCGTCGGCGTACAGCGTCGTAGGCGTAGCCTCTTCTCCCGTCGGCGTAGAAAAACCGTCGCCGTCGGCATAGACCATATGTGACCCACCTAGATGACTAACAGCCGTTTGGCTACGCCGACGGTTTTACCGTCGGCCCAGATTTTTCCAAAAAAAAAATTCAATTTTTTTTTTAATTTTTTTTAACATTTTTGAATTGTTTAACTTGTTAATCTCACGTAGACATTTTTAATTTTAAGTATACTTAGTCTCAAGTCAAATTGTATAATTAGTAAAACTTTCCAACCGGTCACCATCCTAATACTACTCCAGCCCCAGCATGCTTAACTTCTTCGTTCCTTCCACATGAGCTTCTGACAAAAAACTAGAATTTATTGTGAATATTATCATATCAAACCTATTAACCATTACACTATAATGTTAGACATATTTATTTTTTTACATTTCATACAATTATTTGAGTAACCAACAATGAATAAGTAATAATAATCTTGAATTCAAATAAAAATAAATTAAATTTTATTTATTTTGCTTTTTTATTTAAATTTCAATAATTCATATCTACAAATCCGTAAATCACAATTCGACAAATAATATATGCAAATCGATCAGAAAAATGAGAGGAATCCAAATATGACATCCCTATCATCTATTTAATTATATATCGTAACTTTTAAATGTTAGAACAATAGAAACTATGTCAAGATTCATGAAACACCTCGTTTTTGGCACTGGAAAAATAAAAAATGGCTTTTTGGTGCGACGAAAAGGAAAACTTCCTCCTGCAATATTGTTCGCCATCCCATGATATACATGAGTGCACAATATGGGCACATTAGCGCAAACTATATCGCGATTCTAGCAATACCATTGGTCATTTAACCTGAAATCCAGAAAATCTCGATTGAGATAGGCCATTTTATGAAGGTTTTTTTTGAGACACGATCAATATACCAAGTTTTGTATTTTTCCATGCAACTATGTCACATAATATGACATCACGCGAAGATTTTGCATTGTTTCGATCGTTTTTGAATTTTTTATGCCCGTTTCAAACTATCGTCAAACTTTTTAAATCGAGGGGCATGAAGATTCTTAGCTCGGGGTTGAGACTCACTAAACTTGCATTAGATCTCTGATAAAATAGCATATTGTGAACCTAAAAATTATTTTTTCGAAAAATCATGAGCATCATATCATGTACCTGTAGTTCAAATCTAACACATTTCCTACTGATTCGGCAGGAATTTGTCTTTTTTACGAGGGGTGGACGAAAAGGTTTGAGATACCCCGGTTGGGAAATTATCCATTCAATATGGTCTAGTATTTTTGAAAAATATGGTATTATCATTTTGACACTTTTATTTGGTGGTTGTTTCACAAAACGCCCCGTTTTTTGCACTCGGAAAATAAAAATTGGCTTTTTGGTGCGATGAAAAGGAAAACTTCCTCCTACAACATTGTTTTCCATCCCATGATACACATGCATGCATAATATGGGCACATTATCGCAAACTATACCATGATTCTAGCAATAACATTGGTCATTTGAACTAAAATCTAGAAAACCTCGATTGAGATAGGTCATTTTGTGAAGGGTTTTTCGAGACACAATCAATATACCAAGTTTGGTATTTTTCCATGCAACTATGTCACATAATATGACACCACGCGAAGGTTTTGCATTGTTTCGATCTTTTTGAATTTTTTATGCCCGTTTCAAACTATCGTCAAACTTTGTAAATCGAGGGGCATGAAGATTCTTAGCTCGGGGCTGAGCCTCAATAAACTTGCATTATATCTCTGATAAAATAGCATATTGTGAACCTAAAAATGATTTTTTCAAAAAATCATGAGCATCATATCATGTACCTATAGTTCAAATCTAACACATTTCCTACTGATTCGGCAGGAATTTGTCCTTTTCACGAAGGGTGGACGGAAAGGTTTGAGATACCCCGGTTAGTAAATTGTCCATTCAATATGGTCTAGTATTTTTAAAAAATGTGTATTATCATTTTGACACTTTTATTTGGTGGTTGTTTCACAAAACTTCCCGTTTTTTGCACTCGGAAAATAAAAATTGGCTTTTTGGTGCGACGAAAAGGAAAACTTCCTCCTGCAATATTGTTCGCCATCCCATGATACACATGTGTGCATAATATGGGCACATTATTGCAAACTTATCGTGATTTTAACAATAACATTGGTCATTTGACCTGAAATCCAGAAAACCTCGATTGAGATATGTCATTTTGTGAAGGTTTTTTTGAGACACAATAAATATATCAAGTTTGGTATTTTTATATTCAACTATGTCACATAATATGATACCACGTGAAGGTTTTGCATTGTTTCGATCGTTTTTGAATTTTTTATGCCTGTTTCAAACTATCGTCAAACTTTGTAAATCGAGGGTCATGAAGATTCTTAGCTCGGGGCTGAGCCTCACTAAAATTGCATTATA
This sequence comes from Avena longiglumis, assembly GCA_030063025.1. Taxonomy (NCBI): domain Eukaryota; kingdom Viridiplantae; phylum Streptophyta; class Magnoliopsida; order Poales; family Poaceae; genus Avena; species Avena longiglumis. Next base: position 474,459,338 of record CP125975.1, on the reverse strand, counting down.
TCTCTGATAAAAAAGCATATTGTGAACCTAAAAATGATTTTTTCAAAAAATCATGAGCATCGTATCATATACCTGTAGTTCAAATCTAACACATTTCCTGCTGATTCGACAGGAATTTGTCTTTTTCACGAAGGGTGGACGGAAAGGTTTAAGATACCCTGATTAGTAAATTGTCCATTCAATATGGTCTAGTATTTTAAAAAATGTGTTATTATCATTTTGACACTTTTATTTGGTGGTTGTTTCACAAAACGCCCCGTTTTTTGCACTCGGAAAATAAAAATTGGTTTTTTGGTGCGATGAAAAGGAAAACTTCCTCCTGCAACATTGTTCGCCATCCCATGATACTCATGTGTGCATAATATGGGCACATTATTGCAAACTATATCGTGGTTCTAGCAATAACATTGGTCATTTGACCCGAAATCCAGAAAACCTCGATTGAGATAGGTCATTTTGTGAAGGGTTTTTGAGACACAATCAATATACCAGGTTTGGTATTTTTCCATGCAACTATGTCACATAATATGACACCAGCGAAGGTTTTGCATTGTTTCGATCGTTTTTAAACTTTTTATGCCCGTTTCAAACTATCGTCAAACTTTGTAAATCGAGGGGCATGAAGATTATTAGCTCAGGGCTGAGCCTCACTAGCATTATATCTCTAATGAAATAGCATATTGTGAACCTAAAAATGATTTTTGCAAAAAATTATGAGCATCATATCATATACCTATAGTTCAAATCTAACTCATTTCCTACCGATTCAGCAGGATTTTGTCTTTTTTACGAGGTGTGGACGGAAAGGTTTGAGATATCCAGGTTGGGAAATTGTGCATTCAATATGGTCTAGTATTTTTGAAAAATGTGGTATTATCACTTTGACACTTTTATTTGGTGGTTGTTTCACAAAACGTCCCGTTTTTTGCACGCAAAAAATGAAAAATATGTTATACGAAAGTATTTATATTATATATATATATTTTTATAAACAAATATGTAATATTTGAGTTTATATAGATAGATCTTATTTTTCTACAAATTTTGATATATTATATGTATTTTTCTGAATTGAAATGATTTATTTATGAATTTTCTAAGATTAATGGGGCAAAAAAAGAAAAATGGCTACGTCGGCGTAGGTTTCAGACCTGCCGTCGGCGTAGACTTGACGCCTTTGCTCTGCCATTAGCCTAGTATGCTACGCCGACGGCCCCGTTTACGCCGACGGCAGCCGTCGGCCTATGTATCCTATACCGACGGTAAAACATGGCCGACGGCCCCGAAATATTGCCGTCGGCCTATAAAAGGGCCTAGGCCGACGGCCTATATTGTTATTCCTGTAGTGCGTATGGAGGGAGGCTGACTTATGTCAACACTGCCATCACGCCGCTACTCACCTTTTCTATGTGCACGCTGAAAATTCTGATGAAAATATTTGAATTCTGTGATCGAGGGAGGAGCACTGTTTATGGCATAAGGTAGTGAATGGAGAGGAGAAATGCCAATCTTTGGCGTCATGGGAGATGGTGTGTCAGCCCAAAAGTTTGGGAGGTTTAGGTGTGATCAACCTAAAATTTCAGAATCATGGTCTCTTACTCAAATCACTTGACAAATTCTATAGGAAATGTGACATTTCTTGGGTTCAGATTGTTTGGTCGAAATTATGACGACAAGGTCCCGCATGCTCGCCCACCTTGTGGCTCCTTTTGGTGGCGAGACATAATGAGCATGGTTGATACATTCAGAGGAATCACAAAGTGTGAATTTAAGGCGGGCGACATTGTTCTACTATGGAAATATAGTTGGACGGATCCTCCTTTGCGCACTATAGCTCGGCCGGCTAGACCGTTCTCCTTTGCTAGCAATGAGGACGTGTCGATTAAGGAGTTTGTGGAAAGCCTGAGCACCGATCTCTTCCAGCTACCGCTGTCAGTTGAGGCACACGAGTAGCTATGTCAGTTAAGATCTGTCATAAATGAGGAGATGATAGATGAGAGGAGCCCAGATACTTGGAGTTATGTTTGGGGTGCAGAGAAGTATAAACCACAGGACTACTATAATTTCTGTTTTAGAGAAATTAGGCCGCTAGACTACATTTCTACGATCTGGGGAGCTAAATGCACGATGAAGCACTGGGCTTTTGCTTGGCTCATGCTGGTCGACAGGTTAAATACACGCGACATGCTGGAGAGAAGAAATTTCAACATTGGTTCAGATTTTATCTGCATGACTTGCAATACAGGTGCGGGGGAGACTAGGAACCACTTTTTCTTCACTTGTGGCTTCGCGTTCGAATGCTGGAATATTTTGGGCATCAAATGGGACACCGGTCAGGCACTTGATCCCATGATAAAGGAAGCAAAAATGGACTGGAACAAACCCCTTTTTACTGAAGCTATGATCCTAGGTGCATGGAACGTATGGAAGATTAGAAACCGTGTGTACTTTGACGGAGTGCAGGCTGACACGGAACCTGGCAAAGACAGTTATCTCAAGACCTCACTATTTTGGGCTGCAGGGTCAAGGAAGATTTGCATGAACCACTCAGAGGGCTCATTTTCCAAATATCTCGGTAATAATATTCTTTTAAAGAAGGCATTTTCGATATAGTGTCGGGTTCGGTCGTCCCAGGAAAAATACCATTGTATGATGATGTAAATATTATTCTTTTTTAAATATAAAATACAGTAGGAGACTCTCATGCTGTAATTCCTCAAATAAAAAATATGTATAGTTTTGAGAGGGCTTGTGGGCCGTATAATGGCGATGTATGTTTGTATATGTATTGATTCGAGTGCGTTGCTGTGATGCCTTTTCGTTAGCCTGACGCCTGCCAATCTTAGTACCTTGCCAACCTGTTAGTTGGGCTGCAACTGGGTTAGAGTTTTTAAGGATTCGATTGCAGAGCTACCCGGGCTATTACTGGTGATAGTAGGTTGAGTTATGTGACGAGGTCGTCAGGGAGGCGTAGCCCCCCAAGTGTTGTATGGAATAAAAGGAAATGAAGTCATAGTTGAGGAATTTAGCTTTATTTATTGAAGGGTAGCAGGTACTTGTGTTGGATAAGTAGCCTTATTAAAAGGTAAAAAATTTAGGGATAGAAACATCGCAGCTATGTGACGTTTCAAAGTTTGGAGTATGCGAATCTAGTTTCAACATCCTTGAGGTGATAGGCGCCACCTAAGATCACTTCGGTGATAACATAAGGTCCCTCCCAAGGTGACTTGAGCTTCAGGTGTCCCTTTTGCTTGAGTTGCAGGATAAGGTCACCTTCGAAGAAGGACCTTGGGCGCACCCATCGGCTGTGGTAGTTGTGGAGGCTCTGATTATACACCATCGAGCGGGCAGCAGCGATGTCACCTACCTAGTCCAGCAGGTCGACGTCGTCTTCGAGTGCAGCCATGGATTCGTCTTCACTGTAAGTCACGACCCGTGGGGCCTTGTAGTGTACTTTTGCTAGCAGCACTGCCTCGGCGACATGAACCATGAAGAAAGGTGTGTATACGGTGGCTCCATTTGGAGTTGTGCTAGGCTCCAGAGTACCGAGGGTAGTTCCTCGGCCCAGGCTCCAACCGCTCGTTTGAGAGGCCTAAGGATTCACTTCTTGATGCCATTGCAGACAAGTCCGTTGGCCTTTTTGACTTGGCCGTTGGTCTAGGGGTGCGCCTCAAAGGCGTAGCTGATGTTGATGCCCATCTTGTCACTAAAGCCTTGGAACTCCTTCGAGGTGAAGTTTGTTCTGTTGTCGGTGATGATTTTGTGCGACACCCCGAACCTGTAGACAATGGACTCGAACAACTTGACGACAGTGGTGTGGTTTGGTTGGTGACAGGCGTAGCCTCAGCCAACTTGGTGAACTTGTCGACAACGACGAGGAGGTATACATAGCCTCCAGGTGATGACTTATGGAGCTTTTCCACCATGTCGAGTACCTACTACGTGAAGGGCCAAGCCAATGGTATTGGACGTAGATCGAAGCCTGGCGCATGCGTCTAGTACAAAAATCTCTGGTAGGCGTTGCACTTTTCGACGATGCTCTTAGCATCACGCATTGTGGTTGCCAGTAGAAGCCAGCTTGTAAAGCTTTGGCCACGAGAGTGCGACTGCCGGCGTGGTAGATGCAGGTGCCGTCGTGGATTTCTAGGAGGATGATCCTATAGTCGCCTTGAGTGACACACCGTTGGAGAACTCTGGTGATGCTTCGCTGGAAGATCTCGCCGTTGATGATGGTGAAGGCCTTTGAGCGACAAGCGATGTGTCGTGCATCATTGGATCGTTAGGCAGCTTCTTGCGGAGGAGATATCTGATGTACGGCTGGGTCCAGGAGGGCTCGATGAGTATGACCTCCATGGGTGCGTCGAGTGAAGGAGCAGGCTCTGCTTCATCTTGTGCTTCATGCTCGTTGGGTGGCGCAGCCCCCGGGCTCGTGGCAGGTTTGGGGGGCCAGTGGATGGATTGAGCTTGATGGAGCATTCACATATCTACTCCAATAATATGTCGGGTGGCACCGGGGTGCATGTGGATCCAATGTTGGCCAGTTTGTCGGTCTCCTTGTTACTTTGTGGCTCATGTACTAGAGTTCACAGCCGTCGAAGTCTCCTTCGAGTGATTTGTAGAGGTCGTGGTAGGCAATCATGTTGTCGCTAAGGGTGTCGCACTTGTTCATCATTTGTTATATGAAGAGATTGGAGTCACTGTATATCATCAAGCGCGTGGCGCCACAGGATTTTGCCATCAGCATCTCGTGGTGGAGGGCTTCGTATTTGGCTTCGTTGTTGAATGCGTGGAATTTCATCCACAACACATACCACACTTTGTCGCCCTGTAGGGATGTCAGGATGACACCAACGCCCGCTCCTTCTTGGTGGCTTGGACCTATCGACATGCATCCTCCAGACACTCGACATGTCCGGGCTGTCCGGCAGCCAGAGTTCCATCCAGTGGGCCAAGAAGTCCGGAAGCACCTACGAATTGATTGATGTGCACCGATCATAGATGATGTCTCGTGGAGACATCTCAATGCCCCATAGGGCGACTCACCTCGTTACTTCAGGGATGTTGAGGATGTGGGATAGCGGTCCATCGTTGACCACGACTATCAGGTGCTCTTGGAAGTAGTGGTGTAGTCGACGCGTAGTCATAAAGATGTCGTTCGCCAGTTTCTAGTAGTGCGAATACCGCTGCTTGGTGGGTGTGAGTACCTCGTTGAGGTAGTACACATGCCGATGCACCCCGTGGATTTTACCTTCTTCTGGTCGGTCTACCACAAGCATGGTGCTGACTATCGGGTGAGTGGCAGCTATGTACATCAACATCGACTCCTTCTCCTTGGGGGTCACGAGGACGGGTGAGGTTGATAGGAGGTGCTTGAGGTCTTTGAAGGATTCTTGTTCTTCGGTTGTCCACTCGAACTTGTCTGTCTTGCTGAGGAGGTGGTAGAAAGGTAGGACATTTTCACCCATTTTACTGATGAATTGACTGAGTGCTATGATTCGTCCGGCCAGTTACTCGACGCCCTTGATGTTTTGTGGCTTCTACATGGCCAGTATGGCATTTATTTTCTTCGGGTTTTCTTCGATTCCCATTGTAGAGATGAGGTACCCGAATAATTTCCTAGATAGGACGCCGAAGACGCACTTCTCTGGGTTCATCTTGATTTTGTAGCGGTCGAGGTTGTCAAAGGTCTCGCGGAGATCATAGATGAGTGTTGTGTTATTTTTTTTCTTGACCACTATATCGTCAACATAGACTTGAATGTTGCGACCAATCTGGCTCTTTAGGCAGTCAGGCATGCATACACCTTTGATAGGTGGCTCATGTGTTCTTCAGCCCAAAGGGCATTGTGTTGTACTAGAACACCCCGAATGGTGTGATGAAGACCGTTTTTTCTTGGTCTTCCACTTTCAAATCAGATCTGGTTGTAGCCTGAGTAGGCATCAAGGAAGGATAGGCACTCGCATCCCGCGGTGGAGTCAATGATTTGATCGATTCGTGGAACAAAGAAGTAGTCCTTCGAGCAATGCTTGTTGAGGGGCATGTAGTCCACACACATCCACAGTATGTCTGTATCCTTCTTTGGAACTAGCACGAGGTTAGCTACCCAGGTACTTTCGTTGATCTCGCGGATGAAATCGGTGTCAAGGAGTCTGTTGACTTCCACGCCTACAACTTTGGCCTTATCTTCTTAGAGCCGACACATCGACTGTTTGATTGGTCGAGTGTCGGGGAACATGTTGAGTGCATGCTCCACGAATTACCTGGGAACACCTGACATATCTGCAGGACACCAGGCGATGATTTCCTAGTGCTCACGGAGGAATTCTATGATCACGAGTTCCTATGCGGAACTCAGGTCGTTGGCAATAAAGGCCGTCTTGGCGGGGTCCGTCGTGTGGACCTGGATCTCCTTGGTGTTGACCGTGGAGTCAAAGGATTTCTTGGGTGTGTTCTTCTTGATCACATGAGGAAGACTGTGGTATGTCGACTCCTTGAGTCTTGCCATCTCCTCTTGCATGTCGAAGGACTAGGAGATTTTGTTGAACTCCCTATCGTAGTTGTCGGATCTGGTGAAGCTTCCTTGGATGGTGATCACGCCGTTCAGACCTAGCATCTTTAGCATGAGGTATGTGTAATGCGGAACCACCAGGAACCCCTGTGAATGCCACTTGGACAAGAATGGCGTGTTATTGGGATGGCTAGTCGACCACCTCAAACTCGAGGCCTTCGCTCCTAAAGTTTTTAGGCATGTCGAAGATGACGTCAAGGTAGATCTTGCCTAGGGGGTGGATTCCCTTCCCTGGTATGATGCAGTGGAAGGTTGTTTCGGATGGCTCGAGGATGGAGATCGGGATTCACATGCTACGCAAGGTGCTGGCGAATATGAGGTTGATGCCGTTGCCTCCATCCATGAAGACTTTGATCATCTCATGGCCACTGATTTGGGCTTCTAGCACCAGGGATGCATGGCCTGGGCATGGTACCTAACGCGAGTGATCAGATTTGTCGAAGGTGATGCAGGACTCGGATCCGCTGAGGTACTCGAGGAGGGCGGGTGGAGAGGTATCTTCCATGTTTACTTGGCAAGAGATATTTTCCAGGTCATGTTGGAAGGAAGCCCTTTCTGGATCATACCCATGTTCACCAGTGGGCATGGGTACTACTATGCGACGTTGTTTGGGGCTTCCTTAGCCGCCAGTGGTGAGGGGTTCCCCGGTGGTGGCGGTGGAGCTCCATATGCTATGGGCCCTGGTACAGTTGCGTACCCATGGTTTGTTGCGTCATGCTGCAGTTTGACATACGCGACTTGGAGCTTCTAGAACTCGCGATAGTCCTTAAGGAGGTGGCCGGATTTTTTCTTGATGTCTTTTTGTCAATGTAGTAGTGGATGTTGCAAGGACCTCACAGGCGCTCCATGGAGGAGGGTGCGTCATGGCGAGTGCGGCGTTGCCACACTTGGGTCGTCTTGTCGTTGTCGGCCATCACCATGGTATCCGTTGTTGCGTTGCTATCGTCGCATTTGTCGGTGTAGCCACCGCGGTATCCTCGCGGTCCTCGTAACCACGCATCCAACATTTGCCTTGGCGGTCACGTCTGTGGCCCAGGTCATCCTAGTCATCCGAGCATGCTCGGCTATTGTTGATGCCGTCCTTTCCATCCGCCCAGTGGTTGGCGATGTCCATCATATGGTCGATTGTTTTCGCCTTGGTGCGCCCTAGCTCCTCCTTGAGCTCTCGACAGCGCATGCCACCGTGGAAGGCATTGATTGCCCGCTTCTTAGAGATGTCTTCCGTGGAGTTCTTGATGATGGACCATCGTTGAATGTAGGAGCGGAGTGATTTGTCAGGCTTATGGGTGAAGGCACCGAGCTCTTCGATTGACGTTAGTCGCTTGCAGGCGCCTTTAAAGTTTCGGACAAAACTGTACACCAATTCTTCGCAACTATGGATTGAGCCAGGAGGAAGGTTGTTGAGCCAAGCGCGTGTCGCACCCTTCAGCTGCAGCTGCAGGCACTGCATGGCTATGTTTTTGCATCCTCCATGGCACTTGATGGATTGTATGTGGTCATCCAGCCAATTCTTCGACTCCTAGAGGTCATCGAACTTCGGTTTATCCAAGGTCAGTTGAAGCCCCTGGGCATCCGGGTTTGTCCTATGGCGCAACTAAAGCATATAGCGCCACAAAGCTCTGTGTCTTAGTCTTCGGTCTCAGAGGTGTAACATGTTTGGAGCGTGACTTGTCGACCTTGCACTGTGTGATTTCATCACGAGCATCGTAATTGCGATCCCTCTGCCGCGGGCTACGACATCGCCATGGCAGATCAGCCTCGTCAAACGATGGTGAGAGATTTATCGTGAGTGCCGCAGATGTTTTCTTTGGCTCCAGGATAGGATCGCATGCGAGTGCAACTTCTACCAATCCGAGTTCGGCGATGGCAGATCGATGGACGACGGATCGTGGATCCCAGCAGCAGGTTGGTTGGACAAAAGGTACATGGTGGTCGCGATCATCACAACTTGCAGCATCTTGGGTATCATGTTACCCCGTGTGACATGGGTATGCCCTACGGGTACCCAATATTAGCCTATTCGGTCCGGCCCATCAGAAGCCCACATGATGATCCACACGTGATGATGAAGCCCGAGAAGGATTCCGGTGACCTAGGACCATGAAGGATACGATTCTTTGGAGGATCGGCTAACTTTAGATAGAAAGTTTAAAGGGTAAAACCCTAACCCGTAATCGACTCGACCTTACCCCAAGACCTGGTTTGCCTATATAAAGGCCAGGAGGGCACATCGAGGAGGACAATCTCAACCCTATCATACACACCGCTAGATCTCATCCGCGCACCCCCTGTAATCATCGGTTCCACTGTCAACCACGAGAAGACAAGCATGAGTAGGGTTTTCCCTCCGGGGGCCTGAACCCAAGTCCATAACAATGGGCATTGGTGAGTTTAACCCTCGTCATCGTGAATCCACTGACATGAATGAGAATTCGAGGGCTTTAGTGGCCTCGCATCTCTCGTCCACATCCATGTGATCTAATCAGGAACACCTCTTGTCATCCCCGACACCATTTCCCTTCGAGGAGGATCCGCCGATGGAAGAGAGTGCTGCCCATCGGGCACTCGATTCATCGGCTGCCTTCTTGCGCTCATCGAGTTGAGCCTGTACCGTCTGTTGGTGGTGGAACTCCTTCACGAGGATCCAGTGGTAGCCCATAGGTACGTCTCAGGACGTGTTATCTGGCAGAGGGTTGCCCTTCAGGGATTCCCTGACCATGTTCCACTCAACATCCGAGAGGTGGATCTCAGGGCGGGCTGGCACACTGCCTCCATTGGTGTTGGGGTTGTCGCGGTTTCCGTTGGCGGTGGGGTCGACGCAGTTGTGGTTGGTGTCAGTGCGGTTGCCATTGGCATCAGGGTTGTCGTGGTCGCCTTCATTCCCCATGTCGCCGCGATTGCCATCGCCGCTGTTGGCGTTGATGACATCACACATGTAGTGGTTGGCGAAGTTGTTGCTTCCGCAGCTTTCGGGGTCAGAGCCGAAGCTGAGGCGTTCATTCGATTAGGATGAATCGAAGATTGCGGGCGATGGGGCCACCAAAGCTGTCACATCGGCCAATTGATGTGGGGTTAACACATCAATGCCCCTAGTTTATGGACTGGGGTTTGAGGAAAAACGGGGAGCTGGAGACTTTGTCGGCTAACACACAAGCAACACGGGGACACGAAGTTTATCCAGGTTCAGGCCCCTAGAGAGAAAACCCTACTCCTACTTGTCTGCTCTTGATTGATGAAGAAACCGAAGGTAAAAATGGTGCCTTGATGGCGATGGTGCGCAGATGTAATCTGGCAGGTGTATGTGCTAGGTTTTGCAATGCCCTTCTCTCTGCTCCCTCCTGGCCTTTATATGGGGGAGGCTAGGTTTCAGGATACAACCGAGTCGGTTACAGATTTAGGATTTGTCTTTTAAACTTTCTATCTAAAGCTTGTCGTATCCTTCAAGGAGTCGCGTCTCTCATGGGCCTGGGTCACTCGAATCTTCACGAGCTTATTCATCAGATACAGATCACCATGTGGGCCTCCGTTGGGCCAATCTTAGGCACCCATAGGGCATACCCATGTCTATATAACCATCAAGCACAATAACAAAAATAGTTATCCATTAGTCTACCAGACCAATCCATGGCATCCCACTGGTGAACAGGAGAAGCAGCAGTCGCCGCTCACGAGCTCTTCTCTGCTGCCTCGGGGGGAGAGTTGGTGGAAAGGAAATCGATCTGGTGGTTGTTGAGGTAGGTCAGACTTTAGTACGGACTCGGGAAGGTTTTTGGGCAGATGGAATGTAGTTTTTGCGACACTAAAAGATAACGACACTATAATGTTTATGAAAAATAGCGTGATTTAGCGTGTTTATTTAAGATTAGGAGCATATCGTCTAAAATAGATTAAACGTAACGCCGAGACTCTAAATATGCTATAGCATGCGCTGCTATTTTTTTCTTGATCTCCATCCACCTCACATGCTTACAGAAAACTACTCACTCATAGTGATGGTGAGCAAGCACATGGCTGATGGAGATGATCTTGGCGATGATTAGTTTTGAAAAGGCGTCGAAATTCCCTTTTTCGGCGTGGAGAACAGGACCAACCTGATTCCTAAAACGAAGGTCGTGGCTCTGTGTCTTAGGATTATACTAGGTTTTAGTGGTGTATATAGAGACCTCAGTGAAAGGACACGACGAGATGAGGCTCGAGGCCCCGTGGGGGGCACATGGCGAAATTAAAGTGGTTTTAGTGTTTTTTCAAGTTTTCGAGCTGTGAGGACCTACGTCCGATCGAGTTAGAGCAGTGTACACGTACATAACAATCTACATGCATTTCACACACATACAATGATGTACAATACACGAATGCCATAACATGTACAGAGATGATAGATCGAAAAAATTAGCAAGCCACGAGCCCCGGCCTCTGTCACCCCACGTCGACTCCACCTTCTGCCTCCCAGGAATCCGAATCACAACCCAGCGCGCGCACGTGTGCTCATCAGTGTATCCTGTCGGCCTGCGTCTGCGGCAGCAACCCTGGGATGAATGGCACGCCATACTTGGGGATCCAGAGCTGCCCCTGGATGAACCTCTCGACGGTGTACTTCTGCTGCGCATGCTGGTAGGTGACGGTCTTGACGCCCCTCCACGTGGCGCGCCTGCTCATGTCGGCGCCCGGCCCGCTGTTGTCGACCTCGGCGTAGTAGCAGGTGTTGAGGCCGAAGTCGCCGAGCCACGGCAGCCACCCCTCCGGGTCGATGAAATCAGCGATCTCGGACTGGACATAGAGCGTGCGGGAGTGCTCCTTCCACGGCCGTCCCAGGAACGTGCGGAATTTCCTGACGTGCTCCTTGAACTCCGGGTGCGGCTCTATGGTGCAGTTGTGGATGACGGTGCCGCCGGCGGAGTGCCCCTCCTTTCTTCCCTGCGCCGTGATGATGTTCTGCTGGTTGTCCATGCACTTGCGCACCTGGATGAGGCAGTTCTGGAACACCACCTGCGCGTTGCCGAAGATGAAGTCGATGGTGCCGCTGATGGTGCACTCGCGGTAGTACTGCCTGCTGGTGTGCGTGTACAGCGTGTCCTGGTACCCGTCGAACTGGCACTCGAAGAAAACCGACTGATCGCTCTGCACCCGGAGCGCCACGGCCTGGTGGTTCACGGCGCCCGCCGTGTTCTCCACGCCGATGCCGCGCATGAAGAAGCCGTTGCCGATCGCCTCCATGGTGGCCGTGTCCTTCGTGGTGATGTTCATCGTGAAGCTCTTCCTCCCCGAGATGATGGTCTTGGTGGGCCCGTCGCCGATCATCACGAGGTTGGTCACGTTGCGCGCCACCGAGACGTACTCCTTGTACGTGCCGGCCTTGATGTACAACACGAACGTGTCGGCGCTCTTGAGCGGAACCTTGGCCAGCGCCTCGTTGATGGTCTTGTAGTCGCCGCTGCCGTCCGCGGACACCGTCATGTCCGGCGTGAAGTCGGGCTCCGTGGGAGTCACCTTGAGCAGCCTCCGCTTGGTGTCCGACATCCACCCAGGCTCGCCAAGCAGCCGGCGGCTGAACATGGACAGGTCAATGTCAAGGTTGGCGATGGTGTCACCGAACTCGTCCACCATGGACAGGATGTTCTCCGTGAGCTCCTGCGAGACGTTGAGCGCCTTGCGCATCTTAACGGCGGCGGGCGTGGTGGTGTTCTGGAAGCCGTCCAGGCACGTCTCCTGGTACGTGAGCGCGGAGCTGAGCCACGTCTTGAGGTCGTCCATGGCGCGCTTGAAGTTGGTCATCTCGAAGCCGCCCAGCTCGTCGAAGGTGCTCTTGAGGTCGTCCAGGGCGTAGTGAAGCATCTCCTTGCAGTTCTCGAGCGCGCCCGACGTGCGCGGGTCGTTCTTCAGGTCGTTCAGCACGCTGGACTCGCGCAGGGCCTTCTCGATCCGCTCCGAGGTGGCCTTGAAGATGGCCTTGGCCAGCTCCGTCGTGGTCGACGCGTTGCCGGCCGTCTCTTGCAGCGTGCGCTCGCAGGCATCCTTGTAGTCCACGGGCTGGCAGAAGGACTTGATCGATTTCACCGACGACGTCAGATCCTCGTTCGATTTCTCATTGCTTTCTTCCTTGAAGGTCACCACGCACACGGCGGCGACGACCGCCACCACAAGGATCGACGACGCGGCGACTATTGCACCTTTGCCGCTCATGGTGCACCAACCAACCACGACGTACGCGCGATCAACACCTCCCGATCAAATTGAAAGGGGAAGTGTTTAGGAGGTGTGAGCCCCTCGACCAATGGAAGGGAGGGGTCTACTTTATTTCTTACAAATTGGATTAAATAAGAGCACCATGTCATTATATAAGCGCAACCTAATTTGGGACAAGGCCGGGAATAATGATGGTTGCGCATGGGCGTTGGAGATGGCAAACTGCCCGAGGTCAAGGGAGAGCCACACGACACTGGTCTTTTGCCTTCTCCCGTTGGTCGTTTCGTTTGCGCATTGCTTGCTTCTCCTGTTCGGCTCATCGGCTCTACCCTTGCTGGACTACACTATGGACGTGCGCACTAAATGTGCCAAGCATTGGGCTGTTATAGGTGCACAAGGAAATAGGCTAAGCTCCACAAAGCCCAGTCAGCTTGCCACGGCCACGCTAGGGTTGGAATGATGTTGACCCGGATAGGTAGATCGGATCATGCTCTTTTCGTATTATCTACCATCTTAATATTTTTTAGACGGAAGACTCGAACAGAGCTTAACTTTAAATTAATACGGAGTAAAATCAAACCGCAACCGATAGCATACAGGTATGAATATAGACAAAATCTAGGAATAACACCCCTACAATAGCAAGACCAGTACAGAACCATCACAGAATCTGTCGGGTGGTAAACCCCCCCCCCCCCCCCCCCTCTCAATGGTGAACTTGTTGCGCACATTCCACTATATCCATCATAAAGCTGTATGACTAGTCCAAAAATCTTTTGGTTTGGCACAAAAATTCGCGCAAAAGCCAAAACACATCGGCGAACCAAGAGGGGTTCCAGGAGCAAGAGAGCAGTTTTCTAACTGCACTCCACATAAATTTAGCCAGGATACACGAAAAAATATAATTTTTATCCTTAGACTCTCCACAAAGGGCGCATCTAGTGGTGGAAGGGCCCCTTCGCTTCCGGATATTTTCATCTGTGGGCAGGCGTCTCCTCATGAGTTGTCATAGAAACACTCTGATCTTCATAGGGATAGGGATTTTTCAGATATCGCTGAAAAGCTTGTTAGGAATTTCTTTGCACAGCGAGCTCTATATGGAACACATGGATAACCTACCGAAGGTTCAAGGGACCGAGAGATCGAATCTGAAGCAGGGGAGAGTTGTACCCCGCCGGTCTCCCTCGTGAGGTTTGACTAGGCAATGTGTTTACCAACATGCATAGCCTGTTGGAATTATTCCCTAGAGGCAATAATAAAGATGTTATTATTATAATTCTTGTTCATAATAAAGTTTATATTCCATGCTAGAATTGTATTAAGCGGAAACTTTAATACTTGTGTGGTTTGTGAACAACACCGTGTCCCTAGTACGCCTCTATGGACTAGCTTATTGATTAATGATGGTTAAGGTTTCCTAACCATATACATGAGTTGTCGATTAATAATGAGATCATATCATTGGGAGAACGATATGATGGACAGACCCAAATTAAGAAGAGAAATTAGATCGTGTCATCGTGTTCATCTTTGCGAAGCTTTTCTTACGTCAAATATTGTATTCCTTAGACCATGAGATAATGCAACTCCCTGGTATCGCAAGAAATCTTTGAGGTCATCAAACGTCATCCTATGAGAGGGTGATCATAAAGATGTCTCTCAGGTGATCGGAAAGTACCTGTTGGGTTGTATGTATCGAGATGGGATTTGTCCCTCCCAAGTCGGAGAGATATACTTCGGGACCACTCGGTAATCGATATCAACACCGCTTGCAAGCACGTGGTTAAGGAGTTAATCACAAAGTGATATCGGATTACGGAACAAGTAACGTACTTGCTGTGAGCGAGATTGAACTAGGTATGCCGGTACCAACGATCGAATCTCGGGCAAGTAAAATATCGCGAGACGAAGGGAATATATATGGGATTGATTGAATCCTGGCATCGTGGTTCATCCGATATGATCATAGATGAATCTGTGGGAGTCAATATGGGTTTCTAGACCCCGCTGTTGATTATTGATAGAAGATCATGTCTGCATATTCTCGAACCCGAAGGGTCACACACGTAACGTGTCTCGACGCTAGGATAGATTGGATAATTGGTTAATGAGTTTTTGTTCGGAGTCTCGGATGAGATCCAGGCGTCACGAGAGGTTCCGGAATGGTCCGGAGAATAAGATTCATATAAGGCAAAGCAGATTTTGGAGTTCGGAATTGTTTCGGGTTGTTCGGTATTGTACCGGAAGCTTCTAGAACCTTCTGGAGTGGGACCAACGTGGCCCCACTTGTCGGGAGGGGGCGTGGGCCTACGAGGGAGTGCCCTGGCCGCATTGGGCCAGGGGCACAAGGCGCCATAGGCCTAGCCGGCCAAGCCCTAGGGGAAACCCTAGGGGAGCTTCTAGAAGGGGGGGGGGAGAACTTGCCCCCCACTCCTCCCTCCTTGGCCGCCGGCCCTAGGGCTTGGGGGAGGGGAAAGGGCCAGCCGCCCACCCCTCTAGATAAAGATGGTTGGGGCGCATCCTCCCCACACCACCTCCTCAAGCCCTAGCCGCCCTGCTGCCCTCCTCTCTCTCTCCTTCCCGATCGCTGCAGAAGCCTGTCAGTAAACTCTCCACCGCTTGCACCACGCCGTCGTGTTGTAGATCCAACCTATCTCTCCACCCCACTTGCTGGACCGAGGAAGGAGGAGATGTCGAGGCTCCGCACGTGTGCATATCTCGGAGGCATCGCCACTTGCGGTGTTGGATCGGATTGGATCGCGAGGAGGAGAAGCGAGTACGACTACATCAACCACGTTCCGTTGAACGTTCCGCTATGCGAATCTTCAAGGGTATGAAGATCTCATCTATCCCCCCTCATTGTTTGCATCTTCTAGATTAGATCTTGGCTTTCCCGTTCGCATCCGTAGAAATTTTTTGATTTACTATGCTGCGAAACCCTTCAGTGGTATCAGAGCTAGATCTATGCGTAGATGTGTTTCACGAGTAGAACGCAACATGCATGCTTGTTGCGCGCTGATGTTTTCTCTGCAAGCCTCTTGTTTGTGTACTTCTTATGACGCGGGATAGTGAGATCAAGCGGTCCAGCCAACTTTACGCGACCTCGTCATGAGACCGGCTCGCACTTGACGTGTGGCTTGTTCCACACATGCTACGGTGGATGCCGCCTCAAAGATAGTTGTCATGGGATTTACACCGGAGTTTGGCAACCATAATATTACCGTTGTGGCTTTTCGTAGGTAAGAATCGTTCTTAGCTTGTTACTCCCATAAGCCACGTAAAACATGCAACAACAAAGTAGAGGCGTCTAACTTGTTTTTTACAGGGAGTGTTTTCTGTGATATGGTATGGCCCAAGATGTGATGTGTATGTTGTATGCAATGATCATGTTTTGTAATGTTTCACGACTTGCATGTCGATGAGTACACAACCGTCAGGAGCCATATGGTTGTCTTTATAATTGTGTATGACCTGTGTGTCAACTTCTTATACGCCATGTAATAGATTTACTTTATCGCTAAGTAGTTAGCAATAGTCGTAGTTGCTATTCGTGGTGGAGGCAATCATGGTGGAGTGATGGAGATCATGCTGGCACGCATAAGATGGAGATCATTGCGCGAAGATTGGCTATACCATGTCACATAAATTTATATGCATGTGATGTTTATCCTTTTATGTATCTTATTATGCTTAGATCGCGACGGTAGCATTATGAGATGATTCCTCACTTAAAGATCAAGATAAAACTTTGTTCTCCACATGTATGCACCGTTGCGAAAGTTCGTCGTGTTCAAGCATCACGTGATAATCGAGTGCTATAAAATCTACGTTCACATACAACGAGTGCAAGCCAGTTTTGCACACGCGGAAATACTTGGGTTTGACTTGACGAGCCTAGCATGTACAGACATGGCCTCGGAACGCACGAACCGAAAGGTTAAGCATGAGTCATATGAATGATATGATCAACACTTTGTTGTCCACCATTGAAACCACATCTCTTCTCATGAAGATCGGATTAGGTGTGGTGAATTTGGATCATGTTCACTAAACAACTTGAGGGATGTTGAATTTAGTGGGAGTTCATCTAGTAATTTGATTAAGTTGAACTAGTTATCATGAACATAGACTAAATTGTACTTGCAAATTTTGTAAATCAAATGGCTAAGTCTAACTTCAACTTCAACGTTTTTGCTGAGAAAGAAAAGCTTAAGAACAATGGGTCTAACTTCACCAACTGGTTCCAGAATGTGAGAATCATTCTCTCTGGCAGACAAAAGGACTATGTCCTTGAGAAAGCGCTAGGTGACACCCCTGCTGTAGGTGCACCGGCTGATGAGAAAGTTGTTTATCAGTCGTGCAAAGATGATTATGGTGTGATTAAGAGCACCATGTTGTTTGCTATGGAATCGGACCTTCAAAATTGTTTTGAAGATTTCCACGGGCCCTTTGAGATCCTTGAGGAACTGAAAACTATGTTTCAGACTCAGGCCCGTTCTGAGAGATATGAGATCTCTGAGAAATTCTTTAACTACAAGATGGAGGAAGGGAGTTCCATTAGTGAGCACGCCATAAAGATGTCGGGCTACACTCAACGCCTTGAGCAACTGGACTACAAGATTCCAGAGGGGCTCAAGATTGACAGGGTTCTGCAATCACTCCCTCCTAGCTACAAAGGTTTTGTAGTTACTCATAATCAGATTGGTTCCACTGATACGATCACCGAGCTCTTCGCTAAGCTGAAAGCTATGGAGGTGGACATCAAGAAGGATAATCATGTGTTTATGGTCAACAATCCCCCTAGCTTTAAGAAAGGTAAGGGTGCAAAGAAGCCATTCAATAAAGGCGGCGGCAAGAGCGTTGCCCCTGCTAAGAAGAAGCTCAAGTCTGGACCTAAGCCGGACACTAAGTGCTTCTATTGCAAGGACAAGGGTCACTGGAAGCGCAACTGTCCGAAGTACTTAGCTACGGAATAGACGGCGGCTGGCGAGGGATGAGGTGACGATGCGCGTTGGCAACGGATCAAGAGTTGATGTGATGGCCGTCGACACGCTCTCCTTAGTTTTACCTTCGGGATTAGTTTGAAACCTCAATAAATGTTATTATGTGCCTGCGTTGAGCATGAACATCATATCTGGATCGTGTTTATTGCTAGACGGTTATTCATTTAAATCTGAGAATAATGGTTCTTCTATTTATATGAGTAACATCTTTTATGGCCATGCACCTGCTGTGAATGGTTTATTTCTTCTGAATCTCGAAAGGGATGAAACACACATCCATAACATTGAGGCTAGGAGATGCAAGGTAGATAGTGATAATACTACTTATTTGTGGCACTGCCGTCTAGGTCATATTGGTGTAAAACGCATGAAGAAACTCCATTCTGGTGTACTTTTGGAGTCTCTTGATTTTGAATCATTTGACACATGTGAGCCATGCCTCATGGGAAAGATGATCAAAACCCCGTTCTCCGGAATGATGGAGAGAGCAACGAACTTGTTGGAAATCATACATACCGATGTATGCGGACCGATGAGTGTTTCGATGCGCGGTGAATATCGCTACTTTATCACTTTTACTGATGAAATTAAGTAGATATGGGTATATCTACTTAATGAAACATAAATCTGAAACATTTGAAAAGTTCAAAGAATTTCAGAATGAAGTGGAAAACCATCGTAACAGAAAAATTAAGTTTCTACGATCCGATCGTGGAGGTGAATATTTGAGTTATGATTTTCTCACACATCTTAAAGCAAGCGGAATCGTTTCGCAACTCACGCCACCCGGAACACCACAGCGCAATGGTGTGTCTGAACGCCGGAATCGAACTCTATTAGATATGGTGCGACCAATGATGTCTCTTACTGATTTGCCGTTATAATTTTGGGGTTATGCATTAGAAACCGCTGCATTCACTTTAAATAGGGCACCATCTAAATCCGTTGAGACGACACCGTATGAACTATGGTTTGGTGCTAAACCTAAGTTGTCGTTTCTTAAAGTTTGGGGATGCGAAGCTTACGTCAAGAAGTTGATGCCAGACAAGCTCGAACCCAAAGCGGAGAAATGCGTCTTCATAGGATACCCTAAGGAAACTATTGGGTATACCTTCTATCACAGATCCGAAGGCAAAGTGTTTGTCGCAAAGAACGAATCCTTTCTTGAGAAGGAGTTTCTCTCGAAAGAAGTGAGTGGGAGGAAAGTAGAGCTAGACGAGGTTGTTGAACCTTCTCTTGAGTTGGAGAGTAGCGCAGCACCTGAAATTGTTCCAATGTCGTCTGCACCGACAATAGAGGAAGCAAATGACAAGGATCATGAAGCTTCGGACGATGCTACTACTGAACGTCGCAGGTCGACAAGGTCACGTGCCCCTCCTGAGTGGTACGGCAACCCTGTCTTAACTGTTTTGTTAGTAGACGACAGTGAACCTGTGAACTATGAGGAAGCGATGATGAGCCCAGACTCTGAGAAATGGCTAGAGGCCATGAAATCCGAATTAGGATCCATGAGCGAAAACCAAGTATGGACGTTGGTGGACCCTCCTAGCGACCGAAAGGCCGTTGAGTGCAAATGGATCTTCAAGAAGAAAATGAACGCGGATGGTAATGTTACTGTCTATAAAGCTCGACTTGTCGCGAAAGGTTTTCGACAAGTTCAAGGTGTTGACTACGATGAGACTTTCTCTCCCGTAGCGATGTTTAAGTCCATTCGGATTTTATTAGCAATTGCTGTGTTTCATGATTATGAAATATGGTAGATGGATGTCAAGACTGCGTTCCTCAATGGCAACATTGATGAAGAGTTGTATATGATGCAACCCGAAGGTTTTGTCGATCCTAAGGATGCTGATAAAGTATGGAAACTTCAGCGTTCCATTTATGGACTGGAGCAAGCATCTCGGAGTTGGAACCTTCGTTTTGATCAAGTGATCAAGAGCTTTGGATTTGTTCCAAATTGCTACGAAGCTTGTATCTACAAGAAAGTGAGTGGGAGCTCAGTGACATTTCTAGTACTATATGTGGATGACATATTGAATATTGGAAATGACATTGACATGATTAACGATGTGAAGAGTTATTTGAAAAAATGTTTTTCAATGAAAGACCTAGGGGAAGCTGCTTATATATTGGGCATTAAAATCTATAGAGATAGACAAAGACGCCTGATAGCTTTAAGACAAAGTACATACCTAGACAAAGTTCTGAAAAGGTTCAGAATGGATAAGGCAAAGAAAGGTTCAGTGCCTATGTTGTCAGGTAAGATATTGAGCAGGGCTCAGTGTCCAGCTACGGTAAATGATAGAGAAGCTATGAGAAAAGTGCCTTATGCCTCGGCCATAGGTTCTATCATGTATGCCGTGCTGTGTACTAGACCGGATGTGTCCAATGCTCTTAGTTTGACGAGCAGATACCAAAGTGATCCAGGAGTGGAACACTGGACAGTCGTGAAGAACATCCTAAAGTATTTAAATAGAACTAAAGAAATTTTCTTAGTCTATGGAGGTGATGAACAACTCGTCGTAAAGGGTTACGTCGACGCTAGTTTCGACACTAACAAGGATGATTCTAAATCTCAGACAGGATACGTTTATATTTTGAATGGAGGAGCTGTGAGCTGGAGAAGTTGCAAGCAAAGCGTAATCGCGGGATCTACTTGAGATATTATGTGACAACACTGGCGCCATAGCACTGGCTAAGGAACCAAGATATCATCCAAAGACCAAGCATATCAACCGCAAGTTTCATATAGTCGGAGATTATATAACAGATGGAGATCTGAAGATTAGCAAAGTACATACAGATCTGAATGTCGCATATCCATTGACTAAACCTCTTCCACGAGAAAAACATGATCAACACCTTAGTGCCATGGGTGTTAGATTTTTGCCAGATGTAAACTAGATTATTGACTCTAGTGCAAGTGGGAAACTGTTGGAATTATGCCCTAGAGGCAATAATAAAGATGTTATTATTATAATTCTTGTTCATGATAAAGTTTATATTCCATGCTAGAATTGTATTAAGCGGAAACTTTAATACTTGTGTGGTTTGTGAACAACACAGTGTCCCTAGTACGCCTCTATGGACTAGCTCATTGATTAATGATGGTTAAGGTTTCCTAACCATACACATGAGTTGTCGATTAATAATGAGATCATATCATTGGGAGAATGATATGATGGACATACCCAAATTAAGCAGAGCAATTAGATCGTGTCATCGTGTTCATCTTTGCGAAGCTTTTCTTACGTCAAATATTGTATTCCTTAGACCATGAGATAATGCAGCTCCCTGGTATCGCAAGAAATCTTTGAGGTCATCAAACGTCATCCTATGAGAGGGTGATCATAAAGATGTCTCTCAGGTGATCGGAAAGTACCTGTTGGGTTGTATGTATCGAGATGGGATTTGTCCCTCCCAAGTCGGAGAGATATACTTCGGGCCCACTCGGTAATCGATATCAACACCGCTTGCAAGCACGTGGTTAAGGAGTTAATCACAAAGTGATATCGGATTACGGAACAAGTAACGTACTTGCTGTGAGCGAGATTGAACTAGGTATGCCGGTACCAACGATCGAATCTCGGGCAAGTAAAATATCGCGAGACGAAGGGAATATATATATGGGATTGATTGAATCCTGGCATCGTGGTTCATCCGATATGATCATCGATGAATGTGTGGGAGTCAATATGGGTTTCCAGACCCCGCTGTTGATTATTGATAGAAGATCATGTCTGCATATTCTCGAACCCGAAGGGTCACACACGTAACGTGTCTAGACGCTAGGATAGATTGGATAATTGGTTAATGAGTTTTTGTTCGGAGTCTCGGATGAGATCCAGGACGTCACGAGAGGTTCCGGAATGGTCCGGAGAATAAGATTCATATATGGCAAAGCAGATTTTGGAGTTCGGAATTGTTTCGGGTTGTTCGGTATTGTACCGGAAACTTCTAGAACCTTCCGGAGTGGGACCAACGTGGCCCCACTTGTCGGGAAGGGGTGTGGGCCTACGAGGGAGTGCTCTGGCCGCATTGGTCCAGGGGCACAAGGCCCCATAGGCCCAGCCGGCCAAGCCCTAGGGGAAACCCTAGGGGAGCTTCTAGAAGGGGGGGGGGAACTTGCCCCCACTACTCCCTCCTTGGCCGCCAGCCCTAGGGCTTGGGGGAGGGGAAAGGGCCAGCCGCCCACCCCTCTATATAAAGAGGGCTAGGGGCGCACCCTCCCCACACCACCTCCTCAAGCCCTAGCCACCCCGCTGCCCTCCTCTCTCTCTCCCTCCCGACTACGCGTAGGCGAAGCCCTGCCGCAGAAACTCTCCACCGCTTGCACCACGCCGTCGTGTTGTAGATCCAACCTATCTCTCCACCCCACTTGCTGGACCGAGGAAGGAGGAGACATCGAGGTGCCGCACGTGTGCATCTCTCGGAGGCATCGCCACTTGCGGTGTTGGATCGGATTGGATCGCGAGGAGGAGAAGCGAGTACGACTACATCAACCACATTCCGTTGAACGTTCCGTTGTGCGAATCTTCAAGGGTATGAAGATCTCATCTATCCCCCTTGTTGTTTGCATCTTCTAGATTAGATCTTGGCTTTCCCGTTCGTATCCGTAGAATTTTTTTGATTTACTATGCTGCGAAACCCTTCATATCCCTCCTGACCGGGATATTCCAACCTTGCGTCGACCGGGCCTTGGCCACTGAGAGCCTAGGTTATTCCATAATAGCATAGAGCTGTGGGAATCTGTCTCTCGGGGGCCTCGACCCCTGCCACCAGTATTCCCACATCGTAGTGGAGCCTCCATTGTCTGGAGCATGTTTAGCTCCAGCACAAAAGAAATGATTTATTCTCTGGATGGCATTCTAGAATTGGGATCCCGGGTGGTAGCAATCCAACATGAGGTATCTCCCCTTAAGGTATTTCTTTCTAATGATGTCCATCTAGAGACCCCAGTCCGGCGTGTAAAGCTTCCAAATACACTTGACAAGTAGGCATTTGTTCATCATTTTTGTGTCAATGATGCCCAGCCCCCTCCCCCCAAGGCCTTGGGTTTACACATCGCTGACCACCTAACCCAGTGGTACTTCTTCTTGGTACCATTTCCTTCCCAAAAGAAACATGTTCACGGTTTATCCATCTCCTGGTGGACACCATCCCCCAGCAGGCATACTCTCATAGAATGCATATGAAGGTTCAATGAGCATGCATTAATCAACGTCAATCGAGCAGATGGTGTAAATTTACCCATCCAGGGATCAGCTCTTTTGGCTGGTTTATGTGTCAGGGGACCATAATCCACTTCCATGATATCTCTATCACATATCAGTAAACCGAGACAAGTGAATGGGAAACTACCCCTCTTACTGTTCAACATATTGTCAATCATCTGTATCTTCTTCTTCAAGGTTCCCAACACCATGATCTCACTCTTCTGAAATTTATCCTGAGCTGTGACGTATTCTCTAGGCACGGGAAGATAAATTTGAGATCAGCAATCGCTAAATCCTTCGATTGTATCATGATGATCATGTCATTCGCATATTGAAGATGTGAAACCCCTTCGGGGATAACACCCTCAATGTGCTCTGCCCTCTTTACCAATTCCAATATCGTCGCTCAGGCCTCAACCTCAAAATCAAAGAGAAGGGGAGATAGTTGTCATGGTATTGCCGACGAGTACGCCATGGAGGGGTCCTCACAGTGCGTGTTTAGAGACGTGGGGTAAGGCGGAAGGTTGGCGGATACGAGGTAACACAGCTTACCCAGGTTTAGATCCCACGATGGTGGCGGAATCCTACTCCTGATATAAATCACTATAATGGCAATACGCCGAGTTACAGGGATTGGTCCGCTGTGCGCGATATGAGTTGAGTTATGCCCTAAAGGCTCCCATAGGTCCGACTTATATAGTCGCTAGATCCTAGGGTTACAGGCAAATTCCTAGCCGGACAGGTTATAGAGTCCTACACGGTACACAACTAGTCTAACGTGTCTTGCACTCCAAGGCTCTGGGTATGTTGGTGACTCCTCCGTAGCCTTCCTTAATCCGGCATGGGCCTCCCTTCTGGATCCATCTAACTGGGCCTCCCAGCAGGCCATAGGCCTTGCTACTGACTATGGGCCACCCGGGTTATCCGGATTAGAGACATGCAATGGTGGTACCCATTTAGCATATCCCCAAAAGTATCCCCTAGAGACAACCGTCTTGCCTTTTCAGTTTGAATGCTCCGTCTAGATGGATGTCGGCAAATCGTCAAGCAATATTTTGTAGTCCTCCCAAGAACCCTGCAATGCTCTCCGTCTTCAGCAT
Organism: Avena longiglumis; assembly: GCA_030063025.1. NCBI lineage: Eukaryota > Viridiplantae > Streptophyta > Magnoliopsida > Poales > Poaceae > Avena > Avena longiglumis. Next base: position 474,435,268 of record CP125975.1, on the reverse strand, counting down.
GTAAGTCGGAGAACTGCTGAATCTTCCATCACACTCTTCTCGTAGCCGGACTGGATCCATCCTTGTCGAAATCTTTAGATGGGATGGTTCAGCTGCCTTTGCCAGTAGAGTGAAGTAGACCATAGGTCAGCGATGCCTCCTAACTCACACATGCAGAGAACGTAATCATAGCCGATTTTCCCGCGCGAAGGATACGGAACATTGGCGGCGGCGGTGGGAATGTGGCAAAATTTCCACGCACACGCTGTCCACACAGCAACCGTTCAATCAACTTGCACGAATCTTGATTCCGAGTACTATAAATTGTAACCGTGGTGATTTTTATCTTTTCACCTCATTCTTCCTCACATCATCTTCTTCCTCTAGCCAACGTCCCCTCGAGCTCTCTGCGCGCATAGAGGAAAACCCTAGATTTTCCCCTCCAATCACAGCCACTCTTCCTCCATGCTAATTGCTAGCAATAGCTCTACTCCATCCATGGTAGCGTAAGGCGAGGATACGGCGAAGCCGACAAGCTCCGTCCATGTTCCGCCGGAGGGTGTGGTGGTGCCACGCACCGCGGTGGTGGAATCCACCGGCGGCGACCATGTTCCAGCGGGGCTGGAACTGCTAGAGAAGAGGATGATTCCCACAAGGGGAATGCCGTGGCTCAGACATCGCCGAGAATGATCTCAAGGAGATGCTCGCCAAGGGGTATCTCCCTGTGATGGAGGGTCTGGTCTGGCAGGCGGTGCCGGCCGGCGAGGTCGTCCCTTCTCCCCTTGCCGGAGAAAAGGTATACCTCAAAGCCCAACTGGTGCGCGGCGTCTCCCTTCCAATCTCTGACTTCTTCATAGAGGTCCTTAGCCACTACCGGGTTCAACCTCATAACCTGTCTCCGAATAGCTTCCTCGCGCTTAGCAACTACGCGGATCTTTTTGAGGGTTACCTAGGAATCAGGCCTAGGTTAGGTCTGTTTATATATTTCTTCACTGTCAAGAGGGAATCCGGAGTGAGCAAGGATGAGCTCAGAAATTGCGGAACCATTAGCTTCAAGATCCGGTCAGGCCGGCTGTAAGATCCCTCCTTTATAAAGGAAAAGGATCCCTGTGATTGCAATGCTAGTCCTTGGATCAATGCTAGCATCCACAGTTTAAGATGAAGTACACAGATACAAAGGTCTTTATTACAGCCATTCCAGAGATAAACATAGTCTTCACAACTCCAAGGCCACAGACCTAGTACAAGAGTTTGAATAAGTAAATAAATAAAAGTCTTCATCTTCATGTGCCATAGGCAAACATGTTGAGTGTAGACTCATGACTCCTAATCCTCATCTGAGTAACCCGCAACATCACAAGTTACAGCCACAGTGGGTCAATACTTTGGAATAGTATTGGCAAGTGATACCTTAGTATAATTTAGGTGGGCTAGATACTATATGCAATTTTGGCTAAGTGTAGCTTGGCTTGCTTTGCTCAAAATAGGTTTTTCCTATTAGTTGAAATCACTAAGTTTTTCTTTGTCAAAACTTTTCCCAAGGAACCACCAATAGACGTTGAGGTCCTTCACCCTTGTTCACCCACAAGTTTTTACTTAGAAATTGGGATGAGGAGATTCTTCATAGCTTCCATGTCTTGATGCTCAAGTTGTCCTTTTCCAGGGACATGGCTAAGTACTTAGATTTTCCATCTGCAGAGGTTGTGCACTTTCCCCACCAGACTTGGTTTCACCAAGACAGGACCTTTCAGAAGCCTTCCCTTAGACCAAATGGACGCGCTCCAACCTATCATTCCCTCTACCACCAACTGTCCAAATGGCTAAGTTCTAGCAACTTATGTGATCCAGGCAGAGCCCATATTGCCAAGTGGCTGCACTAGAAGCTTCTTAACACTTGGCCTCTAAAATCCCTTTGTTCCTGGGTGGCTTACCACAAGTGATATACACAAGGTAAACCATAGAAATGAGCCTTGTGTAACCACTCAACATAAACCAATCCTTCCATTCCACCCAGGTTTTTCATTAACTTAGTTGTTTTATTAGGCAAAACACAAGTCCAAAGACTTAGAAATGTTTTCATTATAGCATGTATATTTCACCAACCCTTGTTTGCTACTATCTAGGCTAAGCATGGCATAGATAGTAACTTAACTTAGAAATTCCCTAGCAATTCTACAACCATTAGGATTTCCCAACAAGGCATATAAGCAAAATAATAACATGCAGTACTTAGCAAAATATCTCTAATGCTTATTATAAAACATGGGATAAAAATATTCATGAAGTACCACTTGCCTTGGTAGTTTGGAGAGTAGTTACACTCTTCACAATCATAATCACTAGCACCAAAATCTACACAAAGAATTGTAGCAACAATTACACAGAAAACATATACAATCAAAAATATATGCATGCATGCAAGATGATATGTGATGATTTTTAAAACTCAACAAAGCAAGAATACAATACTGATTCAATAACAAGTTAAAAACTTGCCAAACAACCATTATTTAAACCCTAAATTATTTCCTAAACATTTCATATACTCAATTTAGTCCTACACAAGTTTCTGCAAATAAAACCTTTTTAACAGAAGCAAAACATTAAACACATTGCATGTTTAGAAAGAGCTTGCTCTCCTGATTCCAACGATATAAAATTTGTCAAATTCTAACGTGGGGATAAAAAATTATAGCAAAAACAATTTTGAATATCTAATAGATTCAAATTCTGTCTTTTAAATCTAACTGCTGCCACGCGTCTGTTTCTAATTGGCCCATACCGTTTCGCGTTGGATCGCGCTTCTGGGCCGTTGGATCTACTTAACCCGCACGGCTTAGATCTATTCGTAACGGTTCGTTAAGTGAACTAATCCTACGCGCTGGATCTAGATCTGACGGCTACGAATCAAACGACCAAAACTGAGCGGCGCTAGCGGCGGCTACTAGTGGCGGCGAGCTCTGCCTACGGCGGCGCGGCGCTACAGGTCGCCCGGGAAGGTGGGTGGATGCTCACCAGGTTCGCAGTGACGAGGAGAAGCTCAACATTCCCTTGGTTGGCGAAGGGGCGCTCGGAGTTTTCAGGGATTCCTCGCTGGAGTTTGCAAATGCGTCGGGTACGGCTACTCGTCGACGTTGGCGAAGATACAGATCATGCGAGGGAAAAATAGACAGTGCGTCAAATGCGCGGAGTGATGCTGGTCATGCGAGTGTCAAAGAGAGAGCAAGGCGCGGTCAGAACTAACCAGGAAGGCTTGCCGGAGTTGATGGTGTCGTCGACTCGTCTTGCCGTCGTTGCCGAGGCTCAACGATCCTAGCATGCACCGTAGAGGTCGAGATGCGCATGGTTGCAGATATTGTGCGGGCAAGGCCAGAGGTCAAGGCGCTGGAGCTCACGAATTTGATGCGAAGTTCGTACCGTACCAGTGTTCGGCGAATTGTGGGCAGACTGGTGGCGTGGCGTCTGTGCTAGGTGAAGGGAAATGGGCGGCGAGGGGAGGTGGTCTTATAGCCAGAGCGGGGGCGTAAATCTCTCGCTGTATCAATGCAATTTAAGCGCAGCATCAGTGCGGGGAAACGGCAGCGGCGAGCTGGTCATCGGCGTTGATTGAGGACGAAGGGTGACGCGGCAGTGAGGGCCCAGCTGTCAGCGAGTGGGTACACGCGCGCGGGTGAGAAACAGAGGGAGAGGGGGAAACCCGGGTGGGCTGGCTAACGGGCTGCTTCGTCTGTTGGGCCAGAATCCTGGCGCCGGCCCTTTTCCTTTTCTCTAATCCTTTTCTTTTTCTGTTTTCAATTTCAGGAACCAAATTCCAATGATTTCAAATCCTATTTTAATTCAAATCTATTCAGGGTTTTTGTAGTATGCACAGTCACAATACTGGGCATAAAACCAAGTGGTCACTTTGAATTGGCTTGGTCACTTGGAAATAAATAAGATAAGCAGTGGCATAGCACTAGTTTGAATAGGTTTTGAAATTGGTTTTTGATTCACATTTATTTTGAAACTTTGGTTTAAAACTTAGCAATCTAGTACAAGTACTTGAGAGCAATAAGACAACAACGTTTAATTTCATGCTCAACAATCTCCTATTGGAGAGTAACATTTGTTTCAAAGGCTAGTCACATAAAATAATGAGCTCATATGCTCCTGTTTTTGAAGTGATTTGTTTGAAATGAAAAACATATGAGCATGGATGCATGGATGATATGCATAAGTTTGAAACATGATTTTAGGGATGTTACACCAGCGGTTCCCCGACATCATAGGCCACGACTCCTGTAAGAACTGGCAGAGGACATATTTCTATGGCTCAGATATCCCTCTGGCTGGCCGAGAAAAAACGTACCCGGACTTTGTCGATGGTGCCGCCGCTGAAGCCCCGACATGGAGATCCCAAGCCCTCCTCCCCTCCAACGACGAAGCCTCCCGCGCCGTAAGGCGGATCGAATGGTTAGTACGGACGAGTCTGGCCGGGTTGGACCTAGCCATATGCTGGTTCATCAAGCGGATTCATCCTCTGCAGCACCGCGTGAAGCTTATGCACAAGTAGTCCAAGGATAGGAAGGATGGCCTCCGCATCTCCGAGGACAACTTTTCGAGTGACTCCATCAATCTTTGCCTCAAATACATAGTCAAGGTGAAGGACAGGAAGCATGGATTCACCATCACCTACAACATGTTCGAGGGCAACAAGTGCCAGAGGTATTTATTTTTCCGAGTATGACATATACTCCAGTTCTTTCGCCTTAACTTAACCTTCGCGTCTAACACTTTGAGATTCACTTAACAGCTAAAGGAACTAGATGAAGGTAGCATGGCTGCCGAAGTCTATGATCTGAAGATGAAGGAAGTCACCGTCGTGTCCGACGACGATGTCCTGTTGGCGCGAAAGCGGAAGAGCTCCACCTCTGATGCTGCCAACGGAGGCAAGAAAAAGAAGACGGAGGGTGGAGCCTCCAAGAGATCCACCGCCTCCCTAGAGGTGAAGAAAATAAAGATTACCGGTATCCCGTTTACCAAGACACCAACCGTTGTGTAAGCTTCTTAACATCCGACATTGTATCTTTCTCGTCTTATTCTATACTTATACTTTTTGTACGTTTCAGGAAGAAGGCCAGTATGAGTTTGAAGAAGACCTCCAAAACATCGGGGGCTTCTAAAAACATCAAGGAAATGTTTCACCAAGCATCTCCCGCCATGGCCCTTTCGACTCCGAGCGTCCAGCCTGCTAACGCACCGACAAGCTCTCCAGCAAAGGTAACGTATGAACCTTCCGCCATGGAAGTGGACCCAGCTCCTTCTCAGGAGGTCCCAGAAATTGCTGCGGATCTTGTTCTTGTCGGCAAGCAGGCGACACAAGAAAGAACATCCTCCAAAGTGGCTGAAGCTCCAGCTAAGGATGCCACTAGTAGGGAAATGGTGGAAGGCGGAGCCTTTGCACCCAGGACGTCATCAGAGCTCCCAAAGATCATCTACCTGGTGCTTGCACCAAGTAGCTCATCTCTGGCTCCTAGGGCAGTGCCTACTTCTCCCACATGTGGTCTTGAGGAGCTACTCAAGCAGGCGGAGATTCTTCGCGTAAACGGCCTTGCTTTTAGCAAGATATTCGCCGAGAGCATCAACGACCTCAAGATCATTGCACTTGTAAGTTTTATATGCCTTTTGCATTTCATATGTAGTATCCCACTGTAGCCCCCGAGGATTTAGACAGAAAACAATAGGTCTTTGGGTATGAATGCTTTAAGAGTGACTAAGCTAGAAACTTTGTACTATAGACCCCAAGTATGTAGTTTGAATGAATTATTCCGACTAGATAATTTTAGAGTAGCATACGCAGTGTTTGTAATTTTCAATACTATAGCCCCCAAGCCTCTAGTTGAAACAGAAGTAGTTCCGACTAGATGCTTAAAGAGAGACTAAACATATTGCCGAGTTAAAAACTCGTACTGTAGCCCCCAAGCCTCTAGGTGGATAGTTATTCGACTAGATGCTCCAAGTAGACTAAGTAACATTAATATTTTTATAGAATGATAATGCTCGAAGGGGCGTCGCCAACGTCAAGTTCCACAAGATGCGTGCTAATCTTGAAGCCAAAAAGGGTAAAACTGCCTTTTTGAAGGATCAAATCACCAAGAGCAAGAGTCTGTTTTTCTTTTCAATTTTGCACTCAATCTTGGTCTTGCACCATTATCTTCCGATTACTCACTATGCTCTGACATTTATCCGACATGCAGAAGCTATTGCCAAGGCGAAGGATATTGTCGAGCAATCCAAGCACATACAACTGCTGGATAGTGAGAACAAAATCCTTAAGCAGGGGAGAGGGCTGAATCGTTGAAGATGCACGAAGATGATATGAAGGCCGTGTAGGAGTCCACCAACACGGAGATCAACCACCTAAAGGAGGAAATTGCAATACTCAAGGAGCAGAACAAAGCTGCCACCGAGCAGAATACGCGCAACCTTGACGCTTATAAGGTCCTTCGACAAGAGCGGGACTCCATGGCGGAGACTCTCCAACAAGCTGAGGATAGCATCTTTGGTAAGCATACTCCATCTTGTACTTCTATAAGCCAGGTACTCTGAACTTTTGTTGTGTTGAAGTCATGTACTCCATTGCTTGGCCAGATATGCAGCTCTTATTGGCTTGAGTCCTCCTCCGCCAAAGGAATTCATGATTCTTGCCGGCAACTTCATCAGCACCGCCATCACTCAAGCAAAGGAGATTGCCAAGCCCTTAGCCATCAATATCAAAGCGGTGGATTCCGTCATGAAATACTCGAAGATCCTGCGCCAAGCCCCCGAGCATATCGTAAGTTGGAAGGGTTCATGTACCCGGGCTGGTGCAAGGATGTCGCTGGCAATGGTCAAGGATCATTATGACGATGCTGACATCAACACGATGACCTCTGGCTTTCCCGATGAAGACGATGACGGCTAGAAGATTGATCACGAAGCTATCTGGTCATCGCTCGCCAGCTACGACACCAGGGTCGCCAAGTTGGTGCATGCAAACACGTTTGTGCCTCTTAAGGTCATCGAAGCCGACCAGTCCAGCTCCTCCGAGTCCCTTAAGACCACCGACTTTGTTGATGAGCAGGATGACTCTTCTCCTGCTGCCGACGACGTTACCTCAAAGTCTCATGCGCTAGAGGAATGAAAAACACTTATGTAATATTTGTCTCCTCTAGGTATATGTATGCAGAAAAACTATGGGTTTAACCTTAAGGCGGAAAATAATAGCTATATGTTTCATGCTACTTAAGTACTAGTTCCAGCATGTATATATATTTTAAGCAAGTGCTGGCTTATCCATTACTCTGGTTTTTATGCTTGACTTTTCGTGAGTCGGAAGACCCGTAGTCGGAACTATGCGCTCAGGCGATGATGCCCAATGGCACCATCAAAAACCTAAGCACAAAACACCGACTTTGAGTGCCAAAAGTCACTACTCCAGAATCCACATAAAACAATAAAGAACGTGTAGACCAGAAAACTTAAGCTAACGCCCGTAGGCAGAATTTTCACAAGTGCAAACTTGTGCATAAAGGTTTTATATGATCCAAAAAATGAACACTAAAGGAGGTAAAAGACTCAAGCATATGAGTGAACCAAACAAATTTATTTCATTGATCATATAAGAGGTACACGGTAGATAAAAAATATGTAAGTGTAAAAAGTAAGTAGATGTGCTATGGTCCATGGCTGATCAAGCTCCGGGTAGTCATCATCTGGGTCACGTCGCTTACACTTATGATCCTCGTTTGGTTTATCCTCTAGTTCACGATTGTCAATGAGGTAGTAAGACCCATTGAGTAGTGCCTTGCTAATGATGAACGGTCCTTCCCATGGCGGGGATAATTTGTGTGACTGCTTCTGCTTAAGTCGGAGCACCAAATACCCCTCTTTAAATGAGCGATGCCGAACGCAACAACTATGGTAGCTGCGTAGCTTCTAGTGGTAGATGGCGGATATTTGGTATGCCAATACGCCCTCTTCCTCAAGAAGGTCCACATTTAGGCGTCTGGATTCTTCAGCGTCATCTTCGTCGTAGGCGGCAACTCTCGGTGAATTATGAAGGATGTCGGAAGGCTGGATGGCTTCTGCTTCATATACCATGAAATAAGGGGTGTAGTCGGTGGATCTGTTAGGTGTAGTTCATAAACTCGCCTGAATAGATGGTAATTCCTCCGCCCAGGATCTAGCTGCTCTATGTAGCGGTGCCTCTATACGTGGCTTGATTCCCTATAGAATTAATCCATTGGCTCGCTCAACATGCCCATTGGACTGTGGATGTGCCACAGATGCCAAGTCAAGTCGGATGCCCTTCTCCCAACAATAGGCTTCCACTTCTCCGAGTGACAAGTTGCTACCGTTGTCGGTGATAATGCTATGTGGGAGACCAAATCTTACCACTAGATCCCAGACAAACCTAAGGGCAGTTTCCCCATCAAGCTTTCTAATGGGTTTAGCTTCTATCCATTTGGTGAATTTATCAACTGCTACTAGCAGATGCGTAAACCCACAAGGTGTCGTCTGCAATGGACCAACCATGTCTAGCCCCTAGACTGCAAACGGCCAAGTTATTGGTGTTGTTCGCAATTCCTGAGCTGGTACATGTGGTTGTCGGGCATAATACTGGCATCCCACGCATCTCTCAACCTGCTTGGAGGCATCCGCCTTCGCGGTCAGCGAGTAGAATCCTTGTTGGAAGGCTTTGGAGACCAACGATCGAGGAGCGGCATGATGCCCGCAATATCCGAGATAGATCTCACAAAGGATTTCAATACCTTCTTGCTGGGAAACACACTTGAGGTATACACTAGTGGTGCTTCTTTTATAGATCTGTCCATTGATTATGGCATGGCCCTTTGCTCGACATACTATTTGCTGACTTTCGACCTCGTTGATGGGCAAAGTTCCGTGTACGAGGGACCTTTGTTACTGTATGAACAAAAGAGTAAACTCTATTTGGGTTCTCGGGGTCCGCTCCCTTCATAGATGGTGTCCGTAGATGCTCTAGAAAAACGCTAGGCAGAATTGGTTTGCGCCCTTGATCCAAGCTTTGACAGCAGATCGGCCGCCTCATTTTCCTCCTTCTTGACATATTTGATTTCGTAGCCCTCGAAGCACTTGGCTATCTCGTCTACTTTGTCTCGATATGCCGCCATCATAGGGTTCCGCTTATTCCAAGTGCCAGCCACCTGCTGGGCAACCAAGTCGGAATCTCCACAGCAAACTATGCGCTTGATTCCAATATCCTTGGCTACGCGAAGTCCGTGAATGAGTGCTTCATATTCCGCCATGTTATTGGTAGCCTCAAAGTGGATCTGCACAACATAGCATAGCTTTTCCCCTGTTGGTGTCTGTAGCAGTACACCAGCCCCCGAGCCGTTGAGTAGCTTTGATCCTTCAAAGTGCATCACCCAGTATTTTGGCTCTAGTATAGGGGTAGCATCCGATATCTATGTCCAATCTGCAATAAAATCCACCAAGACCTATGATTTGATAGCGTCGTGTCTCTTGTAGGTGATCTTGAAGGCGGCAAGTTCAATGCCCCACTTCGCAACCCTTCCTGTAGCGTCGCTGTTATTGATGATGTTGGACAGTGGAGCCTTGCTCACAACTGTGATAGGGTGCTCCTGGTAATTGTGCCATAGCTTCCGAGAAGCAAGGAACACTCCATAATCTAGCTTCTGGTAGTGCGTGTAACGCTGCTTGGACTCCGACAAGACCTCGCTTACATAGTAAACTGGTTGTTGTACTCCGTACTCATGCGTTGGTTCTTTCCGCTCCACCACGACAACGATGCCGATTACCCGGTTGGTGGCCGCCATGTAGATCAACATTGTGAAGGGTTTCACATCATAGTAAATCAAAAAAATTCTACAGATGCGAACGGGGAAGCCAAGATCTAATCTAGGAGATGCAAACAACGAGGGGGATAGATGAGATCTTCATACCCTTGAAGATACGCATAGCGGAACGTTCGAAGGAACATGGTTGATGTAGTCGTACTTGCTTCTCCTACTCGCGATCTGATCCAACACCGCAAGTGGCGATGCCTCTGAGAGATGCACACGTACGGCACCTCGACGTCTCCTCCTTCCTCGGTCCAGCAAGTGGGGTGGAGAGATAGGTTGGATCTACAACACGACGGCGTGGTGCAAACGTGGAGAGTTTCTGCGGCAGGGCTTCGCCTACGCGCAGTCGGGAGGGAGAGAGAGGAGGGCAGCAGGGCGACTAGGGATTGAGGAGGTGTGGGGGCAGGTGCGCCCCCAGCCCTCTTTATATAGAGGGGTGGGAAACTGCCCCTTGCTCCTCCTCCAAGCCTAGGGCCGACGGCCAAGGGGGAGGGGTGGGGGGCAAGTTTCCCCCTCCTTCTAGAAGCTCTCCCTAGGGTTTCCCCTAGGGATTGGCCGGCTGGGCCTATGGGGCCTTGTGCCCCTGGCCCAATGCGGCCAGGGCACTCCCTCGTAGGCCCACGCCCCCTCCCGACAAGTGGGGCCACGTTGGTCCCACTCCGGAATGTTCTAGAAGCTTCCGGTACAATACTGAACAATCCGAAACACTTCCGAACTCCAAAAACTGCTTTGCCTTATATGAATATTATTCTCCGGACCATTCCGGAACCTCTCGTAATGTCCCGGATCCCATCCGAGACTCCAAACAAAAAACTCATAAACCAATTATCCATTCTATCCTAGCGTCGAGACACGTTAAGTGTGTGACCCTGCGAGTTTGAGAATATGCAGACATGATCTTCTATCAATAATCAACAGCGGGGTCTGGAAACCCCTATTGACTCCCACATACTCATCGATGATCATATCGGATGAACCACGATGCCAGGATTCAATTAATCCCATATACATATTCAATTCGTCACGCGATATTTTACTTGCCCGAGATTCGATCGTCGGCATCGGCATACCTAGTTCAATCTCGTTCACAGCAAGTACTTTACTCGTTCCGTAATCCGATATCACTTTGTGATTAACTCCTTAACCACGTTCTTGCAAGCGGTGTTGATATCTATTACCGAGTGGGCCCGAAGTATATCTCTCCGACTTGGGAGGGACAAATCCCATCTCGATACATACAACCCAACAAGTACTTTCCGATCACCTGAGAGACACCTTTATGATCACCCTCTCATAGGATGACGTTTGATGACCTCAAAGCTTTCTTCCGATACCAGGGAGTTGCATTATCTCATGGTCTAAGGAATACAATATTTGATATAAAAAAAGCTTCGCAAAGATGAACACGATGACACGATCTAATTGCTCTGCTTAATTTGGGTCTGTCCATCATACCATTCTCCCAATGATGTGATCTCATTATTAATCGACAACTCATGTCTATGGTTAGGAAACCTTAACCATCATTAATCAATGAGCTAGTCCATAGAGGCGTACTAGGGACACGTTGTTGTTCATAAACCACACAAGTATTAAAGTTTCCGCTTAATACAATTCTAGCATGGAATATAAACTTTATCATGAACAAGAATTATAATAATAACATCTTTATTATTGCCTCTAGGGCATAATTCCAATAGTCTCCCACTTGCACTAGAGTCAATAATCTAGTTTACATCTGGCAACAATCTAACACCCATGGCACTAAGGTGCTGATCATGTTTTGCTCGTGGAAGAGGTTAGTCAACGGTTCTGCGACATTCAGATCCGTATGTACTTTGCTAATCTTCAGATCTCCATCTGTTATATAATCTCGGATTATATGAAACTTGCGGTTGATATGCTTGGTCTTTGGATGATATCTTGGTTCCTTAGATAGTGCTATGGCGCCAGTGTTGTCACACAATATCTCTAGTGGTGCACTTGGAACCACACCAAGCTCAGCGATGAAGTTCCTGATCCAAACTCCTTCACTTGACGCTTCTGCAGCAGCCATGTATTACGCTTCTACTGTAGATCCTGCGATCACACTTTGCTTGCAGCTTCTCCAGCTCACAGCTCCTCCATTCAAAATATAAAAATATCCTGTCTGAGATTTAGAATCATCCTTGTCGGTGTCAAAACTAGCATCGACGTAACATTTTACGACGAGCTGTTCATCACCTCCATAGACTAAGAACATTTCTTTAGTCCTATTTAAGTACCTTAGGATGTTCTTAACGGCTGTCCAGTGTTCCACTCCTTGATCACTTTGGTATCTGCTCGTCAAACTAATAGTATTGGACACATCCGGTCTAGTACACAGCATGGCATACATGATAGAACCTCTGGCCGAGGCATAAGGCACTTTGCTCATAGCTTCTCCATCGTTTACCGTAGCTGGACACTGAGCCTTGCTCAATATCTTACCTAACAACATAGGCAGTGAACCTTTCTTTGCCTTATCCATTCTGAACCTTTTCAGAACTTTGTCTAGGTATGTACTTTGGCTTAAAGATATCAGGCGTCTTTGTCTATCTCTATGGATTTTTATGCCCAATATATAAGCAGCTTCCCCTAGGTCTTTCATTGAAAAACATTTATTCAAATAACTCTTCACATCGTTAAGCATGTCAATGTCATTTCCAATAATCAATATGTCATCCACATATAGTACCAGGAATGTCACTGAGCTCCCACTCACTTTCTTGTAGATACAAGATTCGTAGCAATTTGGAACAAATCCAAAGCTCTTGATCACTTGATCAAAACGAAGGTTCCAACTCCGAGATGCTTGCTCCAGTCCATAAATGGAACGTTGAAGTTTGCACACTTTATCAGCATCCTTAGGATTGACAAAACCTTCGGGTTGCATCATATACAACTCTTCATCAATGTTTCCATTGAGGAACGCAGTCTTGACATCCATCTGCCATATTTCATAATCATGAAACGCAGCAATTGCTAATAAAATCCGAATGGACTTAAACATCGCTACGGGAGAGAAAGTCTCATCGTAGTCAACACCTTGAACTTGTCGAAAACCTTTCGCGACAAGCCGAGCTTTATAGACAGTAACATTACCATCCGCGTCCGTTTTCTTCTTGAAAATCCATTTGCACTCAACGGCCTTTCGGTCGCTAGGAGGGTCCACCAAAGCCCATACTTGGTTTTCGCTCATGGATCCCAATTCGGATTTCATGGCCTCTAGCCATTTCTCAGAGTCTGGGCTCATCATCGCTTCCTCATAGTTCGCAGGTTCACTGTCATCTACTAACATGATAGTTAAGACAGGGTTGCCGTACCACTCAGGAGGGGCACACGACCTTTTCGACCTGCGACGTTCAGTAGTAGGATCGTCCGAAGCTTCACGATCCTTGTCATTAGCTTCCTCTATTGTTGGTGCATACGGCACTGGAACAATTTCAGGTGTTGCGCTACTCTCCAAATCAAGAGAAGGTTCAACAACCTTGTCTAGCTCTACTTTCCTCCCACTCACTTCTTTCGAGAGAAACTCCTTCTCAAGAAAGGATCCGTTCTTTGCGACAAACACTTTGCCTTCGGATCTGTGATAGAAGGTATACCCAATAGTTTCCTTAGGGTATCCTATGAAGACGCATTTCTCCGCTTTGGGTTCGAGCTTGTCCGACATCAACTTCTTGACGTAAGCTTCGCATCCCCAAACTTTAAGAAACGACAACTTAGGTTTAGCACCAAACCACAGTTCATACGGTGTCGTCTCAACGGATTTAGATGGTGCCCTATTTAAAGTGAATGCAGCGGTTTCTAATGCATAACCCCAAAATGATAACGGCAAATCTGTAAGAGACATCATTGATCGCACCATATCTAATAGAGTTCGATTTCGGTGTTCAGACACACCATTGCGCTGTGGTGTTCCGGGTGGCGTGAGTTGCGAAACTATTCCGCTTGCTTTAAGATGCGTGAGAAAATCATAACTCAAATATTCACCTCCACGATCGGATCATAGAAATTTAATTTTTATGTTACGATGGTTTTCTACTTAATTCTGAAATTCTTTGAACTTTTCAAACGTTTCAGATTTATGTTTCATTAAATAGATATACCCATATCTACTTAAGTCATCAGTAAAAGTGAGAAAATAGCGATATCCACCGCGCGTCGAAACACTCATTGGTCCGCATACATCGGTATGTATGATTTCCAACAAGTCCGTTGTTCGCTCCATCATTCCGGAGAACGGGGTTTTGATCATCTTGCCCATGAGGCACGGCTCGCACGTGTCAAATGATTAAAAATCAAGAGACTCCAAAAGTCCATCAGAATGGAGGTTCTTCATGCGTTTTACACCAATATGACCTAGACGGCAGTGCCACAAATAAGTACTATTATCACTATCTACCTTGCATCTCTTAGCCTCAATGTTATGGATGTGTGTTTCATCTCTTTCAAGATTCAGAAGAAATAAACCATTCATATCAGGTGCATGACCATAAAAGATGTTACTCATATAAATAGAACAACCATTATTCTCCGATTTAAATGAATAACTGTCTTACAATAAACACGATCCAGATATAACGTTCATGCTCAACGCAGGCACATAATAACATTTATTGAGGTTTAAAACTAATCCCGAAAGTAAAACTAAGGAGAGCGTGCCGACAGATAACACATCAACTCTTGATCCGTTTCCAACGCGCATCGTCACCTCATCCCTCGCTAGCCGTCGTCTATTCTGTAGCTCCTGTTTCGAGTTACAAATATTAGCAACTGAACCAGTATCAAATACCCAGGCACTACAACGAGGGCTAGTAAGGAAAACATCAATAACATGTATATCAAATATACCTTTGATGGTGCCAGCCTTCTTGTCCGCTCAGTACTTCGAACAGTTGCGCTTCCAGTGACCCTTGTCCTTGCAATATAAGCACTCAGTGTCCGGCTTAGGTCCAGACTTGAGCTTCTTCTCAGCAGGGGCAACGCGCTTGCCGCTGCCCTTCTTGAAGGGCTTCTTTGCACCGTTACCTTTATTAAAGTTGGGTGGCTTGTTGACCATAAACACATGATTATCTTTCTTGATGTACACCTCCGCCGCTTTCAGCTTAGCGAAGAGCTCGGTGATCGTATCAGTGGAACCAATCTGATTATGAGTAACTACAAAACCTTTGTAGCTAGGAGGGAGTGATTGCAGAACTCTCACAATATTGAGCTCCTCTGGAATCTTGCAGTCCAGTTGCTCAAGGCGTTGAGTGTAGCCCGACATCTTAATGGCGTTCTCACTAACGGAACTCCCTTCCTCCATCTTGCAGTTAAGGAATTTCTCTGAGATCTCATATATCTCAGAACGGGCCTGAGTCTAAAACATAGTTTTTAGTTCCTCAAGATCTCAAAGGGCCCGGGGAAATCTTCAAAACGATTTTGAAGGTCCGATTCCATAGCAAACAACATGGTGCTCTTAATCACACCATAATCATCTTTGTGCGACTGATAAACAGCTTCCTCATCAGCCGGTGCATCTACAGCAGGGGCGTCACCTAGCGCTTTCTCAAGGACATAGTCCTTTTGTCTGCCAGAGAGAATGATTCTCAGATTGTAGAACCAATTGGTGAAGTTAGACCCATTGTTCTTAAGCTTTTCTTTCTCAGCAAAAACGTTGAAGTTGAAGTTGGACTTAGCCATTTGATCTACAAAATTTGCAAGTACAATATAGACTATGTTCATGATAACTAGTTCAACTTAATCAAATTACTAGATGAACTCCCACTAAATTCATCATCCCTCAAGTTGTTTAGTGAACACGATCCAAATTCACCACACCTAATCCGATCTTCACGAGAAGAGATGTGGTTTCAATGGTGGACAACAAAGTGTTGATCATATCATTCATATGACTCATGCTTAACCTTTCGGTTTGTGTGTTCTGAGGCCATGTTTGTACATGCTAGGCTCGTCAAGTCAAACCCAAGTATTTCCGCGTGTGCAAAACTGGCTTGCACCCGTTGTATATGAACGTAGAGTTTATAGCACCCGATCATCACGTGATGCTTGAACACGACGAACTTGCGCAACGGTGCATACATGGGGAGAACACAGTTTTATCTTGATCTTTAAGTGAGGAATCATCTTATAATGCTATCGTCGCGATCTAAGCATAATAAGATACATAAAAGGATAAACATCACATGCATATAATTTTATATGACATGGTATAGCCAATCTCCACGCAATGATCTCCATCTTGTGCGTGCCAGCATGATCTCCATCACTCCACCATGATTGCCTCCACCATGAATAGCAACTACAACTATTGCTAACTACTTAGCGATAAAGTAAGGCTATTACATGGCGTATAAGAAGTTGACACACAGGTCATACACAATTATAAAGACAACCATATGGCTCCTGCCGGCTGTGTACTCATCGACATGCAAGTCGTGAAACATTACAAAACATGATCATTGCAAAAACAAGTTAGACGCCTCTACTTTGTTGTTGCATGTTTTACGTGGCTTATGGGAGTAACAAGCTAAGAACGATTCTTACCTACGGAAAGCCACAACGGTGATATTATGGTTGCCAAACTCTGGTGTAAATCCCATGACAACTATAGTGAGAGAAACTGGCATCCACCAGCCGCATGTGTGGAACAAGCTACACATCAAGTGCGGAGCCGGTCTCGCGAACGAGGTCGCGTAAAGTTGGCCTAGACCGCTTCGATCTCACTATCCCCGTCATAAGAAGTACACAAACAAGAGGCTTGCAACAGAAAACATCAACGCCCGCAACAAGCATGTTGCGTTCTACTCGTGAAACACATCTACGCATAGATCTAGCTCTGATACCATTGAAGGGTTTCGCAACATAGTAAATCAAAAAAATTCTACGGATGCGAACGGGGAAGCCAAGATCTAATCTAGGAGATGCAAACAACGAGGGGGATAAATGAGATCTTCATACCCTTGAAGATTCGCACAGCGGAACGTTCGACGGAACGTGGTTGATGTACTCGTACTCGCTTCTCCTCCTCGCGATCCGATCTGATCCAACACCGCAAGTGGCGATGCCTCCGAGAGATGCACACGTACGGCACCTCGACGTCTCCTCCTTCCTCGGTCCATCAAGTGGGGTGGAGAGATAGGTTGGATCTACAACACGACGACGTGGTGCAAACGGTGGAGAGTTTCTATGACAGGGCTTCGCCTACGCGTAGTCGGGAGGGAGAGAGAGAGGAGGGCAGCAGGGCGGCTAGGGCTTGAGGAGGTGTGGGGGGAGGGTGCGCCCCCAGCCCTCTTTATATAGAGGGGTGGGCGGCTGCCCCTTTCCCCTCCTCCAAGCCTAGGGCCGGCGGCCAAGGGGGAGGAGTGGGGGGCAAATTCCCCCCTCCTTCTAGAAGCTCTCCCTAGGGTTTCCCCTAGGGCTTGGTTGGCTGGGCCTATGGGGCCTTGTGCCCCTGGCCCAATGCGGCCAGGGCACTACCTCGTAGGCCCACGCCCCCTCCCGACAAGTGAGGCCATGTTGGTCCCACTCCGGAAGGTTCTAGAAGCTTCCGGTACAATACCGAACAATCCGAAACACTTACGAACTCCAAAAACTGCTTTGCCTTATATGAATCTTATTCTCCGGATCATTCCGGAACCTCTCGTGATGTCCCAGATCCCATCCGAGATTCCGAACAAAAAACTCATAAACCAATTATCCATTCTATCCTAGCATCGAGACACGTTAAGTGTGTGACCCTGCGGGTTCGAGAATATGCAGACATGATCTTCTATCAATAATCAACAGCGGGGTCTGGAAACCCATATTGACTCCCACATACTCATCGATGATCATATCGGATGAACCACGATGCCAGTATTCAATAAATCCCATATACATATTTCCTTGGTCACGCGATATTTTACTTGCCCGAGATTTGGTCGTCGACATCGGCATACCTAGTTCAATCTCGTTCACAGCAAGTACTTTACTCGTTCCGTAATCCGATATCACTTTGTGATTAACTCCTTAACCACGTGCTTGCAACCGGTGTTGATATCGATTACCGAGTGGGCCCGAAGTATATCTCTCCGACTTGGGAGGGACAAATCCCATCTCGATACATACAACCCAACAAGTAATTTCCGATCACTTGAGAGACACCTTTATGATCACCCTCTCATAGGATGAGGTTTGATGACCTCAAAGCTTTCTTTCCGATACCAGGGAGTTGCATTATCTCATGGTCTAAGGAATACAATATTTAACATAAGAAAAAGCTTCGCAAATATGAACACGATGACACGATCTAATTTCTCCGCTTGATTTGGATCTGTCCATCATACCATTCTCCCAATGATGTGATCTCATTACTAATCGACAACTCATGTCTATGGCTAGGAAACCTTAACCATCATTAATCAATGAGCTAGTCCATAGAGGCGTACTAGGGACACGGTGTTGTTCATAAACCACACAAGTATTAAAGTTTCCGCTTAATACAATTCTAGCATGGAATATAAACTTTATCATGAACAAGAATTATAATAATAACATCTTTATTATTGCCTCTAGGGCATAATTCCAACACATAGGATCCATAGGCTCGGGTGTTGTGAGTATATGTGCCGAGGAAAGTATCTCCTTTAGCTTCTTGAGCGCAGCATCTGCTTCTTCCATCAATGTAAATTTGTCCGCCTTCTTCAGCAACTTGTACAGCGGCAGATCCTTCTCACCAAGTCGGCTGACGAACCGGCTTACCGCTGCAACGCAACGTGTGAGCCGATGGATGTCCTTCAGGCATGTCGGACGGTTTATGTTTAGGATGGCCTTGATCTTATCCGGGTTGACCTCGATTCCATGTTGGGAGACAATGAATCCCAACAATTTGCCGGCTGGAACCCCGAAGACGCACTTCTTTGGGTTAAGCATCATGTTGTATTTACGGAGATTATCAAAGGTTTCTTTTAAGTCAGAGATTAAGTCATTTGACTTTTTATACATCACCGCCGCTATATCTTCCACATAGGTGTGAACGTTCCGACCAATTTGGTCCATTAGGCAATGTTGCATAGTCCGCTGGTATGTAGCACCTGCATTTTTCAGCCCAAATGGCATCGTGGCATAGCAAAACTTGTCGTAAGGTGTGGTGAATGAAGTGGCCAATTGGTCCGACTTCCTCATTTTTATCTGGTGGTATCCTGAGTATGCATCGAGAAAACACAGAAGTTCCGAGCTAGCCGTCAAGTCAATGACTTGGTCAATGCGAGGCAAAGCAAACGGATCTTCCAGACATTCTTTGTTCAAGACGGTGTAATCAATGCACATTCTTAATTCTTTGGTTCCATTTTTGGGGACAAGTACAGGATTGGCCACCCATAGGGTGTGAAGGACTTCTCGGATAAAACTAGCCTAAAGTAACCTAGCTATCTCTTTGCCTATGGCGCGTCTCTTCTCGTCTCTGAAGCATCTTAGAGGTTGTTTCACCGGTTTGCATTTTGGATCAATATTCAAGTTGTGCTCGGAAATTTCCCTAGGTACACCTTTCATGTCAGTAGGTTGCCAGGCAAAGATGTACCTATTCTCACAGAGGAACTCGACGAGCACTCTTTCCTATTTAGGGTCCAGGTTCGTCCCAATGGCAGTGGTCTTGGAGGCATCGCGTACCACAAGTTCCACTGGCTTGGTCTCGATGGCGGCTTTGAAGGCGGGATCGGAGTCAGAAATCTGCTTCTTCGATGTCGGCATCTCTGAGGCATCGACCTTGCTCTGGATCTCCTTGAATTCTTTGCTGTAGAGGATAGCTTCTGCAAAGGCTACTTCTCCAATCTCGCAGTCCCTTGCCTTTGTAAAGCTTCCGAATATGTGATGACACCATTTAGTCCGGGTATCTTGAGCTTGTTGTAGACGAAGCATGGCTTGGCCATGAAGGCGTGGAAGATGTCGCGTCTGAATATGACATGGTACACGCTCTTGAAGGGGACCACTTCAAAGGTCATCCTCTCTTGGCGGTAATTGTTAACATCACCAAAAGTGACCGGAAGCGTGATGCACCCAAGGGACCGAGCCTCCCGACCAGGAACTACGCCATGGAACACGGTGATGGTCCGCCTTAGGTTGGTCTCCGTCAAGTTCATCTTGTGCAGTGTATCCAGGTACATGATGTTGATGTTGCTTCCACTGTCCACCATGCATTTGGTGAACTCGCTGCCGTCAATCAAACGGTTGATGACCATGGCATATTGGTTCTCCGTTGGGATGAGGTCTGGGTGATCCTTCCTGTCCCAAGTGATTGGAACTTCCGACCAGCGCAGGTACTAGGGAACTGGGGGTAGGGTGGCCATCAGTATCCTCATCGAGGTTTTCTATGCCCGGATAGTTGGGGTGCCAAGGAAAGTGTGGTAGATGGCGGCGTTCTTCTCGAAGGGGTTCTTGCCTTTGCCATCGCCCTTGTCGGCGTGTTTGGGGTCAACGTCCTCATCCATGTCACTTGAATCCTTGGACTCCTCTTCCTTCTTCTTCCCTTTGCACTTGCCTCGCAGTCTGTTCTTCCGGCTTTGTTTGTAGCCGGACTCCAGGTCTTCCTTGAGGTCGTTGATGAACTTCTAATGGCGATTGGTGTGAGTGGCTTTGCCGTTGGCATCGAGGTGTACAAGTCATGGAATATCACGGTACTATTTGTACGTTTGGGGAATGCGGGGCGCTGCTGGGGTAGTTTCACTACCGCGCTGCTGCCCACGACCAGCCCCCCGGCCTCGGCCATGCTGTCCGCCATCACCTCGTCCTGCAAACGTCATCACGACCATGTCGGAGACTGGCTTTTCTTCTGGCGGACTCTTCCGCTTGGTGTTGTTATTCCTATTGGATTGGGTTGGGATGGCCATTTCCGGCAAGGAGCCACGAGTATCGTCGTCGGCAGCCGCGAACTCACTGGCGAGGGAGATCATCTGATTGAGATCTAATCTGTGATTATCCTGCAGGCTCTTCAGCTTATGTCGGAGGAATGTACCCTTTTCCAAGCCGTCAATTTAGGCGGCCATAGCGGTCTGATCGTGCACTCCTGTGCAGGAAGTCTTCATATCCATCCAGCAGGAGAGGTAGGCTCGAGATGTCTCGTCTTTCTCTTGCATGCACCGCTGTAGATTGCGAACAGTGCAGGGACGCTTATACGTAGCCTAAAAGTTTTTGGTGAACGCTTCTTGCATGTCCAACTAGTTGCATATGGAATTTTCTGGCAAGTCATCAATCCATTGGCGGGCCGTGCCCGTCAACATTAGTGGGAGGTACTTGACGACAACATTGGGATTTCCTCCGGCGATCTCCACCGTGTTGCCGTAATCCTGCAACCATGTAGCTAGTTTGGTGGTGCCTTCATAGGGCTTGATGGTCTTGTCTATCCGGAAACCCTTAGGGTAAGTTGCGGTCCGTATTACAGGTCCAAAGAACGTGGTCCCAGGTACTATCCTTCTCGGGCCTCGTGAATCTTGTCCAGGCGTGAGCGTGCGTCGTATGGCTCTGGGCTTGTTCTTTTCTTCTTGCCGCCAGGGGATGGGCTGTGTGAACGACGCGGGCCCCCTTCTCCTTGGTGGCTGCTAGGTGCCGACAGAAGCAGAGGTGGTGGTGGGTTATCCTTCTTGCTGTTACCCTCCTGCGATGCCTCGCGTCTGTCGCAATTGCTTGTCGGACGCGGAGGTTCATGGCGTGACCTACTCTTGTGTCCTTGGTTGCTCTCTCCATCGTGACGGGGATGCTCCGCGTTGTCGCGAATGACGATGCCGCCCTGAGGGCGCCTTGGCGAAGGCATGCTCGTACGATAGTGAGCCTTCGGGTCTTCGCGATGTCGGGAAGATCGAGCGGTGGAGATGGGCGACGAGGATGAGCCTTTCCTCCGTGGTCGGAGGATATGGGGATAGCGTCCTTCCTATTGCGTGAATCTCTCCGTCTTTGCTCTGATGAACCCGTCTGGGACCCGACATCATGAGGAGATCACTCCCTTGGTGGCTTAGGATTGCTAGTCTGGCAATATGCTGGGTCAGACTCAAGCCTCTGAGAGGTGGCCTTTTCCTGTTGTTTGACCG
Organism: Avena longiglumis; assembly: GCA_030063025.1. Lineage (NCBI taxonomy): Eukaryota > Viridiplantae > Streptophyta > Magnoliopsida > Poales > Poaceae > Avena > Avena longiglumis. Next base: position 474,413,343 of record CP125975.1, on the reverse strand, counting down.
CCTTCGCTACAAGGTTATAGATCTGTTCCACAGCCGCGGGTGATCTATCCTTATCTAGTAAGGTCTTGGCGATGGCTAAGTTGAGGGTAGGAGTGGGCATGACTTGCCTGCCTTCGCTGTCAATGTATGTCTTGGCTTGTGGCGGCTTCGAGGGAGCCCATCCTAGGTTGCATCTGACGAGGTTTCGACTTGTCAATGCCCATTGTTATGAGCTTGGGTTTTGGAGAAGATGGGGGTTCCGGAGATCGCGGAACGGTTAACATACAAGCAACCAGGGGACACGATATTTACCCAGGTTCAGGCCCCCGGAGGGAAAACCCTACTCCTGCTTGACTGCTCTTGATTACGGCAGAATCGAAGGTTACAGGCGTGCGCAGATGCTATTTGGCATGGAGGTGTGTATGAGGTGGAAAAAGGATGCCCTCCTCGCCGTGCCCTCCTGGCCTTTATATAGAGTTAGGCATGTCTCGGGCACAGATCGAGTCGGTTAAAAGTTTAGGGTTTGCCCCTTTGAATATTCTATCTATTCTAGTCTTGCTCTCCAAGGATCCGAAGATGTCATGGGCTTGGGCCACCCGAAAATCTCCACATTCCGCGTATATTCTTGTGGGCCTTCCTTGGGCTGGACCGGGTATGTTAATGTCATGTACCCGTAGGGTATAACCATGTCAGTATCCCTCGAGTGTTCAGTCGAATTATAGATTCGACTGAGGACTCTTCAATCTTTCGGGTACAGCTGTTTCTGTTCATCAAAGAAAAACAATGATTTTAGTGTGTAGGGATTGTTGATGCGTGTGCCTAACTCTCCTGACGGATCAGGGTCAGTTAACTGTCTTAGGACAAAACAACACGATCTTCTTCAGACTCAAGTCCCTAGACTCGAATCTGGAATAGATGCTGGCGTAATTCGACTCAGGCCGTTGAGGTCTTATAGGAGTCGAATCCCAGTATTTTTCGAATGATGTACCCGACGCGTCCGTCGGGATTTTCATCGCGCCTGTTGGCACGGGTTATTACTAGTAGAGCACAGTCGGGTGCGTTACCAGGCCATCAGATGGTATCTGTAGGTCTTATCTTTGCGTCGTAGACACAGCATCCAAAATTTTATCACCGCGGAGGTGTTTCGGGTGGACAAGGAGGATTTTACTCACTTAGCGTTGGTTGGGGCAAAGTTGCCAAAAAATTGCATTTAGATCCAAAGGATCGAAGTCGAAGAATTCATAGGGTGCGCGACCAGCGCTCCCTATGGTAGTAGCCCCCGAGTGTCTGTTCAAGTCGTAGACTCGAGCAGAGACTTTAACTCAGCCGTTGTTAGCTTCAGGTCAATAGGACACAATTTTTTCGGATGCTTCAATCAATCCTCCCTATGGGAGGAGCCCCCGAGTCCGTAGTGGAGTCGTAGACTCGGCGTAGGACTCGAAGAATCAACATTGGCGTGCTACCTTAATCATGCCTCGGGTGCGCGACCAGCGCTCCTGATAGGAGTATCCCCCGAGTATTTGCTCGAATCGTAGATTCGAGTGAGTACTTTTAGCTGTCAGCCGAAGATTTCTAACCGTTTCTAGTGTGGTTTTGATGACGTCAGTGCTGAAGATCGATGACCTCAACCATCTGCGGTTCCAGAGGTGACGTGACTGGACGAACGTGGGTCCCAATTTCTGACTTGGAGTTGACTGGTCATGCGCAACGTGGCAAGAATTACGGCGTCTCCTTGGTTTTCGTGCGTAGTGTACGGCGTGGGAGCGACGGTTCGCTGTTGTGTTGATACGTGGATGGTTGGATCTGATCCTGGCGTTAGGGCTTTTGATGAACGGTCCCTATTCATCGTCTTCATCCTTATAACTGTGGGGAAAACTGTAGTTTGTTTTCACCCTTAGCCATTTGCTTTCGCTGCCTCCATTTTCACGAGCCCATCCTTTCGCCCACTGGACGTTCTTCGATCGTTCCCCTCCTCATTCCTACGCGCACACCATCACCGTCGACGCGCCATGATGGTGAAGTCAAAGAAGGCCTCCACCGGAGCGGGCACAAATGCTGCTGCCGGCGGCAAGAAAAGCACCACCGCCACTTGCATCACTGATGGTGGATGGCAGCGCTCGAAGACGCGCGAGGGTGACATGCACAAGCTTCGTGATGCGGGTTTAATCCCGCGGGATAAGAAGGCCGTCAAGATCCTTGGCGATGAGGTAACTCCGCGTCCACCCGCAGGGTTTCGGGTGATGTTTGTCGCTTTTGTTCTTCGCGGCCTCTCGCTCCGAGTCCATGATTTTATTCGTGGACTGTTGTTCTTCTATGGCATCCAACTCCACCATCTTTCGCCCAATTATCTTCTCCACATCGCCTACTGAAGGGTTTCGTAGCATAGTAAATCAAAAAAATTCTACGGATGCGAACAAGAAAGCCAAGATCTAATCTAGGAGATAAAATCAACGAGAGAGATTTATGAGATCTTCATACCCTTGAAGAAATCGCACAGCGGAAACGTTCAACAGAACGTGGTTGACGTAGTCGTACTCGCCATCTCCTCCTCGCGATCCGATCCGATCCTACGCCGCAAGTGGCGGCGCCTCCTAGAGATGCACACATACGATGCAGCGACGTCTCCCCCTTTCCTTGGTCCAGCAAGTATGGTGGAGAGATAGATTGGATCTGCAGCACGACGGCGTGGTGCTTATGGTGGAGAGTTTCTACGGCAGGGCTTCTCCTACGCGCAGTCGGGAGAGAGAGAGAGGTGGAGGGGCAGCAGTTGGACGTCGGCTAGGGTTGGAGTGAGGGGGGAGGCTGCGCCCCTTCCCTCCTTATATAGGGGGTTGTCCGTACCCCTTGAACCCTCCTCCAAGCCCTAGGGTGGCGGCCCAAGGGGTGGAGTGGGGGGCAAGTCATCCCCCCTCCTTTTAGAAGGTTCCCTTAGGGTTTCCCCTAGGGCTAGCCGGATGGGCCTTAGGGGCCTTGTGCCCCTGGCCCAAAGTGGCTAGGGCACTTCCCCTTAGGCCCACGCAGGCCTCCGACAAGTGGGCCCACGTTGGTCCCACTCCGGAACCTTCTAGAACCTTCCGGTACAATACCGATAAACTCCGAAACGATTCCGAAATCCAAAAACTGCTTTCCTTTATATGAATCTTATTCTCCGAACCATTCCGGAATTTCTCGTGATGTCCTGGTTCTCATCCGAGACTCCGAACAAAAACTGATAAACCAATTATCCATTCTATCCTAGCATCGATGCACGTTAAGTGTGTGACCCTACGAGTTCGAGAATATGCAGACATGATCTTCTATCAATAATCAACAGCGGGATCTGGAAACCCATATTGACTCCCACATATTCATCGATGATCATATCGGATGAACCACGATGCCAGGATTCAATTAATCCCATATATGTATTCCCTTCATCACACGATATTTTACTTGCCCGAGATTAGATCGTTGGTATCGGCATACATAGTTCAATCTCGTTCACAGCAAGTACTTTACTCGTTCCGTAATCCGATATCACTTTGTGATTAACGCCTTAACCACGTTCTTCCAAGCAGTGTTGATATCGATTACCGAGTGGGCCCGAAGTATATCTCTCCGACTCATGAGGGACAAATTCCATCTCGATACATACAACCCAACAAGTACTTTCCGATCACCTGAGAGACACCTTTATGATCACCCTCACATAGGATGGCGTTTGATGACCTCAAAGCTTTCTTCTGATACCAGGGAGTTGTATTATCTCATGGTCTAAGGAATACAATACTTGACATAGGAAAAAGCTTCGCAAAGATGAACACTATGACACGATCTAATTGCTCTTCTTAATTTGGGTCTGTCCATCATATCATTCTCCTAATGACATGATCTCATTATTAATCGACAACCCATGTTTATGGTTAGGAAACCTTAACCATCATTAATCAATGAGCTAGTCCATAGAGGCGTACTAGGGACACGGTGTTGTTCATAAACCACACAAGTATCAAAGTTTCCGCTTAATACAATTCTAGCATGGAATATAAACTTTATCATGAACAAGAATTATAATAATAACATCTTTATTATTGCCTCTAGGGCATAATTCCAACAGTCTCCCACTTGCACTAGAGTCAATAATCTAGTTTACATCTGGCAACAATCTAACACCCATGGCATTAAGGTGCTGAACATGTTTTTCTCGTGGAAGAGGTTTAGTCAACGGATCTGCGACATTCAGATCCGTATGTACTTTCCTAATCTTCAGATCTCCATCTGCTATATAATCTCGAATTATATGAAAACGATGGTTGATGTGCTTGGTGTTTGGATGATATCTCGGTTCCTTAGACACTGCTATGGCGCCAGTGTTGTCGCACAATATCTCCAGTGGGTCCAAGGCACTTGGAACCACACCAAGCTCAGTGATGAAGTTCCTGATCCAAACTCCTTCACTTGACGCTTCTGAAGCTGCCATGTATTCCGCTTCTGTTGTAGATCCCGCGATCACGCTTTTCTTGCAGCTTCTCCAGCTCATAGCTCCACCATTCAAAATATAAACGTATCCTGTCTGAGATTTAGAATCATCTGGGTCGGTGTCGAAACTAGAATTGACGTAAACTTTTACAACGAGCTGCTCATCACCTACATAGACTAAGAACATTTCTTTAGTCATATTTAAATACTTTAGGATGTTCTATACGGCTGTCTAGTGTTCCACTCCTGGAACACTTTGCTATCTGCTTGTCAAACTAACAGCATTGGACACATCCGGTCTAGTACATAGCATGGCATACATGATAGAACCTATGGCCGAGGCATATGGCACTTTGCTCATAGTATCTCTATCTTTTACCGTAGCTGGACACTGAGCCTTTCTCAATATCTTACCTGACAACATGGGAAATGAACCTTTCTTTGCTTTATCCATTCTGAACCTTTTCAGAACTTTGTCTAGATATGTACTTGAAGGGTTTCACGGCATAGTAAATCAAAATTTTCTACGGAGCGAACAGAGGGAAAGCCAAGATCTAATCTAGGAGATGCAAACAACGAGAGAGATTGGATTAGATCTTCATACCCTTGAATATTCGCACAGCGGAACGTTCGTCGGAACGTGGGTGATGTAGTCGTACTCGCTTCTCCTCGTCGCGATCCGATCCGATCTAGCACCACAAGTGGCGGTGCCTCCGTGAGATGCACACGCAAAGACTCGGCGTCTCCTCCTTCCTCGGACCAGCGAGTATGGTGGAGAGATAGATTGGATCTACAACACGACGGCGTGGTGTATATGGTGGAGAATTTCTGCTGCAGGGCTTCGCCTACAAACAGTCGGGAGGGAGAGAGGAAGGTAGCAAGGCTGCTAGGGCTTGGAGGAAGGTGTGTGTCAGGGGGAGGGGGCGCACCACCCCTCTATATATAGAGGGGGGGCGGCCAGCCCTTGACCCTCCTCCAAGCCTATCTCTAGTTTAAACAATTTAAACTCTCCCTTATCTAGAAATCCTATCTCTAGTTTAAACAATTGAAACTCTCCCTTATCTAGAAATTCTATCCCGAGATTTAAACGAGTCAAATCTCTCTAGAATCGGCTGTTCCCTATGGGGCCTTGTGCCCCTGGCCCAATGCGGCCAGGACACTCCCTCATAGGCCCATGCCCCCTCCCGGAAGGTGGGGCCACGTTGGTCCCCTTCCGGAAGGTTCTAGAAGCTTCCGGTACAATACCGATTAACTTAACAATTCAACTCCAAAAACTGCACCGCCTTATATGAATCTTATTCTTCGGACCATTCCGAACCTCTCGTGATATCCCGGATCCCATCCGAGACTCAACAAAAATTCATAAACCAATTATCCAATCTATCCTAGCCGAGATACGTTAAGTGTGTGACCTGCGGGTTCGAGAATATGCGACATGATCTTCTATCAATAATCAACAGCGGGTGCAGGCACCCATATTGACTCCCACACATTCATCGATGATCATATCGGATGAACCACGATGCCATGATTCAATCAATCCCATATATATATTCCCTTCGTCTCGCGATATTTTACTTGCCCGAGATTCGATCGTCGGTATCGTCATACCTAGTTCAATCTCGTTCACAGCAAGTACTTTACTCGTTCCGTAATCCGATATCACTTTGTGATTAACTCCTTAACCACATGCTTGCAAGCGGTGTTGATATCGATTACCGAGTGGGCCCGAAGTATATCTCTCCGACATGGGAGGGACAAATTCCATCTCGATACATACAACCCAACAGATACTTTCCGATCACCTGAGAGACACCTTTATGATCACCCTCTCATAGGATGACGTTTGATGACCTCAAAGCTTTCTTCCGATACCAGGGAGTTGCATTATCTCATGGTCTATGGAATACAATATTTGACATAGGAAAAGCTTCGCAAAGACGAACACGATGACATGATCTAATTGCTCTGCTTTGTTTTGGTCTATCCACCATATCATTCTCCCAATGATATGATCTCATTATCAATTGACAACTCATGTCTATGGTTAGGAAACCTTAATCATCATTGATCAATGAGCTAGTCCATAGAGGCGTACTAGGGACACGGTGTTGTTCACAAACCACACAAGTATTAAAGTTTCCGCTTAATACAATTCTAGCATGGAATATAAACTTTATCATGAACAAGAATTATAATAATAACATCTTTATTATTGCCTCTAGGGCATAATTCCAACAGTCTCCCACTTGCACTAGAGTCAATAATCTAGTTTACATTTGGCAACAATCTCACACCCATGGCACTGAGGTGTTGATCATGTTTTACACGTGGAAGAGGTTTAGTCAATGGATCTGCGACATTCATATCCGTATGTACTTTGCTAATCTTCAGATCTCCATCTGCTATATAATCTCGGATTATATGAAACTTGCGTTGATATGCTTGGTCTTTGGATGATATCTTGGTTCCTTAGCGAGTGCTATGGCGGTGTTGTCACACAATATCTCTAGTGGGTCCAATGCACTTGGAACCACGCCAAGCTCGATGATGAAGTTTCGATCCAAACTCCTTCACTTGACGCTTCGCAGCAGCCATGTATTCCGCTTCTCAGAGATCCCGCGATCACGCTTTGCTTGCAGCTTCTCCAGCTCACAGCTCCTCCATTCAAAATATAAACGTATCCTGTCTGAGATTTGGAATCATCCTTGTCGGTGTCAAAACTAGCGTCGACGTAATGTTTTACGACAAGCTGTTCATCACCCCATAGACTAAGAACATTTCTTTAGTTCTATTTACGTACTTTAGGATGTTCTTCACGGCTGTCCAATGTTCCACTCGGATCACTTTGATATCTCGTCAAACTAAGAGCATTGGACACATCCGTCTAGTACACAAGATGGCATACATGATGGAACCTATGGCCGAGGCATAAGGCACTTTGCTCATAGCTTCCCATCATTTCATCAGAATGGACACCGAGCCTTGCTCAATATCTTACCCGACAACATAGGCACGAACCTTTCTTTGCCTTATCCATTCTCGAACCTTTTCGTAACTTTGTCTAGGTATGTACTCGCTTAAAGCTATCAAAGGCCTTTGTCTATCTCTATAGATTTTGATGCCCAATATATAAGCAGCTTCACCTAGGTCTTTAATTGAAAAACACTTGTTCAAATAACTCTTCACATCATTAAGCATGTTGATGTCATTTCCGATAATCAATATGTCATCCACATATAGTACCAGAAACGTCACCAAGCTCCCACTCACTTTCTTGTAGATACAAGCTTCGTAGCAATTTGGAACAAATCCAAAGCTCTTGATCACTTGATCAAAACGAAGGTTCCAACTCCGAGATGCTTGCCTCAGTCCATAAATGGAACGCTGAAGTTTGCATACTTTACTAGCATCCTTAGGATCGACAAAACCTTCGGGTTGCATCATATACAACTCTTCATCAATGTTGCCATTGAGGAAAGCAGTCTTGACATCCATCTCCCATATTTCATAATCATGAAACGCAGCAATTGCTAATAAAATCCGAATGGACTTAAACATCGCTACGGGAGAGAAAGTCTCATCATAGTCAACACCTTGAACTTGTCGAAAACCTTTTGCGACAAGCCGTGCTTTATAGACGGTAACATTACCATCCGCGTCCGTTTTCTTCTTGAATATCCATTTGCACTCAACGGCCTTTCGGTCGCTAGGAGGATCCACCAAAGTCCATACTTGGTTTTCGCTCATGGATCCCAATTCGGATTTCATGGCTTCCAGCCATTTCTCGTAGTCCGGCTCATCATCGCTTCCTCATAGTTCGTAGGTTCACTGTCTTCTACCAACAAGACAGTCAAGACAGGGTTGCCGTACCACTCAGGAGGGGCACGCGACCTTGTCGACCTGCGACGTTCAGTAGCAGCATCATTCGAAGCTTCATGATCCTTGTCATTAGCTTCCTCTATCGTTGGTGCAGGCGTCACTGGAACAATTTCAGGTGCTGCGCTACTCTCCAATTCAAGAGAAGGTTTAATAAACTCGTCAAGCTCTACTTTCCTCCCACTCACTTCTTTCGAGAGAAACTCCTTCTCAAGAAAGGAACCGTTCTTTGCGACAAACACTTTGCCTTCGGTTCTGTGATAGAAGGTATACCCAATAGTTTCCTTAGGGTATCCTATGAAGACGCATTTCTCCGCTTTTGGTTCGAGCTTGTCCGGCATCAACTTCTTGACGTAAGCTTCGCATCCCCAAACTTTAAGAAACGACAACTTAGGTTTAGCACCAAACCACAGTTCATACGGTGTCGTCTCAACGGATTTAGATGGAGCCCTATTTAAAGTGAATGCAGCGGCTTCTAATGCATAACCCCAAAATGATAACGGCAAATCAGTAAGAGAAATCATTGATCGGACCATATCTAATAGGGTCCGATTCCATGCTCGCACACACCATTGCTTGTGGTGTTCCGGGTGGCGTGAGTTGTGAAACGATTCCACTTGCTTTAAGATGCGTGAGAAAATCATAACTCAAATATTCACCTCCACGATCGGATCGTAGAAACTTAATCTTTCTGTTACGATGGTTCTCCACTTCATTCTGAAATTCCTTGAACTTTTCAAATGTTTCAGATTTATGTTTCATTAAATAGATATACCCATATCTACTTAAGTCATCGGGTAAAGTGAGGAAATAGCGATATCCACCGCGCGTCGAAACACTCATCGGTCCGCATACATCGGTATGTATGATTTCCAACAAGTCCGTTGCTCGCTCCATCATACCGGAGAACGGGGTTTTGATCATCTTGCCCATGAGGCATGGTTCGCATGTGTCAAATGATTCAAAATCAAGAGACTCCAAAAGTCCATCAGAATGGAGTTTCTTCATGCGCTTTACACCAATATGACCTAGACGACAGTGCCACAAATAAGTAGTATTATCGCTATCTACTTTGCATCTCTTAGCCTCAATTTTATGGATGTGTGTTTCATCCCTTTCGAGATTTAGAAGAAATAAACCATTCACAAGAGGTGCATGACCATAAAAGATGTTACTCATATAAATAGAACAACCATTATTCTCTGATTTAAATGAATAACCATCTTGCAATAAACACGATCCGGAAATGATGTTCATGCTCAACGCAGGCACATAATAACATTTATTAAGGTTTAAAACTAATCCCGAAGGTAAAACTAAGGAGAGCGTGCCGACGGCCATCACATCAACTCTTGATCCGCCCAACGCCAAGATCGTCACCTCATCCTCGCAAGCCCGCTCATTCCGTAGCTCTGCTTCGAGTTACAAATATTAGAAACTGAACCAGTATCAAATATACAGGCACTACAACGAGGGCTAGTAAGGAAAACATCAATAACATGTATATCAAATATACCTTTGATGGTGCCAGCCTTCTTGTCCGCTAAGTACTTCGGATAGTTGCGCCAAAGGACCCTTGTCCTTGCAATAGAAGCACTCAAAGGTCCGGCTTGGGACCGGACTTGAGCTTCTTCTCGAGGGCAACGCTTGCCGCCGCCTTTCTTGAAGGGCTTCCTTGCTCCCTTACCTTTCTTAAAGGAGGGCTTGTTGACCATCAACACATGATTATCCTTCTTGATGTCCACTTCCACAGCCTTCAGCTTTGCGAAGAGCTCGGTGATCGATGGAACCAATCGATTATGAGTCACTACAAAACTTTTGTAGCTGGGAGGGAGTGATTGCGAACCTCGTCAATCTTGAGCTCCTCCGAATCGCATTCCAGTTGCTCAAGGCGTTGAGTGTAGCCCGACATATTTATGGCATGCTCACTAACGGAACTCCCTTCCTCCATCTTGCAGTTAAAGAACTTCTCGGAGATCTCATATCTCTCAGAATGGGCCTGAGTCTGAAACATGGTTTTCAGCTCCTCGAGAATCTCGAAGGGCCCGTGATACTCTTCAAAACGATTTTGAAGCTCCGGTTCCATAGCAAACAACATGGTGCTCTTAATCACACCATAATCATCTTTGGCCGATAGACAGCTTTCTCATCACCAAGTAGCTGTTAGGGGTCACCTAACGCTTTCCCAAGGACATAGTCCTTTGTCCGCAGATGTAATGATTCTTAGATTGCGGAACCAATTGGTGAATTTAGACCCATTGTTTCTAAGATTTTCCTTCTCAGCAAAAACTTTGAAGTTGAAGTTGGACTTGGCCATGTGATCTACAGTGTTGGCAAGTACAATTTAGACTATGTTCATGATAAATAGTTCAACTTAATCAAATTACTAGATGAACTCCCACTAAATTCAACATCCCTCAAGTTGTTTAGTGAACACGATCCAAATTCACCACACCTAATCCGATCATCACGAGAAGAGATGTGGTTTCAATGGTGGACAACGAAGTGTCGATCATATCATTCATATGACTCATGCTTAACCTTTTGGTTCTTGTGTTCCGAGGCCATGTCTGTACATGATAGGCTCGTCAAGCTAGACCCAAGTATTTCTGCGTGTGCAAAACTGGCTTGCACCCGTTGTATGTGAGCGTAGAGTCTATAGCACCCGATCATCACGTGATGCTTGGACACGACGAACTTTCGCAACGGTGCATACTTGGGGAGAACACAGTTTTTATCTTGATCTTTAAGTGAGGAATCATCTTATAATGCTACCGTCATGATCTAAGCATAATAAGATACATAAAGGATAAACATCACATGCATATAACTTTATGTGACATGGTATAGCCAATCCTCGCCAAGAATGATCTCCATCTTGTGCGTTCCGCATGATCTCCATCACTCCACCATGATTGCCTCCACCACGAATAGCAACTACAACTATTGCTAACTACTTAGCGATAAAGTAAAGCTATTACATGGCGATAAGAAGTTGACTCGCAGGTCATACACAATTATAAAGACAACCATATATTCTCGCCGTTGTGTACTCATCGACATGCAAGTCGTGAAACATTACAAAACATGATCATCGCATACAATATACACATCACATCTTGGGCCATACCATATCACAGAAACACTCCTGCAAGAACAAGTTAGACGCCTCTACTTTGTTGTTGCATGTTTTACGTGGCTTATGGGAGTAGATGCTAAGAACGATTCTTACCTACGGAAAGCCACAACGGTGATATTATGGTTGCCAAACTCCGTGTTAATCCCATGACAACTATAGTGAGAGAAACCGACATCCACCAGCCGCATGTGTGGTACAAGCCACACGTCAAGTGTGGAGCGGTCTCGCGAACGACGCCGCAAGGTTGGCCTGGACCGCTTCAATCTCACTATCCCGTCATAAGAAGAACACAAACAAGAGGCTTGCAACAGAAAACATCAACGCAAGAACAACCATGTTATGCTCTACTCGTGAAACACATCTACGCATAGATCTAGCTCGATACCAATCAAGGGTTTCGCGGCATAGTAAATCAAAATTTTCTACGAGCAACAGAGGGAAAGCCAAGATCTAATCTAGGAGATGCAAACAACGAGAGAGATTGGATTAGATCTTCATACCCTTGAAGATTCGCAATGAACGCTCATCTAACGTGGGTGATGTAGTCGTACTCGCTTCTCCTCCTCGCGATCCGATCCGATCTAGCACCACAAGTGGCGTTGCCTCCGTGAGATGCACACGTGCAGCACCTCGACGTCTCCTCCTTCCTCGGACCAGCGAGTATGGTGGAGAGATAGATTGGATCTACAACACGACGGCGTGGTGTATATGGTGGAGAATTTCTGCTGCAGGGCTTCGCCTACAAACAGTCGGGAGGGAGAGAGGAAGGTAGCAAGGCTGCTAGGGCTTGGAGGAAGGTGTGTGTCGGGGGAAGTGGCGCACCACCCCTCTATATATAGAGGGGGGCGGCCAGCCCTTGCCCCTCCTCCAAGCCTATCTCTAGTTTAAACAATTTAAACTCTCCCTTATCTAGAAATCCTATCTCTAGTTTAAACGATTTAAACTCTCCCTTATCTAGAAATTCTATCCCGAGATTTAAACGAGTCAAATCTCTCTAGAATCGGCTGGGCCCTATGGGGCCTTGTGCCCCTGGCCCAATGCGGCCAGGACACTCCCTCATAGGCCCATGCCCCTCCCGGAAGGTGGGGCCACGTTGGTCCCTTCCGAAGGTTCTAGAAGCTTCCGTACAATACCGATTAACCCTAACAATTCAACTCCAAAACTGCACCGCCTTTATATGAATCTTATTCTCCTGACCATTCCAACCTCTCGTGATATCCCGGATCCCATCCGAGACTCAACAAAAATTCATAAACCAATTATCCAATCTATCCTAGCGTCTAGATACGTTATGTGTGACCGCGGGTTCGAGAATATGCGTACATGATCTTCTATCAATAATCAACAATGGTCAGGCACCCATATTGACTCCCACACATTCATCGATGATCATATCGGATGAACCACGATGCCAGGATTCAATCAATCCCATATATATATTCCCTTCGCTCGCGATATTTTACTTGCCCGAGATTCGATCGCTTGCATCGTCATACCTAGTTCAATCTCGCTCACGAAGTACTTTACTCGTTCGTAATCCGATATCACTTTGTGATTAACTCCTTAACCACATGCTTGCAAGCGGTGTTGATATCGACACGAGTGGGCCCAAGTATATCTCTCCGACATGGGAGGGACAAATTCCATCTCGATACATACAACCCAACAGATACTTTCCGATCACCTGAGAGACACCTTTATGATCACCCTCTCATAGGATGATGTTTGATGACCTCAAAGCTTTCTTCCGATACCAGGACTTGCATTATCTCATGGTCTATGGAATACAATATTTGACATAGGAAAAGCTTCGCAAAGACGAACACGATGACACGATCTAATTGCTCTGCTTTGTTTGGGTCTATCCACCATATCATTCTCCCAATGATATGATCTCATTATCAATTGACAACTCATGTCTATGGTTAGGAAACCTTAACCATCATTGATCAATGAGCTAGTCCATAGAGGCGTACTAGGGACACGGTGTTGTTCACAAACCACACAAGTATTAAAGTTTCCGCTTAATACAATTCTAGCATGGAATATAAACTTTATCACGAACAAGAATTATAATAATAACATCTTTATTATTGCCTCTAGGGCATAATTCCAACGGTACTTTGGCTTAAAGCTATTAGGCGTCTTTGTCTATCTCTATAGATTTTTATTCCTAATATATAGCAGCTTCTCCTAGGTCTTTCATTGAAAAACATTTATTCAAATAACTCTTCACATCGTTAAGCATACCAATGTCATTTCCAATAATCAATATGTCATCCACATATAGTACTAAAAATGTCACCGAGCTCCCACACACTTTCTTGTAGATACAAGCTTCGTAGCAATTTGGAACAAATCCAAAACTCTTGATCACTTGATCAAAATGAAGGTTCCAACTCCGAGATGCTTGCTTCATTCCATAAATGGAACGCTGAAGTTTGCACACCTTATTAGCATCCTTAGGATTGACAAAACCTTCGGGCTGCATCATATACAATTCTTCATCAAGTTTTCCATTGAGGAACGTAGTCTTGACATCCATCTGCCATATTTCATAATCATGAAATGCAGCAATTGCTAATAAAATCCGAATGGACTTAAACATCGCTACAGGGGAGAAAGTCTCATCGTAGTCAACACCTTGAACTTGCCGAAACCCTTTTGCGACAAACCGAGCTTTGTAGACAGTAACATTACCATTCGCGTATGTTTTCTTCTTGAAAATCCATTTGCACTCAACGGCCTTACGGTCGCTAGGAGGGTCCACCAAAGTCCATACTTGGTTTTCGCTCATGGATCCCAATTCGGATTTCATGTCCTCTAGCCATTTCTCAGAGTCTGGGCTCATCATTGCTTCCTCATAGTTCGCAGGTTCACTGTTGTCTAACAACAAGATGGTTAAGACAGGGTTGCCGTACCATTCAGGAGTGGCACGTGACCTTGTCGACCTGCGAAGTTCAATAGTAGCATCGTTCGAAGTTTCATGATCCTCGTCATTAGCTTACTATCTTGTTGGTGCAGACGACACTGGAACAATATCAGGTGCTGCGCTACTCTCCAACTCGAGAGAAGGTTCAATAACCTCGTCTAGCTCTACCTTCCTCCCACTCACTTCTTTCGAGAGAAACTCCTTCTCAAGAAAGGATCCGTTCTTTGCAACAAACACTTTGCCTTCGGATCTGTGGTAGAAGGTATACCCAATCGTTTCCTTAGGGTATCCTATGAAGATGCATTTCTCCTCTTTGGGTTCGAGCTTATCCGGCATCAACTTCTTGACGTAACCTTCGCATCCCCAAACTTTAAGAAACGACAACTTAGGTTTAGCACCAAACCATAGTTCATACGGTGTCGTCTCAAAGGATTTAGATGGTTCCCTATTTAAAGTGAATGTAGCGGTTTCTAATGCATAATCCCAAAATGATAACGGCAAATATGTAAGAGACATCATTGATCGCACCATATCTAATAGAGTTCGATTCCGGCATTCAGACACACCATTGTGCTGTGGTGTTCCGGGTTGCGTGAGTTGCGAAACGATTCCGCTTGCCTTAAGATGCGTGAGAAAATCATAACTCAAATATTCACCTCCACGATCGGATCGTAGAAATTTAATTTTCCTGTTATGATGGTTTTCCACTTCGTTCTGAAATTCTTTGAACTTTTCAGACGTTTCAGATTTACGTTTCATTAAATAGATATACCCATATCTACTTAAGTCATCAGTAAAAGTGAGAAAATAGCGATATCCACCGCGCGTCGAAACACTCATTGGTCCTCATACATCTGTATGTATGATTTCCAATAAGTCCGTTGCTCGCTCCATTATTCTGGAGAACGGGGTTTTGATCATCTTGCACATGAGGCACGGCTCGCACGTGTCAAATGGTTCAAAATCAAGAGACTCCAAAAGTCCATCAGAATGGAGTTTCTTCATGCGTTTTACACCAATATGACCTAGACGGCAGTGCCACAAATAAGTTCGATTATCACTCTCTACTTTGCATCTCTTAGCCTCAATGTTATGGATGTGCGTTTCATTGATTTCGAGATTCAGAAGAAATAAACCATTCACAACAGGTGCATGACCATAAAAGATGTTATTCATATAAATAGAACAACCATTATTCTCTGATTTAAATGAATAACCGTCTTGCAATAAACACGATCCAGATATAATGTTCATGCTCAACGCAGGCACATAATAACACTAATTAAGGTTTAAAACTAATCCCGAAGGTAAAACGAAGGAGAGCGTGCCGATGGCCATCACATCAACTTTTGATCTATTGCCAACGCGCATCGTCACCTCATCCCTTGCTAGCCGCCATCTATTCCGTAGCTCCTGTTTCGAGTTACAAATATTAGAAACTGAACCAGTATCATATACCCAGGCACTACAATGAGCGCTAGTAAGGTAAACATCAATAACATGTATATCAAATATACCTTTAATGGTGCCAGGATTCTTGTCCGCTAAGTACTTCGGACAGTTGCACTTCCAGTGACCCTTGTCCTTGCAATAGAAGCACTCAGTGTCCGGCTTAGGTCCAGACTTGAGCTTCTTCTCAGCAGGGGCAACGCGCTTGCCGCTGCCTTTCTTGAAGGATTTCTTTGCACCCTTAGCTTTCTTAAAGCTAGTGGTCTTTTTGACCATCAACACATGATTATCTTTCTTGATATCCACCTCCGCAGCTTTCAGCTTAGCGAAGAGCTCAGTGATCGTATCAGTGGAACCAATTTGATTGTGAGTAACTACAAAACCTTTGTAGCTAGGAGGGAGTGATTGCAGAACTCTGTCAATCTTGAGCTCTTCTGGAATCTTGCAGTCCAGTTGCTCAAGACGTTGAGTGTAGCCCAACATCTTAATGGCGTCCTCACTAATAGAACTCCTTTCCTCCATCTTGCAGTTAAAGAACTTCTCAGAGATCTCATATCTCTCAGAACGGGCATGAGTCTGAAACATGGTTTTCAGTTCCTCAAGTATCTCAAAGGGCCCGGCGAACTCCTCAAAACGATTTTGAAGTTCCGGTTCCATAACAAACAACATGGTACTCTTAATCACTCCATAAGCATCTTTGCGTGACTGATAAACAGCTTTTTCATCAGCTGGCACATCAGTAGTAGGGGCGTCACCTAGCGCTTTCTCAAGTACATAGTCTTTTTGTCCGCCAGCGAGAATGATTCTCAGATTGCGGAACCAATTGGTGAAGTTAGACCCATTGTTCTTAAGCTTTTCTTTCTCATCAAAAACGTTGAAGTTGAAGTTGGACTTCGCCATTTGATCTACAAAATTTGCAAATAAAATTTAGACTATGTTCATGATAACTAGTTTAACTTAATCAAATTACTAGATGAACTCCCACTAAATTCAACATCCCTCAAGTTGTTTAGTGAACACGATCCAAATTCACCACACCTAATCCGATCTTCACAAGAAGAGATGTGGTTTCAATGGTGGACAACAAAGTGTCGATCATATCATTCATGACTCATGTTTAACCTTTCGGTTTGTGCGTTCCGAGGCCTTGTCTGTACATGCTAGGCTCGTCAAGTCAAACCCAAGTATTTTCGCGTGTGCAAAACTGGCTTGCACCCGTTGTATGTGAACATAGAGTTTATAGCACCCTATCATCACGAGGTGCTTGAACACGACGAACTTTCGCAACGGTGCATACATGGGGAGAACACAATTTTATCTTGATCTTTAAGTGAGGAATCATCTTATAATTCTACCATCGCGTTCTAAGCATAATAAGATACATAAAAGGATAAACATCACATGCATATAATTTTATGTGACATGGTATAGCCAATCTCCGCGCAATGATCTTCATCTTGTGCGCGCCAGCATGATCTCCATCACTCCACCATGATTGCCTCCACCACGAATAGCAACTACAACTATTTCTAACTACTTAGGATAAAGTAAAGCTATTACATAGCATATAAGAAGTTGACGGTAGGTCATATACAATTATAAAGATAACCATACAGCTCCTGCCGGTTGTGAACTCATCGACATGCAAGTCGTGAAATATTACAAAACATGATCATTGCATACATCTCAATTCATACACATCATGTCTTGGGCCATACCATATCACAAAACACTCCCTACAAAAACAAGTTAGACGCCTCTACTTTGTTGTTGCATGTTTTACGTGGCTTATGGGAGTAACAAGCTAAGAACGATTCTTACCTACGGAAAGCCACAACGGTGATATTATGGTTGCTAACATCCGTTGTAAATCCCATGACTACTATAGTGAGAGAAACAGGCATCCACCAGCCGCATGTGTGGAACAAGCCACACGTCAAGTGCGGAGCCGGTCTCGCAAACAAGGTCGCGTAAAGTTGGCCTGGACTGCTTCGGTCTCACTATGCCGCGCCATAAGAAATACACAACAAGAGGTTTGTAACAGAAAACATCAACGCCCGCAACAAGCATGTTGCGTTCTACTCGTGAAACACATCTACGCATAGATCTAGCTCTGATACCACTGAAGGGTTTCGCAGCATAGTAAATCAAAAAAATTCTACGGATGTGAACAAGAAAGCCAAGATCTAATCTAGGAGATGTAATCAATGAGAGAGATTGATGAGATCTTCATACCCTTGGATAAATCGCACAGCGGAAATGTTCAACAGAACATGGTTGACGTAGTCGTACTCGCCGTCTCCTCCTCATGATCCGATCTGATCCGATCCGATCCTACGCCGCAAGTGGCGGCGCCTCCGAGAGATGCACATGTACGGTGCAGTGACGTCTCCTCCTTTCCTTGGTCCAGCAAGTATGGTGGAGAGATAGATTGGATCTGCAACACGACGGCGTGGTGCTTATGGTGGAGAGTTTCTGCGGCAGGGCTTCGCCTACGCGCAGTCGAGAGAGAGAGAGAGAGAGAGAGAGAGAGAGAGAGAGAGAGAGAGAGAGAGAGAGAGAGAGAGAGAGAGAGAGAGAGAGAGAGAGAGAGAGAGAGAGAGAGAGGTGGAGGGGCAGTAGTTGGACGTCGGCTAGGTTTGGAGTGAGGGGGGGAGGTTGCGCCCCTGCCCTCCTTATATAGGGGGCTGTCTGTCCCCCCATGAACCCTCCTCCAAGCCCTAGGGCGGCGGCCCAAGGGGTGGAGTGGGGGCAAGTCATCCGCCCCTCCTTCTAGAAGGTTCCCTTAGGGTTTCCCCTAGGGCCGGCCGGCTGGGCCTTAGGAGCCTTGTGCCCCTGGACCAAAGTGGCTAGGGCACTTCCCCTTAGGCCCACGCAGGCCTCCGACAAGTGGGCCCACGTTGGTCCCACTCCGGAACCTTCTAGAACCTTCCAAAGATAATCGATAAACTCAAACGATTCAAATCCAAAACTGCTTTCCTTTATATGAATCTTATTCTCACCATTCGAAACTCTCGTGATGTCCCGGTCTCATCCGAGACTCAACAAAACTCATAAACCAATTATCCATTCTATCCTAGCGTCGATGCACGTTAAGTGTGTGACCCTACGGGTTCGAGAATATGCAGACATGATCTTCTATCAATAATCAACAGCGGGATCTGGAAACCCATATTGACTTCCACATATTCATCGATGATCATATCGGATGAACCATGATGCCAGGATTCAATTAATCCCATATATGTATTCCCTTCGTCACGCGATATTTTACTTGCCCGAGATTCGATCGTTGTATCGGCATACCTAGTTCAATCTCGTTCACAACAAGTACTTTACTCGTTTTGTAATCCGATATCACTTTGTGATTAACTCCTTAACCACGTGCTTGAAAGCGGTGTTGATATCGATTACTGAGTGGGCCCGAAGTATATCTCTCCAACTCGAGAGGGACAAATTCCATCTCGATACATACAACCCAACAAGTACTTTCCGATCACCTGAGAGACACCTTTATGATCACCCTCACATAGGATGACGTTTGATGACCTCAAAGCTTTCTTCCGATAACAGGGAGTTGTATTATCTCATGGTCTAAGGAATACAATACTTGACATAGGAAAAAGCTTCGCAAAGATGAACACGATGACATGATCTAATTGCTCTGCTTAATTTGGGTCTGTCCATCATATCATTCTCCTAATGACATGATCTCATTATCAATTGACAACTCATGTCTATGGTTAGGAAACCTTAACCATCATTAATCAATGAGCTAGTCCATAGAGGCGTACTAGGGACACAGTGTTGTTCATAAACCACACAAGTATCAAAGTTTCCGCTTAATACAATTCTAGCATGGAATATAAACTTTATCATGAACAAGAATTATAATAATAACATCTTTATTATTGCCTCTAGGGCATAATTCCAACACCTACTTCATTGCTTTTTGCGAGTGCTGGCTCGGTATCGAGCCGCACTTTGGCCTCTTCCGGAAGCTCTATTCCGTGAAGAGGCAGTCCGGCACCGGCGGGGTCTATCCGCTTGGTGGCTGCGTCATTTCAATCAGATCTACTGTTCTTTTCTTCTCTTTCTCTATGTCTGAGTTCGTCCAATACTGGAGGAGGAAGTGCTTTTATAACCGTGACTCCATAGTGGACGGGCAAAAGTTCAGCCTTGCCCCTTTCGACTCCACCCAGGAGATCTTGAAGAAGAGATCCTGGAAGAACCATATCTTGGAGGGCGAGGTGGAGGAGGTAAAGGAGCTCTACCGTCGGGTGGAAGCCCTCCAGATGGTTGCGGAGAAGGAGGTGAACGGTGTGGACATCATCCGCACCTTCCTCACACATCGGGTGTAGCCACTCCAGGCTAGGGCGCATTCGATGTTCCTTTACTCTGGCCGCCACGACCCGACGAGAGTTTCGGCTCAGGAGCTCTCCAGGGGAGACCTTGACAGAGTTCTTCGGCCACTACTGAAGTACAAGTCTGATGAGGACCTTCCGGGGAAGTCGCTGACGCCCCCTTTCAGTGCCGCAAGACCAGTTTCGCAGGTGTAGATTTGTGACATGCGCGTAGCGCCTTTTTTGAGTGCTTTTCCTTATGATTGCTTGTACTAAACGTTTATGTCTTCATTGTGCATAGGCTCAAGGTGGTTGGCATGGTGCCTCCACTACCCTAAAGGTTTCCGATTGTTCCGGACAACGAAGTTGTGGACTCCGAGTTCGAGCTTCCGCCGGCGTAGTTGCCAACTGAGGAATACCCCGAGGAGAGCGAGGGGCAGACCCGAAAGCGGGTACGGAGTTCGAGTGAGTCTTCGGATGCCTCGACTCCGTCGACGCCTAGGGTCCCGTCTTTCCTTGTGCACCACAATGGAGATGACGATGCTTCTTCCTCACATATCCCGTTCGTGCCCGTGCGGGCTATAGCGCCGCAGACGCCGGCCAAGAGGAAGAAGGAAGAGAAGAAAGAGAAGAGGGCGCTACCCGTATTTGACTTGAGCGACATCGACTCGTAAGTACCTTCGGATGTTATGCGTTCTTAGTTTCTTGTCTTCTTGTTTTTGAATGGTGTTTTCCTTGCAGCCACTCCTCTGAGGGCTCTTTTAATGAGGCCACTCAGGAGGCCGTAAGGGAGTCGAAACTGACGCCCCCTCCCTCTCAGACGGTGGCCACCTCTGGGGGTGATGCTCTGAAGCCCTCTCCGCAGGAGGCTTGAGTGATTATCTCACAGAAAACTACATCGGGACCTTCGTAGCCTCCAGTTTTCTCCGTTTCCACCATGTGGGTTGGGTGGTGGTACGTGGGCACTCGGACCTAGTGGTTGTTCCTCGTCGCTTTGGATGACCACGACGCACTGGTAGCACTCACGGATCGGATCGTTGTTGCCGCACCTTTCGGATCCGGAACCATAGGTTCCTTCATCCAACGGGGGGTCGCACAGATCTGAGTTGCAGCTGCTGTTGTCGTATTACTCATTTGTCAGCGTTGACGTGCGTAGCACGCTGGGATGCGGGGCCCATGAGGCAGGCCTGATCGATGGCAGTGGCACCCGCTCTGGCAGGCGGAGAGTGCCGGTCTGTCCCACCTGGAAGCAGAAGCTCCCGAAGAGAATCTCGAGTCCGTCGCCTACAGGCTCGAAGTCCTTCATGGTGGCTAGTGAGTGGGCGGTGAAGTCGAAAGTGTCGAATAGGAGATGGCTCTCCGTCGCCGAGGAGTTGTAGATCGCTTTGGTCGGGACCATCATGATCGCACAATCAACGCCCCCGCTTCCCACAGACGGAGCCAATTGACGAGGTTTCCACTCGTCAATGCCCATTGTTATGAGCTTGGGTTTTGGAGAAGATGGGGGTGCTGGAGATCGCGGAACGGTTAACAGATAAGAAACCAGGGGACACGAGATTTACCCAAGTTCAGGCCCCTAGAGGGAAAACCCTACTCCTGCTTGTCTGATCTTGATTACAGCGGAACCGAAGGTTACAGGGTGCACAGATCCTATCTGGCGTGGAGGTGTGTATGCGGTGGAAAAAGGATGCCCTCCTCGCCGTGCCCTCCTGGCCTTTATATAGAGTTAGGTAGGTCTCGGGCACAGATCGAGTCGGTTACAAGTTTAGGGTTTGCCCCTTTGAATATTATATCTGTTCTAGTCTTGCTCTCCAAGGATCCGAAGATGTCATGAGCTTGGGCCACCCGAAAATCTCCACAGGCCGCGTATATTCTTGTGGGCCTTCCTTGGGCTATGATGGGGATACGCCTACTGGGGTATACTCAGCGGGACGTTTCCGACTGGCCCAAGGGCTGGCGAGTGGGCCTGCAGAACGGCGAGTGGATCAAAGCCCAGCAAGGTATCAGGCGACTGGAAGTTGAAGGCCCAGGCGAGCAGATAGGCCCAGTCGGTCTAGGTTAAACGACATCAAGTCAGAACCAAATCGGTTGAGATATGTAAACCCTAGGGAGGTGAGCCTATATAAACCTCCTACGGGTGAGTAGATACACGCCTCATACACCCAAGCAACTCGCCGCCTAGTCGCCGAAGTTCGCCCATTGTAAACACCTCCATAATACAATCTAGCAGAGTAGGTCTTATCTCGGGCCGAACCTGGTAAAACCTGTCTTTGCCCTCATCTCGCACCGCTGATGGCTGGCCGCCTTGCCCTCGTTTCTACTACCGCCGACAGCAGATCTGCCGTGGTCATTCCCACGCTGGCGCCCACCGTGGGGCCTGGCCGGTCGGCCGGTGTTCTCGCGGCGAGATCCAATCTTCCCATCAACGAGACGGTCGCCACCGGCCGATGATAGAGATCGGCGAGATGCTCCATCTTGCCAAGCAGCTACGCCCCGGCGGCGCGACCACACGCACAACGTGATCTTGCCGATCGCACGATCAGTCTTCGCCGGCCTCACCGACGCCATCACCGGAGGACTGGCCAGATCCGCGAAGTCGCCACCACGCGATCGGCTCTCCGAGAGCCAGGTTCGCACGATCCACCGCCCGCCTCCGAGTACAACTCGCCCACGAACGTGGCGGGGAACTCCGCCGCAGAAGATGCCCCTCACCGACGACGCCGACTGGCGACCCCGGCCACTCGCCGGATCCATCACCGCTGCCTCGTCCGCTGGCTCCATCGCCTGTGTCTCCAACGCGAGATTTCGAGGACCCTCCATCCTCGGATCTTCGAGTTCGACCGGTCGGAAAACTCCGCCGACTTCCACGGAACCGGTCGCCATGCCGCGACTACATGGCCACCGCGCCGATCCACGGAGGATCCTTTCTCCACCCCAATCCCTCCTAACGCCACGGCAACGGAGGTCGAGGAACTCCGCCTGAAATTGGCGGAGACAAGACGCAAAGAGCATGCCGAGCGCGAAAATTTCGCCGAGCAAGTGATGCAGCAGAACCACGCTACCACCAGCGGATCAGGTCACGCTGAACCCCACCGTTCGTGGGCGCCTGAACTTCGACGATGAAAACGACCGCAGATAGCCGAGCGCGCGATTCGCGAGAACGCGCCACCAGAGGAAGCGCCGCCCCGCCAGATCAATGGCGATGGGTGCCCCACCACCACCCAACCGCACCTCCCAGAGACCAGCCGGATAGTCGTCTCCTCACGGGAGCGACGCGAACGGCCTCCCATCGCTTCTCCACCCCGATGGACAACCTCGTGGCAGCCGAGCAGCAGCCGATAGCATCGGCCACCGCGACGGCGCCTTACAGATCCAAGACGCTGCGCCCGCTGCAAAGCCGTGGAACAAAGAAGAGGCGCCGACCGCAAGGGCGAGTATACTCGCTTCCTCGGGAAGCGAGGCGGCCTCAAGCGGCCGCCAAGCGGCAAACACCCTCAATTGCCCGCCACCGAGCCACCGCAGCTCCAACGCCGCCGAACGCGACACTCTCCACCAACGATCCCAGGCGACCAACTGCCGCCGCTAACGGAGAACCCATCGACCCGCACTCACATCATCAACAACCAAAATCGGCGCCAAGACGACACCGGCGACTGCGGCACACCCTAACTACTTCGCGATGGCGAGCCTATGGGGTCGCCAATGACTAGGGCCTAAGTGCTTGGACCAATGATCCGAGGCGAAAAGTACCCGCCAAACTTCAAGGCGCCAAAGGAGATAGAAAATACGACTCGCACGACCGCCCCGCTTGACACATACCTCATGGCAATGGGGATCGCGGGTCACACTGATCTACTACGCCTGCTACCTCCCACCGATGATGGAGGGACGTGCAGGAAATGGATCAACACGCCCCCGTGATGTCGACTCGGGAGGAAATGCGAGACGCCTTCGTCAGGCACTTCGAGTGCTCCTACACCCGCGCCACCACCATCGAGGACCTGGAGCGATGCGTCCAGGGACCCCGCGAGTCGACCCGCAACTGGGTCCAACGGTGGAAAGAGCTCTGGTACAACGCGGTCGGCATCCACCCGGACACCGCGATCCATTGCTTCAAGACCTCGTGCCGCTACGAGCCTTTAGTCGCCAAGCTCAAGCGACACGCCCGCACACTCGACAACATCCCCGACCTCCTCGAGATCGCCAAACGATACGCCGAGGAAGATCCCAACCAAGACGCCAACGACGAGTCAGAGGGCAACGCCACGGGCGGCAACGACGGCGACGCCGAACCGACGACGCCAGCGGCACCCGCCTCACGTGCAAGCGCCGAACGACGGGCGAAGTCGACTTGCCGCTAACGCCGGGCACGCATAACGCGAGCCCAAGAGCTACCGCCGCGACGGAGGGCAACGACGATGGCGGGAACTACAAGAACAAGCCAAGGTTCGATCCCGCGGCCCTCCTTAACCAACCATGTGCGTTTCACAGCAGGGAAGGAAAGCCCGCCACGCACACCACCGCCGACTGCCACACCCTCAGGGAAATCGAGAAGGCACGGCACGCGCGGGAAGACACCGACAAAGACCCGCCAAATGGCGGAAAATTCGGCAAAGTAGCCGGCTCGCTCCACACCTTCACAGGCTTCAACACGAAGCGCGAGTAGAAGGTCATCGCCCGCCGCCGCTGCCAACGCGTGGCCCAAACAGACGCCCCCGGTTCCTCAACTGGTCGGAACAGCCCATCACCGAGCCGCAAGACCACTCGCCACGCATCGAGTACCTGTGACGAGTCGCCTTGGTGGTCAAGCCCAAGGTTGGCGATCATCGGCTCCCCAAGACACCGGCGGAAGGCGGCAGCTCCATCAACATCCTCTACCTCGACACCTTCAGCGGTTGTGGCTCCCGCAATGATGATCGAGACCACCCACACCACGCCCACGGCATCGCCCCCGGCGGAAGGCGTACCGATCGGCAAGGTCACGCCACCCGTCACCTTCGTACTCGCAAACTTCCGCACCGAGCGGATCATCTTCGAGCTGGTGCCCTTCGACAGCCCTTACCATCGCCCTAGGGCGCCAGCGTCGCCAAATTCATGGTGGCGCCCACTACGCGTATAACGCGATGAAGCTCCCGCGGCGGCGTCATCACCATCAACGGCGGCCCGACATGGCCGCCGAATGCGAGGCCAAAGGAGCCGAACTCGCCGACGCCGTCATCGCGCGCTAATCACGCCGACGAGCTCGCCAACACGCGAGCGGGTCAACAATGACGACCCCACAATGAAGAAGCCCAACTCGAGGGCACAAACACCTCAACCTTTGAGTCCACGACGACACCGCACTGCCGAGCTGGTCCCAGCACCCAGCCAGACGGTGACGATCGACAGGCATGAGCCCAGCATAGGAAGGCGCGCTCATCGAGTTCCTTCGTGAGAATAGGGACATCTTCGCATGGAAACCCTCCGACATGCCTGGTGTCCCTAGGGAGCTCGCTGAGCACAAACTAAACGCCGACCCCAAAGTGCGACCCGTCAAGCAGTCGCTACGGCCCTTCAACGAAGAACGCCGTCGAGCAATCGCCGAGGAAGTGCAGCGCCTGCTCGCTGCCGGCTTCATCCGGCCAATCAAATACTCCAAGTGGCTGGCAAACCCAGTCCTGGTCGAGAAGAAAAAGGGACCTGGAGAATGTGTATCGACTACACAAACCTGAACAGCGCCTGCCCAAAGGAGCAGTTCGTCCTCCCGCGGATCGATCAGATAATCGATTCAACCGCGGGTTCGGAGTCGCTATGTTTCCTCGACGCCTACTCCGGGTACAACCAGATCAAAATGGCTGTCGAGGATGAGGAGAAGACGGCGTTCATCACGCCATTCGAGCCTTCGCTACACCGCCATGACTTTCGCCTCAAGAACGCCGGGCAACCTACCAGCGGTGCATGCAAGAATGCCTCGCGAGACAAATTGGCCGCAACATCCACGTCTACATCGACGACGTGGTCGTGAAATCCGCCGCCAAGGCGACCTACCGCCGACCTCGCGGAGACCTTCGCAATCTGCGGAGGTACAAGATAAAGCTCAATCCAGCAAGTGCACCTTCGTGTACCCGCCGGCAACCATCGGGTACGCTGCTCCAAACGAGGGATCGAGGCAAACCCAACGAAGATCGACACGATCGCCCGCTCGGCAAACCCGAGTGCTCGCGCGACGCCCGTAAGCTGGGCGTGTAGCGGCTCTCAGTCGCTTCATCCCCCGCCTGGGCGAAAAGGCGATGCCCCTATACCGCCTGATGCGCAAGAACCCCACCTTCCAGTGGGACAAGGAGGCGGACGACGCGCTCCGCGACCTTAAAAAGGTGCTACTCGCCGCACCACTACTCGCCGCACCAGCTGACAAAGAGCCTATGCTGGTTTACGTCGTGGCGTCCGAGCGCGTCGTGAATGGTCGCCGAATCCACCGTGAGGAAGGAAAGAGCGCCCGGTCCAGCGGCCGATGTACTACATCAGCGAGGTTCTCACCGAGTCGCGCCAGCGATACCCACAGTATCAAAAGCTGGTATACGCGGTCTTCAGGTCTCAGCGGCGCCTGCCGCACTACTTCCAGGAGCACCCGATCACGGTCGCCTCAAAGACCACTACAAGACATCATCCGAATCGCGAGGCGACGGGCGGGTCGCCAAGTGGCCGCCGAGATCGGCGTCCACAACATTAAATACGAGCCACGAAGGGCGATTAAGTCGCAGCACCGGCAGACTTCATCGCCGACCGAAGAGGCCCAGAGCCGAGAAGCCGCCGCATCTCCATTATCGAGCCTGCACTTCGACGGGTCCAAGAACGCGGACGGCGCAGAGCGGGATAGTGCCGACCTCACCAAAGGGCGACAAGCTCGCTATCCTCCGCCTCAATTCACGCCGCACCAACAACATGGCTGAATACGAGGCCCTACTCCACGGCATGCGAGCCGCAAAGGAGATGAGCGCCAATCGCTTTCGATGCTACGGAGACTCCGACCTAAGCAGGGCAAGTCGCCGCACCTGCGACGCCGTCTCCCCACCATGGCGGCGCATCGCCAAGAGGTGGACAAGGTGGGCGCCACTTCATCGCTACTCGCCGAGTGGATCGACAGAGAAAAACGAGGAGGCCGACGCCTCTCGCATCGGGTCGGCTCGACCGCACCACCCGCCGTGTTCCTCGACACAATCTTCACACCATCAGCCTCTCCGAAGGAGATCGACATCGAGTCCCGCTCCAACCGTAAGCAGCCTTGGTCGCACTTCATCACCGAGCATCGATCGACTAAGCCCTACATCGCCACCGAAACCGCACCGCCGCAGACGAGACAACGCTGAATGATCGCCGCCGATGCAAGTCTTACACCATCATCGACGGCGAGCTACACAAGCGCAACGTCACCGGCGTGTTCCAACGCTGCGTCCAACGGCTGAAGGACGCAAAATCCTCCACGACATCCACTCGGCGATCGCGCCACGCCGCCGCCTCCTGGTCGCCAAGGCTATGCGACACGGCTTCATCGCCCACTCAGACACGCCGACGCTGTCGACATCGCCCAGCGATGCGCCGGTGCCGGCACGCCAATCGACGACGCATCGAGCTCGGCGCCAAAACAATCCCCATCACCGCCATTCGCTGTGGGGCATGGACATGGTAGGCCCTTCAAGAAGGCCCCTCTGGCTACACCCACTTGCTAGTCGCCGATAAATTCACGGGTAGAGGCCAAGCCAGTCCGAAATGCGACGGAAAGACAGCCACCAAGTTCCTACGCGAGCTCATATACCGCCACGGGTTCCCCAACAGATCATCACGGACAACGGCACAAACTTCGCCAAGGGAGCAATGGCAATTCTGCGAAGAGCACCACATCGCTCGACCGCCGTCGACACCCGAGTCCAACGGCCAGGCGGAACGAGCCAACCAAAGCATCCTCCACGGCAAGCCGCGACTCCAAGTACCACCGAGCGCACCGGATGCCGGGTCAAGAGCTACCTCCGTCATCCGGGAATCCGCACCGGTCAACAGTCGACAGGATTCACTCCATTCTTCATGGTCTACTACCGGCCAAGCCATGCCCACCGACCTCGAACACGACTCGCGCTGGTCGCCCACTATACGGAGGTCATAAACGAGCTGGCCCGCCAAGATGGGCTCGACCAACTCGACGAAGCACGCGACCTCGCCGATCGCGCACCGCCATTTATCGCAAGGGCTCCGCCGCTACCAGCCGACGGTGAAAACCGCACCTTCCGTGAAGGCGACCTGGTGTTACGCCTCATCCAGACAAGAAGGGCATGCACAAGCTCTCCCCCGTGGAAGGCCTGTCGCTATCGGGCGCAGACTGCAACGACGCCTACTACCTCATCGACGTCCGCGGGGACGGCGAACTCGACATCAAGCGACCATGGAATGTAAATCTCCTCCGGAAGTTCTACTCCTAGAACCCCACACATGTACTCTCCAGTCGCTATGAAATAAAAGAAACGACATCGCAAATTGCGCCTACTCTCCATGCCTTGTGCCACTCGACTGTAATAAACAACGCCATGCTAAAAGGCGAAGTCAACCTTGGTACAAAGGACCGGCATGGCTAAGTAGTGTGATGCAAGAGCACCGAGTCATTTCAGGTCTTGCGTCGTCCACTAAAAACGCCAAACCGAGCCCCATTGAGTCGCTTAGCTCGACTGGTTTTATAACCAAGACAACTGCCCTCGCTTCACGGCGACCTCGGTCCTCCGCATCCTCGGCATAGCGACTCGAACGGCTAAGTACCACGCTGGGACTGATACCAGTTCGTCGCGATCGGTCGTGGAAAACGCCAAGTAAGAGAGCATACCAGAATCGCGACGCGACCCTCCGGCCAGCAGAGTGACGCGCCACACCAACGCTTAGTCCTCAACCACCTCGCGTTGCGCCTCGAACTACCAAGTACCACGCCGGGACTCGGCCACCCGACCCCGTCACAGACGGAAAACGGTAGCACAGAGCACTCAAGGAGTCGCTTGATCGGCTCTCCGAGCTCGGGCGAGTCGACTAAACTAACAAAACACATGATAACAACAAACATCATATACAAGGTGAACCCCACAAAAGGGCGGACGCGCTCGGGGACTCATCCAAAATCAATCCAAAACACACAAACAAATAACAAAATGGACACAACGTCCCATTCAATCGCACATCGCGTTGTCTTACATTACAAATTATGCTCGGGCTTAAAACCGCCGCTAACATATCTAGGCACTACCCTATTCTGCAGCCGACGATGCACCGAATCCCGGCGCCACGGATGAACGCGTGTACGGGTTTGACGGATACGCCGTCACCACCGCCATCGCCGCACGGAAAGGCTGCTCGACCTTGAAGTCACGATGCGGGCTCGGGTCGCTTACGCGACGACCGCTTCGGTAGGGAAGGAGGTCGCCCATCGCCCGAACACGCCCGAGTACGCGCCATCGCTCCTGCAGCTTGAGAACCTCGACAGATCCACCGCCGCCGACGAAGGATACCCACTCACATCGCCGAGGTCAAGTCCTCGGGAAGTGGGCAGTCCAAGGCTCGAGCTGCCGACGCCCGCCAAACGCCGATCGCCATGAACTCTACGACCAAGGAGCCTTCTCCAGTACTCCCACACCTCAACGAGGTCACCGAATAATCTCCGTGGGCGACATCTCTTGAAGGTAGGCGGATGCATCGCCGCCGGTGTCGCCGAAGTCGACAAGCATGCTTACGCACTCCCTTGCGCCAAGAGAGCTCGCTTCTTGGCTACCAATAACATGACCTGCGAAGGAGACAATTATGAGTACCATGGAAATCACAAACAATACAACCGAAGACAGGAAAGACGACTCACAAGCAACGGGCGAGTCCCGTGATGAAACTCAAGCGATGAATGATCGCCGAAGCCCAACAATGAGGGCTTCCGACGCCTTCGGTCTTCCTCCTCCGCGCCGCAATGGCGGCTTCGCCGCCTGCTCGCCGAGCTTGCTTCTTCTTTGCCTCCGCAGCTCACGCCGAGGTCGGCGATCCTACGCTCGGCGGTTTCAAAGTGCATCCGACCGCCACCAGCTCACCGCAGGGACAAGCTCTGGCGAGCCACCGTCACAGCAACTCAAGCTCCTTGTTTGCTTCTTGGATAGCGGCCTCCTTTCAAGACGCTGCGCAGCCAATCGCTCTGCCGACTCAAACCGCAGACCCTGACATCTTCAAAGTCAAGACACATGAAAATTACTCGGGCCCACCCGCTAAAATTTAGCGGTGCGCACTCGGGACCGGCGATCACGAAAATTCTAGTGCCCACCCGCTAAAATTTAGCGGGTGCGCAGACTGGGATCGATCACGAATTCCTCGGTGCCCACCCGCTAAAATTTAGTGGTGCGCACTCGGGCGATCACGAAAATTCCTCGGTGCCCACCGCTAAAATTTAGCGGTGCGCACTCGGGACCGGCGACCACGAAAATTCCTCGGTGCATACCGCTAAAATTTAGCGATACGCACTCGGGACTGGATTCAGTACATAACAAGTAATTATAAGAATCAAGCCGCTAAGCACCGACCGATCCTCGGGACCGGAGGTACCGGATGGCCGCACTAAGCATGCCGTGAAGTTGTACCACGCCCACGACGCAGCGCGCCGGCAGCCGCGACGTTGGTCGATTTTAGCGTCGGTGGTCTCGGAGCGGGCTCGGTCGCAGCCACGCCGTGGCCGCCTTGGTCATGAACGGGGAAGGTAGCAATCGAGGCGCCCCAAAGGAAGTCGCTTCCTCCGGTCTAAGCAAGGAAACGCCTCCTTCAGAGACGCGGTTGCTTCCATCAAGGGTCCAGCGGCGCCGCCGCCGTCAGAGACGGCGACGATGTCGCCGCTTTGGCCTTCTTGCTGCCTTCCGTTGAGGCGGCGACTCCACTTTTCCTCTTGCGGAAGGGTCTTCCTCGCCAAGTGAGGATACCTTGGCCACGGCCGGGTGACCCATCTTTTTCACTCCGTCCCGCACATCGAATCAAATCAATAAAAGACAATCAAAGTACTAAAGGAAAGTAGAGAAGGCCGAATGCGCCACTTGGCGATCGGAATGAAACGCAGCCCTGCACGAGGCCGGCGGTTTTCCACCGTGGCTAATCGGCGACTAAGCCCCGCCTGTGACGTCGGGGCCCAGGATACGGATGGCTTCTTTGACGTTGAGGTAGCGGTTGGCGCCTTCGGGCGGAGGCCTCACCTTGGGGCTACCGCGGCCTGAACCTCCTTGCGGGGCGAGGCCACCACGCTCGGGACCTCCTTGCGAGGCGAAGTCGCCACAACCGGAGCCTTCCCTAGCCTAGAAACCGGCGCGAATGGCGGAGGCATTGAGGCCAGCGGCGCTTCTGTAGATGGCACATCTAGCGGTTGTCGCCGGATCGCGCCACACCGGCCGAGCTGTGAGCATCAGAGCTGCTCGTTGAGTGCGGCGGTGAGGCCGCCTTCGGCGGCTTCGTCTTCCTTCTCAGGGGGGCCCTCGCCTCCTTCTCCTTCTTCTTCTTCACGGGAGTGGCCTGACGGCGTGAGGTGGTCTCTGGGAGTTCGTCGTCGTCGTCATGACGCTCGAGGCCCTGCCGCCGATCTCGCTACGACGTTGCCCGCGGTCTTCGGACCATGGGGCAATCTCCTCTGACTCGTCCTCGTTACCCTTGGCGGTGGCGACTGGCTTGTATCTGGGCGGATGGCCCGGGCTCGTCGTCGTGGTGGTAACCACCCTTCCACCACTTGGAACAGCTGCGTTAAACACGAAACGGAGTTAGAGTTACCGCGATCGCACACGCGCGATCGCGAACAAGATAAAGGATTACCGTCGAGCCGGACGCTTATGGTGTAGGGACCCCAGCCGCGATCCGCCAGATGTCGCTTGGTGATCTTCTTCACGAGAGGTAGTCCTCCGGCTTCCACTCGTCGAGGCAGGCTTGCCGAGTCTCCCCGCCCGTGTCGTACATGTAATGATGCTGGGCGAGCGAACGAGCCGCCGCCCAAGCCAACAATTGTACAAGTTTACCGTCTGAGCCCTTCTTCTTCGCACCACGGATGGTCTGGAGCATCGTCGACGACCATCCGCTGGTCGCCGGGAGCTTGCCGACCGGAGATGGCGTGGCTCGAACGATTGGCCGAGTACCGGATCGCCGCCGCCCCTCCGAGTCGACTGCTCACGAGAACCATGACTTTTCAAGCCGCCGCTTTGGCCGGCAAGATCGGTCGAAGAAGGAAGCTTTGGATTTGAGTTGGAAGGTTAAGCCGCTCATGATAGCATTGGGCCGCCCGCTCTTCGCGGCTGATCCGTCTGGGAATGTATCTTGCCACAAGGGAAAGTAGGGTGGCAGCCCAAAGTAGCACTGAGCATACGAAGATGGCGAGATGCTCGATGCTATGGGGACCCAAATCGAGGCTGGATCCGTGGTATCGCCGGGAAGAACAAAGATGGGAAACCCTAACCCCGCCGAGGTGACCGTGAACAGACAAACTCTCTCTCATGGGTTTGGGGTCGTTTCTCCGGCCATGGGATACGCCAGGCCCGCAGGATTCGGCCTCCTCGAGGCCACCGCGCCTGGTGCACTTGGATCTACCCCAAGGTTCAGTGGAGAGGGCCATGGCTGAGGATTTGTTTGGAGGTCGGAGGATTACGGGTCGATTGGATCGCGGAATCGAAGGAAGGAAGATGTGTGCGCTCGGAAGAAATGGTGGGCGGTTGGCTTTGCGATAGCCTACCATTCCTCTTATATAGCGGAGTTGCCCGCCAAATCGTGGGGCGCATCGCGCGATGACTACGCCAGAAGTTACCGCTGAGTTACCTTAACGGCTAGTTTGACCACGCCCGACGGTCCAACTCCAGCCACTGGCTCGTTAAGTCACTCGCCGAGACCGTTCGCTTGGCTCGACTACCAAGACGCGACTCGGTTCACGGATTTTTCCTTTATACAGGAGCCCGACGATTCGACCGATGCCAACTTGAAGTCAGATACTCCGATCGCCGCAGCCACTCACGCCTAATCAACGACGGCCTCGGGACTACTGATGGGGATACGCCTCTTGGGGTATACTCGGACGCTTCCGATCGCCCAAGGGCTGGAGTGGGCCCGCAGAATCCGGCAGTGGATCAAAGCCCAGAAGGTATCAGCATCGAAGTTGAAGGCCCAAAGCGGCAGATAGGCCCAGCGGTCTAGGTTAAACGATTCCAAGTCAGAACCAAATCGGTTGAGATATGTAAACCCTAGGGAGGTGAGCCTATATAAACCTCCCTACGGGTGAGTAGAGACACGTTCCCTCATACACCCAAGCAACTCGCCTAGTCGCCGAGTTCGCCCATTGTAAACACCTCCATAATACAATCTAGCAGAGTAGGTCTTTACCCTCGGGGCCGAACTGGTAAAACCCTGTGTCTTTGCCCTCATCTCGCACCGCAGATGGCTGGCCGCCCTTGCCCCTCGTTCTACTACTCGCTGCCGATTGCAGCATCTGCCGTGGTCATTCCCACGACAGGCTAGACCAGGTATGTTAATGTCGTGTACCCGTAGGGTATAACCATGTCAGCGTCATACACCAGGATCGTTGATAACGCGAGCCAAAGCTTTCTTAGCCTTCTGTTGGTTGAGCAGAGTTTGTACTCGGCCTCCATGGCTCTAGCTGTCTTGATTGATTTTCGCGCCTTGGACAGATCTCAATATAGCTTTGTGCCTTGCTCTGGGATGGCCTGCGCCTCCTCCAGTAGTTGTTGTCGCTTCTCGTCAAGCTGGACTACATTTCGTATATGGTCCATCGTCATGGGCTCGACGAGCAAGTTGACGCACATCACTCTATCAGCTGGAGTGATTTGGGTGGCCACAGACGTAGATGCTGGAGGCGGCGGGTTTGTGGTGTTTGGTTTACCCGGACCAATGTTGAGTTCCTGCTTCTGTTGCGCTGGGTTAGGCGGAGGGGGCATTGTCGGTAGCTTCAGCGGGTCCCTTCCCCTTGTCCAGCGCTTTAGGCGGAGCTTGTCCGGGTTGGTCTTCTTCCATCATGCTCCCAATGGCGACGAACACCTCTCGGGATGTGATGTCCTTGTCGGCCTGCTACTCGCGCTTGATGTCCTCCTCCATCTCCTGCATAGCAGAGTCGAGTTCCTCCGGGTTGATATCCATCTCCTTCGAGTCTACACGGATGTCGGCATAGAGCGCGTCCAAAACGCAGTCGGAGGGTGCGGGGACTTCCTTGTTGATAGAAGAATATGCTGAGGCCATAGGGACGTTGACTGGGGGTGACGGCGGCGGAGGCTGTGGCGGCAGTGGCCCGGGTATGGCAGCAATCTCGGCCTGAGCAGCGCCTTCAACGGCCGCGTAGTTGTTGACGGTTTGGGCATGCTCTCAAAGGTGAGGAGACTCGTGGCCTGTTACCTCCTTAGAGTATGTCGAACAAGTGTGCCGCGATCCAGTCCTTCCACGAAGTGATAAATAGCAGCATTACTGGGGTAATGTTCCAGATCGGCCTGTATACAGAGCCACCTGGCGAGATAATCGCGGGGGGTTTCACCCTCTCTCTGAATGCAGTGAGCCAGATCGAAGATAGTCACCATTCCGACGAACTATGATCTCTGTTTTCCAGAAGCACGGGCGAAGCCGGCGGATTTGCAGCGATCTTCCACCATTATATCCTGCACAGGGGCGGTTTGGGTGGGCCTTGAATTTTTCTGATCTAAGCCAGCAAACTCCAAAGAGATATCCGACTTCGATCCTTCCGTGAACGTATCCTGCCCTTGGGCGGTCCGTGCGGGCCTTAACGATCCTCCGACTTCTAGGGAACTAGTGCCCGAGTCAGTTTCGCTGATGAAGAGGTGGATGCCCTGATTGCGACGTTCGAGCAGCGGGTGGGTTCGTCTTGCTGGGATATAGAACTCGTCAGGAGGGACGATCAGAACGTTGCTGGAGAAGAGAACACGGCCGATGGCTACGGTTTCACCTATTCCCGCAAAGATCTTGGACGTCGCTTGTTGTAGAGCCTGAATCGCCTCTTGCCCCATGGTGGGCGCCAATTGTCGTGGTATTGCCAACGAGTACGCCATGGAGGGGTCCTCACAGTGCATGTTTAAAGACGTGGGGGTAAGGCGGAAGGTTGGCAGGTACGAGGTAACACAGCTTACCCAGGTTCAGATCCCACGACGGTGGCGGAATCCTACTCCTGCTATAAATCACTTTAATGGCAATACGCCGAGTTACAGGTATTGGTTCGTTGTACGCGATATGAGTTGAGTTATGACCTAAAGTCTCCCATAGGTCCGGCTTATATAGTTGCCAGATCCTAGGGTTACAGGAAAAGTCCTAGCCGGACAAGTTACAAAATCCTACACGGTACACAACTAGTCTAACGTGTCTTGCACTCCAAGGCTCCGGGTGACTCCTCCGTAGCCTTCCTTCATCCGGCATGGGCCTCCCTTATGGATCCATCTAATTGGGCCGCCCAGCAGGCCATAGTCCTTGCTACCGACTATGGGACACCCGGGTTCTCCGGATTAGAGACATGCAATGGTGGTACCCATTTAGCATATGCCCAAAAATAGTGGGTGTCCCTGACGCACCCCTCGGCCATTACGAAAGAAATTTCCAATCTCCCCATTGATGGTAATGGTAATCTGCCCCTCCCCCCTCCGAGACCAGGCCCATCACCCTATGAGCCCATCCTAGTTCAAAGCCTTTTCGTAGGAGGAATTATTGCAGTAAGTCCAATTCACTCTATTATAGGCCTTTTCAAAGTCCAGTTTCATGAAAACTCCCCTAAGTTTCTAGGACTTGGTCTTGTGTATAATCTCCTGGAGTGAAAGGACACCCTCATGGATGTGCAAACCCTTAATAAACACCAATTGAGTTCTACTTGTCGTGGTGGTGTCACGGCATATGCCATGGGTAGGCTAAAGATGGGGCCGATGGACGTGGAGGAATCCGGGGAGGGATGATGTAGTGAAGACCGCACTCGTATGAACAAAGAGAAATACAATGCATATTGGATTGAAGCTCTCTAGTGGAGATAACTCCTCCTTCTATACATCTAATCTCTTGTAGTCTTGCCATACTTGTGGCTACAATCATGCTCCTGGAGCTGTATCTCCTATCCTTCTATCTAGATCTCACTATGAGAGTGGAGGAAGAGGAAGAAGGAGAGCTCCTAGTGAGCAGACAGGGGAGGAGCCCTCCGGGGCCTCCTCTTCCAATGATCCCCCTGGTGCTCCTTATAAAGGGGAGCCCAGGGGACAAGACTTTTTCTACACGTTTGGCATCTAGATGGCATATCCTGGGTATCTTCTAGAGATGCTCAGCATATGCCTTGGCATCTTTGGAGATGCCAGGCATATTCCCTAGCATCTTATTTGATGCCAAGAGCATATCCCTAGCATCTTGTTAGATGCTATGGGGGTATTCCATACGTCATGTGCCAGTCTGAGCTGGCGGGCTCCCAAGACTGGCACGATATTTGTTGGTCTTGTCCTGGCTCGATGGTGCATTGTTGTAGATGTCGGGGTACGTCCGGATGTCAATAGGGGGGCGATTATTCGGCCTGGACCTTGGTTAATTCGGCCTGGTCCAAGGTTAATTCGGCCTGGGCATGGAACAGCCCAGCTGCCTCATTAATGCGGCCCAGCCGAAGTATTACCTGAGTCGGCCTGCAGGGCCCAAATGAGAAGCCGATCCTCCGTGAGATGGCTTGACAGATCCTCTCCAGCGTCGGCCCAAGTCAAGCAGTCCCGCGGTGGGCCGCGGTGCCAGCCCACCCGGGCGAGTCGAGGATGACGAGCGTGCTGGCGCCGAGGTGCAGATTCCCCGCGGTGGGCCGAATCTGGCCCACCCGGGGGAAGTGGTTGAGGGAGCGGGTTGGAGTCGAGGATCACCATGAGGGGCGACACTGGCGGGAGTCTCGGCGGGAGCTGGCGACGTGAGATGATTCGTCGGGCGTTCCTGGCGGGTTGAGTAGGTGGCGACGATCTATGGTGGGCCGAGTAGAGTCGATTCGCCCACCGCCATCGCCTAGTGAGGGAGCTCTAAGTCGGGCGGTGGGCTAACTCGCCCACCGGGTTATTTTGGTCAAATAACAATTCGGTCTGGAACAGTGTGAGCTGGGCCGACATTGCCTTTATTCGGCCCAGCCGAGGTTTTATTTCTCTATTTCTTACAATTTGTTACATTTATTCTTTGTAGCTCTATATTCTTTTATAGAAAGTTCCCGAGGCTATTTCTTACTTAATTCATCAACTCTGGGGTACCTGGGGGTACACCCCCGACATTAGTCCCCGAGGCTATGTGGGACTCGTAGAGTCGTGCATAGGCTCAATATTAAATATTCCTGAGTTGTCTTCCGACATAATCTCTTGGTTATACCGCTTCACGTCACATAACCTTTTTTGGCAGGATTATGACACCTGGCCATTTTTTGGCATTGATCTCTTAACCTCTTTGGGTAAGACTATGAGCTTTGGCCTTCTTTGGCACTCCACTCTTAACCCCTTTGGGCAATATATGAATCGCCTTCTTGGCACCGCTCTTTTAACCCCTTTGGGTAAGTTATGAGCTCTGGCCTCCTTGGCACCGCTTTAACCCCTTTGGGTAAGTTATGAGCTCGGCCTCCTTGGCACGCTTTTTAACCCTTTGGGTAAGTTATGAGCTCGCCTCCTTGGGCACTCTTTTAACCCCTTTGGGTAAGTTATGAGCTCGCCTTCTTGGGCACGCTCTTTAACCCCTTTGGGTAAGTTATGAGCTCGCCTTCTTGGGCACGCTTTTAACCCCTTTGGGTAAGTTGTGAGCTCGCCTTCTTGGGCACGCTTTTAACCCCTTTGGGTAAGTTATGAGCTCGCCTTCTTGGGCACGCTTTTTAACCCCTTTGGGTAAGTTATGAGCTCTGGCCTTCTTGGGCACTGCTCTTTTAACCCCTTTGGGTAAGTTGTGAGCTCTGGCCTTCTTGGGCACTGCTCTTTTAACCCCTTTGGGTAAGTTATTATCCGAGTCATCTGATTCCAAATCCGAGTTTCCTTACTCAAAATTGACTGTATGCCTAAGTCTGAGTCATTTGACTCCACTCCGAGTTACACGACTAAATCCGGGTTAACTTATCCCAAATCTGAGTTACTTTACTCGATTCCGACTTGATGTCTTGAGTCATCTGACTCAAATCCGAGTTAACTCATCCAAAATCCGAGTCACTTTACTCGATTTTGACTTGCATCCCGAATCTGAGTCATCTGACTCAAATCCGAGTTAACTCATCCAAAATCCGAGTTACTTTACTCAATTTTGACTTGTATCCCGAATCTGAGTCTTCTGACTCAAATCCGAGTTAACTCATCCCAAATCCGAGTTACTTTACTCAATTTAGACTTGCATCCCGAATCTGAGTCATCTGACTCAAATCCGAGTTAACTCATCCAAAATCCGAGTTATTTTACTCGATTTTGACTTGCATCCCGAATCTGAGTCATCTGACTCAAATCCGAGTTAACTCATCCAAAATCCGAGTTATTTTACTCGATTTTGACTTGCATCCCGAATCTGAGTCATCTGACTCAAATCCGAGTTAACTCATCCAAAATCCGAGTTATTTTACTCGATTTTGACTTGCATCCCGAATCTGAGTCATCTGACTCAAATCCGAGTTATTTTACTCAATTTTGACTTGTATCCCGAATCTGAGTCTTCTGACTCAAATCCGAGTTAACTCATCCCAAATCCGAGTTACTTTACTCAATTTAGACTTGCATCCCGAATCTGAGTCATCTGACTCAAATCCGAGTTAACTCATCCAAAATCCGAGTTATTTTACTCGATTTAGACTTGCATCCCGAATATGAGTCATCTGACTCAAATCCGAGTTAACTCATCCAAAATCCGAGTTATTTTACTCGATTTTGACTTGCATCCCGAATCTGAGTCTTCTGACTCAAATCCGAGTTAACTCCTCCTAAATCCGAGTTACTTTACTCAAAATTGACTTAGTCTGAGTTATATTTTTGCCATGATATATCTTGATTTGGCGTGATGACGATAACTTGCCTTTGATATGGATCCGAGATATAGATCCGAGATTAAGCTTTGGGATATGATAACAGGGCTAACCGCTGAGAGATCCGATTCGAGATGTAGATATGAGATATAGATTCGAGATATGCTAAGCTGGCCAATAGTCATCCGAGATATGGGATAACCTGGCAAGATGGTGAGATATCAATCCGAGTCATAACATAACCTGACAATCTGGTGAACTGAATAAAGCTTCGGCCTGAATCAGAGATACAATTAGTACGCCGAGTCTGAGTACCATTCCGAATTATAAAGTACCCTGGCAAGCTGAATCAAATGTTAGTCCGAATCAGAGACAATTTACTGAGCTGAGTTAAAGGTTAATTCAAAGCATAAACAAATTGACTTCAAGTTATATTTGAATCACCAATAAGCCGGCCGGTAAGCTGAATTAAAGGACAATCCACAGCATAAATAAACTGACTCAAAATCTACCTGAATCTCAAATAAGATGATTCTACTTATGGCCGAGTTAACAGATAAGCTGGCTGGTGAGCTGAGTTAATGGGTAATCCAAAACATATATTAACTAACTCAAAATAAGATGATTCAACTTATGGCCGAGTTAACAGATAAGCTGGCTGGTGAGCTGAGTTAATGGGTAATCCAAAACATATATTAACTAACTCAAAATAAGATGATTCAACTTATGGCCGAGTTATAAATAAGCTGGCTGGAGTATAGATCTAAATCAACATAATGCTCTCAATCTAAAGGTAACTCTACGGATAAGTTGACTAGTCCCCGGGTTGAGTTATTCTCTCCCTGGGATGAAGGATTGAGTGTAGGTGGCTAATTTACTTGGTACATACAGCAAGCTTGGAGAAGTGTTTGGGTGAGTTTTGCTAGGTCATACCTGCCCTGCTGAGTTACTTGGTACTTACAGTAAGCTTGGAATAGTGCTTGAGTCCTTCTTGCTGAGTCTTACCAGCTTTGATGAGTTAGACTTGGAGAGCCTCCGCGCTTACCTCTTTGTTCTCTGTTGACTTGGTGAAGCTGAATGAGCCCTATGAGGAAGAAGTTGATGAAGATGTTCCCGTCCGGATGGAAACCCAACCAACGCCACTAGTTAGCCCCACGGTGGGCGCCAAATGTCGTGGTGGTGTCACGGCATATGCCATGGGTAGGCTAAAGATGGGGCCGATGGACGTGGAGGAATCCGGGGAGGGATGATGTAGTGAAGACCGCACTCGTATGAACAAAGAGAAATACAATGCATATTGGATTGAAGCTCTCTAGTGGAGATAACTCCTCCTTCTATACATCTAATCTCTTGTAGTCTTGCCATACTTGTGGCTACAATCATGCTCCCCGGAGTCAGATCTCCTATCCTTCTATCTAGATCTCACTATGAGAGTGGAGGAAGAGGAAGAAGGAGAGCTCCTAGTGAGCAGACAGGGGAGGAGCCCTCCGGGGCCTCCTCCCCCAATGATCCCCCTGGTGCTCCTTATAAAGGGGAGCCCAGGGGACAAGACTTTTTCTACACGTTTGGCATCTAGATGGCATATCCTGGGTATCTTCTAGAGATGCTCAAGATATGCCTTAGCATCTTGGAGATGCCAGGCATATTCCCTAGCATCTTATTTGATGCCAAGAGCATATCCCTAGCATCTTGTTAGATGCTATGGGGGTATTCCATACGTCATGTGCCAGTCTGAGCTGGCGGGCTCCCAAGACTGGCACGATATTTGTTGGTCTTGTCCTGGCTCGATGGTGCATTGTTGTAGATGTCGGAATGCGTCCGGATGTCAATAGAAGCGATTATTCGCCCGACCTTGGTTAATTCGGCTGGTCCAAGGTTAATTCGGCTGGCATGGAACAGCCAACTGCCTCGCGTCTTGACCAGTATTACTGAAGTCGACTGCGAGGGGCCCAATGAGAAGCCAGATCCTCCCAGGAGATGGCCCGGACAGATCCTCTCCAGCGTCGGCCCAAGTCAAGCAGTCCCGCGGTGGGCCGCGGTGCCAGCCCACCCGGGCGAGTCGAGGATGACGAGCGTGCTGGCGCCGAGGTGCAGATTCCCCGCGGTGGGCCGAATCTGGCCCACCCGGGGGAAGTGGTTGAGGGAGCGGGTTGGAGTCGAGAATCACCATGAGGGGCGACACTGGCGGGAGTCTCGGCGGGAGCTGGCGACGTGAGATGATTCGTCGGGTGTTCCTGGCGGGTTGAGTAGGTGGCGACGATCTCTGGTGGGCCGAGTAGAGTCTGATTCGGCCCACCTGGCTTACTGCCTAGTGAGGGAGCTCGGAAGCTGGGCCGGCTGGGGCTAACTCGGCCCAGCCGGGTTATTTCCTTTGGTCAAATAACAATTCGGTCTGGAACAGTGTGAGCTGGGCCGACATTGCCTTTATTCGGCCCAGCCGAGGTTTTATTTCTCTATTTCTTACAATTTGTTACATTTATTCTTTGTAGCTCTATATTCTTTTATAGAAAGTTTCCGAGGCTATTTCTTACTTAATTCATCAACTCTGGGGTACCTGGGGGTACACCCCCGACACTACTGTTCTTACGATGTGCAACTATAGAAAGGTGAATACAGTAAGCCTTCGAAACAAATTTAAAAATGACATTAATAAGCGTGATAGGTCTAAACTACCTAATATACTCCTCCTCTGCACATTGGAATGAGGCTTAACACCCCAAAGTTCAGACGCAACATGTCCTTTATCCCAAGAGAAAAACCGTTGACAATCGCCGAGATAAACGGTTTGGTAATATAATGGACCAGAATATCTGGAAGAATACTACAGGGAACCCATCTGGTCTAGGCGCCGTGTCTTATTTCATGTTTGTAAGTACATTGTACATATCCTTCTTGGTGAAAGAGAGCATGAGAATAATTCTCCTCCTATGTGACTCATCCCTGCTCATCCCATAGGGCTAGGGCTAACCTGAAAAACCTAGGTTCCCCCTCTGTGCCCATCAAACCACGATAGAACTCGTAAATGTGGGCCAGCGGTGTCGTAGGATCTGTGATGATCTGCTGATTAGACACCAGCTTTAGGATGGCACACTTCCTCCGGCTGCCATTGTCCATGGCATGTAAAAAGTTCATATTGACATCCCTTTGAGTAGCCAGTTCAGCCGTCTCCTTTGCCACCAGTATTCCTCCTCCGTCGCATCCAGGTGGGTGAGTTAATCCACTCTTCTTCAACTGTGGGTTACTGTTTTTTAACAACATATAAGTCCATCAATAGTGATGAAGCGACTCTACTTAAATAGTGTTTGTGAAAAATGTTGTGAGTTCTGCTTCCATAATTGACCTTGTTAAGATGGTCTCCTTGCAAGACTTCCAAGAAATAGTGCCACCACCAAGTGTAAATACATATCCACTCGCGCCATTTATCTCATTAGCATAAGATATCCAGTTTGAATCAATACAACCCTCAAGTACCCTCGATACCCTGTATAGTGAACACCTTAGCTCACTATGCCTTTTAGATAGTGCATAACCCTCTCAAGAGCATCATGCCAATGATCATCTACCAAATTTGAAACAAAATGACTTAGTTTCCTTATTGTAAAAGCGATGGTAGGCCTTGTAGCACTAGCTAAATACATAAGTGAGCCAATTACTTACAATATCTTAGTTGACCTCTAGTAGTCCTTCGATTATTTAGAAGCAACACGCTAGCATCATACAGTGTTATGGAAGACTTATAGTCACTATACCTGGAACGACTCAAGATTATTTCCACATAGTGAAACTGAAGCAGTGTAATCCCACCATCATCATCCCTCAACAGCTTAAAATTCAAGATAACATCATCTACTTTGAGATCCTTCATCTCAAAATAATGATATAAGAAATCCTTGACCTTCTTAATCAAATTAAGGTTGGCTTTGAAGATCAATATGTCATCAACA
Source organism: Avena longiglumis (assembly GCA_030063025.1). NCBI lineage: Eukaryota > Viridiplantae > Streptophyta > Magnoliopsida > Poales > Poaceae > Avena > Avena longiglumis. Next base: position 474,370,235 of record CP125975.1, on the reverse strand, counting down.
TATAATAAATAATAACTCCATCATCCCCACCATGGAGATACTATACACACTATCTTAGTTCATGACAAATCCTAAAACAGTTAAGGTTCTTTCAAACTGCTCATGCCACTTCTTAGGGTTTTATTTAATTCTATATAAAGACTTCATCTACTTGCACAACTTTCCTTCTTGACCGCTTACTACAAATCCATCAGGCTAATCCATGTAAACTTCCTCGTTCAAATCTCATTTAGGAAAGCCTTATTAATGTCCATTTGGAGAATGAAAATATTGTGTGAGTCAATCAGTAGTACACAGATGTGTTCAATCTGGCTATGGGTGAGTAAGTATCAAATAAGTCTTCGCCTTCTTTTATTGTATTACCCTTGGCCACAAGTTGTGCCTTGTACTTCTCAAAAGTACCATCAAGCCTAAGATTCTTCGTAAAAACCCACTTGTGTCGACTAAAGGTATGCACACATAAGGTTCTCTCTTCTACTACGATGTCGGATCATTGTCCAAGTTCTACCTTAGGTTAGATCTAATCTAGTAGGAACAACGAAAGCGTTGTCGGAACTTCATCGACATGTTCCCTCTTTGACTATGTGTTTGGCCTCATCTCTACGCGTTGTTTTTAACATTGTACATGTGGATACCGTGGAGGTGTTTCATATGCGACACTTGTTCATGCGGATCTTCGCAAAGGAGAATCTTATCGTGGCTAATTGATTAGCTGCGGTAACCGACAATCATGGACCCGTCCGTAGGATAATACATATCCTCGCGACTTAACAAGCCTTGTTGTGGGGATCAACGCACGTCTTCATCAACCTCGCCATCGATAACTTAGGCTAGATCGATCTTCGAGGGTATGATTTGTTGCCTCCCCTTCCCGCATAACTTGATTCGGTATATGTGTTAGAATTTTTTGTTTTATGTAGCGTGTTTCCCAACAACTATGTCATTCCAAAATTCGGGAGAATGACATATTTAAAGGATAGTAAAAAAATACCATACCTAGGATCCTTCATATTAGTATTACCAATCATAACATTAGAGGTCTTGGCGCTCTTCCCATGTTGACGCTTGTCAAAGCGGCTAGAGCAACTAGGATCCTAGTGACGGGGATCACCACACACATGAGTATCACCTTCATTCTTATCAGTATTTTTCTTGAAGTTGGTAGATGATTACTGCAAGTGCATAGATCAATTATAGATAGTTTAAAGTAAGAGTATCAAACCATATATATCTATTGGTAGAGGTCTTTATGCCCCTCGTCACTATCTATCAAGGATACTTGGATCTGCCCTTGATCTCAAGTAAGAGTGTTTTGAGAGAGATTTTGTAACACCCTCAGGATCGGCCCTATGCGAGTTTTAGCGATTCCTGCCAAACCCGCATAGAAACGATTCAAGGGTGCCGACCAGGCACTTGCGTGCGGGTGGAAAACGAAGGAATATCATTACACAATAGTCCACGATGGAACTCATAGAACAGATATATACAACAACGACTCCATGAGTCAAGAATACAGATATACAACACAAAGATCCAAATCACCTTTAAAACGATACAGCGTCCGAGTACGGACAAGATTCAAATTGGGCTAAGAGCCCTGAAGAATAACCAATGGCGTCCATAACCCTGCCCAGGCCAAGCCGGAAGGGTAACCCTGCTAACTACGTCGATCTCAAACCTGCTTCAATAAAAGGGGTGCCGACAAAGGGCAAGAGAAAAAGAGAGCGGTCAGTACTGAGGCCAGTACACGGCGAGACTAGAATTCGGCGGTCCTCGCCTACATGGGTATGGTGGACGGAAGCGGCAGCGGAGCATGCGCTAAACAACCTATAGAGACTCGATACATTTGTCGGCTATCAGAGAGAGATGAGAAAGACCAATTCGGATCCAACCTGATACTAACACCAAACATACCCATCCTGGTGTTTCCCCCTCGAGACCAAACGAGGAAGTCAGACCGAGGAACTCACATAGTTGGCAGTTTTATTCATTCATTCCATGGTGGTTGTCCAATTTACTAGTCATATCAGATGCAATTCATATTATAACAGTAAACTTTAGTTATACTTGTGTATGATCGAGAACTGTGCTCCAAGTCGTCCATAACCGCGGACACGGCTTCTCGAAAAGATTTAACCCTGCAGGGGTGCACCAAAGTTTCCACACGCACCTACACCCTTGTTGTCAGATCAGGTAGGTACAAGATCACAAAACATACACCCAACGGTATGTCAACGGGGTTTCGGACACGACGTTTCCCAGAGCCCAAAGCAAGCACATGGGGGCCACCTCACTAAGCTACCCGCAACGAAGTCGGCCGGTCTCCGAGACGGACCCAGAGGTTTGTGACAATGGCTGTAAATGACTGGGAACCCGAAAGTGTGACTGGGCTTGTCGATACCGAGAAAACATTCCACATTTGTTCCAAAACAGTACAGGCGCTCCACGCGCAATCGTAAATAAAGCAGTAAAACATGGCATATGTACATGATAGTAATAAAGCCCCAAACTACTTTGTGGCCCCCGGTACAGTACTTTGAAATAAGGTACTAATCGATGGGGTGCCCACACACCCCACCTGTGGTTAGCGCACTCGATCTCGGAACAGGTGTCAGGAACTCGGGGTCCTACGGGACATAAGTGGACGGGTAAAAACCAAATAACATCTATTGCCCACCTGTGCCTCTGCATTATTTACCTACTTCAATTTTAGTTATTAAATAATAATTAAAGCCATAATCATCTCCAACATAAAGCATATGGCAGCCTTCCAACAACTGTGGTACTGGACGACACGCAACAGCACTTGAGCAAGCGACTATGACGCACAAGTCCAACTATCTACCAAACAACAGGTAATAGGATGTGTCCAAGGCAATATAAGGCTGCAAGGGATATCACGGGTACGAAAACTAGAGCATCGCAACAAAGATAGCAATAGATCAACAGGAGGGAATAAATACTATAAAAGTAAGATAGGTAGAAAGGGGGATATTGCTCGCCTGAAAACATTGTTGAAGGTTCATCCGAAGATCGGGTCGACACTCGCATCAACTCATCGGCCTAATCCGTGAAGAAGCAAAGCACTAGCAGAAACACCGAATGCAATATTTAATACTATGGCGGAAGATCGGGCATGATGCATGTATGATGTATGACATGGCAAAGATGCGATTTAATTAGGCCATATTAAGCAGAACCGGGGTCCCGAAAATTATTAAGTTCATGTTGTTTAGATACCCCGCAATTTAAATGTTGTCTTAACAAGGAAAAATTATATCACCGGTTCGATGCACAAATTTAAATGGGACCAATATTAAACTAGATTCGTCTGTATATGGTCTCCATATTTAATTTATTAGATGAATCAGCAAAATGCCCCGAAAACCACATGATATGTATGCAAGCATGACAATTTTATATGCAACAAGTCGAATATCATATTATAAAAATAGGGTCTTGGATAGGGTTCACACATTGGCAGATCGAAGATCTTGGGGTCGGAGGGGTTCGGGTTCGGTCAGGGCGAGATCGGTCTTCGGGGTTCGACGTGGTTCGGCCTCGATCTTCCAGATCAGGCTTCGGATCCATGAAGGAGATTGGGGTGGTCCCTGATGAAGAACTTGGCGTTCCGAGGGTTCAGTCTTCGAGTTTCGGGAGGGAGATCTCGGCGTTCCGTGGACCGGTCTTGGACTTTGGCGCTGATGGTTCCACGAGTTCGTGCGAGGCGTTGGTCAGAGATCTCATAAATTGCGGACAGCACTTGATATTCCGCGGATGGTTCCTGATGAACACATGTAGATACAAACATACGGCGGCACTGAGAGGTACCCTAGCACTGGAACAAAACAACCGACGGGCAAGGCACGAGAGGTGCTTGCCGAGGAAGGAGCACAGGGATCAGCCCACGTCGGTGGTGGCATGACACACTCCTGGCAGCGGCCAGAGCAAAGCCGGTGCAGGGGATGCGGACACGGGGAAGGACGGCGGTGGCGGTCGCAGACAACCTGAGGGCGGCAACGGACGGGAGCTTGGTGGCGCTATAGGAACGACGCTGGCAAGGTCAACGGGCCGGAGGAGCAGAGAGGGGGCCTGGCAGAGGGGGTCACGCGGAGTGTCAACACCCGAATTTTTAATCCCAGATGCCTGTTATGCCATACATCACAATCCTAGGATTACCATTTTTGCGAGACATACCAGAATTGGATACCACAGTACATCATCCATTTCAAACCGTACATAAGTTCTTACACAAATAGGGATCTCATGATCCAGTTCTTAATACAACTTCAAGCAGCGGAATACGTAAGAATAACGGTAGCGTAGGTGAAGCTCCATCTTCGGGGTCACAGGAAATGCTGACGATGGGAGATGATCCTAGTTGTCGTAACCTTCCTGGGATCCATCCTCCAGGTACTCCTCTTCATAGTCTGGCCACGGGAATAGCCAGGGACAAAGCCATGAGTACTCTTTAAGTACTCGCAAACTAATACTAACAAGTAAAAGGATTTTTGGATAATAGGACACTAGGCTCTAGGGTTATTTTTCAAAAGCCAGATTTATCTCTACTAAGTTTAGAAGCAACGAATGCTAGTTGAAGTTTTATAACACCTAAGTGGGAACTTGTATCTCATGCCACAACCCTGTTGTGGTCAAGTCAAAGTCTCAGTTCATTTCACAAGTCATTTTGAAAAGTCGGCGGGGAACAGATGGCCACTCCAATCGTCCATAATCATGACGGCTATTCGAATAGTTTGACACTCTGCAGAGGTTGTACACTTTCACCAAAACATTCGATACATCCGTCAGGAACAAATCCTGAATTCACCATACTCAGTATGCGGATAATCAATCCTAACCTTTCAATTACACGCCCTAGTATAAGCACCTCTCCTGTGAGTTTGGCCTCCCAACCATGACCAACTGTCATCTTGGGTACTGCATAGTGTAGGGTTTCTTCACAAGGTATCCTCAGCTCAGACCTTGGCCGTGAGGAACTAATACTAAGGTATATAAGTTTCCAGACAAGCCCTACCCAATCTTCGGGTATTGTGGTTGTACGATAAAATTGGAATGGTATCTCATCCAGAGAACCATCAGTTTTATAAAGGGCTAAGGCTCATGCATCATCATCTTCATCACCAAAATCATCAAGTGTTCGGAAACACATGTCCAAAACATTTCAATAGAATGATCCATCATTCCCAGGTTTTCATAACCATTTTCACCAAGTATTCCCATCTAAAGTTGGTCAAGTTTTATGCTTAGCACTAGCATCTACAAGTGGGGGTGAGTACTAATGAGGGGTGGTACACTAGTGGGGTTTCAACTAAGTTCAATCTCATTCCTTAGGATGACATCAAGATTATCTAGCTTAGGCCAAATTTTATGCTCTTTATGCAACCTTCAAGTATCCTTCTAGTATCTACCATTTATTCCAGTAAACTCTAAGTAAGAGATTTGATAAAGAAATAAAGTAATAAAGCTTGTAAGTAAAACTAGGATTGGTTTATCAAGTGGATATGATCACATATGCTTAAGGCATATATTGGGCATAGTAACAAGTAGTGGTTTGTTGCATCAGTAGAGTATCTTGCAAGTGTTAGCTTGCACATTCACTAGTAGTATTAGGCTTGCATCAGTGTCAATATAAGCTAGCTAAATTGCAAGTGTTAGCTTGCATTTGTCCACTTGGTTAGTAAAGCTTGCCTTGAGTAGAGCAGTGGTTGAAGTTCTCCTCGGCTTCTTCTTCGTAGTATCCTCCTTCCTCCTCGTATTCTTGGTCGATACTAGCGTCTATAAATAAATACGATGTACACAATCACCAACCAATACATAACTACTTGCAATCATCACACAAATGGGTCTTATAGATGATCTAGCATCATCACTAACATTACAAGATTAAAGCTTGGTTTAATTCCTTTTATTTTTAGCAAAGTAATTTCTACTCATTGAAAAACTACTTAAGATTTTATATTCTCCAAACCAAACATGGGATCATGTTGACACATGTCATCACCACATATTTTAGTCCATGGGAATATGATTTAAAGTGGTGTCATAATTTAATAAGGTTTTACCCTTTTATTTTAATTACATAAAGTGACTAGAAATGCCTATGGGGCATTCTTTTATTACTTGAACATGATTTCTGCAAGTAAACCTATATATTTTTATATATTCTGAAAGGTATGGTTAAATGTGATTTTTGAGAGTTGGAATCAACTCAAAAGCTATTATGGTTTAAATTTGAAAAAAAATTGAATGCAGAAAAGCTTCTGCCTTGTTATTTTTACTATGGATGATCTATAGATACAAATGACTTGAATCCAATGGGCTTGGATTCAGCACTTCCATACCTTTCTAAAAAAAATTGGTTTCATTCAATTTGGTGCACTGAATCGACCTGGGTTGATTTTTGAAACTGGGTACAGAAGTGTGTTTGAAATAAAATGGAAAAGGTTAAATTCAAAATAGGCTGCTTGGAAAGCGATACTAGGCGGCCTGCTAAGCGCGCTGCATGCTGTTTAAGTGGCTGTCCCCGCGTGTTAGTGAGACAGGGGGTGCGAAGCGGTACGGGGCAACATGGTGCGTTCGATCTGGTTCTAATCCAACGGCTGAGAGTCATCGTCGATGTTGGGCAACGCCGGCGAGACAGAAACCTAGCGCGGCCAGTGGGGGTCGTTAGGGGCTCACCGGGGTTCAGGCAAGGGTCGGAGAGGCGGGCGAACGACAAAGTCGACAACGGCGAACTCATGGGTGGTCGCGGCAGCTCCTGGGGTGGACGAAATCGACGGCGCCCTTCTTCTCCACAGGCGGCCTGCTCCGGCGCAATTCCGGCGATGCGCTGCTCGTCCTGCTCCGGGACTGAGGTGGGACGGTTCTGGGTGAGAGAGGAGTGGAATGGTGTGAAGAATTCGAGTGGGGAAGGCCTCTATTTATAGTCGCGACGGTGAGACCGAACGGCATGGGCAGGCGACGGTGGCGACACGGCTACGGGCTGATACAGGCATGGCCGGTGGTGGCGATCGCTTGGTGGTCTCCTGGCGATGCTCTACGGCTTTAATGCGCACGTAGGGGCGGTGCGGTTTGGTCTGGAACACGCGACGCTCTGCGCGGCAGAGGCGGCGTCTTCGATGGCGAGCGGTTGCTGTGAGGCATGGGGCGACGAACGGGGATGTCTGGCGGTCTCCTGGGACGGTGGTGATCGTGTATGCACGCGGCGAGGGCAGCACGCGGTCTGTGGGCTTCGGTCGAGCGTGGCGCTCTAGCGCATGCTCGGCATGGTTGACAGAGGCATGGGCGCGGCGTTCCTGGGTGCTGTGTTCGACGTCTTCGAGGCAGGGATGGTCGAGAGGGGATGGTGAGGCATGGGTGATCTTCCAAACAAGGTTGGCATGGCTAGTGCTGCTCCTAGCTTGCTGTCTCCACTGGGGTGGCAAGGGTGCACTCGGCTGTTCACCATTGATGATATTGGCAAGCTCACAGTGGTGCTAGTGCCTGGTTTAACTTGCTAGATGATCTACTGAGATGGTTGTGAGCTAGAGAGGGAACAAGTTAGGCAAGAATCACTTCTCACAATAGTGTTTGGATTTTGTTTGATTTGTGTCTGCAATGTGTTTGATGAAATGGCCGCAAGAATTCAAGTTTTGAATTTGAAAAGATTTTTGGTGGGTGTGCTAGGTTGGTGCTGGTGAGTCTGCAGATGCTTGGGTTTTGAAAGTTGAGCTTGTTTGAGTGGTTTTTGAAAAAGTGGGATCTTCTCATATGATAAAGATTCAGTTTTTAATTGCCATTTAAACTATGCATTTGAAAGTTTATGGATGATCACAAAGTGGGTCTTGATCCTTTCTTATGAGTACATTCAAGGGGTGCAAAGATCCAGAAAAGTTTCTGTTAGGTTCTGAAAGTTTGAGACAGCCAAAGTAGGCATGGGAGTTAAATTGGTCAAAATGACCATTCACTCATTTAGCTTTGTTTTGATTTATTTGTCTTTGGGAAATGTTTATATGATGTTTATTTCACCTAATAAACATTTTACAAGCAAAGAAACACGCAAACAAGGTGGTCCAAAAGAATTCAAAATGAAATGCATACTCACATGCATGCTTCCATAATTTTATTTAGAAAAGTTTTTGGTAACCCTAATTTTGATGATTAGAGTTTGATGATTCAAGTTTAGTATTTTTGGGATGTTACAAACCTTCCCCCCTTAAACAAAATCTCGTCCCGAGATTTGAAAAAGGATGAAAAAATTACCTAGGATTTGAAGAGATCGGGAAACTCCGTCCTGATGTGATCTTCGCGCTCCCAGGTAGCTTCCTCTTCTGTGTGGTTGCTCCACTGAATCTTGAGAAACTTGATGCTTCGGGTTCGGGTAGTTCGAAAAGCTTCTTCCAAAATACGGATGGGTACTTCGGGATAGGTCAGGTCATCGTTGATCTCTATGGTCCGGTGATCGATATTTTTGAACACTTCGGTCTTCTTGGGGACTTCGAGACACTTGCGAAGTAATGAGATATGGAACACATTGTGCACGGTTGACATCTCTTCGGGCAGTTCCAATTGATACGATACTTCTCCTCAATGGTTCAAAATCTTGAAAGGTCCGATATATCTGGGGGCTAACTTTCCTTTGAGTTGGAAATGCTGTATTCCCTTCAATGGCGACACTTTCAGATAAACAAAATCTCCTATGTTGAAGGCAAGGTCTCTACGCCTCTTGTCGGCGTAACTCTTATGTCTGGACTGGGCGGTCTTGAGGTGCTCACGAATCTTGTGAACCTTCTCTTCTGCTTCTCGTAGGATATCGGGTCCAAAAATCTGACTCTCTCCTACTTCCGACCAGTTCAAAGGGGTGCGACACTTCCTTCCGTACATGAATTCCAATGGGGCAATTTGCAAACTGGCTTGATAACTGTTGTTGTATGAAAATTCTGCAAACGGCAGACAGTCTTCCAACTTGGATACATATTCTAACACACATGCTCTCAGCATATCTTCGAGTATTTAGTTTACTCGCTCCGTTTGTCCATCGGTCTGAGGCTGATACGCGGTGCTGAAATCTAGGCGGGTTCCTAAACCTTCTTGGACTTTCTTCTAGAATCTCGAGGTAAACTGAGTTCCTCGATCCGATACAATGTTCTTGGGGACTCCGTGCAAACTAACTATTCTAGCGATGTACAACTCCGCTAGCTTCGAACTCTGATATGTGGTCTTGACGGGGAAGAAATGGGCGACTTTGGACAATCTGTCCACTATGACCCAGATAGAGTCATTTCCCCTACTAGAGGTAGGCAGTCCAGTGATAAATTCCATTCCAACAGAATCCCATTTCCATTCCGGAATCTGCAAGGGTTGCAACAATCCAGCGGGTATTTGATGTCCGGCCTTGACTCGCTGACATATATCACACTTGGCGATATAGCTTCCGATTTCTCTCTTCATCTTATGCCACCAAAATTGCTCCTTTAAATCTTGATACATCTTAGTTCCTCCGGGATGGATAGAATAAAGAGTATCATGAGCTTCCTTCAGAATAACTTCTTTCAACTCAGAATCCGATGGTACACAAAGGCGTCCTTTGTACCACAGAACTCCTTCTTCATCTTCGGTGAATCCAGGTACTTTGCTTGTACCGATACGACGCTTGATTCTGTCAATACTAGCATTTCCCTTCTGTGCCTCTTTAATCTGACTGATCAAAGTGGGCTGGAGTTCTATGCTAGCCAAAAATCCTTCACTTACTAATTCTATACGAAAATCTTCCATCTCTTTGTGCAGGCTTGGTTGCTCCTTTAAAATCATGGATTTCAAGCGGCACGGCAATCTGCTAAGGGCATCGGCTACCACATTGGCTTTACCAGGGTGATAGTGAATGTCCAGATCGTAATCCTTGATTAGCTCAATCCATCTCCTCTGTCTCATATTCAGCTCCTTCTGAGTGAATATATACTTCAGACTCTTGTGATCCGTATAGATCTCACAACGGTTTCCCATCAGGTAATGTCTCCATGTCTTCAGGGCTAGAACTACGGCTGCGAGTTCGAGGTCATGGGTTGGGTAATTTTGCTCATGTTGCTTCAGTTGTCGAGATAGATAAGATATAACTTTGCCTTCTTGCATTAGCACACATCCGAGACCGATCTTGGATGCATCACAATACACATCGAAGGGCTTCGTGATATCTGGCATGATCAAGATTGGGGCTGAAATCAATCTCCTTTTGAGTTCTTGAAAACTCGCTTCACATTTGTCGGTCCATTCAAACTTCTTGTCCTTCTTCAGCAATTGGGTCATGGATCTGGTGATACTCGAGAATCCTTCTACGAATTTGCGGTAATATCCCTCCAATCCGAGAAATGCACGAACTTGGGTTTGAGTGGTTGGGGCTTTCCAATCTTCTACATCTTTCACTTTGGCAAGATCAACGGCAATTCCTCCAGCTGATACAATGTGACCGAGGAATCCTACCTCCTGTAACCAGAATTCACATTTGCTAAACTTTGCATACAGCTGATGCTCTCTAAGGGTTCCAAGAATGGTCCTTAGGTGTAGATCATGTTCTTCTTATGATTTGGAATAAATCAGAATGTCATCGATGTAAACAACGACAAACTTATCCAGGAAGTCCATAAAAATCTTATTCATGAGATTCATGAAATAAGCGGGGGCATTGGTTAATCCAAAATACATGACTGTATACTCATACAATCCATATCTGGTGGTAAAGGCAGTCTTTGGAATATCCTCTGCACGAATCTTGAGTTGATGATAGACAGTCCTAAGATCAATCTTAGAAAACACTTTGGCACCGGTCAACTGATCAAACAAATCTTCGATCTTGGGCAAGGGGTATTTGTTCTTGATGGTGACATCATTCAATTTCCGATAATCCATACACAAACGGTTACCTCCATCCTTCTTGTCCACAAACAAGACAGGTGACCTCCAAGGTGACGCACTTTGTTGAATCAATCCAATTTCCAACATGGAATCCAGTTGCTTCTTCAGTTCTGCTAGCTCAAACGGGTTCATACTATAAGGCCTCTGGGCTATGGGTCCGATTCGGGAATTATTTCGATGATAAACTCGATATCCCGATCTGGGGGCATACCGGGCAAAACATCTGGAAATACATCGGGGTATTCACAGACTATCCGGACTTGGTCAATGGTAGGTTGGGCTATACTCTTGTTGCATTTTAATTGACGAGGTAAGGTTTCAGATATATGCTCGACTGATATTCCGGCTGTACTGGTCATGGTTATGGCTTTCTTGGCACAGTCAATTAATCCTTTATGTTTGGACATCCAATCCATCCCTAGTACTACTTCCAAACCTTTAGTTCCGAGTACTATCATATTTGCATAAAAATCTATGCCATGGATTCGGATAGGGACGGCTTTGCAAATTTTCCTAGCCTTGGTGGTTGATCCGGGAATTTGAACAATCATAACATGCTTCAGTTTGGTTGGTTGAATTTTACTAGTGCATGCAAATTCTTCAGTGACAAATGAGTGCGATGCACCAGAATCAAACATCACTCGTGCAAGTACTGAATTAACAGAAAACATACCCAGCACGACGTCTGGCGCTTCCTGAGCTTCTTCAGCATGCATGAGAAAAAGACGGCCATTGCGGTTGAGCGAATTCCCTGGGGCAAACCTTCTTCCTGGCTGAACACGACGCTGTTGCTGAGCTGGGGCGTTGGCATTGGGTGCTGCGACATTCTTCTTGTTGGGGCACTCGTTGGAATAGTGGCCTTTATTTCCACAGTCATAACAAGTCACTTGCGACTTGTCATTTGCTGCTACAGGCACAGCATTGCTTCCAGTTCTCGGGGCAGTGTTGGTGTTGGCGGTAACATTGTTGTTGTTGAACTTGGGTGGGGCACGGTTGAAATTGCTAGAGTTGCCGGGATTGTGGTGATTTCCTCCGGGCCTAGGGTTTCCACGGTTGGGATAGGTTGGACGGTTCGTCGGGGGTCTGTTGGTTCTTGGGGCAAATCCGGGAGATGGGTTAGGGCGATACTTTGGGGTCTGATGGGTTCCTGGCTGATGCATCATACGACGCTTGCGGTTCTCATTGGCTTGGTTGATCTTTCCTTCCATTTGGATGGCCGAGTCGACAAGGGCTTCAATATCAGTAAAGGGGATATTGACTAACACCGTCTGCATCTCATCGTGCAGACCATTCAAGAATCTCTCCTTCTTCTTGGCTTCGGTGTCAATCTCATCCGGGGCATACCTAGCTAATGACAAAAATTTGTCACGGTATTCCACTACAGTCATCCGTCCTTGCTTCAGTTCTATGAACTCGTCTCTCATCCTCTTGATCAAACCTGGTGGTACATGGGTTCTGCTAAACTTGACCTTGAATTCCTCCCAGGTCATCATCTGGCCTCGATCATTGCGTGAACACTGTTCCACCATGCCCTGGCATCTCCGGCTAGATAGTGGGTGGCGAACAGAACTTTCTCGTTGGCTTCCACTCCGGCGACTTCTAGGTAATTTTCCATGGTTTGCAACCAATCATCGGCGTCTAGGGGATCTTCTGACTTAGTGAAAACACGTGGATTCATATTCTGGAAATTCTTGAGCTTAGATCCATGGTTGTCCTGATTTCCGTGGCCTTGGTTGTTGTGGGTGTAGGGGTTCGTAGCATGGAAAACAAAAATTTTCTATCGCATACAAACAAACAAGCCAAGATCTATCTACTAGATTGTAGCAAAGAGTCGATAGAATAACTCACCCTCGAAGATTCCAAAGTGTTTAACGAGAGCGGATTCTCGTGGGTGATGTAGTCGTACTCTTGCCAATCTCAAGATCGCGTAGACGATCCTTCCAACAAGGCTCCTTCAGCCGCTTCGAGTCGGTCACGCTCGCACTGACGAAGACCTTCCTCTCCCTTGTTCTAGCAGGCAGCAGAGGTTGTAGCACTCTCCTCGCGATTCCGGCAGCACGACGGTGTGGTACCGGAAGTAGAGGGAAGATCTCGCAGGGCTTCGCCTTAAGCCGGAGCGAGTATGGTGGACTATGAGAGAGGCCTCGGTGATATAGGGTTTAGTCACACCAAGTAGAGGGAGCTAGGCCGGCGGCTAGGGCAAGGGGATGCCCCAACTCGGCGGCTAGAGTTTTGCCCTAGGCGGCGGCAGCAGGAGGTGGCGGCGCCGGCGGCTTGGGGCTAAGGTTTGCAGGGTGCAAGGTGTGTGCCTGGAGGGCAGCCCTGCCTCTCCTTATATAGGTGGAGGGGGCCGGCCAAGGGGAGGGGAGTCCCTCCCCAACTCGTCTTCCAAGGCCGGCGGTGGAGGGAGAGGGACTTCCTCCCCAAGTAGGTTTCCTACTCTCCCTCCACCAAACAAAATAGTCGTTTGACTTTTCAAATTGGCGTTTGACTTTTCAAATTAGGATTTGATTTATCCCTTTATTTTGTTCAGCAATGACACCTAGTACATGATGCAACCATTCCAACTTGTTATGACACATTCATGTACCCTTCCCCTCCGGAGTGCCGGACATTCTTGAACCTTCTAGAACATTCCCGATGAAAACACCGGAACCATTCTCCAACCTCGAAACACGACTTTCCTTATATTAATATTATTCTCCGGACCATTCCGGATCTCCTCGTGATATCCCGGATCCCATCCGAGACTCCGAACAACATTCGGTCTCTTACTCATCATTCCATAACTACTCAACAACGTCGAATCCTTAAGTGTGTCTCCCTACGGTTCGTGAATTATGCGGACATGATCGAGACACTTCTCCGAACAATAACCAATAGAGGAATCTGGAAATTCATATGGCTCCCGCATATTTCTACGATTACATTGCGATCGAATGAACCACTTACATACGATACCAATTTCCCTTTGTCTCACGATAGTTTACTTATCCGAGGTTTTGATCGTCGGTATCTCTGCATACCTAGTTCAACCTCGTTACCGATAAGTACTCTTTTCTCGTTCCCGTGATATGTGATCCCTTGTGAGCCAGTCACATGCTTGCAAGCTAATTGGATGACATTCCACCGAGAGGGCCCAGAGTATATCTATCCGTCATATGGATGGACAAATCCCACTCTTGATCCATGTGTCTCAACCAATACTTTCCGAACACTCAGTGCCATCTTTATAGCCACCCAGTTACGGTGTGGTGTTTGATGTCATCAAAGCATCCTTCCGGTGATGGTGATAAGTATGATCTCATGGTCGAAGGAATTAGGTTACTATGTATCAGAAAGCATATAGCAATTGAACTATTAAAATGACTTGATCTTTATGCTACGCTTATCTATAGGAGTATGTCCATAATATCATTCTCCTAACGATATGATCTTGTTGTTAATAACATCTCAATGTTCATGATAGGGAAACCACAATCATTTATTAACCAACAAGCTAGTATTATAAAGAGGCTTTACTAGGGACTCTAATTTAGTTTACAAATCACACAAGTATTAATGTTTCCTTGTTAATACTATTATAGCATGAATGTAAACATTTATCATAAAAACAAAGATATAATAATAACTTCATTTATTATTGCCTCTAGGGCATATCTCCAACAATCTACCACTTGCACTAGAGTCATCTAATCTAGATTACATGGTAATATACCGAACACCCATGGCAGTTTGGTGTTGGTCATGTTTTGCCCTCGGGAGAGGTTTAGTCAACGGATCCACCACATTCAGATCTGTGTGTACTTTGCAAATCTTTATGTCACCATCTTGGACATGTTCTCGAATAGCGTGAAAATGTAGCTTTATGTGCTTCAGCTTCTTGTGTGACCTTGGTTCTTGTGCATTGGCTATGGCGCCCATGTTATCACAATAGATAGACATTGGGTCCAGCGCACTTAGAACCACACCGAGCTCTGTAATGAACCCTTTCGTCCATATCGCTTCTTGTGAAGCCTCCGAAGCAGCCATGTATTCCTATTCAGTTGAAGATCTCGCCACAACGCTTTGCTTTGCACTCCTCCAGCTAACTGTTGCACCATTCAAAGTAAATACGTATCCAGATTGTGATTTAGAATCATCCGGATCAGTGTTCCAACTAGCATCGGTGTAACCATTAACAACGAGTTGTTCATCACCTCCATAAGAAAGAACCATATCCTTAGTTCTTCTCAAGTACTTAAGGATGTTTTTGACCGCTGTCCAATGATCCACTCCTGGATCACTTTGATATCTGCTAGTCAAACTAACAGCATATGCAATGTCGGTTCTAGTACATAGCATGGAATACATTAGAGATCCTATGGCTGAGGCATAGGGAGTTTTACTCATCCTTTCTCTATCTTCTGCCGTTGTTGGACTTTGAGTTTTACTCAAGGTCGTATTGGGCAACATGGGAGGAACCCTTTTTTGCTATCCTCCATTCCAAACCTCTTTAGAACTTTGTCCAAATATGTACTTTGTGATAATGATATTAGGCGTCTCGGTCTATCTCTATAAATCTTTATGCCTAATATGTAAGCTGCTTCGCCAAGATCTTTCATTGAAAAACTTTTATTCAAATATTCCTTGACACTATTAAGAAGGTCTACATCATTCCCAATCAACAATATGTCATCTACATATAGTATTAAGAATGCTACAGAGCTCCCACTCACTTTCTTGTAAATACAAGCTTCTCCATAAGTTTGTATAAAACCAAAACTTTTGATCACCTTATCAAAACGTTGATTCCAACTTCGGGATGCTTGCTTCAATCCATAAATGGACCGTTGAAGTTTTCCGACCTTGTTAGCATCCTTAGGATCGACAAAACCTTTGGGTTGCATCATATACAACTCTTCATCAATGTCTCCATTGAGGAACGTTGTTTTGACATCCATCTGCCATATCTCATAATCATAATATGCAGCGATTGCTAACATAATCCTCACAGACTTTAGCTTCACATCGTGAGAAAGTCTCATCGTAGTCAACTCCTTGAATTTGTCGAAACCCTTTTGCGACAAGTCGAGCTTTATAGACAGTAACATTACCATCAGCATCTGTTTTCTTCTTGAAAATCCATTTATTCTCGACAGCCTTCCGGCCATCCGGTAAGTCCACCAAAGTCCATACTTGGTTTTCTTACATGGATCCAATCTCGGATTTCATGGCTTCTTGCCATTTATTGGAATCTGGGCTCATCATCGCTTCCTCATACGTCGCAGGGTCATCGGTGTTGTCCACCAACATGACACTCATAACGGGATCATACCAATCAGGAGTGGTACGAGTTCTCGTTGACCTACGAGGCTCTATAGCAACTATAACCGAAGTTTCATGATCATCATCATTAGCTTCCTCTCTTATTGGTGCAGGCACCACAGGAACTTCTTCCGGTGTTGCGCTACTCGCAAGTTCGAGAGAAGGTTCGACAACCTCGTCGAGTTCTAATTTCCTTCCAGTCACTTCTTTCGAGAGAAATTCCTTCTCTAGAAAGGATCCATTCTTGGCAACGAAGATTTTGCCTTCGGATTTATGATAGAAGGTATACCCAATAGTTTCCTTTGGGTATCCTATGAAGACGCATTTTTCCGCTTTGGGTTCAAGCTTGTCAACAGTAACTTCTTTACATAGGCTTCGCAACCCCAAACTTTAAGGAACGACAATTTAGGTTTCTTCCCAAACCATAATTCATACGGTGTCGTTTCAACGGATTTAGATGGTGCCCTATTTAAAGTGAATGCGGTTGTTTCTAATGCATAACCCCAAAATTATAGCGGTAAATATGTAAGTGACATCATTGAACAAACCATATCTAAGAGAGTTCGATTACGACGTTCGGACACACCATTACGTTGTGGTGTTCCCGGCGGTGTCAATTGTGAAAGTATTCCGCATTTCTTCAAATGCTCGCCAAACTCGTAACTTAGATATTCACCTCCATGATCAGAACGTAGAAATTTAATCTTCTTGTTACGTTGATTCTCAACCTCACTTTGAAATTCCTTAAACTTCTCGAAAGTTTCGGACTTATGTTTCATGAAATAGATATACCCATATCTACTCAAGTCATCCGTGAAGGTAAGAACATAACGATAACCACCGCGCGATGCTACACTCATTGGACCACACATATCGGTATGTATGATTTCCAATAAGTCCGTAGCTCTCTCCATCATACCAGAAAATGGAGTCTTAGACATTTTACCCATCAGACATGCTTCGCATCTTTCAAGTGATTCAAGAAGTCCATCAGAATGGAGTTTCTTCATACGTTTCACTCCAATGTGACCAAGACGACAGTGCCACATATAGGTCGAGTTATCGCTCAATTTCAAACGTTTAGCTTCAATGTTATTAATATGTGTATTTCCACTATCGAGATTCAATAAAAATAGACCATCTATCAAAGGTGCATGTGCATAAAACATATTAGTCATATAAATCGAACAACCATTATTCTCGGACTTAAACAAGTAACCGTCTCGCAATAAACAAGATCCCAATATAATGTTCATGCTTAACGCAGGCACCAAATAACAATTATTTAAGTATAAAACTAATCCCGATGGTAGATGAAGAGGTATCGTGCCGACCGCGATCACATCAACCTTTGATCCGTTTCCCACGCGCATCGTCACCTCGTTCTTCGCTAGCTTCCATTTATTCTGCAGCACCTGTTTCGAGTTACAAATATGAGCAACCGAACCAGTATCAAATACCCAGGCACTACTACGAGTACTATTGAGATACACATAAATAACATTTATATCGGATATACCTTTCTTCTTGATGTTGTCATTCTTCAAATCCGCCAAGTACTTTGGGCAATTCCGCCCAAAGGACCTTCTCCTTGCGGTAAAGCATTCAAGATCGCTTAGGTCCAGCCTTGGTCTTCTTCGTCGGTGTGGTAACTTTCTTACCACCCTTCTTGAAGTGTCCCTTTTGCTTAGACTTTCCTTTCTTGAATTTGGTGGTCTTATTGACCATCAACACTTGGTGCTCTTTCTTGATCTCCACTTCTGCAGATTTTAACATGGAGAAGAGTTCTCGCAACTGCTTGTTCATGCTTTGCATATTGTAGTTCATCACAAAGTTCTTGTAACTTGGTGGTAGTGATTGGAGGACACGGTAAATACCCAAAGCATTAGGAATCACTATACCCAAGCTTTGAAGTTTGTTGGCGTGCCCAGACATCTTAAGCACATGCTCACTGACGGAGCTGCCCTCTTCCATCTTGCAGTTAAAGAATTTTTTAGAAGCCTCATAGCTCTCAACTGCCGCGTGATTCTCAAAAATCAATTCGAGTTCACGGACAATATCATGTGGGTCTGAATTCTCAAACCCTTTCTGAAGCTCCGATTCTAAACCATACAAGATAGCACACTAAACTGTGGAGTACTGAGTCTTCCGAGAGAGGTAAACATTCTTTACTTCATCGGTAGCAATAGCTGTAGGTGGGTCACCCAGCGGTGCATCCAGCACATAGGTCAAATTACCAGCATTGAGGATAATCCTCAAATTGCGGAACCAATCCGCGAAGTTGCTTCCATTGTTTTTCAACTTTTCTTTCTCTAGGAATGCATTAAAATTGATGGTAGGGGCCGCCATTGATCTACAACATATTTGCAATAGTTTAGACTAAGTTTATGACAAATTGAGTTCTAATTAATAGTTAAATTAATCTATGTGAACTCCCACTCAAAACAATATCCCTCACATTGTTTTAGTGATCACACGAACCAAATCCACCACATCAACACCGATCATCACGAGAGTTGATGTAGCTTCAATGGCGAACAATCGACATGTTCATATTATTTACTATATGAATCATGCTTTACCTTTCGGTGATCCGTGTTCCGAGACCAAGTCTATACATGCTAGGCTCGTCAAGATCAAACCTTAGCTTCCGCATGAGCAAATCTGGCTTGCTCACGTTGTAT
Source organism: Avena longiglumis (assembly GCA_030063025.1). Taxonomy (NCBI): domain Eukaryota; kingdom Viridiplantae; phylum Streptophyta; class Magnoliopsida; order Poales; family Poaceae; genus Avena; species Avena longiglumis. Next base: position 474,351,336 of record CP125975.1, on the reverse strand, counting down.
ACACTTGCAGAATCTGACACACCCGATCATCACGTGGTGCTTCGAAACAACAAGCTTTAGCAACGGTGCTCACTAAGGATGAACACTTTAGAACTTGAAATTTATGTGCATGAGGGATCATCTTATAATGCTACCGTCGTTAACTAAGCAATACAAGATGCATAAAGGATTAACATCACATGCAATTCATAATATGTGATATGATATGGCCTTTCTTCTTTGTGCTTCCGATCTCCATCTTTAAGCACGAACATGATCTCCATCATCACCGGCATTGCATCAAGGTCAATGACGCTGCTCCATGGTTGTCGTCCACCAGCTTCAACTATTACAACTACTTTGAATAGACACGCGGGTCTTAACAAAAATTAAAGACAACCATATGGCTTCGCCGTTGCCAACTTACAATAAGGAACATTGCATACATCAAATATAATCACAATCATGGCCATATCACATCACAGCACACCCCTGCAAAACAAAGTTAGACGCCTCTAATTTATTTGCATGTTTTACGTGGTTTGGGGCTTTCAATAAGTGTCGATCTAACTTACGAACAAGAACCACAACGTTGAAGTTTGAACTATCAAGTTCCTGTTGTAAATTGGATCTATACTATAATGGGAGATACAGACACCCGCAAAGCCACTTATGCAATACAAGTTGCATGTTGAGCGTGGAGCAAGTCTCATGAACGATGTCATGTAAGGTTAGCCCGGGCCGCTTCATCCCATCATACCGCAAGATGCAAAGTACACAAGAAGCAATTGATAATAAAAGCACCACCGCCCACAATGACCATTGTGTTCTACTCGTGCAACAGATCTACATATAGACACGACTCTGATACCACTGTAGGGGTTCGTAGCATGGAAAACAAAAAATTCTACCGCATGCAAACAAACAAGCCAGGATATATCTACTAGATTGTAGCAATGAGTCGATAGAGGAACTCACCCTCGAAGATTCCAAAGTGTTTAACGAGCGATTCTCGTGGGTGATGTAGTCGCATTTTGCCGATCTCAAGATCGTAGACGATCCTTCCTGTTCGGCGTTCTGTAGCTCAGAGTCGGTCACACGTTCGGACTCGACGAAGACCTTCCTCTCCTTGTTCCAAAGGCAATGGAGGTTGTAGCACTCTCCTCGCGATTCCGGCAGCACAACGGCGTGGTACCGGAAGTAGAGGGGAGATCTCGCAGGGCTTCGCCTTAAGCCGGAACGAGTATGGTGGACTATGAGAGAGGCCTCGGTGATCTAGGGTTTAGTCACACCAAGTATAGGGAGCTAGGCCGGCGGCTAGGGAAAGGGGATGCCCCCACTCGGCGGCTAGGGTTTTGCCCTAGGCGGCGGCAGCAGGAGGTGGCGGCGCCGGCGGCTTGGGGCTAGGGTTTGCAGGGTGCAAGGTGTGTGCCTGGAGGGGCAGCCCCCTCCTTATATAGGCAGAGGCGGCCAGGGGAGTCCTCCCCAACTCGGCTTCAAGGCGGTGGAGAGAGGGACTTCCTCCCAAGTAGGTTTCCTACTCTCCTCCACCAAACAAAGTAGTCGTTGACTTTTCAAATTGGCGCTTGACTTTTCAAACTAGGATTTGATTTATCTCTTTATTTTGTTCAGCGATGACACCTAGTACATGATGCAACCATTCCAACTTGTTATGACACATTCATGTACCCTTCCCCTCCGGAGTGCCGGACATTCCGGAACCTTCTAGAACATTCCCGATGAAAACACCGGAACCATTCTCCAACCCCGAAACAGGACTTTCCTTATATGAATCTTATTCTCCGGACCATTCCGGATCTCCTCGTGATATCCCGGATCCCATCCGAGACTCCGAACAACATTCGGTCTCTTACTCATCATTCCATAACTACTCAACAACGTCGAATCCTTAAGTGTGTCTCCCTACGGTTCGTGAATTATGCGGACATGATAGAGACACTTCTCCGAACAATAACCATTTTAGGAATCTGGAAATTCATATGGCTCCCACATATTTCTACGATTACATTGCGATCGAATGAACCACTTACATACGATACCAATTTCCCTTTGTCTCACGATAGTTTACTTATCCGAGGTTTTGATCGCTTGATCTCTGCATACCTAGTTCAACCTCTACCGATAAGTACTCTTTTCTCGCTTCCGTGATATGTGATCCCTTGTGAGCCCACATGCTTGCAAGCTAATTGGATGACATTCCACCGAGAGGGCAGAGTATATCTATCCATCATATGGATGGACAAATCCCACTCTTGATCCATGTGTCTCAACCAATACTTTCCAACACTCAATGCCACCTTTATAGCCACCGATTCACGGTGCTTTTTGATGTCATCAAAGCATCCTTCCGTGATGGTGATAAGCATGATCTCATGGTCGAAGGAATTAGGTTACTATGTATCAGAAAGCATATAGCAATTGAACTATTAAAATGACTTGATCTTTATGCTACGCTTATCTATAGGAGTATGTCCATCATATCATTCTCCTAACGATATGATCTTGTTGTTAATAACATCTCAATGTTCATGATAGGGAAACCACAATCATTTATTAACCAACAAGCTAGTATTATAAAGAGGCTTTACTAGGGACTCTAATTTAGTTTACAAATCACACAAGTATTAATGTTTCCTTGTTAATACTATTATAGCATGAATGTAAACATTTATCATAAACACAAAGATATAATAATAACTTCATTTGTTATTGCCTCTAGGGCATATCTCCAACAGTGGGCAAGCTGAGCTATCTGTTGCAGGGTGGCTAGGTTGGCTTGACGTTCCGCTCTTTCAGCTTCGCGGTCAGAAGTCAACATTTGCAGAATCTGCAACATCGGGTCTGGGGATGAACCACTTCCTCCACGTGGCATCTGAAGATTGAGATAGATCGTGAGAAAAGAGGGAAATTTCTAAGGTCTTGGGTCTTTGAAAAGTTTTTAAAGTTTGACTCAGATTTTTTTTAGCAACTTGCTTTTCATTCATTCATTCATTCATTCATTCATAGCACACAGTACAACACACACCACAACAAAGAAAAACAGATGGTTTTAAGAACCATTCTGGAAACTATGATACAGTGGGACCGAATACTACTCACTACATTTGTGCACTAGCGTAGTTGTGAGTTTTACTAAAAGTGATCTAGGATGCAAAATTTGATGTAAGCTTTGAAATAATTTTGGAGTAGCATAAATTCTTATGAAAGAGTCCAAGAGGTAAGAATAAGAATAAGTTTTTGTAAATATTTGCTAGCGTGAATTTTTATGAAAGAGTCCAAGAGGTAAGAATGAGAATAAGTTTTTTTTGTAAATATTTGTTTTCTTTGGTTTTGAAACTAAGTTTTTGATGCAAACGTCCAGTCTAACTAGGGTCTCCTATGGTCAGGATGGATCTGATACCAACATTTCAACACCCGGATTTTTAATCCAAGATGCCTGTTATGCCATACATCGCAATTCCAGGATTACCATTTTTGCGAGACATAACAGAATTGGATACCACAGTACATCATCCATTACAAACCGTACATAAGTTCTTACACAAATAGGGATCTCATGATCCAGTTCTTAATACAACTTCAAGCAGTGGAATACGTAATCATAACGGTAGCATAGGCGAAGCTCCATCTTTGGGGTCACAGGCAATGCTGACGATGGGAGATGATCCTAGTTGTCGTAACCTTCCAGGGGTCCATCCTCCAGGTACTCCTCTTCATAGTCTGGCCACGGGAATAGCCAGGGACAGAGCCATGAGTACTCTTTAAGTACTCGCAAACTAATACTAACAAGTAAAAGGGTTTTTGGATAATAGGACACTACGCTCTAGGGTTGTTTTGCAAAAGCCAGATTTATCTCTACTAAGTTTAGAAGCAACGAATGCTAGTTGAAGTTTTATAACACCTAAGTGGGAACTTGTATCTCATGCCACAACCCTGTTGTGGTCAAGTCAAAGTCTCAGTTCATTTCACAAGTCATTTTGAAAAGTCTGACGGGGGAACAGTATGGCCACTCAATCGTCCATAATCATGACGCTATTCGAATAGTTTGACACTCTGCAGAGATTGTACACTTTCACCACAACATTCGATACATCCGTCAGGAACAAATCCTGAATTCACCATACTCAGTATGCGGATAATCAATCCTAACCTTTCAATTACACGCCCTAGTATAAGTACCTCTCCTGTGAGTTTGGCCTCCCAACCATGACCAACTGTCATCTTGGGTACTGCATAGTGTAGGGTTTCTTCACAAGGTAGACTCAGCTCAGACCTTGGCCGTGAGGGAACTAATACTAAGGTATATAAGTTTCCAGTCAAGCCCTACCCAATCTTCGAGTATTGTGGTTGTACAATAAAATTGGAATGGTATCGCATCCAGACAACCATCAGTTTTATAAAGGCCTAAGGCTCATGCCTCATCATCTTCATCACCAAAATCATCAAGTGTTCGGAAACACGTGTCCAAAACATTTCAATAGAATGATCCATCATTCCCAGGTTTTCATAACCATTTTCACCAAGTATTCCCATCTAAAGTTGGTCAAGTTTTATGCTTAGCACTAGCATCTACAAGTGGGGGTGAGTAATAATGAGGGGTGGTACACTAGTGGGGTTTCAACTAAGTTCAATATCATGCCTTAGGATGACATCAAGATTATCTAGCTTAGGCCAAATTTTATGCTCTTTATGCAACCTTCAAGTATCCTTCTAGTATCTACCATTTATTCCAGTAAACTCTAAGTAAGATCTTTGATAAATAAATAAAGTAATAAGCTTGTAAGTAAAACTAGGATTGGTTTATCAAGTGGATATGATCACATATGCTTAAGTCATATAGTGGGCATAGTAACAAGTAGTGGTTTGTTGCATCAGTAGAGTATCTTGCAAGTGTTAGCTTGCACATTCACTAGTAGTATTAGGCTTGCATCAGTGTCAATATAAGATTGCTAAATTGCAAGTGTTAGCTTGCATTGGTCCACTTGGTTAGTAAAGCTTGCCTTGAGCAGAGCAGTGGTTGAAGTTCTCCTCGGCTTCTTCTTCGTAGTATCCTCCTTCCTCCTCGTATCCTTGGTCGATACTAGCGTCTATAAATAAATATGATGTACACAATCACCAACCAATACTTAACTACTTGCAATCATCACACAAAAGGTTCCTATAGATGATCTAGCATCATCACTAACATTACAATATTAAAGCTTGGTTTAATTCCTTTTATTTTTAGCAAAGTAATTTCTACTCATTGAAAAACTACTTAAGATTTAATATTCTCCAAACCAACCATGGGATCAGGTTGACACATGTCATCACCACATATTTTAGTCCATGGGAATATGATTTAAAGTGGTGTCACAATTTAATAAGGTTTTACCCTTTTATTTTAATTACATAAAGTGACTAGAAATGCCTATGGGGCATTCTTTTATTACTTGAACATGATTTCTGCAAGTAAACCTATGTATTTTTATATATTCTGAAAGGTATGGTTAAAGTGATTTTTGAGAGTTGGAATCAACTCAAAAGCTATTATGGTTTAAATTTGAAAAATGTTTGAATGCAGAAAAGCTTCTACCTTATTATTTTTACTATGGATGATATATAGATCCAAATGACTTGAATCCAACGGGCTTGGATTCAGCACTTTCAGACCTTTCTAACAAAATTGGTTTCATTCAATTTGGTGCACTGAATCGACCTGGGTTGATTTTTGAAACTGGGTACAGAAGTGTGTTTTAAATAAAATGGAAAAGGTTAAATTCAAATAGTCAGGCGCTGGAAATGATATCGGGCCGGCTCGCTAAGAGCAAGGCCCGAGGCTGTTTAATGGTGTCCCCACGTGTCAGAGAGACAGGGGGTGCGAAGCGGTATGGGGCAACATGGTGCGTTCGATCTGGTTCTAATCCAACGGTTGAGAGTCATCGTCGACGTTGGGCAACGCCGGCGAGACAGAAATCTAGCGCGGCCAGTGGGGGTCGTTGGGGGATCACCGGGGTTCAGGCGAGGGTCGGCGAGGCGGGCGAATGAAGAAGTCGACGACGGCGAACTCAGGGGTGGTCGCGGCAGCTCCTGGGGTGGACGAAATCGACGGCGCCCTTCTTCTCCAGAGGCGGCCTGCTCCGACGCAATTCCGGCGATGCGCTGCTCGTCTTGCTCCGGGACTAAGGTGGGATGGTTCTGGGTGAGAGAGGAGTGGAATGGTGTGAAGAATTCGAGTGGGGAAGGCCTCTATTTATAGTCGCGACGGTGAGACCGAACGGCATGGGCAGGCGACGGTGGCGACACGGCTACGGGCTGCTAGAGGCATGGCCGGTGGTGGCGATCGCTTGGTGGTTTCCTGGCGATGCTCTACGGCTTTAATGCACGCGTAGGGGCGGTGTGTTTTGGTCTGGAACACGCGACGCTCTGCGCGGCAGAGGCGGCGTCTTCGACGGCGAGCGGTGGCTGTGAGACATGGGGCGGCGAACGGGGATGTCTGGCGGTCTCCTGGGACGGTGGTGATCGTGTATGCACGCGGCGAGGGCGGCGCGCGGTCTGTGGGCTTCGGTCGAGCGTGGCGCTCTGGCGCATGCTCGGCATGGTTGACAGAGGCACGGGCGCGACGTTCCTGGGTGATGTGTTCGACGTCTTCGAAGCAGGGCTGGTCGAGAGGGGGCGGTGAGGCATGGGTGATCTTCCAGACAAGGTTGGCATGGCTAGTGCTGCTCCTAGCTTGCTGTCTCCACTGGGGTGGCAAGGGTGCACTCGGCTGTTCACCATTGATGATATTGGCAAGCTCACAGTGGTGCTAGTGCCTGGTTTAACTTGCTAGATGATCTACAGAGATGGTTGTGAGCTAGAGAGGGAACAAGTTAGGCAAGAATCACTGCTTACAATAGTGTTTGGATTTTGTTTGATTTGTGTCTGCAATGTGTTTGATGAAATGGCCGCAAGAATTCAAGTTTTGAATTTTGAAAAGATTTTTGGTGGGTGTTCTAGGTTGGTGCTGGTGAGTCTGCAGATGCTTGGGTTTTGAAAGTTGAGCTTGTTTGAGTGGTTTTTGAAAATGTGGGATCTTCTCATATGATAAAGATTCAATTTTTAATTGCCATTTAAACTATGTATTTGAAAGTTTCTGGATGATCACAAAGTGGGCCTTGATACTTTGTTATGAGTACAATCAAGGGGTGCAAAGATCCAGAAAAGTTTATGTTAGGTTCTGAAAGTTTGAGACAGCCAAAGTAGGCATGGGAGTTAAATTGGTCAAAATGACCATTCACTCATTTAGCTTTGTTTTGATTTATTTGTCTTTGGGAAATGTTTAGATGATGTTTATTTCACCTAAGAAACATTTTACAAGCAAAGAAACACACAAACAAGGTGGTTCAAAAGAATTCAAAATGAAATGCATACTCACATGCATACTTCCATAATTTTATTTAGAAAAGTTTTTGTTAACCCTAATTTTGATGATTAGAGTTTGATTATTCAAGTTTAGTATTTTTGGGATGTTACACGGAGGGAGGAGGTGCGGGCCGGCGCGACGACGATGTGCGGAGGACGGACGAAGGAGCTTGACGGGGCAAGTGAGGCGGCGGTGCAAGGGGAGCTCAGGACGGTGGCTTGCGACGCGATGCAGAGAGGTGGCAGCGGCGGTCGAGGTAGGGGTCGTGAGGCGCTCGGGGAGATAAGGATCGGGGAGGGGAGCGTGCGGGGTTGGTTCCAGGAACGTGTCGGGAGTGGGTTGGGGCCCGATTGTCGGCCAGGGAGGTGGGTCGGTCTGGTTCGATGTGTGTGTGAGTGCACCAGGCGTGCGAGGCTTTGGGTTCGGTCGGGTGTGGTTCCGACGGCGGCAGGTGGGAGTAGGTAGGGCTAGGCAGGAAGGGGAATTTAGGGTTAGGGTTTGGGGTAGAAGGTTTAGGGTTTAGTTTAGATGGGCCGGGTGGTAGGTAGTCTGGCCAGGTTGGGCCTCTGGCCTGACCGGTCGGACTGCCTCCCCGGACAAAAATACGTTTTATATATTTAATATTTTATTAAAACCAACTACTTTGCAACTAGTTTATAGACAAATAAAATATCTGGTACGCTCGGGATTTCACATTTGAATAAAGAGAGGGGTATTTATAGAAAACAAAAATAAGGCTTTTAGTGAAATAGTTTTAGAAAGATATATGCATGCAGATGTCATGATGATGTATAGAGATAACATATGCGATTTTCTAGTAGTGATTTTACCTGGGGTGCTACAGTTTTCTTTGTTTCTGAAAAAGTAAAGATTGCAGTAAACTAAGAGAGAGTAGTGAGAACTGTAATGGAACATTAGTAAAGCTAAATGTTCTCGGGGTTTTAGGATCCACCTCTAGGATTGGTATTAACTATGAGTAGAAATAAATCTATATCTCCTGTGATGATATGTGTGGGGAGAGCTCCATAATAAGATGTGCCCAGAAAACCATCGGTCATCACATCTCTAAATAACCATTGTAATGATCTTTAACAACGACATGTGGATCCATTGCAATAAAGGGTTACCATGTGGCTATCGATATGAGCTTAGTGAATCCCTCTTTTCCATATGGTAAAGCACCGAGCACGGTATGTCACTTCTCATCGCACATAATTCCATACTTCCAAGGGTAATTCTCTCTCTCTCTAGTCCAGAAGGCAAATATTACATGGTCAACTTCATATAATATATATAGAGAGAGAAACATATTCATAGAACTAAGTTATAGATCATCTTCATTTTATATTATAATATTGCTACGGTTTCTCCATCTCCACAAGAACAAGGTAAACTACTCACACATGGAGGCAATCAACAACATCATCATAATCATGCGGATGGAGTGGAAGTGTATGGATGAATCCAAATACAAAACCACAATATCAATTGCCAATACAACTAATTGAGATAACTATGACGAAGGAATGGTGTAGATAATGGAGATGCATCGGCTGATGATGAAGGGGATGATGTCTTGTCCTCCAACGGTCTGTGTAGCAGCGAGGATGATGCCTTCCTGCGAGTACCTCCTCTAGATCCCTTCCAGAGGTGAAGTTAAGATGTTTCTGGTGTCTATGAATGTTCGATCTCAGATCCGTCTGCGCCAGGTGAAAGTATTTGACGAGGCGAAGCAAACGGCGGTCCATACGTGCGCACGGTATGGATGGGGTTAGCCCGTGCGGATGCTCGTTATGGGCTTAGATGCTTCTCCTCGCGTCTCCTTTTACCCAGGTGCGTGGAAACTTATTTAGATGAATTTTATCACGTCAAAATATCATATTAAAACATAATATGCCAGTGTTATTGATATGTTCATCGTTAACTTGATATTTTGGGATCTTGCGGAATTAAGCATAAAAGATGCACGCAAGTGCGGTAAAATGCCAAAATCCTACCATTACACATGCAAAAACATAAGGTAAATATGCTTCAAATATGCACTCATTAGTAGACTATGATGCCTTGATCTTCCCATCAAACTTTTATTTGCCATCAGACTTGCTCTTATTCTTGAACTCGTGGGACCGAAAGTTCTTATTATGCACCATGTTGGCACTAGAATCTCCCTCAAAATACGAAGCACTTCTGTCTTTTGTTCTCGCCTTTTCTTCAATATCAAGAGACTCAATGAGATCCATGACGAAAAACTTTTTACTCTCCTGTTTCAGAGTAGCAAAGTTCCTCCACAAAGATGGAATCTTGACAATTATGCCTCCAACAACAAACTTTTCTAGTAAAATACAAGTGAAGTGCTCAAGTTTCTTGGCAAGTGAGTGTATCTCATGACCTGCTCAACCACGGATACGTTCGTCAACCATCTTATAGTCATAGAATTGTTCCATGACATAAAGTTTACTACCAGCGTCCAAGACTCCAAACTTTGCCTCGAGTGCATCCAACATATCCTTGTTATTATCAATAATATATATGGGTCAACAATATTTTCCTCAAGAACACTGAGAAGTGCATCCCTAAAAAGGGTACCCGTTTTCTCAGAAGCTTCCTCCTGACCCGGTAGTAAGCTCTCCTTCAAGTTTGACTTGGATGTCCTTTTATGCCCTCTCTCTCTTGCAATGCACGCCCTCAAAGAGTTGCGACCTAATAGACGCAGCTAAGCCACTTGGAGTAAATTGATTATAATAAGATTTTTTTATTATTAAAAATATCAACAATTTATCGCATGATCCATAAAAGCAGTAGATAAAACATGACCATAGTAATATAAACTAAATGAGCCATGTCAAGTAGTAGATACGATGAACAAAATATATTTGAACTGATTGCTAGAATAAGTAACTGCAACACGATATTGAACATAGGAAACATAAACACATACGATGCAGAGGAGGAACCGTTTGCGTTGGTGTTGACGTTATCCATTCCGTCAAAGATTTTGCTAATGTCGGAAAAGAAGTCGTCATCTGAGAAGAAGTCGTTAGCGTTAGTGATGAAGAAGCCCCCAAAAACCTTATTGCTCTTCTCCCGTATAGGATCCAAAGAGGTGGAGTCCGGAGGCCTACTATATCGTGGTGCGATGCAACCATTTGTATTCTAGCCATAAGTGGCAAAAGAGGCATAGGTGTGTCCTTCACACGACTTATTCCCATGGCGTGTGGCGAGGCGGATGAGCACGTGTAGGCCTTTCTTTTTCTCATGCTCGTACAAGTGGTAGTAGAGCTCACCTTATAAGCGGATCTAATTCTCACTAAACCGAAAAACTTTTGTACCACCTCTTTTCACACATGAATAGACGGCCTATATGTCAGGAATTATTGAAATAAGCAAATGGGCTAGGCTATATTTAGATCAAAATTCTAACACTTTTCATCTACCTATTATACTCCACTTGTTAAATTAAGCAATAATAAAACTAATTAGTCTGGAAAGTAATTGCCGACAGCCGACAGATGCAAAACGTGTGCATGCTGCAAGTTGGTCACCGCGGAGTGAGAAAACGAGCTGTTTTGTGCTCACCCTCACCGTAAAAGCGCAATCGTGCAAGTTGTTAACAGGGTTGCGGTGGCTCACCTCACGCGCGTTGCTGTGCCAACATGTCCGCCTCCTCTTCTGTATAACCGTATTCAGGTAGACGGTGACCTCGGCGTCCGCTGCAGAAATGGACGGTGCGACTGGCCCAAAATATATATCCCGGTTCCTTGCACAAGCCCGGAAAGTTGAGACGCAGCGGCAAACGAGAAAGGAGCGACGTCAAGCGAGCGACATGGCACATGGCAGAGACGACATCAACCGGGGACGTAGTAAGTATACTCCGTAGGTTCGAGAGGCCGCCGTGTCGACGACGACCCGATCGTGTATGAGTATGACGCCACGCAACTTGCCGCTCGGGGACAGAAAAGCTCGCGTTACTAGATCGGGGCATGGCGCCAAGCCAAGACGAGAGTGTTCCAGCCTCTGTTGGTTACACCTCGCCTTCTCCCGAGAAATAAACTGTGCCGGCGGCAGGCCATGTTGCCGGATTGTTCCAGGTGAGCGATGGGTGCGCCCCATGGTGGGGAGGGGGATATTTTGTATTCCCCCGTACGGACGCTTCAGGAAGGAAACACCAGTTGCTTGCTGACCTGACCTGACTCGCTTGCCGTGGGGCTGTACGCCACTCGATGTGATTAATAATAAACACAGGTGTGGAACCACCAGCCTAACAAAGGAGATCCAGGACCGGAAGTATCTCGATTCAGCCCGTCCTAATCGACGCTTTCCAAAAGGAAAGAAAAGAACCATTAAATAAACGCATCCGCCCATCGCCCCGTCCGTCGATAGACCACGAAACGCTCGCGTCCACAGCTTTGCTTTTTTCCAGGTCTTGAAACCAATCAACCGGGACGGGGACGGGGACGAGGAGGGACGATGCTTCCGTCCTTTTGGACTTGATAGCCGACCCACCCCATTTACGGACGGATGATATTTCTCCACAGGGCCGAGAAATCCTCTGGTCCAGATCATCTCGCGCTCCCGCCGATTTGGAGCGACCGATCGACGGCACCAGCCAGCCTTCCCGAGGCCAGTAGTGTCAATTCGGGGAATGATCATGGCACATTTCGCGGGACCGTTCTGTGTTCCTTTCTGATTCTTGCAACATGTGAAAGTAGAAAACATCCAGAGGTGGTACTGTATTACAGCACACAGATAACTGAAGACATCACCAGAGGGGAAACTCTAGCTCCAGTGACAACAATCCGGAAACAGAATTACTAGAGGAGAAGAGCAGTAATTAAATTCTTCCAGTCAAAACAGAACAGAGGTACGGAACACCGACAAGGATAAATGGAATCTATGGCCAGCCGCGCATCCACGCGATTCTTAGCTCAAACGCGGCCAGGAACCAAGAACAGCAACAGGCCCACGTTAACACAATCGACGGCAGACCGAGGGCGTCAATTATCAGAGGGGACCTAAAACTACCACTTGTAACCCCGACGAGGGGGATCGGGAACAATCCTGCTCTGCCAATTTCAATTTATTGGTTTCACATCGGTTGCTCTCGCGCGCTGCCGCATATCTCGAACACCGGCGCGTCGATCACCTCCGCGACGGCTGCGGGTAAGGGGCGACGCGCGTTCTCCGGTTGGCCTCCGGTGGCGCGCGACCGCCACACCCACCGCCCCCGCCGCCGCCGCTAGCAGCGCGGCTCTCGCCGTCGCCCTTGACTATGTCATCCAGCATCTTCTGCAGGTCCTCGAGGGTGTCCGGCTTCTGCACGAGACGCGTTTATAAAAATACTTAATCACGATTACGATCGATTAAACTAGACTAGTACTAGTTGGGTCGGTGGTTGCGCCTACCTCGTTTTTCACGCTGTCCATCATCACCAGCATCTCCTGCATGAAGTCCGAGAAATCCTGGCCGTCCAAGAACAGAGCGAGATTTTTCAGCGACAGGTAGTACTACATCGTATTTTTTCCCCCCGGAGCGGGCAATTGTCCAACTTGTTTTCATTATAAATTGAGAGAAATAGTATTGATACGTGTACGAGACAATAAGCATGGGAAGAAACTAGAGCTTTCCACCTGGTCGTCGTCGTCGAGGGGATCGAACAGCCCGGCGTCGTACATGGCCCTCTTCCCCCTATCGGACAAAACTGCACCATCCCGACAACAATTCGATCAGAATCTCGCGCGGCCATGGCGCTAATGATGGGGAAGCTGGCGGTCCTTACCGGAGTACGCCTCCTGGATCCGCTGGAACCGCTGCTTGGCCTCGCCGGTCGCGCCGGGGTCGCTCGCCCACCGATCCGGGTGCCACTTCTGCACGGCCGGAGCACAGCAGCATATTAGAACGTCGGTTCCTCACGAGAAGATAAAAAAAAAAGGGAACTGACAAGAACAAACCAATCAAACGCCTATGCGCGCGTAGAAGGAAGAACGTACCATGGCGAGCCTCCGGTAGGCGGCGCGTATGTCTGTGCAGGAGGCGTTCTTGCGGATGCCAAGCTGGGCGTAATAGCAACAGGACGACGCGCCAGCGCCGGAGGCATTGCCGGATCCGGCTCCAGCTGAGGCGTCCATGGGAGCAGGGCAACCGTCGGCGACGCCACGCGACGACGACGAGAACGGAACGCGGCGGGAACGCGGCGGGAACGCGACGCTGCTATTGCACCATGGAATCAGGGAGGAGAGGAGGAGTAGGATTGGTGGTGGATTTGAGATTTTGAGGAGGAGGCGGGTACCAGGAAAGAGGTGTTTATTTCCCGTGGGGAGTCGGAGGCGTGGGAAAAAAAAATCTAAATAGCGTCTTTGGTCGCCGGAGATTGGGGCCAGTGAAGGTTCGAGAGTTCGTACCGATGCGAGATATTTTTATGTGTTCTTTCAGACTTTGCCACCGGACAATGGATTATTTGCGAGTTTGCCATTCCCTCTGGATGAACCATTTTTTTCTTGCTGCGTATCCTGAAGGTTTTTTTTGACATGTGCGTGTCGCTTCGGTTTAGGCCTTGTGCATATTCTTTTTTTTTTTACAGAATTTTTTCCGAATCTTCTGCACACTAGTTAAACAGGTTTGCTCAATTGCAACTAAATTACTAGGCTCTTCTTAATGTTATCAGAACATAATCTTATAGCCATGAAATAAACAAAGATAAGGTTTTTTTTTAACAAAAAACAAAGATAAGGTTAACATTTGCTTTATCTTGACCGCCCGCAGGGAATAGAGGAAAGATGATCTAGTAGGATGTCAGGATCCCGCATAAATCCCACTTCTACTTTATTTCTCAAAATTTAATATAAATTTTTGCTTAAAATTTATATTAGATTTTAAAAAATAAACTAGAAATGAGATTTAGGTGGGATCCCACTTGACATCCTATGATTTAGAGACGATCGATTGAGCTGGTGTTCCCAAGACTCATGTACGGCCAATTTGTCTTCTCGGTATTAACTTCTAAATATTTATAAAAAACTTAATCATTAGGCTAAATTCAGCGGCATACCATGTTTTTTGTTTCATGGAAACAATATTCATGCAAAGAGCAAACATTCTTTAATAAGGTGATTAATTATCCTACATGAAATGGTCCACAAGCTTCACCTGAAAACGATAAATAGGATGATATTAAAAATCAACTTTGAAATGGCCTATGTTAAGATCATATTATCTTTTCTGCAACAGCCTTTGAGAATGAAAGGATTCTCGAAAGAGTGGAGTGCTTTGGTCCATAATTTTGTCGCGAGAGCTAGTGTAGCCATTAAAGTCAATTACAATGTTGGTCACTACTTTCAAGTAAAACAAGATTAAGACAAGATGAGTCCTTATCACAATATATACTATTCAATAATATAGTGACTAATATTTTATCTATCATAATCAAGCGTGCAAAACTCAATGGCCAAACTAAGTTCCACATCTTGTGGATTAGGGTCTATCTATCTTAAATACGTGCATGACACAATTATATTTATTGATTATGATATTAAAAAAGAATCTGAAATTAATTTTATCAGAATTTCTCGCCACTTAAAATAAATTTCCATAAAAGTGAATTGTCTAGCTTTGGATAGGCCCAAGACGAGGCATCGATATGCCGGGCTTTTCGGTTATGATTAAGGCCAACTTCTTGGATTCCAAATGATTATGAAAGATTGACAAATGTCAAATGGAAACACTCGAGGATCGGCTAGAGAAAGGCCTAAGAAATTAGAAAGGAAAACTACTATCTATTGGTGAAAACTTGTAATCTCGACAACTAGCCGTAGCTCACGCCATATCCAATTAGCACAACCATTGCCATCTCGACAACTTGTAATCTTCTTCATCAATCAAGAACAAACAAATAGGACTAGGGTTTTCCCTCCGGGGGCTGAACCTGGGTAAACTCGTGTCCGTTGTTTGTTTGATAGCCTACGAAGTCTCCAGCGCAAAACTCCTTCTGACGAGGGTTCGACTCGTCAATGCCTATTGTTATGGACATGGGTTTTGGAGAAGAAGGGGACACTGGAAATCACGGAACGCCTAACATATTTGCAATACGGGGACACGGGGTTTATCCAGGTTTATGCCCCCGAAGGGAAAACCCTACTCATGCTTGTCTGTTCTTAATTGATGACAGAACCAAAGGTTACAAGGGTGCGCGGATTGGATATGGAGTGGTGTATGCTAGGGTTCTGAGGTAAGATCTAGATCTGTAGATCTATTGTCTATTGTGGCTGTTTATGGCATAGCCTCGTAGAGCTTTGCCCTCCTTGTTGGACCCTCCTATCTTTTATACATGGGAAGACTAGGTCTCAGGTGCCAATACGAGTAGGTTACAAGTTATATTCAAACTCTAGTTTTGATCTTTTCTTGTCTTGTATGCTGGTCATCGATGTCTTTGTGGGCTTCGCATCGGCCGAAACGTCATAGGCGTCATGGACCTTGGCAGTCGTCGAGTGGGACTTCCATTGAGCCGCACCAGGTAGCCTGTAGTCGGGTGCCTGTTGGGCATACCCATGTCAGTAGCCTCCGAGTGTTCAATCGAATCGTAGATTCGATTGGAGACTCTTAAGTCTTTCGGGTGCTTTCATCTGAACAAGTTTCGAGTCAATGTGTTGATTCATAGGGATTGTTAATATGTGTGCCTGACTCGCCCGACTTATCAGGGTCAGTTAACTGTCTTTGGATAAAACAACACGATCTGCTTCAGACTCGAGTCCCCAGACTTAAATCCGGAAAATTGCTGGCGTAATATGACCCAGGCCGCAGAGGTCTTATAGGAGTCGAATTCCAGTGTTTTTAAGTTACGTACCCAACGTGTCCGTTGGGATTTTTATCGTGCATGTTGATACGGAATATTACTAGCAAAGCGCAGTCGGGTGCGTTGTCAGACCATCAGATTATGCTTGTAGGTATTATCTTTGTGTCATAGACACAACATCCGAAAGTTTATCGCGGCGGAGGCGTTTCGAGTGACCAAGTAGAGGTTGTCTCTCTTAGTGTTATTTAGAGAAGAGTTGATAAATGTGATGTATACTTTACTGTAATCATGAAGGATCCAAAGAATCTAAATTATCTAATTCATATGGTGCGCGACCAGTGCTCCCTATGAGAGTAGCCCCCGAGTGTCTGTTTGAGTCGTAGACTGGAGCAGAGACTTGTAGTCGTCGGTTGCGTAGACACATCGATCCGGAAGTTCCTCGGATGATCTTGAAAATGCCATCAATGCCGGTGCTTTTTCGAGTGCGCAACCAACCCTATGGGAGTAGCCCCCGACACCTCATTCGGATCGCCAATTGGAGTGAGGAATCGGAGCGTGCCACTACAAGATCTTGTATGTGCGGACTAGCACTCCAATTTGGAGTACCTCATGTGTGTCTGACGGAGTCGTATACTCGGGAAGAGACTCGAGTCTTGTATCGTGTAGTTGTAGTCGACAATCTCATGGGTGTACCGCTGACCCGGCAGTACATCAGGTGCGCGACCAGCGCTCCTGATAGGAGTAGCCTCCGAGTGTCTAGTCGAGTCGCAGACTCATGTGAGGAGAAACTACTGACCCGGAAGTGCATCGAGTCAGCGTCTCACGCATAAGGAGCCAAGAGTCGACGTAGCGGAGTCTTGTAGCGTTTAGCCAGGAGGACTCGACATTGTAGATGAAGTCGACGCCGTTTCTTCTGTCGGGTGCGCGCCCAGCCGCTTCTATCGACAACTAAAGTGGTCATCCGAGGAAAGTATCGACTCGGGTCTTGGCGTCCATGGACACGACTGACGCTGGTCGACTCCGTTGGAGGACCCAATAGAATAACTCGATGCAGTCGGCGTCCTTGTAAGCCGGAGAAAATGCAAAGAATTGTGAAGCACTTTGTATCTTGTAAATAATAGTCGCCTGTCAACTTCTAAAGTAAAATTTTGGTGCCAACCAAGCTGACATTTTTGTACTGTTTGCTAGGCCTTTTTATTAGCATGATTACCCTTAGTCTTAGTATCTTGTCGAGGCACTCGGAGTTCAAGGATTTAACGGTCAGGTAGAATCAGCTACTCGGGCTGTCGCGTATGAGGTGCTCGAGTGAGTGGAGCTGATGGCACATTAGGTTACTCTAAAAGGGCGCATCCCCCGAGTGTTTCGAGTGTGAGTTAAAAAAGAATTAGCTCCAAGTAGAGGAAAACTTGGCTTTATTGGAAGTCATCGTGGACGAAGTTGACGCGGCCACAGACGTAGTCGATGCGGTAGCGGGTCACGGGGTGGATGTAGTTGACGCGGCGGACCGTAGCCGTAGTGGCGAAGGGTTGTCTGAGTCGATGGCCATGGCGAGTTCCACGTCCGAAGATTGCCGCAATCGAAGATCGCATCAGGTCGCCGCATCCTAAGGATGCAGCGGGTCACCACAGTCGAAGGACACATCGGGTCTCGTGGTAGAGTCGGAGAAGCCCCCGAGTGTATAGTCGATGTGGTTGATGTACTCGTGATGGGGATATTCCTACCGGGGTATACCCAGCAGGACGTTTCCTATTGGCCCAAGTTGCCAGCGAGTGGGCATGCAGGACGACGACTGGATCGAGACTTGGCGAGGACTCATGCGACTGGAAGCTGGAGGCCCAGAAGCGTAGCTAGGCCCAGTCGGATTAGGTCAAGAACCCTCCCAATCCTTAACTAATTTGGTTGTAGATATGTAAACCCTAGCGAGGTGAGCCTATATAAACCTCCCTAGGGTACGCACAGAGGACACGTTCCATCATACACCCTAGCGACTCGCCGCCTAGTCGTCGAGCTCGCCCTTGTACTCTCTCCAATAATACAATCTAGCAGGACTAGGTCTTTACCCTATGGGGGACCGAACTTGGGTAAAAGCTTGTGTCTCCGTCCTCATCTCGCACCACAGATGGCTGGCTGCCCTAGCCCTTCGTTCTACTACTCTCTGCCGATTGCAGCATCTGCCGTGGCCATTCCCACGACAGTGGCGCCCACCGTGAGGCATGGCCGGTCAGGCCGGTGTTCTGCGGCGAGATCCAATCTGCCCATCAACGAGACGATCGCCACCGGCCGCATGATTGCGATCGGCGATATCCTCCAGATCTTGTCGAGCAGCTACGTCCCGGTGGCACACCCCGTCACGCACAGCGTGATCATGCCGGTCGGCACGATCAGCCTATTCGTCGGCTTCACCGATGTCATCGCCTCGGAGGACTCGGCTCGCATCCGCGAGTCACCACCACGCGACCGTCTCTCTGAGATCCAGGTCCGCACCATCCACTGCCTCGTCTCCGAGTATGGCTAGGCCAACAGCAACGTGGCCGAAACCGCCACGACTGCGGATGACGCGGCCCTCAACGACGATGCTGACTCGACGACCTCGGCATCGGCCGCTGGATCTATCGTCACCGCGTCACCCGCGGGCTCCATCACCCAGGACTCCAACGTGGGAGACTTCGAGGATCCCTCCATTCTTGGGATCTTCGACTTTGATTCCGGGTCGGAGAACTCCGGTGATCTCCATGTTGGATCTGGCCGCAACGTCGCGACCTACATGGCAAATGGCACGGACCCCCCGCCAGACCCCTTCTCCACGCCGATCTCGCCGACCGCGACGGCAACAGAGGCCGAGGAACTCCGCGTGCGACTGGAGGAGGCGGTCCGCAAGGAACAATCCGAGCGCGAAAAATTCCGCCTCGAGTAGGTGACAACGCAGGAGCTTTCGCGTTACCACCAACTTTGCATCAGGTCGCGCCTGAGCCCCACCGTTCAGGGACGCGCCGTGAACTTCGACGATGAGAACGACCCGACCCGCATAGCCGAGTGCGCGATCTGCGAAAACGTGCCGCCAGGAGGAAGTTCCCGGCCACCACCAGGCGCGATGGCTAACGGCGCCCACCATACCAGGCCGCACCCCCCCGATCAGCCGAGAATCCTGATCTCCTCGCTGGAGCGAGATGCGAATGGCCTCCCGCTATTTTCCACCCCAAGCTCGGCACTAAAGACCATCCCCATCACCTGGCCATTCGCCGTGTGGGGCATGGACATGGTGGGCCCGTTCAAGAAGGCCCCCTCTGGCTTCACCCACCTCCTAGTCGCAGTCGACAAGTTCACAAAATGGGTGGAGGCCAAGCCAGTCCGAAAGTGCGACAGGAAGACTGCCACCAAATTCCAACGCGAGCTCATCTACTGCTATGGGTTCCCGCACAGCATCATCACGGACAACGGCATGAACTTCGCCAAAGGATCCATGGCGGAATTCTACGAGGAGCACAATATACGACTCAACCTTGCCCCAGTCGTCCACCCGGAGTACAATGGACGGGCGGAACGCGCCAACCAGAGCATCCTCCATGGCCTGAAGCCGCGAGTGCAAGTTCCACTCGAGAGAACTCCCGGATGCTGGGTCGAAGAGCTCCCCACTGTCATTTGGGGCATCCGCACCTCCGTCAACAGGTCGACATGATTCACTCCCTTCTTCATGGCGTACGGTGCCGAGGCTGTCATGCCAACCGACCTCGAGAACGATTCGCCGCGGGTAGTCAACTACGCGGAGGCCGACAACAAGGTCGCACGCCAGGACGGAGTCGACCAGCTCGACGAAGTACGCGACCTAGCTCTCTCCCGCACTGCCATCTACCAGCAAGGGCTTCACCGCTACCACAGCCGGCGAGTACGAAATCGCACCTTCCAGGAAGGCGACATGGTACTACGCCTGATCCAGGACAAGAAGGTCATGCACAAGCTTTCTCCCCCTTGGGAGGGACCATTCTCCATCGGGCGAGTCCTGGGCAACAACGCCTACTACCTCACTGACGTCTGAGGCAACGGAAAACTCGACGTCAAGCGGACATGGAATGTAAACCTCCTACAGAAGTTCTACTCCTAGAACTCCAGACATGTACCTCCTACCCGCTATGAAATAAAGAAGATCGATTCGCACAAATTGTGTCCACTCTCCGTACCTTGTGCCACTCGCACTCGTAATAACAGCGTTATGCTACTCGCAGAAGTGAACCTTTGGTGACGCGACCAGCACGGACAAGTAGTGCGGTACGAGGGCACTGGAAAACTTCAGGCCTCAGATCGCCCACGAAAAAGCCAACCCGAGCCCCATTGAGTCGCCGCCGACCGGGCTTCCCGAGCCAAGACAACTGCATTCGCTTCCTACAACGACCCAGTCCTCCACATCCTCGGCGCAGCGACTCGAACGACAAAGTACCACGCTCGGGGACTGACGCCAGTCCAAAGAGGAGCGGCTAGGGAAAAATGCCAAGTACGTGAGTGCGCCCTGGACACACCACGCGACTGGTCCTACGGATCAGGTGGAGTGACGCGCCTAACACAACGCGCCTCGTCCTCACCTACCTCGGGCACGCGACTAGAACAACCAAGTACCAGGCTCGAGGACTCGGCGACCCGACCCTATTCGCGCCCGGGAAAACGGCCAAGTAAAGAGCGCCCCTTGGAGTCGCCATGCGACTGGCTTTCCGAGCCATGGCGAGTCGACCTTAACTCACTAACAGTACAAACAACACATAAAAACGAGGTTAACCCCATAAAAAGGGCGGACGCACTCAGGGACTCGTGCAACCAACAACCAAACCAGAAAAACAATGACAAAAGAACCCTTGTATTTCTTCATAGCAGCAAAATTTGTTCGCTTACAAGGATAATTACACACTCGTCCTAAAATAACGCCGATCGGCAAAGTAATATATTCTGCAGGCTTCGACGAGGAGGCGTCACCATCCTTGCGACAGTGGATAAAGAGAACCCACGGATTCGATGGGTACGTCGTGAGCTCACCCGCCATGGCCGCATGGAACGGCTGCTCCACCTTGAAGTCGCGGTGCGCCAGCTCGGGATCGTTCGGGGCGACGGCCGTTTCCTGGTAAGGAATGAGGTCGCCCATCGCCCACACCCGGTCGGTGTACACTGCCGCCCGCTCCGTCAGCTTTAGCACCTCAGCGATCTCGACCGAGCCTATCAACAAAGGGTACCCGCTCGTGATGTCGTCAAGGTCGAAGTCATCGGGAAAATGCGCGAGCCCAAGGCTCAGCGCAGTCGCCGCTCCACGACGGAAGGCCGACCACGTCATGAACTCCACAACCGCCGGAGCCTTCTCGAGATAGCGCCAAACTTCGACGAGGTCGCTCGGGATCACCTCTATGGGCGAGATCTCCTGAAGATACGCCCGGAGGCAGGTCGCTCACAGCGCGGCAGAATCAACTAGAGTGATGACAAATTGCCGCGCGTCATACGACTGTGCTTATTCAGCATTATCAGTAATCAGGCCTGCAACACACAAGCAAATAGTAAGGGAAGTACCAGCAAAACAATGTGGTTCGCGCGCTCGGAGAGTCGCAGAAGGAAAACTCACCAATTAGTGGGCGACAGAGATCCGTGATGAAACTTTGAAGAGCAGAGAGGTCATTCTGCAGCCCGGCGACAAGTGCGTCCGACACCTTCCGCTCCTCGGCAGTAGAAGCAACGGCCGCCTTGGCCCTTCCATCCACCGAGCTCGCCTCCGCCTTCGCCTCCTTGAGCTCACGCTCCAGTTCAGCGATTCGCTTCTCCGTGGCGCTCAAGGACGACTGGGCAGCCATCAACTCACTCGCTGGAATGAGGTCCTGGCGAGCCTCCTTCACCGCGGCCGCACTATCCTCTGCTTCAACAGCAAAATGATTACAAACATAACTAGTTTATGATCAGCTCCAAGCATGATGAACACTCACCCGCATTCGCTCGAAGCTGCTCGCTCGTATCTTGAACAGCGAGGAGCTCCTTCTCCACGCGATGCTTGGCACCAAGCAGCTCTACCGACTCGCGTTGCAGGCCCTATGCAACAATGAAAGTGTCAGCGACAAAAATTCCTAAGTGCCTAGCCGCTGAAATTCAGCGACTAGCCACTCGGGGACTGGATGACAAAAATTCCTAAAGTGCCTAGATGCTGAAACTCAGCGACTAGCCACTCGGGGACTGGACGACAAAAATTCCTAAGTACCTAGCCGCTGAAATTCAGCGACTAGCCACTCGGGGACTGGATGGCAAAAAACAATAAGAACCCAACCACTGAAATTCAGTGGCCCGATCCTCGGGACTGGACATACCTGGATGGCGGCACCTAGCATGTCATGAAGTTCCATCTCGTCCACCGACGAGAGCACGAGTGGAGTATGCCCGCGACGCTGTTCGATTTCCGTACCGGCGGCCCTGGGCAATTGGCTTGACGGCACCGAGGCACTCGTCGTGGCAGCCCTTGCTACAAAGAGAGGGAACATCGCCACCGTGGCTCCTACACCACCCGAAGGTGTGCCGATCGCCTCAACCAAGGCTGTGGGGCCTGCCCGCTGCGACTCCACGTCCTCCATGGCCCTCGGAGCCAGGTCCACCGCAATCGGAGTTTCGCTCGGGGCAATGGCTGGTTCGTCCGAGATTGTGACGACCTCGTCGCCTTTTGCTCTCTTGGCGCCTTCATCGGGCACCTCAATCTCGTCGCCATTTCTCTTCTTCGAGGGGTCAGCGGGTGCCTCCATGGCACACGAGGGAACCCTGGCCACCAAAGGGTGACCTATCTTCTTCACTCCATTCCTATGCAACAACTCCGTCAGCAGACTCGCCAGTCAAACATACATCAAGAAGACAAAGAAAAGGATTGAGAAACACTAACTTGGCGACTGGGATAAATTGTAGACCAGTACGAATACTGGCCGGCTTCTCCAGCTCTTCCCCTAGTTTCCGACTAAGGCCTGCCTCGAACACGCTCTACGCCCATGACACTGACGGATTCTTCGAGGACGAGGCCGCGGCAGGAGGTTTAGTAGCGATCACCGCGGGAGCTCCTCTCGGAGGTGAGTCCCCTCCGACTGGAGCGTCCACCAGCCCGGTAATTGGGATGAACAGCGGCGATAGCGATGCCAACGACAGCTCGTCTTCCACGACGGTCGCACCAGTCGCCGCGGTCGCATGCGCCGCCGCTGCTCCGGCTGTGCTGGTAGCATCAGAGCTACTCGCGGACCGAGGCGGAGACACCGACTTAGCCGGCTTCGTCTTCTTCTTTGGTGGAGGCGGCTTCTTCTTCTTCGATGGTGTGGCTTCACGCTGCGAAGTGTGCTCGGGAAGCTCGTCGTCGTCGTCATCATCGTGGGCCTCGAGGCTCTTGCTGGCCTCGAGCTCGCGTTGATGTTGCCCACGGGTCTTGCGAACCGTGGGTGCGGTGAACTCCACGGCTTCATTGCCATCGTTGTCATCATGGTCATCACCGCCCCTATCACTTCTGGCATCGCCCTTATCGGGCGAAGATTCGCTCTCGTCTTCGGCGGACGAGTTCGAGTTCTCGTCATCTGCGGGTGGAAGCCAACCTTCCACAACTTGGAATAGCTGCAACAGCCAAGCAAAATTAGCACGACCGTGAATCCAAAAGTACGACTGTGAGTGCATGGGAAATAAAGGAACTCACCGTTGGGGCTTGGCGCTTCGCGGTGTAAGGTGCGACCCCAGCCTTTGCATTGAGATACACTACCAGGGTGATCTTATTCAGGGCCAAGGTGTAGTCATTGAGTCTCCACTCAGCATGGACGGACTTCGTCGGGTCGTCCTTGCATGTGTACTCGTACATATAATGGGCGCGGCTGGCCAGAGGCACGAGCCGTCGTCCGAGCCAGCAGTTGTAGAGGTTGATAGTTTGGAGGCCCTTCTTCTTCAGGTTGCGGATGGTCTGCAACATCTCGTCTACGACCATCCGTTGATCTAGTGGAAGCTTGGTGACTTGGAGCCAACGCGGCTCGGGCCGGTCGACGGAGTACGTTGGGAGAGCCACCTCGTCGCCTGGCGGCGACTCGGTCACGTAGAACCAGCTCTTCTTCCACTCATTTCCTGTTTTGGCGGCCAGCATCATATCAAAGAAAGACGCCTTCGACTTCAGCTGAAAGGCCAGGCCGCCCGCGGCTAACATCGGGCCGCCTGCCTCTTCGCGGCTGATCCTCCCATGGAATAGATCTTGCCATAAGGGGAAGTACGGTCGACAACCCATGTAGCACTCGTAGAACGCCACAAAGATGGCGAGCTACTCGATGCTGTGCGGCCCTAGGTCCAACGATTGGATGTCGTAGTAGGTGCAGAATCGGAGGAAGAAGAGGGAGGTGGGGAATCCGAGACCCCGCTCCAGATGGCCGGTGAAGCAGACAAATTCCCCCTCGCGCGGGTTAGGGATCACCTCTCCGGCCGCGGGGATGCGCCATCTCCCGGCGCGGAGGATCCCCGCCTCCCCGAACGACTTTAGCAGCGCCTTCGTACACTTGGATCTGCCCCATGGTTCCGCTGGAGGGGCCATCGCACTACTGGAAAAACCATCTTCCGTTCGATCACTGGAAGCCCAGCAGTCCCGGCCCGTCACGAACCGCGACTAGTGCTAGCACTAGTCCTGGTCCGTGAGGCCCCCAACGGCTAGAAATGGACATACTCATTAGTCCCGGGCGGACGGTATTAGTCCGGCCCGTGTCGGCCCGGGACTAATAACCTGGAGCATATGGTGGCCATTTTTCGTGGACTATTAGTCCCGGGTCATATCACGGCCCAGGACTAATTGTCCATTACTATATATACAGCTCCCTGGCCAGCTGCCCTAAAGCATATGGTGGCCATTTCTCAAAGAAAGCAAGAGAGTTCAAGCCATTTTTTTTCTCAAGATTTGTCAAGATTTAGTTTGCAACACCTAAATCCAAAGCTTTAAAAGGTTAGAACTTCATTCTTTCATCTCTTATTGATACTTTAGCTCTATATAATGCTCTAGAAGTATAGAGATATGGATCAAATGCATGCATGCTCTAGAAGTAGCTAAAAGGATTTTGATATATATGTGTAACAAATTTTGATTAGGCACATAGTTACTGAAAATTGAAATGTGTAATTTTAGAGTTTCAGAGCTTAGAATGGAATGCGGTTTTCACTGATGGAACAATAATAAAAAACTCCACATTTATCATGTTGATTGTTTTCTCCAATTCACAAATTGGTGCATGTAAATTTTTCAAAATTCAAAATTAGTGCTCTAGAAGCTCTCAATATAACTTGTAATAATTTTATCATGTTGTGTAATGGTTTTTGATATACTTTTACTATAATGCAGATGGTCCGGAATGGATGTACGGATCGACCGACGCTCTGGCGAGTTCATTAATGGCGTGCATGAATTCATCCGTGTTGCTGATGCAAACAAGCACAATGGTTTTGTATTCAGTCCATGTAATGGATGTAGGATCAGAAAGGATACTCTGACTCAAAAACCCTTCACACCACTGTTGAAGTCCGCTTCATGCCCGATTATAATTGTTGGACCAAGCACGGAGAGGGGTTATAATGGAAGACAATGAATAAGAGGAGGAGGATGACAACTATCATGGTTTCCTGAGTGCGGAGATACTTCCATGGGGATCTTTGAAGGGAGGATGAAGAAGAGACACATGATGAACCCAGATGATCTTGGTGGGACCATTGCCGATGCACGAAGAGATTGTGAAACTAAAAGGATAGGAGAAGTTCAATCACATGCTAGAGGATCACAAAAAGTTGTTGTACCCAAATTGCGAAAATGGTGCGAAAAAGTCGGGCACTGCTGGAATTGCTGCGATGGAAGGCTGAGTGTGCTATACGACTCCTCATTTAAAAAGTTCTTGAACATGATGAAGAATATGCTTCCAAAAGATAATGTATTGCCCGCCAAGACATACGAAGCAAAAAGGTTGTCGCCCTCTAGGTTTAGAGGTTCGTAAGATACATGCATGCCCTAATGATTGCATCCTCTACCGGTGAGGAGTATGAGAATTTAGATGCATGCCCGGTGCACTTCACTTGGTATAAGATTAGACGAGATGACCACGGTGACGTTGAGGCGAGCCCCGGAGAGGGTTCCTGCGAAGGTGATGTGGTATGCTCCTATAATACCACGGTTGAAACGCTTATTCAGAAACAAAGAGCACGCCAAGTTGTTGCGATGGCATAAAGAGGAACGTAAGTCAGACGGGATGTTGAGACACCCCGTTGATGGGTCGCAATGGAGAAAAATCGATAGAAAGTACCCGGACTTTGCAGATGACGCAAGGAGTTTAAGGTTTGGTCTAAGTACAGATGGCATGAATCCCTTTGGGGAGCAGAGCTCTAGTCACAGCACCTGGCCCGTGACTCTATGCATCTATAACCTTCCTCCTTGGTTGTGCATGAAGCGGAAGTTCATTATGATGCCAGTCTTGATCCAAGGTCCGAAGCAACCCGGCAACGACATTGATGTGTACCTAAGGCCATTAGTGGAAGAACTTTTACAGTTGTGGCACGAACCCGGGATACGCGTGTGGGATGAGCACAAGCAGGAAGAATTTAACCTCCGAGCATTGCTTTTCGTAACAATCAATGATTGGCCTGCTCTTAGTAACCTTTCAGGACAGTCAAACAAGGGATACAATGCATGCACACACTGTTTAGATGAGACTGCAAGTATATATTTGGAACATTGTAAGAAGAATGTATACAATGAGCATCGTCGCCGATTTCTTTTGGCCAAGCATCCCTTAAGAAAGAAAGGCAAGCATTTCAACGATGCGGCATGTCACCGTGAAGCCTAAGGAGCGTCTTGGTGCTAATATATTTGATATGGTCAAAGATTTGGATCAACTGTAACCTTTGGAAAGGGTCCGGAGGAAAATCTGTTAGAAGACGCTGAAGGACACACACCCATGTGGAAGAAGAAATCTATATTTTGGGAGCTACCATATTGGAAATTCTTAGAGGTCCGCTCTGCAATCGATGTGATGCATGTGACGAAGAATCTTTGCGTGAACGTGCTAGGCTTCCTGGGCGTGTATGGGCAGACAAAAGATACACCGGAAGCACGAAAGGACCATCAACGTATGGAAGACCCAGATGGCCTGCATCCAGAATGGTTTCAAGGTCATGCCAGATACGCTCTTACCAAACAAGAGAAGGAAATATTTTTTGAATGCCTAAGCAGTATTAAGGTCCCGTCTGGCTTCTCATTGAATATAAAAGGGATAATAAATATGGTAGAAAAAAGTTCCAAAACCTAAAGTCTCATGACTGCCACGTGATTATGACGCAAATGCTTCCGATTGCATTGAGGGGGCTTCTACCAGATAATGTTCGAGTACCCATTGTGAAGCTATGTGCATTTATCAATGCAATCTCTCAGAAGATAATCAATCCTGAAGATCTACCACGGTTACAGAATGATGTGGTCCAATGTCTTGTCAGTTTTGAGTTGGTGTTCCCACCATCCTTCTTCAATATTATGACGCCTTTTCGGTTCACCTAGTCGAAGAGATTTCCATTCTCGATCCTGTATTTCTACACAATATGTTTCCCTTTGAGAGGTTCATGGGAATCTTAAAGAAATATGTTCGTAACTGCTAGGCGGAAGGAAGCATCTCCAAGGGCTATGGAGCAGAGGAGTTCATTGAATTTTGTGTTGACTTCGACCTTAAGCCGATTGGTCTTCCTCAATCGCGGTATGAGGAGACCGAGTGGAAAGGGTACTCAGAAGGAAATCAATAATATGTAGACGGACATTCTTACACAAGCACATTACACCGTTCTCTGAGAATTCTATCTTGGCAGCCCCATATATCGAGGAACACAAGAAAATCTTACTCCAACAACCACAGAAAGCATGACTCTTGGATTAGAGATGAACACATGAAGAGTTTTGGCGGTTGGTTGCAACATCTCATAAAAACAACACTCTTGGAGATCAGCTATACTTGTTTTCTAGGTCACCATCTTGACTATATCGACTTTCCAAGTACGAGATAAATGGGTATACATTTTACGATAGCCCAAGATAAAAGAGCACCAACCAAAGCAAGGTGTCCGCTTTGATGCAACAGACAACAATGAGTCAAAGACCACATATTATGGTTACATAGAGGAGATATGGGAATTTGACTATGGACCTACTTTTAAGGTCCCCTTGTTTCGGTGCAAATGGGTCAAGCTAACAGGAGGAGGGGTTGAGGTAGACAAGAAATACAGAATGACATCGTTGGATCTCAACAATCTTGGGTACTTAGACGAACCATTCGTCCTAGCCAATGATGTGGCCCAGGTTTTCTATGTGAAGGACATGTCTACCAAACCTAGAAAACGAAAAAATAAGAAAAAGAATACATCAGACGATGAGCCAAAGCGCCACATAGTTCTTTCAGGAAAAAGGAACATCGTGGGAGTGGAGGACAAGACAGACATGTCAGAAGATTGTGATAAGTTCCATGAAATTCCGCCCTTCGCGGTGAAGGATGACCCAACCATCATGTTAATGAATGAAGATGCTCCATGGATACGACGGGATCAAAAAGGAACACAAGCGAAGAAATGATATGTAATAATTGTAAAATTTTATGAGTTAAGATGTTCCGTACCGCGCCTCCCCGCCGTGCCGTGCCGCATCGCCGAGCCGCGGCCGCCGTCTTGGCCGTGTGCCGCAGCCCGTTGTCTTGCACCGCCTCAGACCTCATGCCTGTGCGTCTTGTAGCCACCGCTGTCAGCCGTCAGACTGCCGTCTCGCCACGCCGCCGCTGTTCCTCCGGCCGCCCACCTCGCCGGAGGTGGTTATATATTTAGTCTAGTATTAATTAGTTAGTAGTTAGTGTAGTTAGTATAGTTAGTGTAGTATTAATTATATTTTTATAATTAGTAGTATATTTAGGTTTTTGTAGTATATTTAGGTTTTTTAATTAGTAGTATATTTAGGTTTTTATATTTAGTGTAGTATATATATTTTTAATTGTAGTATTAATTATAATTAGCTAGGGTTATTTTTTAATTATTGTTTTAATTATAATTAGCTAGGGTTATTGTTTTAATTATAAATAGCTAGGGTTATTTTTTTAATTATTGTTCTAATTATAATTAGCTAGGGTTATTGTTTTAATTGTTAGCTAGGGTTATTTTTTAATTATTGTTTTAATTATAATTAGCTAGGGTTATTGTTTTAATTATAAATAGCTAGGGTTATTTTTTAATTATTGTTTTAATTATAATTAGCTAGGGTTATTGTTTTAATTATAAATAGCTAGGGTTATTTTTTAATTATTGTTTTAATTATAATTAGCTAGGATTAGGATTATATTGTTAGCTAGGGTTATTTTAATTATAATTAGCTAGGGTTATTTTTTTGTTTTATTTATTAAGATTAGAATTAGGATTAGGATTAGGGTTATTTTTTTGTTTAAGTTATTATAATTAGGATTATATTGTTTTAGTTATTAGGATTATTGTTTTTTCTAACCTGTTTAACTCTCTTTTGTTATAGATAATTAAGTCATGGATCCATCCAAGATCCGTCGCATCGGTGAAGGTTTTCTTCGGGCATGATAAGAGGTGAAATTCCTCTTATTACGCACTACCGAAGATATTTTGCTCGAGGAAGAGATATCCTCATATCTGAATCCATCCGTGATGGACTAGAGGAAAACCAAGGGAAGACCAGATGTCTGAAGGGCAAACAAATGCCAACAATAATGATGGCCCTCGACGGGATCCGTGAGGTACATATATATATAAAGTCTCGTGTTACCTCTATTCATTAACTGATCTAGATATATATTAATCACTCTCTCTTCTTCTTTTAGCCCACCGGATCGAAGCAATCGACAGCTCGAACGAAACGAGGGCCAAACAAAAAGTTGGATGGTAATCAGAGGTTCACCATCGAAGAAATAGATGATGATGGTGAACCGATTGCTCCAGAGAAGCATCGGAGGATGTTTATAAATCAATGCGGGGTGCTTGCTAGGGACAACCTGCCGATCACCATCCACGAATGGAATAAGTCAAAGAAACCCGGTGAAGAATCCAACAGCTATGTCACCGATGATGCCAAAGATGACCTTTGGCAGAAGCTCATAGCGCATTTCATACTACCTCCAGAGTATGAGGAGTTTGAGGTAGATGGTATTACCCCAAGGCCGGGTGGGCTTGATAATAGAGAAAAAGTCAAGGAGTGGGCACTAAGCAAGATGGCTGAACTATACTGGAACCACAAGAAAAATTTATACGCGAAATATGTCGCGAAAAAGAAAACTCCAGACTTCACAGGAGTAAACGAGAAGTTGAGATAACAGTGGCCCGATTTTGTACAGTACAAGCAATATGATAAAGCAAAGGCAAAGTCGGAAAAGAACGCGTTAAATGCTGCCAACAAGAAATACCATCATAAAATGGGGACAGGTGGCTACAAGAGTGCCATCCCTAAGTGGGAAACTATGGAGAAGGATATGAGGGCTAGAGGCGTCACTCACAGTGCAGATGGATGGCCCGAGAGGTCAAAGCACGGTGAGTGCAGACACGGAGGATCCTTGGACCCGAAGCAGGAAGACATTATTTCATGATGAAATTCTAAAACCCTCCAAAGACCTTATTCAAGCAATGAACGATGCTCAATTGGGATTGTTCCGTCCCGAGAGAGAGAACGACGAGCTGACACGCGCCCTAGGGAATCCTGAAAAGGGAGGACGAACACGAGGCAAAGGCGCCGGTGTCTTGTGGAAGAAAGGGTTTCCTCTGTACGATGCTAGTTACAAAAGCCGTCAGAGAAATAAGGACCGAGAGGCAGATCGGATCTCCAGGGTAGATAAGGACCTAGCTGATCTAAAGAACCTCATGCATGAAATTAGCCAAAGGCCGCCGTCATCAACTCACCCGCGGTCTGATGATCCTGCATTGGATCTTAGCCAACGGAGAAGCAGCGTGGCTTCCACGGAGGTCTGTGCTGATGATCAAGCACTGCTGGATGATGCACCGGCTCCTCACTACCCCGTGGATGATGTCAGAGAGATGGCACAATGTGAGATACATCAGCCAATGAACAACCTGTCCTTCAAGGTGGCGATCGGCACTGCTTTACCTTGTCTACCTGGAGAACTCCACCATTCACTTACGATTCCACCAGGCTATGCTCGTGTCACGGTGGATGACATAGTGGAGGATTTTGCGGACCTAGAGATTGAAATCGCTACGCCTGAAGGCCTTACGAAACTAGGAGATGTCAAGCGCAACATCATTCTATGGAATAAGAAGTACATCAAGTTTCCAGGCTCGGTGCCAAGGCCACCGACTCCAAGGAATCCAAATCCACCCCGCATCGAATATCGTCAACCTCCAAGTCCACCCCAACCCGATTATCACCAACCTCCAAGTCCACCCCAACCCGATTATCGCCAACCTCCAAGTCCACCCCGCCCCACTGACGATCGCCGCAGCAGGAGTACATCAACTCGATCTCCGCCTCCACCTCCGTGAAATAATACTACCTCGTCGAAGAAATGGAAGTTCGACGGTCCCCCGCGCCCCACATCGAAGAAAGGTCAACGCCGAAGATAGTCGATATCCCGCCGGCTCTTCCAAAGAGACCTTATGACAAGACCGACGAGGAAACTAACATGGATGTGGCTGCCCAAGTTAAGGCGCATTTTGCACCCAAAAAGCCTGAGCCAAAGCCGGTATATAACGAAAAAACAAAAAAGTGGGCTAAGTCCTTTCTTGAGCAACCATCCCAGATATCGATGAATCTGGAATCAGACTATGACCGGGAGATTATTAAGCAAGCACAGAAGAAAAAAATCACAAGTGCAAAAAGCGGGAAGCAAGTTGCCCAGCTCGGAGCACAGAAGAATCAATCGATCGCCCCGCTCAAAGTCATTTCAGACCTCGACAAGGCCTTCAGAGCTGAAATGGATATGGACATGCAAATAATGGACCCTAGAGCCCGTAATAGTGCTGCACTTATGGGAATCACTGTATCGCAGGCCAAAGCACTTGCTAACGAAGCAAATATGTCTCTTGGTCAATATTTAGGCTATGAAGATACGCCCGATTAGGATAATGCGACGGTATGTCCAAGGGCAGCCTCTAGTCAGTAATGAGGAGCTCGCGCGTCTATCCACACATATGCGAAATCTACATGAATGGTACATGTCGCAAGCAGAAAAAAAGCATCATTAAGATTGGTTTCCGGTGGACGTTAGAAAGGAGCATCACTTCAAACCATACTCGTCTGAGTTCAAATGACCGAACTGTTTGATTATACAACCAGTGCGCCCTCGACAAATCTATCATTGGTTGCTACTGTCTGTAAGTTATTTATTTCTATAATTAAGTTTGTAGCTTTAGCTCGTTCTTTGCATTTAATATATTATCCTAACTATATATCCTTTTGTATGATGATATCATATTCCGCAGAATGAAGATTCTTGAATGCAAAAGATCTAGAAGATACGACGTTGGGTTCATTGACCCATATATCATTAATGAATATACGTTAAAGAATCACCCCAAAGACGTGGAGGAAGACCTGTCCAGGTTCTTAACCGAGCATAATTTTGTTAAGGAAATACTATTTCCTTACAACTTCAAGTGAGTGTTTATATCTTGTACACATTTTATTTTTGCTTACTGGATGAGCTATGCATGTATGCTTATGTAAATATCCGCAGATTCCACTGGATCTTGCTAAACATTCAAGTTAACAAGTCCCTAGTCGAAGTCCACGACTCATTAAGTTGGGACCAAGAGAAGTGGAGCGACATGAAAGCAATGCTCCATAAGTAATTTCAATCATTACCGCATTATATCATCCTCTTTCATTCATTTCCTGATATCAAGTAACTAATAACTCCTTTGTTCATTTTCTTTGCCGAGCAGGTGTTGGACACGGTTCAGACAGAAAATACCAGGTCCATTCAAAGAGGAGCTAACTTATAAAATGGCGAAGAGTTTACAACAGGAACTCATTTATGTGGATACTACGTCTGCGAGTACATCCGCGAGTTGACCAATGAGCAGAAAGTTGACTCACATTATATTTATGATTTGCGGGAGACACTAGAGCCAGACCAGCGCATAAGAGCAATTCAAGAGGAGCTGGCGGGATTTATGATAAAGGAAGTCCTTGATGTACATGGAGAGCATTATGCGGATGACGTGGAACTCGATTTGCCTTAGTCATCTCCATGTAGCTCATATGATATATATATTCATCAATGACCATGTAATTTTCAAAACATTTCTTCCTTTTGATATGATTGATTATATGTATGCTTGCAAGTGATCGATCTTATATAAATGCATCGACGTGTAGTGTGTATGTAGTAGCGTATAATATGTCTACTGAAATATATGTTTGTTAAGTTATAGTGAAACACAAAACGAAAAAGGAACAAAATGGCAAAAAAAAGAAATACACAATCTGCATGGCGAATAAATGTGGTGTTTCTGCGCATGGCAGAAACCTTTTAGTCCCGGGTGTGTTACAGCCCGGGACTAGAGGGTTCCGCCCCCCGCGGCGCTGAAACAGCCACGTGGCTGTTATCAGTCGCGCGCCTTTGCGAGCCGGGACTAGAGGGGGGGGCCTCTAGTCCCGTTTTCGCAGTCCCGGGCCCAAAACCGGGACTAGAGCCCGTTGCGGCCCGGGACTAGAGCCCCTTTTTCCACCAGTGTCGATTGAGGGATCTGGGGCTGTGAATCGCTCTAGATTGGTCTAGTTACTGCGCGGAATGGAGAATTAAGAATGCACGATATCGGAGGAAGTGAGTGAAGTGTTTTCCCCTCGCCTGTCACCCTCCTTATATAGCGGTTGTTATCCGCCATTTTCGGAGAGCCGTTACCACACGGTAATTATGTCGATATTACCATTGGTTTACCTAACGGCTAGTTTGACCAGCGCTGATGGTCCAAATTCATCCACTCGACTCGCTGTCTTTAGCGACTTGACGATTCGCCGACCCGATCACTATAAAAGTGACTTAACTGTTCGCCGACCTGTTCACCAAGCTGCGATCTGATTGGTCGCCGTTATTGCGACTAAAATGACTAGTTCTTTCCTTGTTCAGGAGTCCACCGCCGATTCGACTGGGCGTCCAAATTGTACCCGCATACTCTGACTGCCAATGAACACCTGTGATGAATCAACGACGACCTCGAGGACTACTGATAGGGATATGCCTACCAGGGTATACCCAGCAGGACGTTTCCTATTGGCCCAAGCTGCCAGCGAGTGGGCCTGCAGGACGGCGACTGGATCGAGACTTGGCGATGACTCAGGCGACTGGAAGCTGGAGGCCCAGAAGCGTAGCTAGGCCCAGTCGGATTAGGTCAAGAACCCTCCGAATCCTTAACTAATTCGGTTGTATATCTGTAAACCCTAGCGATGTGAGCCTATATAAACCTCCCTAGGGTACGCATAGAGGACATGTTCCATCATATACCCTAGCGACTCGCCGCCTAGTTGCCGAGCTCGCCCTTGTACTCTCTCCAATAATTCAATCTAACAGGAGTAGGTCTTTATCCTCCGAGGGGCCGAACCTGGGTAAAACCTTGTGTCTCCGCCCTCATCTCGCATCACAGATGGCTGGCCGTCCTTGCCCTTCGTTCTACTAATCGCTACCGATTGCAGCATCTGCCGTGGTCATTCCCACGACTAGTCGAGCGGCGTTCGAGAGCCGATGTGGCCGCCCGGAGTTGACGTGACAAAGTCATTGGATTTTTGTTTAGAGGGAGTCGACACTTCAGCGAGTGACTCTATGGACGGGGTCGATGTGACGGCGAGTCGCTGGAACGGATGCGATCGATGGATCACGGGACTCGATGTAACCTGCAGGTCGCCACAACCGAAGATTGCAGAGGGTCGCGTGGTGAAATCGGCGCATCCCTCGGGTCGCCGAAGCCAAAGAACATGGCGGATCGCTAGAGTCGAAGGTGTCCCCGGGTCGCCGGAACTGAAGACCAC
Organism: Avena longiglumis; assembly: GCA_030063025.1. Classification (NCBI taxonomy): domain Eukaryota; kingdom Viridiplantae; phylum Streptophyta; class Magnoliopsida; order Poales; family Poaceae; genus Avena; species Avena longiglumis. Next base: position 474,316,164 of record CP125975.1, on the reverse strand, counting down.
AGCAGGTCACCAAATTCGAAGACCATGGCAGGTTGGTGAAGCGGAGGGAGCCCCGAGTCGGTGGAGCCTAAAATCGTAGCAAATCGCCATAACCGAGGGAGGCAGTGGGTTGCCGCAGCCAAAGATTGTAGCAGGCCGTCGTAGCCGAAGACCGGAGCATGTTATTGCGGCCGACGGTGGCCACGGGTCGTGCGGCGGAGTCAAAAATCGTGGCAGCGGACAAAGTAGATGCGGCGGACATGCATGCAATTGGCACTTCTGGTCACAAATTCCATGTACTTGTGATATCAGTTGAAAGCTAGCTTGCTAGCTTCCACCAGTTCAGCTAGCTTGGTGCAGGTTGTAGATATCAGGGAGCAAATCATCCATCATCAATTTGCTGCCGAATCGATCATCTTGAGGCCAAGAGATTCCACGTTCGTGGCGAGCTTCCAATTATCATCTCTCCTCTGCGCATCTATGCCACCGACTACCGTGTCTGGGCGTATTCTTTTTCCGCAAAAAATAAATCGTCGACGATTCAGCTAAAAATCAACCTGTGTGCTATTCCAACTTGCATGCAAGGATTTCTACTTTCACGTGATGATTTTCCCTTGAGACTCAAACTTACATTTGTTGCTTATTCTTGCTCTCGTTTTTGCAGATTGGATCCACCGGACTTTAAAACAAACAAATTGATCTGATCCTTGATAATTGTGTATACGCAACAGGTGTTTTTCAGATTAATCCAGCCGAAATCAGTGTATATGTACGAAACTGAAGGCAATACTCCATGAAGTCACCGAATACCAGAACGATCACGGCAACGATTATTGATTAGTTGCGCGATGGTCGCATGTGACAAGTGAGTCGTGGTAGATCTTTGCGGTGCCGCTGGCTCAGCCGTGAGTATGAGTCATTGAATCTATCATCTCGTTCATGATGATTCTTTTCAGCCGCCACCTAATATCTCGGAAATCTTGATCTTGTAGATCCAATTGAACCAGGTAAATCGTAAATCACTGATGATGGAGCCGTCACGACCACAACATCAGCATCCCCAGTTACCACAGATGATACCAATTGACGAGGGTTCGACTCATTAATGATTATTGTTATGGACTTGGTTTTTGAGAAGAAGGGGACGCTAGAAATCACGGAACGGCTAATTCGTAATACGGGGACATGAGGTTTACCCAGGTTCAGCCTCCCGGAGTAAAAACCCTACTCCTGGTTTTCTGTTCTTGATTGATGGCAGAATTGAAGGTTATAAGGGTGCGCAGATTGGATCTGGCGTGGTGTATGCTAGGGTTCTGAGGTAAGATCTAGATCTGTAGATCTATTGTCTATTGTGACGGTTTATGGCATAGCCTCATGGAGCTTTTCACTCCTCGTTGGACCCTCCTAGACTTTATATATGGGGAGGCTAGGTCTCGGGTGCCAATACAAGTAGGGTACAAGTTATATTCAAACTCTAGTCTTGAGCTTTTCTTGTCTTGTACGATGAGCGTCGGTGTCTTTGTAGGCTTCATACCAGCCGAAACATCATAGGCGTCATGGATCTTGTCATGTCATCGAGTGGGCCTTCTATTAAGCCACACCAGGTAGCCTGTAGTCGGGTGCCAGTTGGACATACCCATCTCACCTTTCCAAAAACCCAAGTCCATCAAGTATAGGCATTGCCATGGAGACCCTAATATGTGCATTTCGCATCATTATAATAGCAACGTATATGATCATTATAGATTGTTATTTACATTGTTCTATCATTATTTATGTATTTTCAGATGATTTATGGAACTTTCCTACGAAGTCTCATTCATTGGTATTTAATTTCTAGGAGACAGAAAACCTTGTTTTTCGTTTTTTGCTGTTTGCACGTTAATAAATTGGAGGAAAAATACCTGATCGGTTTTTCATCAAGAGAAGAACCATGGAGTAAAAGAATCACACGAGGGGAGCCAGGAGGACCAAAATGGGTCAGGTGGTGCGACCTACTAGGGTGCACGCGCCACCTAGGCCCTTTTGGCCTTCGAGCATAGTCTCGATTCTCCCTTTTTGCAGACGCCTTTGTTTCTCTAATAAATCTACGTCATATTTTTTTCCACAATTTACAGAGGCGGCGGATGCGAAATTCTTCTTCTACTCCGGGAGAGGGCAGATTCTGCTATGCTGGAGCCTCCAACGAGGGGGAAATCGACACCATCGTCATCCCTACTCCTCCTTGACGTGGGGGAAGCCTCTCCATCAACGCACTACAAGAAATTTGTTGACTAGTGACCTTTTTTTGTTGGAGATATGCCCTAGAGGCAATAATAAAAGTAGTTATTATTATATCTTTGTGTTTATGATAAACTTTTATATTAATGTTATAATTGTATTAACCAGAAATATTAATACTTATGTGATTTGTAAACTAATTAGAGTCCCTAGTAAAGCCTCTTTATAATACTAGCTTGTTGGTTAATAGATGATCATGGTTTCCGGATCATGAACATTGAGATGTTGTTAACAACTAGATCATATCATTAGGAGAATGGTATGATGGACATAGTCCTATAGATAAGCGTAGCATAAAGTCATTTTATTAGTTCGTTTTCTATAAGCTTTCTGATACATAGTAACCTAATTCCTTCGACCATGAGATCATGCTAATCACCATCACCGGATGGATACTTTGATGAAATCAAACACCACATCTTAACTGGGTGGTTATAAAGGTGGCATTGAGTATTCAGAAAGTATGTGTTGAGGCACATGGATCAAGAGTGGGATTTGTCCATCCATATGACAGATAGATATACTCTGGGCCCTCTCGGTGGAATTTCATCCATTTATCTTGCAAGCATGTAACTGGCTCACAAGGTATCACATATCACACGAACGAGTAAAGAGTACTTATCGGTAATGATGTTGAACTAGGTATGCAGAGATACCGACGATCAAACCTCGGATAAGTAAAATATCTTGAGACAAAGGGAAATTGGTATCGTATTTAAATAGTTCATTCGATCGCAAAGTTATCATAAAAATATGTGGGAGCCATATGAATTTCCAGATTCCTCTAATGGTTATTGATCGGAGAATAGTCTCGATCATGTCTGCATAATTCACGAACCATAGGGAGACACACTTAAGGATTCGATGTTGTTTAGTAGATATGGAATGTAAGTAGGAAAACCAAATGTTGTTCAGAGTCTCGGATGGGATCCGGGATATCACGAGGAGATCCAGAATGGTCCGGAGAATAAGATTCATTTAAGGAAAGTCCAATTCCGGAGTTCGGGAATGATTCCGGTGTTTTCACCGAAATGATCTAGAAGAGTCTAGAAGGTTCACTGAACCGGAAGGGGAAGGGTACATGAATGTGTCATGACTAAGTAGAATGATTGCATTATGTCCTAGGTCACTTGGCTGGGCATTTGAAAGAAAGAAATTAAAGTCAAAAGGCAAGTTTGAAATGTCAAACTGGGACAATGTTTCCTGGTGGAGGAAGGAGAGAATTATTCTCTCCCTCCACCACGCGCCTAGAAGGATAGGGAGTTGGGGTAGGATTAAAACTCCCCTGTCCCTAGCTGCCCCTCCCTCTCATAAATAGAGGGGAGAGGGTGCCCCCAAATACCACCACAAGCCCCACCCCACCAAGCCGTCGCCGCCTGCCGCTTCCGCTGCGCTGCCGCCAGTGATGTCTACGCATTCTTCTATTCTTGTATACGGTGTTGGGCCTCCAAGTGCAGAGGTTTGAAGAACAATAGCAAGTTTCCCTTAAGTGGATTACCCAAGGTTTATCGAACTCAGGGAGGAAGTGGTCAAAGGTATCCCTCTCAAGCAACCCTGCAATCAAGATACACGAAGTCTCTTGTGTCCCCAACACACCCAATACACTTGTCAGGTGTATAGGTGCACTAGTTCAGCGAAGAGATAGTGAAATACAAGTAGTATGGATGATTATAAGACAACAATGCCAGAAAAGAACTTGACGGGGAGGAAGAGACTAAAGGCAATCTCAAATAAAGATGGAAGCAAGCTAACATGTAGCAGGACTAGTTGTAAACGGTGTTTCACTGCTTAGAAACAAGGCCTAGGGATCATACTTTCACTAGCGGACACTCTCAATAAATATCTTCTCTTCATTACTCTACTCTGAACTACTCTCCGGTTGGATAACTCTAATCCATGGTAGGGCTACAAAAGCACTCCTTAAAGTTCACATTCCCCATCTAGATAACCCCTCACTGTCACCTTGAGTGCTAGATGGTTCCAACAAACACCAGAATTTCATAGACACAACCAACTCAAAATATAACTCATGACAAGTATTTATGTAATCTTTAGCCTAAGTGCCTCACGGTGTGCACACTGTCAACTTCACACATGTGGGGATAACCGGAGATTACAATTAAAGTACTTGAGTAGCAGAGTAGATCTACTTGATTACAAAGCTCATGTCCACAATAAGATCACGCATAGAGAGATATGAACACATAGCTACCGGTAGAGCCCATAGCCTCGAGGAAGAACTACTCCCTCCTCATCATGGAAGTTAGCAACGACGATGGAGATGGTGGTGGAGATCGATGGAGATGTCTTCGGGGGAAATTCCCCATCCCGGCAGGGTGCCAGAATAGAGACTTTTGTCCCCCCGAATCTCCTCTTCGGTGGCGGTGGCGCTGCGGAACTTTTTTTTGGATTTCTGCCCGCGTTAGGGTTTACGTATCAGGGAGACGTATATGTAGGCGAAAGGGCAAGGTTGGTGGAGGCCTGTCACATCCCAAGATTTTCCAAATCTTGTAATGTGAAAATAAATGAATAAAATAAAACTTTGTTTAATTTTCAGAGCCAGAAGAAACTTTTTCAATTCAAATGGAACCTCAAACCAATTTGAATCAAATAAATCCTAAAGGGATTTAAAAAGATAAACATTTAATAAAGGAAATTAAAAATGTTTTGGAATTACTATTTTAGATCTTTTAGATAAAAGGATTTGGTATTCAAAAGAAAAGATGGATTTATAAATAAGGATTATTTTATAAAACCAAATTAAACTTGGCCAAGATTTTGAAACCAAAGAGTTTTCTTTGATTAAAATAATAAGAGTTTATTTTAAATAAATTAATAAGGATTTAACATCCAACCTTATTTGAAGATAAAGGGTTTTACCAATTTAAATTGAAACATCAAAACTTATTAAATTATTTAAAATAGGTTTTCCCAATTATTTGAAATTCACAAATAAAATCTACTAAAATGTTTTGACTTTATTTTAGATTTCAAAATAAATATCTCAATAAAACAAATCCTATTGGATTTAATAATGAAAGTCTATTATATTAATTAATAATGGACACTAAAATAAAAGGTTATTTTTTTTAAAACAAATTACCAAATATTATATACTTCCCAAATTAAACCTACTAATTTGATTTTGAAATATTTAGGTTTCAAATAAAGGATTTATTAATAAAATAAAATCCTATTTGATTAATAAACCTTGGCTCATTTTATTTAATTAATATTGGGCCCTAAAGTAAAATAATATTTTGTTTTAAAACAAGTATCCAAGTATTATTTACTTCCAAATGATACCTACTGATTTGATTTTTAAAACATTTGGATTTCAAATGAAGGTTTTATTAATAAACAACAAAAACTCCATTTAATTAATAAACCATGGCATACTTATTTAAATAAGGATGGAACCTAAAAAGATTAAAGTATTATTTATTTTTATTTCAGGATTTTGGTTCAGGTTACTAAACATAACCAAATTCATAGTGCAAGGTTTGGTGAATGTTTGATTTGTTTTGGACATTGTTTAGTTGTTTGAATTTTCAAAACAGAATTGGAAAATAGAAAAAGAATCAGACAGAAAAAAATAAAACAGCCCACCCATCTGGCCCAACTAGCCCAACATTAATCCAGCCCAGCTTCCTCCCTCCCCGAAGGAAAACGGTTTGCACCCATAATCTGACCCGCGGAGCAACAGACATGTGGACCCCTCCCTTTCTCCCTTTCTTTCACTGCCAGCGGACCCCACACCCCACTGCTCTTCTTCCCCACCCCGCGAGCTGTTCTTCCTCTCACTTTGCCGTTGCATACTTGATTCCTCAGACTTAATTCGCTTTAATTCCACGAGTAAAACCTGCAGTGATCACGCGTGTTAAATCGCCAGTCACTCCTCTCCGTTTCCCCTCTGCCTCCTTCCCCAAGTACGCCCCCAGGCCGAAGAATTTTGCCTACATTTCCTCTGTCTCCGACGATGCTCCGACGCTGATTCCGGCAACCTGTCACCACCTCCTGCCTCCCCGAACACACGAGCACGCTCACCGCACCCCAGCGCATATTTCTGTGCCATTCAATCAACCGCGGGCGCCCAGAGCACCGACCTCGACAACATCTGGCCGCGCCGCCGCGTCTGCCTCACTCCGGCGAGTACCCCAGGTAGTTTCCGTCCGCCCTTTCCCTCTCGTTCACGCACGCATCCTTGCCAGGACTGTGCGCATCTGACCCTGTCTTCCGTTTGCCCTAGTACACGCTGTAGCCTCGACCTCGACGACGCCTGAGCAAGCCTGACGCCGACGCCGTCTCCGACGAGCAATCGCCGCCGTTCCCGTACGCCCCCTGCCCAACGACGAGCACCTTGAGCATCAGAGCGTCACCGCGATCACTGTAAGCACCCTCACCTCTTCCCTCGCTTCCTAAATCGCCGGCAGTGTCCACGTCTGACCGCGCCGCCAGTCGCCGCTGCTGTTTGGCCAAGCAATTGGAACCGTTAGATTAGCATCGGATGGCTTGGATAGATTCACTAAAACGAAGGGGTACGTTTGATCTGAGCCGCACATGCCCCTTTTAATCCTGTGGTCTATGTTACTCGATCCAGACGAACCGGTATTGGCCAATCACGGTGCGACGCGTGTCAGTGGTTGAGTTAAAACAGATTTTTGAAATCAGAATTTGATGCCATTTTCAAACCCTTATAACTTTTGATCCACACGTCCAAATTTGGCAAATTTTATATCAATAAAATCAGGAGAACAAACCCTAGCCAACCATGGCCTTAGTTTTGAAAATAGTATCTGTTAGCTTGTTTGAATTTACAGAAACATTTGTGTACTTGTTTAGATTAGAAAAATTGTTTAAAAATGATTTTTGGATTAAAACCTTTGAAAAATGGTTTGTTGTGATCTTACTGACCCTAGGAACCAACCCATGGTTTGGAAAATGAATTTGGAAAAGTTTGGAATGGATTAATTAGTTTAGTCCATTTCTAGCCAAATAAAATTGTTGATTTTATTATAAAAATGTTTATGGAAAGAAAACTTTGAGAAAATGGTTTGGACCAAACCTACTGACCCAAAAACACCAAGATTTGCAATAGCAACTCATTTGGTGAACAACTTAAGAGTTTTGCCTTAATGAAAACGTTTTACACCACATGAAATGATGAATGGATTTAAAGATAGTTTTTGGACAAAACCCTCTTGTTAATGACTTTGCCACTTTGGTAAATGACCAATTTGGATCTTACAAAGTTTAGAAACCCCATAGAGACTCCTTTGAAAAATAAAACTATCTTTTGCATGCTACCATGCAAGAATTGGTTTCCTTTGTCTTGTGTGTGTGAATTTGTTTGATTGATTTATTGGTTTGGAATGCTAGTTGATTTTGTGTCTACTTGATTGACTTGTAGTGAAGTTAGAAAGTGTGAGACTAGCAAGATCAAGGAGTGAACCACCATTCCCTACCAAAAAGGAAAGTGATGCTTCATACTTTCTATCCCAATACTTTCACTATGCATTAGTGATTTTGCTAAGTAAACTTGCATGGATTTTGCTAAGTATAGATCTTGCTATAGGAAAACCTAATAGATGAATCCTTAGTAGGATTTTCCTAAGCTAAGATTCCTACTACTACCAAGCTTAGCCTAGCTAATAGAAAACATGGGTGGAATATATATTCACACTATGGAAAATATTCTAAGTCTGAGGACTTGTGATTTTGTCTAATAAAACAAACTAAGTTAATGAACCTCCTGGGTGGAATGGAAGGATTGGGATATGTTGAGTGGTTACACAAGGCCATGGACTTGGGTTGTGTATCTCACTTGTGGTATGCCACCCAGGCACAAAGAGATTTGAGATGTCAAATGTTGAGAAGCTTCAAGTGCAACCACTTGGCAATATGGGCTCTGCCATGATCATATAGGTTGCAAGAACTTAGCCAAATGGACAGTGGGTGGTAGTGTTTTATAGATTGGAACGCGTCCATTTTGGTCTAAGGGAAGGCTTCTGAAAGATTTTGTCTTGGGAAACCAAGTCTTGTGGGTAAAGTGCACCACCTCTGCAGAGTGTAAAATCTAAGTACTTAGCCATGTCCCTGGTAAAGGACAATTTGAGCATCAAGACATGGAAGCAATCAAGAATCTCATCATTCAAATTTCTAAATTAAAATCTTGTGGTTTGAACAAGGGTTGTTTGAATTCTTCAATCATTGATGGAGAGATGGCTTGGTGCAAGGATCTTGAAATCTTTGATTGAGAAAAATGATTTTGTCAAGCAAAACTTAGTATTTTCAAAATGATAAGAAAAATCTATTTTGAGCAATGCAAAGCCTCAACTCCACTTAGCCAAATGCATATAGATGAGAGACTCCACTATACTACCATAGTATCACTTGCCAATACAATTCAAATGTATTGACCCTTTGTGGCTGTAACTTGTATGTTGCAGGTTTGATTGATTTAGTGAAGATTGTTTGATTACGATTACAAAGACTACAACCAACATCTTCCTGTGGCACTTTGAAGATGAAGGACCCCATGCTTATTGTTATTCCGCTGCAATGTAATGTAATAGCCAAATGAGCTATGTTTGATGTAATAAAATTATGTTATTCCTGGTTATAAAGTTATATTATGACCTTTGTTTCTTGATATTACATCTTAACTGTGGATGCTAACTATTGATCCAGGGACTAGCATTGTAAACACAGAGGGCTCTATCTTATGTTAGGTTGAGACCCCTAACAAGGCCCAAGGGGCCCACACCAGGGGATGGCATGGCCAGGGAAGACCCGCGCCACCCCTAGGTGTGGCTTCCTCGTTGCACATCCTCGTCTCTCCTCTGGACTCCGTGTCTGCTCCAGTAAAAATATTGACTTTGGCTTTTGTCCCGTCCAATTCCGAGAATATTTTTTTCTGGCTTTTCTAAAACCAAACACAGCAGAAAATATGCAACTGACACTGCGGCATCTTGTTAATAGGTTAGTCCTAGAAAATGTATAAAAATACCTCAAAGTGTAGACAAAACGTAAGAAAGTTGATACAAAACAAGCATGGAGCATCAAAAATTATATATACGTTTACAGCATATCAAGCATCCCTAAGCTTAACTCCTGATCATCCTCGAGTAGGTAAGTGATAAAAAATAATAATTTTTGAGGTGACATGCACCATCACAATCTTGATCAAACCATTTACAAAGCATTGAAAGCTGCGATCAAAGTACTCTAAACATGAGTATGAAAGATGAAGTTCTAACAATAAGGCATAGTAATTATGCTACAACATGAAAGGATAGAAACAAAGATCATGAATAACAATGCATTGAAAGCCGTTTGTTTGTTTGACATATATAAAACATAGCATAGTGGTATCTAGCTTGTCCCTCATGGAGTAGCAAAACATAAATGCGTAGGACACCTTCAAAGTTCATAAGGGTGACTAGATACAAATAGTTCAAGAACAAGCAATATCAACATTATGAATCAATCAATAAGTTTTGGGACAATGCACATAGAACTAAGAATGAAAACTATGCTCTCCTAGTTGGTGCATAAAGATAGAAGGTGGAGACTCAATATAAAAGTGGAAGAAAGGCCCTTCAAAGGGAAGAAGGCATTTCAAGTTTCATAAAGACCTTCCAAAAATTATGGTACTTGTATAGCTTTCAACTCTCATTGCCCCTATCATAAGCATCTTGAAGTGATTAAGGTTAAAGTGAACAAAGTATGGAGTATATGCTTGACAAAGTATAAGTTGGCAATCTCATGTCCCTTGAGTATGAGGGCCGTTACTCATGCTACTCAACTTTAGTTACCGGTAAGTTTTTGTCATTGTAAGTATATGTGTATCATAGAGAACCGCCAACGAGGTACCCCTTGCTCCATGACACAGGAGCTAACCCATATCAAAATGACAAAGCAACAGACAATGAGCATCTCATCCATCTTCTTATTTACCATGGGAAAATGGTTCTTTTTTCTTCTTTCCTATTTTTTCTTTTTCTCTTCTCTTTTTCTATCTCTCTTTTTTTATAAGAAGAATGCTTCATAGATTGCTCACTATGGTGATGCTGCAAGTTTCCACCATGATTAGGCATGGCTTAGGCTAGCGTCCTAGGCGTTTCTCTAACACATATACATAACTCCATGGACTTACAAGCTCCCCTTTTATTTCACATCGCCGACATCCATAAATAAAAGAGCATAATATCAACTGGGTAGATATTTACAGGTGTTGAAAGTGTTCCCCGTGACAACACGGTTCTGCTAATTCCCAACTTATAAGTGCAAGCATATATAACATAGATGACACAATGGTTCAAGTTTATTAGGTGCAAGAAATAAAGTGTTCCATCAAGTTTGTGGAGCTTTAATCACTAATTTTCACATAACAAGTTTAATTTGGAAGATAGATAAAACAAGAATATAATTGGAATGGTGTAACACACCATGCATAGGAATTTATATTGGACTCTTTGGAATAACTTGGTTTCTTGGAAGTTTTATGCATGAGTAGAGCTTACTCAATACATGTGGAGGCTAGCAAAAGACTGGGAGTGACCAACTAAGAGAGCAATAATGGCCATAATCATGCAGAGCGACAAAACATTATAAATCAAAGCGTAAAGTGGTATCACAAGTCAAAAACTAAATGATCATAGAGGCTAAGGTGACTGGTTCATAGTCATAACATGGTGTGAGCATGTGCCAAGTCAACCCAAACAAAGCATCAAAGGAGAATACCACAATATTATGCTTTTGTATGCTAAACAACAGATGATTCTTTCAAGGCACATTAAGCAATCTCAATTGTTTGGAACAAGTCATGCTACAACAATAATCACTATGCATAAGGTCAAAGCAACATATAGCATGACATGATAAGGTCTAAGCCATAGTCAAAACAAGATCCCTTTTGTACCACTATAAGCATGAAACTTTCTACTCTTTTCCAACACCAATCAACTTATTTGAAACAACTCACAAAGATAATAATCAATAAAGATCAGTGAGCTTTGTCTCACAAATCCACAAAGAATAACTAAAAATTTCTAAGCTAAAAGCATAAGAAAACTAAGGCTAAACACAATGCTAGCAAAAGAGAACACTCACAAGACAATAAGAATGAAAACTAGAGTGTTCTAGGCAATGAAAACTGAGTGTGTCTCTCTCCAAAATGAGTGTGCTGGGATCCAACCAACTTATTGCAGCAAACCAAGAAAAAGAAAACTAAAACTAAAAACAAACACACTCCAAGAACAACACAATAGTACATGAAGCAATAATAATAAAGTGTTTAGAAAGAAAACCTGCGATTTTTATTAATGAAGAAGGGGATGCCTTGGGCATCCCCAAGATTTGACGCTTGTACTTCTTGAATATTTCTCGGGGTGACATGGGGTGGAATCCCCAAGCTTGATCTTTTTTCCATTCTTCATCTCATTATATCATTCTTCCCCTACACTTGAAAATTTCCTTCATACAAAACTTCACACAATCTTCATTAGCAACATTAGTGCGTTCAAGATAATAAACCTTTGGGTTTAGTTTAAACACAGCAAAACCTTCATTAAAAACACAAGATACCATAGCAATTCCTTTAAAAAGCTCAATTTACCAAAGAGAACTAAAAAATAAATCGATAAGAGGCAAATGCAAATAATGGCAGAAATATGTCAAAACAGACCAACAGGTAAAAAAAAAATTTTTTCGAAGACCTTATGTTGCTCAAATAAAAAAGTGTTGAACTAACGAAAGTTAGATAACAACCTGGGACATTTATTCAGAAAATTATAGCTCAATCTGACATACAGAGATTTTTCATGAATCTTTACAATGAAGCATAAAAATTTGTTTTGGGACAACAACTTCCCCAAATCTTACTTCTCTCTCATTAGAGGTTATTCTTGGTACAAAAACCACACAAAAAGGATAGGAGAGGTTATTACATAAGTAATAAATTCCAAGACTCAACAAAAGAAAAACCTACTGAAATTTGGGTTATCTCCCAATTAGTACTTTTCTTTAATGCCTTTAAGTTAGGCTTGATAGTTTGAGAAGATGCTCACATAATAAATATGAATTGAAATAAAAAAAAGAGCATCAAGAAGAAAATTCAAAACACATTTAAGTCTAAACCACTTCCTATGCATAGGAATCTTGTAAATAAACAAGTCATAAAAGCACAAAGCAACAAGCATAGGAAAGCAAAACAAGTGCAACTTCAAGATTTTCAACATAAAGAGGGGAAACTTAATATTGTTGAGATACATAAGACCATGTTTCCCTCTCTCATAATAACTTTAAATAGCAACATGAATAAAATTAAAAATATAACTATCACATAAAACATTCTTATCATGAGCCACATGCATAAAATAATTATTAATCTCCACATAAGCATAGTCATTCTTATTAATCATAGTGGGAGCAAATTCAACAAAATAGCTATCATTGTTATTCTCATCACCATAATCATCAAATATAGGAGGCATATTATAATCATAATTAATTTTCTACTCAATAGTAGGTGGACTGAAAATATCATATTCATCATTGTAATCATCATATATTGGAGGTATAGTATCATCAAACTAAATTTTCTCCTCCGTGCTTGGGGGAGCAAAAATATCATGCTCATCAAAACCAGCTTCCCCAAGCTTAGACTTTTCCATAGCATTAGAAATAATGGTTTTCAAATAATTCATACTAATAACATTGCTATTAGCATGCAAATAAATTTCCATACGTTTTTTAATTTTCTCTTCAAACACTTCATGTCCTAACTCAAGATAAATACTATAAAGCTCTCTAATTATTTTTTTGTTTTCCATTAAGCCTAACTAGTGAAAATAAAACAAGAAACAAAAAGATATAATTGCAGAATCTAAAGGAAATAATTTCAAGCACTCACACACTAGCAACCGTACTAGAAGATAGCTTAGTAGCCAAAGGATGTGAATACCTTTTACCTTACTTCCCCGATAAAGGCGCCAAAAAAGAGCTTGATGTCTACGCACGCTTCTATTCTTGCAGACAGTGTTGGGCCTCCAAGTGCAGAGGTTTGTAGAACACCAGCAAGTTTCCTTTAAGTGGATTACCCAAGGTTTATCGAACTCAAGGAGGAAGTGGTCAAGGGTCTCCCTCTCAAGCAACCCTACAATCAGGGGTTCTTTTACTGAAAACACAATCAGCAAAGCTATCTAGGTATGTCCTAGAATCATCAGTTAGTCCATTATAATAAATATCAAGAAGCTCATTCTTAGGTAATGGACATCCAGGATGTGCATGAATCAAGGCACAGAACCTTATCCATGACTCAGGTAATTTCTCTTCTTTCCCCTGTTTAAAATCAAAAATTCTCTGCAAAGCAGCATGTATAGCACCGGGAGTAAAATATTTATGGAAGAAAGAAGCAATCAAACAATCAGGGCTATCAATGGAACCAGGAGGTAATCTATTAAACCAAGCCCTAGCTTCTCCTTTTAATGAAAAAAGGAATATCTTAGCATCAAAGTACTTGCGCATCTTAAAATCATCAGAGAACAAAGCACTCATAGTAGAAAGCTCATTCATATGAGCCACAACACTCTCATTTTCAGTCCCACAAAAAGGTTCTTTCTCAACAATATCTAAATAAGATAAATCAAGAAAGAAATCATAACATTTATCTTTAATATCTATGGGAGAAGTGGCAAACTTAGGATCAAAGTACAACTTAGGAATAATGGTGCGTCTAGGAAGGAGACTCTTAATAGCACTAGTACCATATGTGTTTCGGCACTCTTCAACAAAATCATCAGTGAACTCAATGTAACCATCATTAATATCATAAATCTCACTAGTCTCAGGTGATCTAATAGGTGTAACAGCGTATTCACTAGGAATTTTGATATTTCCTAGACTAGTCATAGTAGCATCTAGAAAAGGACCTAATGAACCACTCGCATCAAGCACAGTAGAAGTAACGTCATGAGTATCAAAAGCAGTTTTAGAATTAGTAGTAGTATAAGTGTGTGTAGCATGTGTATGTGGTGGTGGTGTAACAAGCTTACTCATAACAGACGGTGAATCAAGAGCGGCAGAGGTGTTTAGGACTGTACCTCTTCTTGTAGTGGATGTTAAAATAGGGAACTTTCCATCACGAGTCTTCCCCATGATGAAAGGAGTAGCAGTGAACTGTAGGGTTTCGTAGCATGGAAAACAAAAAATTTCTACCGCATACTAACAAACAAGCCAAGAACTATCTACTAGATTGTAGCAACGAGTCGATGGAATAACTCACCCTTAGAGATTCCAAATTGTTTAACGAGAGCGGATTCTCGTGGGTGATGTAGTCGTACTCTTGCCGATCTCAAGATCGCGTAGACGATCCTTCCCATGCGTTAAGCTCGCTTCCTTGGTCACATCGCCTTCGTACTTGCCACGAAGACCTTCCTCTCCTTGTTCCAGCGGCAGCGGAGGTTGTAGCACTCTCGCGATTCCTAAAGACAACGGCGTGGTACCGGAAGTAGAGGGGAGATCTCGCAGGGCTTCGCCTTAAGCCGGAGCGATTATGGTGGATTATGAGAGAGAGCCTCGGTGATCTAGGGTTTATACGCACCAAGGAGGGGGCAACGCCGGCGGCTAGGGTTTGCCCTAGGAGGCGGCGAGTTGCCCTAGGCGGCGGCGGCTATGGTGGGCGGCAGCGGCTAGGGTTAGGGTTTAGAGGGCGTGGTGTTGTGTCCTTGGAGGGGCAGCCTGCCCCTCCTTATATAGGTGGAGGGGGCGCGCCAAGGGGAGGGGAGTCCCTCCCCAACTCGGTCTCCAAGTGGGCCGGCGGTGGAGGGAGGGAACTCCTCCCCAATTAGGTTTCCTACTCTCCCTCCACCTCACAAAATAGTCGTTTGACTTTTCAAATTGGCGTTTGACTTTTCAAACTAGGATTTGATTAAACCCTTTAATTTGTTCAGCGATGACACTTAGTACATAATGCAATCATTCCAACTTGACATGACACATTCATGTACCCTTCCCCTCCGGAGTGCCGGACCTTCCGGAACCTTCTAGAACATTCCCGATGAAAACACCGGAACCATTCTCCAACCGCGAAACAGGACTTTCCTTATATGAATCTTATTCTCCGGACCATTCCGGATCTCCTCGTGATATCCCGGATCCCATCCGAGACTCCGAACAACATTCGGTCTCTTACTCATCATTCCATAACTATTCAACAACGTTGAATCCTTAAGTGTGTCTCCCTACGGTTCGTGAATTATGCGGACATGATCGAGACACTTCTCCAAACAATAACCAATAGAGGAATCTGGAAATTCATATGGCTCCCACATATTTCTACGATTACTTTGCGATCGAATGAACCACTTACATACGATACCAATTTTCCTTTGTCTCACGATTGTTTACTTATCCGAGGTTATGATCGTCGGTATCTCTGCATACCTAGTTCAACCTCGTTACTGATAAGTACTCTTTTCTCGTTCCCGTGATATGTGATGCCTTGTGAGCCAGTCACATGCTTGCAAGCTAATTGGATGACATTCCACCGAGAGGGCCCAGAGTATATCTATCCGTCATATGGATGGACAAATCCCACTCTTGATCCATGTGTCTCAACAAATACTTTCCGAACACTTAATGCCACCTTTATAGCCACCCAGTTACGGTGTGGTGTTTGATGTCATCAAAGTATCCTTCCGGTGAAGGTGATATGCATGATCTCATGGTCGAAGGAATTAGGTTACTATGTATCAGAAAGCATATAGCAATTGAACTATTAAAATGACTTGATCTTTATGCTACGCTTATCTATAGGAGTATGTCCACCACATCATTCTCCTAACGATATGATCTTGTTGTTAATAACATCTCAATGTTCATGATATGGAAACCACAATCATTTATTAACCAACAAGCTAGTATTATAAAGAGGCTTTACTAGGGACTCTATTTTAGTTTACAAATCACACAAGTATTAATGTTTCCTTGTTAATACTATTATAGCATGAATGTAAACATTTATCATAAACACAAAGATATAATAATAACCATATTTATTATTGCCTCTAGGGCATATCTCCAATAGTCTCCCACTTGCACTAGAGTCATCTAATCTAGATTACATGGTAATATACCGAACACCCATGGCAGTTTGGTGTTGGTCATGTTTTGCCCTCGGGAGAGGTTTAGTCAACGGATCCGCCACATTTAGATCTGTGTGTACTTTGCAAATCTTTATGTCCCCATCTTGGACATGTTATCGAATAGCGTGAAAACGTAGATTGATGTGCTTCAGCTTCTTGTGTGACCTTGGTTCTTGCGCATTGGCTATGGCGCCCATGTTATCACAGTAGATTGACATTCGTCCAACAAGACTAGGAACCACACCGAGCTCTGTAATGAACTCTTTCATCCATATCGCTTCTTGTGAAGCCTCCGAAGCAGCCATGTATTCCGATTCAGTTGAAGATCTCGCCACAACGCTTTGCTTTGCAATCCTCCAGCTAACTGCTACACCATTCAAAGTAAATATGTATCCAGATTGTGATTTAGAATCATCCGGATCGGTGTTCCAACTAGCATCGATGTAACCATTAACAACGAGCTGTTCATCACCTCCATAAGAAAGAACCATATACTTAGTTCTTCTCAAGTATTTAAGGATGTTTTTGACCGCTGTCCAATGATCCACTCCTGGATCACTTTGATATCTGCTAGTTAAACTAACAACATATGCAATGTCGGGTCTAGTACATAGCATGGCATACATTAGAGATCCTATGGCTGAGGCATAGGGAGTCTTACTCATCCTTTCTCTATCTTCCGCTGTTTAATTTACTTTGAGTTTTACTCAAGGTCATATTAGCAACATGGGCAAGAACCCTTTCTTGCTATCTTCCATTCCAAACCTCTTTAGAACTTTGTCCAAATATGTACTTTGTGACAATGATATTAGGCGTCTCGATCTATCTCTATAAATCTTTATGCCTAATATGTAAGCTGCTTCGCCAAGATCTTTCATTGAAAAACTATTATTCAAATATTCCTTGACACTATTAAGAAGGTCTACATCATTCCCAGTCAACAATATGTCATCTACATATAGTATTAAGAATGCTACAGAGCTCCCACTTACTTTCTTGTAAATACAAGCTTCTCCATAAGTTTGTATAAAACCAAAACTTTTGATTACCTTATCAAAACGTTGATTCCAACTTCGGGATGCTTGCTTCAATCCATAGATGGACCGTTAAAGTTTGCATACCTTGTTAGCATCTTTAGGATCGACAAAACCTTTGGGTTGCATCATATACAACTCTTCATCAATGTCTCCATTGAGGAAAGCTGTTTTGACATCCATCTGCCATATCTCATAATCATAATATGCAGCGATTGCTAACATAATCCTTACAGACTTTAGCTTCTCTACTGGTGAGAAAGTCTCATCGTGGTCAACTCCTTGAATTTTTCGAAATCCTTTTGCGACAAGTCGAGCTTTATAGACAGTAACATTACCATCAGCATCTGTTTTCTTCTTGAAAATCCATTTGTTCTCGACAGCCTTCCGTCCATCCTGTAAGTCCACCAAAGTCCATACTTGGTTTTCGTACATGTATCCAATTTCGGATTTCATGGATTCTTGCCATTTATTGGAATCTGGGCTCATCATCGCTTCCTCATATGTCGCAGGGTCATCGGTGTTGTCCACCAACATGACATTTACGGGATCATACCAATCAGGAGTGGTACGAGTTCTCGTTGACCTGCGAGGCTTTGTAGCAACTACAACCGAAGTTTCATGATCATCATCATTAGCTTCCTCTCTTATTGGTGCAGGCACCACAGGAACTTCTTCCGGTGCTGCACTACTCGCAAGTTCGAGAGAAGGTTCGATAACCTCGTCGAGTTCTACTTTCCTTCCAGTCACTTCTTTCGAGAGAAATTCCTTTGTAGAAAGGATCCATTCTTGGCAACGAAAATTTTGCCTTCGGATCTATGATAGAAGGTATACCCAATAGTTTCCTTCGGGTATCCTATGAAGACGCATTTTTCCGCTTTGGGTTCAAGCTTGTCCGGCTGTAACTTCTTTACATAGGCTTCGCAACCCCAAACTTTAAGGAACGACAATTTAGGTTTCTTCCCAAACCATAATTCATACGGTGTCGTTTCAACGGATTTAGATGGTGCCCTATTTAAAGTGAATGCGGCTGTTTCTAATGCATAACCCCAAAATGATAGCGGTAAATCTGTAAGTGACATCATAGAATGAACCATATCTAAGAGAGTTCGATTACGATGTTCGGACACACCATTACGCTGTGGTGTTCCCGGCGGTGTCAATAGTGAAAGTATTCCGCATTTCTTCAAATGCTCGCCAAACTCATAACTTAGATATTCACCTCCACGATCAGAACGTAGAAATTTAATCTTCTTGTTACGTTGATTCTCCACCTCACTTTGAAATTCCTTAAACTTCTCGAAAGTTTCGGACTTATGTTTCATGAAATAGATATACCCATATCTACTCAAGTCATCCGTGAAGGTAAGAACATAACGATAACCATCACACGATGCTACACTCATTGGACCACACACATCGGTATGTATGATTTCCAATAGGTCCTTAGGTTTCGTCATCATACCAGAAAATTGTGTCTTAGTCATTTTACCCATCAGACATGCTTCGCATCTTTCAAGTGATTCAAAATCAAGTGATTCAAGAAGTCCATCGAATGGAGTTTCTTCATACGCTTCACTCCAATGTGACCAAGACGACAAGGCCACATATAGGTCGAGTTATCGCTCGATTTCAAACGCTTAGCCTCAATGTTATTAATATGTGTATTTCCATCGAGATTCAATAAGAATAGACCATCTATCAAAGGTGCATGTGCATAAATCATATTACTCATATAAATCGAACAACCATTATTCCCGGACTTAAACAAGTAACCGTCTCGCAATAAACAAGATCCCGATATAATGTTCATGCTTAACGCAGGCACCAAATAACAATTATTTAAGTATAAAACTAATCCCGATGGTAGATGAAGAGGTAGTGTGCCGACCGCGATCACATCAACCTTTGATCCGTTTCCCATGCATCGTCACCTCGTTCTTCGCTAGCTTCCGTTATTCTCGCAAAGACTGCTTCGAGTTACAAATATGAGCAATGTAACCAAAGATCAAATACCCAGCACTACTACGAGGACGAGTGAGATACACATCAATAACATATATATCAGATATACCTTTCTTCTTGATGTTGCCGTTCTTCAAATCCGCCAAGTACTTTGGGCAATTCCGCCCAAAGGACCTTCTCCCTTGCAGAAAGCACTCAAGATCGTGCTTGTGTCCAGCCTTGGTCTTCTTCACATGCGTAACTTTCTTACCACCCTTCTTGAAGTGTCCCTTTTGCTTAGACTTGCCTTTCTTGAATTTGGTGGTCTTATTGACCATCAACACTTGGTGCTCTTTCTTGATCTCCACTTCTGCAGATTTTAACATGGAGAAGAGTTCTGGCAACTGCTTGTTCATGTTTTGCATATTGTAGTTCATCACAAAGTTCTTGTAACTTGGTGGTAGTGATTGGAGGACACGATAAATCCCCAAAGCATTAGGAATCACTATCCCCAAGATTTGAAGTTTGTTTGCGTGCCCAGACATCTTAAGCACATGCTCACTGACGGAGCTGCCCTCTTCCATCTTGCAGTTAAAGAACTTTTCAGAAGCCTCATAGCTCTCAATTGCAGCGTGAGTCTCAAAGATCAATTTGAGATCACGGACAATATCATGTGGGTCTGAATTCTCAAACCTTTTCTGAAGCTCCGATTCTAAACCATACAAGATAGCACACTGAACTGTGGAGTACTGAGTCTTCCGAGCGAGGGAAACATTCTTTACTTCATCGGTAGCAGTAGCTGCAGGTGGGTCACCCAGCGGTGCATCCAGCACATAGGTCAAATTACCAGCTGTGAGGACAATCCTCAAATTGCGGAACCAATCCGCGAAGTTGCTTCCATTGTTTTTCAAATTTTCTTTCTCTAGGAACGCATTAAAATTGATGGTAGGGGCCGCCATTGATCTACAACATATTTGCCATAGTTTAGACTAAGTTTATGACAAATTGAGTTCTAACTAATAGTTAAATTAATCTAGGTGAACTCCCACTCAAAACAATATCCCTCACATTGTTTTAGTGATCACACGAACCAAATCCACCACATCAACACCGATCATCACGAGAGTTGATGTAGGCTTCAATGGAGAACAATCGACATGTTCATCATATCTACTATATGATTCATGCTTTACCTTTCGGTGATCCGTGTTCCGAGACCATGTCTCTACATGCTAGGCTCGTCAAGATCAAACCTTAGCTTCCGCATGAGCAAATTTGGCTTGCTCATGTTGTATACACTTGCGGAATCTAACACACCCGATCATCACGTGGTGCTTCGAAACAACTAGCTTTAGCAACGATGCTAACTAAGGGTGAACACTTTATGACTTGAAATTCATGTGCATGAGGGATCATCTTATAATGCTACTGTCGTCTACTAAGCAATACAAGATGCATAAAGGATAAACATCACATGCAATTCATAATATGTGATATGATATGGCCTTTCTTCTTTGTGCTTCCGATCTCCATCTTCAATCACGAACATGATCTCCATCATCACCGGCATTGCATCAAGGTCAATGACGCTTCTCCATGGTTGTCGTCCACCGGCTTCAACTATTACAACTACTTTGAATAGACACACGGGTCTTAACATAAATTAAAGACAACCATATATTTCGCCGTTGCCAACTTACAATAAGGAACATTGCATACATCAAATATAATCACAATCATGGCCATATCACATCATCACACCCTTCAAAACAAAGTTAGACGCCTCTACTTTCTTTGCATGTTTTACGTGGTTTGGGGCTTTCAATAAGTGTCGTTCTAACTTACGAACATGAACCACAACATTGATACTAGTATTGTTAATCACCCGTTGTAAATTGGATCTTAACTATGCTAGGAGAAACAGCACCAAGAAAGCCACTTATGCAATACAAGTTGCATGTCAAGCGTGGAGCAAGTCTCATGAACGATGTCATGTAAGGTTAACCCGGGCCGCTTCATCCCAACATACCGCAAGATGCAAAGTACACAAGAATCACTCGACAATAAAAGCATCAACGCCCACAATGACCATTGTGTTCTACTCGTGCAACAGATCTACATATAGACACGGCTCTGATACCACTGTAGGGGTTCGTAGCATGGAAAACAAAAAATTTCTATCGCATACAAACAAACAAGCTAAGATCTATCTACTAGATTGTAGCAACGAGTCGATGGAATAACTTACCCTCGAAGATTCCAAAGCGGTTAACGAGAGCAGATTCTCGTGGGTGATGTAGTCGTACTCTTCCGATCTCAAGATCGCGTAGACGATCCTTCCGGCGCTGCTCCAAGAGCGCCCGCACGATCACACGTTTGGTACTCGACGAAGACCTTCCTCTCCCTTGTTCCAGCAGGCAGCGGAGGTTGTAGCACTCTCCTCGTGATTCCGGCAGCACAACGGCGTGGTACCAGAAGTAGAGGGGAGACCCCGCAGGGCTTCGCCTTAAGCCGGAGCGAGTATGGTGGAGTATGAGAGAGAACTATTAGCGGTCTAGGATTTAGACACACCAATTAGAAGGCTCTAAACCGAAGGCTAGGGCAATTAGAAGCTCTAAACCAAAGTGGCTCTAAACCGGAGTCTAGGGCTAGGGTTTAGATTTAGAGGATAGGAACTTGTGTGTCTAGAGGAGGGGGCCCTGGCCCTCCTTTTATAGGTGGGAGGTGCGGCCAAAGGGAGGGAGTCCCTCCCCAACTCGGCCTTGGTTGGCGCGCCGACTTGGAGAGGAGGGACTCCTCCCCCAAGTCGGTTTCAACCTCCTCTTTCCTGTTTCCCACAGTTTCCTGTTTTAGCCGTTTGACTTTCAAACTGGCCGTTTGACTTTTCAGTTTGGGATTCAATTTAATCCTTTATTTGGAACAGCGAGAACACTTAGTACATGATGCAATCATTCTAATGCAATGACACATTCATGTACCCCTTCCCCTCCGGAGTGCCAGACATTCCGGAACCTTCTAGAACATTCCCGATGAAAACACCGGAATCATTCCCGAACTCCGAAACGGGACTTTCCTTATATGAATCTTATTCTCCAGACCATTCCGGATCACCTCGTGATATCCCGGATCCCATCCGAGACTCCGAATAACATTCGGTCTCTTTCTCATAATACCATAACTACTCAAACAATGTTGAATCCTTAAGTGTGTCTCCCTACGGTTCGTGAATTATGCGGACATGATCGAGACACTTCTCCGATCAATAACCAATAGAGGAATCTGGAAATTTATATGGCTCCCACATATTTCTATGATTACTTTGCGATCGAATGAACCACTTACATACGATACCAATTTCCCTTTGTCTCACGATAGTTTACTTATCCGAGGTTATGATCGTCGGTATCTCTGCATACCTAGTTCAACCTCGTTACCGACAAGTACTCTTTTCTCGTTCCCGTTATATGTGATCCCTTGTGAGCCAGTCACATGCTTGCAAGCTAATTGGATGACATTTCACCGAGAGGGCCGAGAGTATATCTATCCGTCATATGGATAGACAAATCCCACTCTTGATCCATGTGTTTCAACCAATACTTTCTGAACACTCAATGCCACCTTTATAGCCACCCTGTTATGGTGTGGTGTTTGATGACATCAAAGCATCCATCCGGTAAAGGTGATATGCATGATCTCATGGTCGAAGGAATTAGGTTACTATGTATCAGAAAGCATATAGCAATTGAACTAATGAAATGACTTGATCTTTATGCTACGCTTATCTATAGGAGTATGTCCATCACATCATTCTCCTAATGATATGACCCTGTTGTTAATAACATCTCTATGTTCATGATCAGGAAACCATGATCATATATTAACCAACAAGCTAGTTTAACAAGAGGCTTTACTAGGGACTCTTATTTTAGTTTACAAATCACACAAGTATTAATGTTTCCGGTTAATACAATTATAGCATGGTATGTAAACATTTATCATAAGTGTGAAGATATGATAATAACCACTTTATTATTGCCTCTTGGGCATATCTCCAACAATCAAAGCATCCTTCCGGTGATGGTGATATGCATGATCTCATGGTGGAAGGAATTAGGTTACTATGTATCAGAAAGCATATAGCAATTGAACTATTAAAATGACTTGATCTTTATGCTACGCTTATCTATAGGAGTATGTCCATCATACCATTCTCCTAACGATATGATCTTGTTGTTAACAACATCTCAATGTTCATGAGAGGGAAACCACAATCATTTATTAACCAACAAGCTAGTATTATGAAGAGGCTTTACTAGGGACTCTAATTTAGTTTACAAATCACACAAGTATTAATGTTTCCTGGTTAATACTATTATAGCATGAATGTAAATATTTATCATAAACACAAAGATATAATAATAACTACATTTATTATTGCCTCTAGGGCATATCTCTAACAAATTTTATTGCTAATAAACATGGTAAAGAGAGAGAACCTTGGGTACAGAAACCTATGCCTTTCCCAATAAGAAACACACGTCAAAGGCGGAAAAACACTACAACAAGTTTTGTGAGTGGATGAAGCCTTTATTTTTGCAAATTCCTTTGACTGGTGCTATTAAGTTGCTTCCTTATTCAAAGTATATGAAGGATATTGTCTCTAATAAAAGGAAGATTCCTAATGAGGAAATTTCTACTCTACTTGCTAATTATTCCTTCAATAATAAGGTTCCAAAGAAACTTGGTGATCCATGTATACCAAATATTCCTTGCTCTATTAAGAATAATTATGTTAGAACTGCTTTATATGATTTGGGAGCTGGAGTTAGTGTTATGCCTTCTTATCTCGACAAGAGACTCCAGCTAAAAAGTTGATACCAACTGATATATCTTTGCAAATGGCTGATAAGTCAACTACTATTCCTGTTGGTATATGTGAGGATGTTCCTGTTCAAGTGGCTCATAATTGCATGGTTTTAACTGATTTTGTTGTGCTTGAAATGCCTGAAGATGATAACATGTCTATTATTCTTGGGAGACCTTTTCTTAATACTGCAGGTGCTGTCATAAATTGTAATCAAGGAAACGTAACTTTTAATATTAATGACAAAGAGCATACTGTCTATTTCCCCAAGAAGGTTTCTAAGAGCTATTGCCTGAATTCCATTGAGAATATTGAGAGCATCAAGGTTGGAGAAATATATTGTCCCATTCCACAAGAAAGTTTTGAAAATATTATGATTGGGACCATTGCTATCAAGTTTGAGGTAACATAATCACTTTGTGGAATGGAGAGTTTTGTTTCATATAAGATTGTTTTGGTAACAAGACTTGATCAACCTTGTTAACAAAAGGATTTTAATCAACAAAATAATGTTTTCAATGTGGTTATACTTGCTCCCTTTTACTTTTCTCCTTTCTAGTCTTTGCCTTTTCTCTTGTTAGCTTTGGTTTTGCTAGTTGTTTGCTTGTTAGAGTGTTTTAGAACTTCTGTAGTTTTGGTTTTGGTTTGTTTTTGCTTCTTCTAAAAAATCTTTTTCTGCGAGAAAATCAATTTTCATACCCTAAAAATTGGCCAAAAATAAAGTTTCCCGAAAAATCCCAGAAAATTCATAATAAATTTTTCCTCGAAAAAATGGGCAGAGAGACAGCTGGAGTGGCTCAGGGGGATCCACCAGGCCAACACACGCCTAGGTGGCACGGCCAACCCCTAGGTGGCGCCTGGCCAGGGTGTGGCCCACCTATAGCCCTCCAAGATGCCTCCTCCCAGCCATCTTCTTTCTCTCTCCCGAAAAACACCGGAAAAACTTTCTCAAGATCGAGTTCTTGCTGTTCTTGCTCCCGATTTTGATCTCCTTGCTCAGCCCATCTTTGCTGCTGATTTTTGGAGGGATTGCTCCTTGGTATGTGCCTCCTTCGCTTGTCCAATTAGATTTGTGATTGGTAGATTGTATCTTGAGTATTGCTGCATAGGTGTCAGGTTGTGTGAGATTGCATGCTTGTTCTATGCTTAGATATTTCATTTTGATGCATGTGTAGCCCTCTAGCAAGTTCCTATAGTAGTTTCTCATCATTTATCAACTTGGAAATCACTTGGTTTGATGTTTGTCTAAAAATTTCAGAAAGGAAGATGAGTGCATACCCACTGAATCAATATGATATGATCGTACCTGAGCCAATGAAAGTTCATCGTGAGGAAGGAGTCTTCCCTTCCATATATCCATGCCCTGAATTTATGAGAGCCGCGGGAATCTTCCAGGATTTCTAGACTATGATTACTAATGCAGGGTTGGAACACTTTGTTGAAGAAGAACCATCTTAGTATGTTAAGCTAACCATGGATGTGGTGCAGGACTTCCGGTTTACTTGGTCTCCATATAATCCCATGGTCCATTAGAGTACCACATTGGGGATCTTGTGAGAATATCAAGGACAGTCCTATGTCACTTATGGATTTATATGCTGAAATTTGCCAAGGTTTCAACTTATCGAATGAAAGTGGTAAAATTCGGAACATTCAGTTCCCATCCATTAGATATTTTGCCTATTTCATTACCAAGTGTGTTCTTGCTAGAAAGACTGCTAGAAAGTTATCTTCTTTTAATCTAGCTTTTAACTCAGCTGCTTTGAATAGGGATAGATCTTATAACCTGAGTGCTTTGATAGCTTACTGTCTTACCACTAACCGCGAGAAGGGTGGAATTTGTGGGGGTCTCATTGCCTCTAGGTTGCTAGCTTTCCATGCTCTAGAGCCTCACCAGTTAGACTATCGGTTCCCCATAGAGAGGCTTGACTTTGATTCCATGGTTCAACAACTTTGTTTCTTCTTGTGCTATTGTGAGAAGTTTACCGTATGAATTATATTTTGTCAAGCGTGGTTGGATAGGGGGTAGGACTGAGAAACTAGTTTATTTGCCTGTGCCTGCTTTGTTTAATTTTGATAACAGGCAAGGATGGTCACTCACGGAGGAGGAGTTTGACACTTACATGGCGGAGATCTCCCAGCAAGAGGAGAATGTTGGAGAGGATGCCGAATATGATTCGGTTCAACCCTTCAACTTGAGAGAGTATTCATACCAGCAACCCTCTTAAGATTGGGGCACGTCTTCTTCTTCATCGCAAGCGCCTGACTATGATCATACCTATGATGACCCACCAGCTTGGGGTTACTACCTGCGCTATTGAGCTCCACTTAGGCCAAAAGCCTAAGCTTGGGGGATGTATACCGACATCACACTCATATATATATATCATGTTCCGTCGGTTCTTTGTATATCCATTGTTTCGCTTTATTTTTGGTTTTTGTTCTTGCTTTCTCAAAACACAAAAATACCAAAAATATTTTTTTTGTTTCTCTTGGTTTGTTTCTTTGCTTTTTAGCTTTGGTTTGCCTTAAAGAAAAATCCAAAAAGATTTTGCTTTGTTTGTTTTTGCTTTGTTGGGCTTGCTTTAAAAATCGAGAACACCAAAAATATTTGTTGTTCTTCTTTGGTTTTGTGAGTTCTTTGCAGGGTTCAGCCATCCTCATTGGATTTTGGTTTCATGTTATTATTCAAGTCACACAAGTGAAGGGCAATAATGAATATTAAGACAACTTGAGGTGTGGTAAGAGGCTGGTAACAAACTCTATTTGTTTTCATTTTTGTACATATAGTCATCATAGTGAGCATGCTTAGTCTGTTCATGTAAGGTGTATGTTATTTATGGATGCTTAGTAGTTCTTGCTTCCTTGTGATTAGCCCCAGCTTTCTAATAGTTTGTAGCATGTCATATGAATGTTTGCTTGCATTGTTTTATTCATAACTTGGTATGATATTGCGGTATCCTCCTCTGAATGTTTCATGTGAATCGACTTGGCACATGCTCACGCATGCATATGACTAAACAATAGTTAGTAAGCCTCGATGATTTATTTTTCCTTAGAGTTCTTGTATCACTTTCATGCCATAATTAGTCCTATTTTGTTGCAAGCATGATTATGACACTTATTGCTCTCTCATTTGTTGCGGTGACCCAGCATACCACTTCATGATGTAGTATACTATAGTCGTTGACATAACACCAATGAAACACCGTTCACTAGTATTACATCCCTCAAAATGGCACAACAGAAACACAGCGGGTCCAATACATGGCTAAAGGTTACAACTCACTCTTTACACAAGATCTATAGAACACTCTAGGTTAAAGAGAGAGAAAGAACTTCTTACGGAGAAGAATCAAAGATCAACAACACAAGAACTATTATACTATTAAAACTAATATTTTAACTAAGGGATTGGCATTGCTGCTATTGCAATACGCTACAGAATTAGGTTCTTTGGCTAGAGATTATATTTCTATCTAATCAGTAACTTCGTCTTCACCTGAGTTGATGTATATTTTGACTTCCTTGACTTCATCGAAGAGCTTTAGCTTTTGATGATTCCTGGAGCATAACTTGGTGTAGACATCGTCTTAATGGCTTCAGAATCTAGCAAGGGTTAAGAATATAATTTGAGTACGAGCGTACTCAACAAGTTCACTAGAAAAGGAGTGTTTGATGCACTATAACTATAGCCATAGACCGTAAGTCGTAGGCAATGCAAGTTTTCGTAAACATTTCTTCAAAGGTTGCTTTTATTTAGAAAAACTATGTCCGTCAGCCTTCACGGGTTTACCAGAACTTTCATGGAGTTCCTTTCCCGCCGCATTCGCAGCTCCTTCCCGGAACAGGGAGTAACAAGTTATAGTTCTTACACTCTGCAGAGGTACGTCACTTTACCCATGAGAGATCAACTCTTTGTTGCACAATCAGGCAGCTTATTCCCATCCACAATTCCATGATGTGGGGAACAGAAGATGATCCAAGCCAATCACTGCCCCTTCGCGACCTCGCATGCCTCCTTAGTGTACACCATGCCCACATAAAGAATTACGGCAATGGTTTGTACAAACCGTTAGATGTCAGAACTATCGTGGGACGTTGAGGGTTCCCACCCATATGCCGCATATCCTCTACGAATTACCAATTAATATGCACTCTACGAGGATAACATCCACGACCTGCACATTCGGCTTCATGCGAGAGGAAGAAGATACAGCCGACTTCTCCGTACCATTCCAAATCTCATGGTCAATGCATAATATACGGCGCAAGAATCACGGGTGACATTGGTTTTTAAGTCCTAGGTGATATAGTTCTGAACAGTGGTATTCCAACTGTCAGATTTAATAGATTAGCTGATCACCCTTGATTAGTAACCAATTGCTCACATTATTATCAAAAATAGTGTTTCTGATCTTTTTCAAATGCAGGTGATGATAACACTGGATTTGCAAAATACTTTACAGAAAATAATCAAAGGACATGAGCAAGTGTGAACTTGACTTTTGTGATTGCAAGATTATGCACTCACAGTCTTCAAGACAATATAAGATCCAAATCTGAAATCAGCATCATTGGTCTGGTAAGGACTAATGTTTAAAGAAGCAAGATGCTTTTATGCATAAGTAATGTAATGCAAGTTGATAAACTCGAATCCCGGGGATAATGTTGTTCTAGGGTTTGGAAACTGGAAATGGTTTCCTTGGAATGTGTTGCCCTTTTAGATGAAGTTTTACACATGTGCTTCTTATTTAAGGCTTGTGAGTGTGTGTGAACAACCCATATTTTTGTAGTAATAAAATATATATCTATGAAATGCTATTTAAAATTGTTTACAATTTAGTAGTTTATCTCCAAACTTTACTTTATAAGTTGAGTCACTTATAAATAGCTTAAGTGTTATTGCTCCTTGGTATACGAGTGAAGTATGAAGTAAAGTGATCTTGTTTATTTGTCATATATTGTCTAAAGTGGCAAAACGAATAACTTTTGAAGAAAAGATTTATTTTCTAAGGTCTAAACAATCTTTGTGGTTAGTTAGTGGTGGTCGATGTTATTTGTGCTTGCTTGAATAGTTTGGCTTGATATGCTTTATAACTTAACTATTTCAGACCAAAGTTAACTATAAAACATCTAACAATGTTTATAGTGTTATATTTAGATTCTTGTAGACTAAAGTTAACTTTAAAATAAAGATAGTTTGAAAGTATGATGTTTATAACATTTGTATTTTGGTGTACTTGGTAATGTTGCCTTAAGGTTACTTAAGGATAGTTATATTTTTCTTTGATGTGGTGGTCTTCTTGATTTTATAATGGAATAAGATTTCTTGTTTCCTTATAAAGGTTTGATTATAGTTTGTGGATAAATAAATAGTACTAGTGACTACTTATGAATTATCTTTGGATTTAGTCCATTATAATGTTGTGTTTGATTGATATATCATTTTTGAAGATTTTATAATTATTAAGGATCTTAAAATAAAATTTATTCATATAGTAGAAGGATAATTCAATATAATAGTATTTCTAATGTTTTGAATCATTATGACTTATTAGTAATATTCACGAATAATACTTATTTATTAGACTTGATTGACTAATTTTAGAAATATTAACAATTTTATTTATCTTTATATGAATTTTAAACGAAGTAATCAAGTTTAAATTTGAGTTATTCAAATATTTGAATTTTTAATTAACTCCAAAGTGAATATTATATTTTTAACATGTAGATATTATTTTTGTGATCATTTTGGTATATTACATTTATTTTTGTGATTTACAAATAATAAGATATGATTTTTACAATTCTTATTACTTAATAATTACTTAATAAATAATAAATACTTAATTAAGTGAAATAATAATGCATGATTATGATTTTAAATTATAGTCTTTATTTTTCTAAGATTTTTGGTATTTTATTCATATTCTTATTATTTATCATTATTAAAATATGAATTATCAAGGTTTTATTAATTATAAAACCTTTATTAAATAATATTTATTTAAATAATCATCATAATGATATTTTATAATAATTTTAAGTTGTAGATTTTATTTTTCGACAAATTTTCATATATTATACACATTTTTCTGAATTATGAATTAAAAGTTATGAATTAAACAAGATTTAATCATTTATTTGATTTCTAGAATATTATTAATTGAGTTATAACATTTTATTTATTTCTTAATCAGGAAATACTTTTCACACCGCACCCAAACCTAGCCTGAGTCACTGACAAGTGGGCCTATGTCCACCTCAGCTCTTCAGGTTAGAAAATGTATTTGTTACTGACTAGTTTGCTACCCCCAGACAATGACATATGGGCCCAATGCCATGTCATCAGCCACGCGAGACAAAGACTGCTCAAACTAGCTAACATGGCTAGAACTCGACGTAAGCATGACGTCACTCGAGTTTATCCACACTGGTTGAGAATCGATCGATCGATCTAGTGCTCGCGCGGGGCTGTGGCTAGATGCATTGGAACGAGCATGTGCTGGCGAGTTGAACTATGGTCGCGCCTCCCCTAAATGGTCACCGGAGAGCGATCCACGGCGGTGACTAATGCCGGTGCACGACGACACACGGCGAGAACTCGATACAGGACGCAATTGAACCAACGAAATCTCCTGGAAGATAGAGGAGCTCACCCTGGTTGCGATGGAGTGCTTGGAGAGGTGAGAGGAGACGTGTAGACGAAGAATCGACGACGATGGCCATGGTGACTGCCAAAGGGAACACTTGATTCTGCTTGATTCCTGATGCGCCAACCCTCGTTCTTGGTCATAATCGAACGAGTCCACGATGGAGCGTCTAACGGTGTCCTTGGCGAGGTAGGGGTGGTCGAACATGGCCGGAGTGTTGAACACCGACGAGCTAGGGTTTCAGCATGGTTGGGGAACGAGGCAGAGAGGGTTTCAGAGGGGTAAATGGGATGAGGATGAGCAGAGGCGTCGCGGTGGCCTCCTTATCCTCTCCTGGCGACGACGGCGTTGATCTTGGCGCAAGGACGACGGCGAACGGCCTCAGCATCGCCCCCGAGCTGCTTCCAGCTGAGGAAGACGATGACATGCTGTTTTGTGGATAACCCCCTGACATTTCTTTCCTCTCAACCCGCAGTCCCTTTTTGGCCCCACTCGTCAGTCACAGGAGAAAATGAGCTGGGCTGGTTACTGGTCCTTTGTGGGCTGCACATGCGCGACAGGTAAGCAGGTAGGAGTTGGGCTACAACCAAGTTTTGTTTTTTATTTGTTTTCCATTTTTCTGTTTTCCTTTTCAGATTTGAATTTTCCTTCTTTGATTTAAATTCTTCTTTTAGAATTTATTTGCTGAATGATTGCAGCATTAAGAAGTATATTCAGGTTCTTTTATGAGTTTGTCATAAAATGGTATTATTTCTTTTTATTTTCTTTATATGAACCCCTTTTAATATTTTGTAGAAGCCTTTCTTAATATTTTTCTTTCCAATTTTAAACATGGATTTATTAAATGATATTTCCTTATTGGTTTATAAAACTTAACTCTAGTTGGCTCATAGTTTGAATAGAAATTTTTTATATGTATAATGATCCTATATCATTATTTGATGCATGAATATAAAAGAAATTAATATGGTTATTACTACTTCCATTAATTTGGAAAATGGCAATGTATATATTCTATTATGATAAACAAAGAAGTTTAGGGTTTGAATTATGAATATTTACCCTAGGGTTTAGGGTTTTTAATATACTTAGATTCCTTTATGGATGTGAGTAAAGACTTAATAACTAAGCATATTGTTTTCTGTTTGGGATATTTGATGACATCACCTTTAGGACTAGAAAGTTATATTTAGAATGTTGTATAGAAAGGAATTGATAAAGATACTCCTAAGCACATATAATAATGATGGTTGGAATTGGCAGAGATGTGCTTATGTGATGTGTTATAGGAAAATATTTCTATAAAGTGATGTAGACATAAGATGATGAATCAATTCCCTGAATGGACATTATACTTGGTTTAATATTTAGAGTTGGTTGTTTAACAAGAATGTCTATTTTTCCATTCTTCACCATCCTTGACCTTTAATTAAAGAATTCCTTTCCTAGATATAATACTTCTTCCTATCCATCATCATAGTTAGTATGATGAGGTTTACTTCACAAGAATGTTCTTATTCACCTTTTATTCTTCTAAACTCATGGATGAACCCAATGAGTTTGATACTAAGGTATTTCATAGTTTTCTCATATCTTTGCTTGGTTATACCCACTACTCTACTATTGATAATCATCAATCCAACAAGTAGTTCTTTCAATACTCCACTCATAATCTTCCTTAATCATCCATCACTAATATTTCTTCATCATATGTATGTATGTATCCAACTACCTTTCTCTAAGGCTTACTATCCTTTAAGATGAATAACCCTTCTTCATAAATCTATGCTAAACTAGCTTTAATTAAATCATGCTTTCTTACATTTACTCTAATAACTTATACTCCAACCTCACATTATATTAATGTGGCTTGTAATGACTACTCTAGGATAACTTATCTCTACTAGGGTTTCAATCATGTTCTACCCATCAATATCTTTTATACTAGATATAGGTAGACCATCCTGGTGAATAAGGCATGATCAATATAATCCTTTAATCATTTATAGCTTAAGTTCTTAGTTGGCTAAGCAAGGCTTTATCAAAACTACTTTTCAATTGTATTGAAATTATCTTCTTAGTATCTCATATTGGATTAAGGTTATCCATGGACTATGCCCTCTTTAAAAGATTTAAGTAGATGTTATGATAAGATCAAGAAATAGTAGATCAAGGATTGATAGTTAAAGAATTTGTGAATCAATGGTGGATTACTCAACATTGATGAACAACAGATATTAAGATAAGTTCCATAAAAATTGATATGGAAAGAAAGATATATAGTGAATGATCTTGACTTAGTCTCTTTCCAACCCAACTCATTAAAGAGTTAAAGTTAGGTATTACTATGATACTCATAGTAAGAATAGATAAGAATAAAATAGGTTAGGATTAGTCATTACATTTAGATTACTTTCGTTATAATCTTAACTTGGCATTTATGAGTTGTTGGGCTGAATATTATGATAGGATCCCTTAAGGATCAAATATTAATCCTTTAAATAATGTAACATGAGTAACATTTTAATATATCTGATCTATCCTTAGATCAAATCATGTTTACCCAAATAAGGTTTTAGCAAAGGTCATATTGAAACTTATCACAGTCAACTTGATGATCTACTTCAATTCTATCAAGTTAGGAGAAGCTTCAATCACTTTGACAAGTTTTGTTCAAAAGCGTGAAAATTATTCGGATTTTGTATGCATGAATGCAATGCACACATCTGGGTTCAGCTTATTTCTAGGGTCTAATGCTGGGATGTTACATTTGTGGCTCCCTCTCTATTGCTAGCGTTCACTTGCACTGAGTATGAGCTCTACTTGTGCATCCAACTCCCCAAAACCAATATTGCCAATAGTGTACACCATACCTACCTATTAGCATCTTGCTATTTCAGTGCATATTCATTATGTCTTGTTTTCTTCCAAATAAAATGTTTGTCTGTTTTGAGAAAGTTAGTTAGTAAATCTCTCACGAACTTGATGGCACACTTTATTCCTTGCACTTAATAAACCTAAACCATTGTGACTGTCCATGAAAGTTATATGCTTGTAAATTATAGGCTCGGAGTTATCAGAACCGTGCTGTCACGGGGAACGCTTTCAACACTTATGGATACATATCCAGTTGATATCATGCTATTTTATTTGCGGCTGTCGTCGGTGTGAAACAAAAGGGGAGCTTGTGATTTCATGGAGTTATATATATATATATATATATATATATATATATGTGTGTGTGTGTGTGTTAGAGAAACGCATGTGCCACTAGCCTAAGTGTCACATCCCAAATTTTAGATTTGGCCTTGCATATCATTCATATCAATGCATCATGCCTTTCCATACAAAACCGTCGATAGAAAAGAATCGGCAAAACGCTATTTTCGAAACCCTATTCTATTTTGCTACGAGGCTCCTACGGGAGGATTTAGTAGGACTAGCGTTGTCCACCCTTGTAGCCTAGTGGTTTCGCTCAAGCTTTGACCCTAGATTGTTCCCCTCGACTTTACGAAACCGTAGGAGCAAGAATCACTCGATTCGGAGCTCGTACGGAGAAGTTGCGGCCGTTTTATGAAAAGATCGGAAAATGGTCCGAATTTTTGGACCGATTTCCGAGTCCGCGTCTAACTCTGCGCCGAATCGGATTAGGACCCGCGAAGGGGCCCCACATAAAGAGGCAGCCCCGCTGCCTCGACCGCCGTGCCCACCGACCCCGCCGCCTCGATCGCCTCCCCGCGCGCCGCCTTCCACCCGCGAGCCGCCGCTCGCCGCCTCCTCCACGCGCCGCCGCCACCGGTAAGGTCGCCGCCGCTTCTGCCCGCCGCTTCGCCGCCAGCTCGCCTGCGCCGCCAGCGAGCCGCCACTGCGCCATCGCCATCGCCGCCGCTGCAAAGACGCGACACGCTGCCGCAGCGTGCCGCTGCGTTCGCCACACGCCGTCGCCGTTGCATGCCACTCGCCGCCGCCGCCGTTGCGTGTCCACTTTTAATCCATCGCGCTGACCGTCTCCATCCGTGCAGGAAAAATACCGACGCCGGAACCGATCGCCGCCACCGTCCGGAACCCGCCGCCGTCCGTTTCGTCGTTCGTTCCCGGTAAGCCTGCAGCCACCGTTAGATCTCAGATTAGTGGTTCGGATCAGCCATTGACCGGTCAGACCCATGCGTTGACTAGTCAGACGCCCAGTCAGCGCCCAGTCAGCAGACGAGTTGACCAGTCAACAGACACAGTTGACTGGTTAATTTCGTTAATCGTTTTAGTTGACAAATTTCGGTAGAAATTTGTAAATTGCGTAGAAATTAAACCGCTTGGCCAAAAATTGCAAATAAAATATGTGTAGATTCAGTGAGTCGTGTAGAATCTCGCTGCACCTTTGGTTTAGACTTTTGCAGCAAGGTTTAGTACAGTTTAATCAATCTAGTTAGTGGCCTTTTCGGAGTAATAAATTCGTAGAAAAAGATCCGTAGCTCCAAAAATCGCGTATGATATGTCCCTGGATTCAGTGGAACGAGGGAAATCTCATCGTGAATTAAAAAGATAGGCTTACAGTGAAAACTTCTACAGAAACTGTCTAGTGGCTTTCTGCAGTGTTTTAATTACTCGGGGAGTTTTATAATTCCTTTTTGAGTAATTCCAATTGGTACTGTTTATAATCAGTGATGCCTCTGCGGTAGAATTTTCCCAAGATTTTACAAATAGTATACTACCGGTAGTGAATTATTTGAGTTCTAGCTCTAGTTTTGAGCATTACTTTTTGCATTATAGTTTTCCTTGGGCTAAAACTATTTTCCATGCATGCAATCAGTAGTGTTATTGATTAGGATTATGTGGTGCAGCTGTAGCACCAATTCACTTGCCTTGCATACCTTCATGCATCATATTTGTTGCATATGCTTGTGGATTGTTTGTTTATGATTGCAATTGTATCGTGTAGATTGTGACGAGTGCAACGCTTGCTCGTGTGTGGATTGTTCTTCCGACCGGTACAACCAAGGCAAGTAGATGCTACTTTGTTCATGATATCGTCCTACTATTTTCAATGCATTGTCGTGTATTTTGTAGATGCATGTGTAGGATGATACTATCGCTATGGTATGTCCTATTATGTGGTAGGGCCTTCCTTGTAGATGAACCACCGTTGGTAGATGTGCTTAGCCATGCTATGTTGAACGAGGGCTGGGTTACATCATTGAGACTTGTTTCTAAAAGTATTGGTTTGCGAAAACAAAAACAACTTAATCAATAAATCTCCTGGGTGTGATGGGATTGATAATTTTTTTGGTGGTTTCATTGCGGAAAGGCACCCAGGTATCGAGAGAAATTGATTGGCTTCTTTATTGTGTAGCTTACGTGTACAACCATGTGCCAATAATGGAATGGGCGGTTGGTTGGACTTAATAGGTTGTGGTAACTCAAACCCGCGTATCCAGAGATGTAGAATTTTGGTAGGTTGGACCGGTGCGCGTCGGGATTGAGGAGCTACTTCCCGAACAGTCTCTTCTTGTACTTCTCCCTATCATCACCCAAAATGAGAGTGATGGTACGAGCTGGGATGGCCAAGTCACATGGGTAAAGTGTACAAACCTCTACAGGGTGTATAATCTAATCGATTAGCCGTGTCCCCGGTTATGGACAACTGAGTTGCTTGATATTGATTCCATGACATGTTTCTCGCTCATTCCAATTTCATAATTGTTTTAATGTTGTTGGGTTAACTTAATTGGGATCTTTTCAAAAAAAAAATCAAAAATTGTTTATGAAAGTAGGACAAAGATATTTGCAAATGCAAGCCAGACACAGCTCCACTTGCCAAATATGCATGTAGATGTTAGTACTATTGTCTCCATTACTAGCTCTACTTGCCATACATTCCATCTATTGACCCTTCGGGGCTTCTACGTTTCATGTTGCAGGTTATTCCGATTCTGAGTAATCGATATAGGCCACGGTACTCCACTCGGCACTTGTTCACTTGTGGGCAATTTGAAGAATGGAGGATTTACTTTATTTATGTTTCTACCTGAATAATTTGAGCTAGCCTTGAGCTAAGCTTTTATTGTAATAATGGTACTCTGGATCATTGTCATTTATGATACACGGATATTTTGCTATGTTATTCATCTCATTCTATTGTCGGCCAATGAACCGATCCAGTGATTGGCATGTCACATAGAAGCCTCGGTCTTTTCAGAACCGTGGTGTTACACTAAGCCATGCCTAATCATGGTGGAAACTTGCAGCATAACCATAATGAGCAATATGTGAAGCATCCCCAATAAAAACCTATGCAAATAGCAAATAAAAGTATCGATGAGATGCTCATTGTCTACTTGCCTTGTCATTTTGATCACGGGATAGCTCCTGTATCATGTGCAAGGGCTATCCCGTTGGCGGTTCTCTATGATATGCATGTATTTACGATGACAAGAACTTACCGGTAACTAGAGTTGAGTAGCATGAGGAGCGTCCCTCATACTCAAGGGACATGAGATTTCAAGTTTATGGTCTAGCAAGCATATAACTCAGATTGGACCTCACTTTAACCTTAATCATATAAAGATGCCTATGATAGGGGAAATGAGAGCTCAAAGCTAATGAGTACCTTACTTTCAGCATTTGTATGCCTTTCAAACTTTGCAAAAACCTTTTCACTTCCTTGTTGAGTCACCACTTATTCTATGAGCACCTTCTTGAGAGCATAGTTGTCGTTCTTATATTTGTCTCAAAACTTGGTTAATTATGTCATGACTTTGATGTTTGTATCTCTGATATCTTTACTTCTAGTCTTCACTTGAACTTCAGAGGTGTCTTGGAATTTATATTGTGCTCTACAAACAAAGGCAAGCGAGATACCACTCTATCATACCTTTTTATGAGCATTGCAATGTTGTTGATGTTTGTGTTTCATGCTACTTATTATTATTGAGTTGGAATCTCTTCATAGCTTGCAATGACTATTGAGTAGACTTAGTTGCATACTCTTTATTATGAATGGTTTA
Organism: Avena longiglumis; assembly: GCA_030063025.1. Classification (NCBI taxonomy): domain Eukaryota; kingdom Viridiplantae; phylum Streptophyta; class Magnoliopsida; order Poales; family Poaceae; genus Avena; species Avena longiglumis. The sequence goes on along the minus strand of CP125975.1, from coordinate 474,278,256 downwards.
AGTATCTACTGCTGTGCTGAGAATATATACATCATATGAAGCAAATGTGTTCGTGAAAATTCTTTTATCGCACTCAGTTTTCAACTGAATTGCTTGAGGACAAGCAATAAGCTAAGATTTGGGGGAGTTGATACGTCCAAAACGTATCTACTTTCCCGAATACTTTTGCTATTGTTTCTCCTCTAAACTTGTCTGATTTGGATACAACTAACACGGACTGACGCTGTTTTTAGCAGAATTACCTTGGTGTCTAGTTTTTTGTGCAGAAAATCAACTACCAAGAAAAATCCCGAAAAATATGCCAAAAATCCTATTTCACCAGAAGACTCACGGAGCTAGAAGACGAGGCGGAGTGGGGCCCTGGGGGGCCTACACCCCCAGCCGCGCGGGCCAGGACTGGCCGCGCCTAGAGGGGGTGTGGCCACCCCAGGCACCCCCTCGGCCTCCCTCTTTGCCTATAAGTTGCATCTTGACCTAAAAACCGAAGGGGTTCGACATTTTTCTAGAAAGAGTTCCGTTGCACTGTCACCACCAGAAACCGCGATTTGGAACCAGAAACTTCGTTCTGGCACTCTGTTGGGACGGGAAATTTGGTGAGGATCATCGCCATCGTTATCACCAACGCCTCTCCATCAACCATCCATGTTTCCCTAATCCATGAGCGAGTAATGCCTCGCTGTAGGCTATGGGGATGGTAGGGATTGGATGAGTTCTATCATGTAATCGAATAAGATTGTTAGGGCATGGTGCCTAGTATCTCTATTAGTGCTATTTGACTTTGTTGCAACTTGTTGTGCTTAATGCTTCTCACTAGGGCCCGAGTGCCATGATCTCAGATATGAACTTATTATTGAATCATTATGATAGTATTGGTTGTGATATTATCTGCAAGTTGTGTACACATATCATTGTCCGGATCCAAAGGTCCCGAAGTGACAGAAATTGGGATAACTGTAGGGTACGACTGTGATGTGAGGATCACATGTGTTCATGTAGTGTTAATGCTTTGCTCTGGTGCTATATTAAAAGGAGCACCTTAATTGCCAGTAGTTCCCTTGAGGCCCCACTGCAACGGACTAGCAGGACAAAAGATGTTGTGCAAGTTCTCATTGTGAGCACGCATGACTATATATGGAGCACATGCCTATGATTGTTTAGTACTTGGATGCTTATTCTTATTTATCTGCAATTGCCCTAGATCTTGAAGTTACATGTTTAGACTTGTCCATGCAATGCCCGTCCATCCATCCCTATGCCTACCGCTCTCATATCCTACTGTTTGCTACTACTGTTACTATTGCTCTTGTTTTACTGTTGTTGTTACTCTACTGTTGCTACTACCAAATTGTTGCTATTTATAAACTTCTGTGAGCAAGAACTATTTCCAGGTGCAGCTGAATTGACAACTCATTGTTAAGGCTTGCAAGTATTCTTTGGCTCCCCTTGTTTCGAAACAATAAATTGGGTAATACTATTGGGCCACGCAGAGATAAAACAAAACTTTTCCTCTAACGTGGTGATCCCAAGATCTAGCTGAGGTAGAAGGCCACGAGGTTTACCACTAGAAGCGCAGTTGCGGATTACTGATGAAGCGCGTCAGTTGATGCAGTGCAGTCCTCACGATCCGATAGTCCTGGTGCTGATCGCACAACACCTCTACTAGTATCCACACGTACAAGGAGGAGCACCGGCGGCGAACTGCTAGGTTCGTATCGACGGTAGGACTACTGTGGAGCTAGGGTATCCAACACATGGAATGACCTAACCAAACAACTATTACCCTTTCTGGGTTACGGTGCTCCACTATATATAGGGAGTGAACGTGGGCTCTGCTCGCGCGACCCATTCACTAAAGCCCATATAACACTAGTCACCGTGAGTCCAACTCACTAACTCAGTCCTAATCCGGTTTAGGCCCAACCTAACCAGATTACAGGTTCAGATCCAATCCGAACATGCTCCCGCTCTTAAGTGTGTGACCCCGCAGGCTCATGGCTACTTGGACACGATTGGAGTCCAACTCTCAATCGATCAGTCGGTAGCGGATCCTAGCAGAACGTGCCGACTACCAAGTACCAAAGAGTCATGACGACTTGCCTTTTCAATGCGACTTACGTCTGAGTCCCTTTTGCCTCACGATATACCTTGTCAGACTATAGGCGAATAATTGTCATCCCTTAAATAGTCCGACTCTCTTCTCGATCCAAGATAAGTGATTCAGCCGACTAACTATTAGTCGATCACCTCGGTTAACACTTAACCGAGTCGTGCATGGCCATGCTTTCTGAATCATATCTCATGAGAGGGCCCAGAGAATATCTCTCCGAGTGGAGGGGCAAAATCCCATCTTGGTTATTCACATCATGCAGCTTGATTCTCAATCGACCCGAACCTTTCCTTTATAACTACCCAGTTACGGATGAGCGTTTGACAGAACCTAAGTCGGTGATCCTCAACTCGGACTATGCAACAACCTCAGGTCTAAGGATTACATTGATTGAGATATACAAATGACAACTTGTTCGTTGTACCTTAATATGGGTCAATCCGACTCGCTAAACTCTTTATCCGAATCTGTGTAAGTTGGAATAGCATCTCCATGCTCATGACAAGTGGAACCGAGTCATCAAGCCAACTTTCACATTGGTCTGATTTGTGTGTCCAGCACAACCTCAATGACCAAGGATATTTATTACAAACAACATGAATGCATAGTTCCACAACCGAACCACATATTCAATGATACACATTAGATGTTTATACAAGGACTACTTAATATTTTTATGAATACAATGGGAAATATCATCATACATGATTGCCTCTAGGGCATATTCCCAACAAATACTACCCTCGAAGACTGTTGTGATCCCCTATACTTGTGGGTCATCAACTAGACCCGACATTACATATGTTGTTATTTTAACTAGCAGATATCAAAGTGATCCAGGGGTGGATCATTGGACAGCGGTCAAAAACATCCTTAAGTACTTGAGAAGAACTAAGGATATGGTTTTTCCTTATTGAGGTGATGAACAACTTGTTGTTAATGGTTACACCGATGCTAGTTGGAACACCGATACAGATGATTCTAAATCTCAATCTGGAATGTATTTACTTTGAATGGTGCAGCAGTGAGCTAGAGGAGTGCAAAGCAAAGTGTTGTGGTGAGATCTTCAATTGAATCGGAATACATAGCTGCTTCGGAGGCTTCACAAGAGGCTATATGGATGAAAGAGTTTTCACGCTATTCGAGAGCATGTCCAAGATGGTGACATAAATATTTGCAAAGTACACACATATCTGAATGTGGCGGATCCGTTGAATAAACCTCTCCCGAGGGCAAAACATGACCATCACCAAAACGCCATGGGTGTTCAGAATATTACCATGTAATCTAGATTAGTTGACTCTAGTGCAAGTGGAAGACTGTTGGAGATATGCCCTAGAGGCAATAATAAAAGTAGTTATTATAATATCTTTGTGTTTATGATAAATGTTTACATTCATGCTATAATTGTATTAACCGGAAACATTAATACTTGTGTCATTTGTAAACTAATTAGAGTCCCTAGTAAAGCCTCTTTATAATACTAGCTTGTTGGTTAATAGATGATTATGGTTTCCGGATCATGAACATTGAGATGTTGTTAACAACAAGATCATATCATTAGGAGAATGATATGATGGACATACTCCTATAGATAAGCGTAGAATAAAGATCAAGTCATTTTATTAGTTCGTGTGCTATAAGATTTCTGATACATAGTAACCTAATTCCTTCGACCATAAGATCATGCTAATCACCATCACTAGATGGATACTTTGATGACATAAAACACCACACCGTAAATGGTTGGTTATAAAGGTGGCATTGAGTATTCGGAAAGTATGTGTTGAGGCACATGGATCAAGAGTGGGATTTGTACATCCATATGACGGATAGATATACTATGGGCCCTCTCGGTGGAATATCATCCAATTAGCTTGCAAGCATGTGAGTGGCTCACAAGGGATCACATATCACATGAACGAGTAAAGAGTACTTATCGGTAATGAGGTTGAACTAGGTATGTAGAGATACCGACAATCAAACCTCGGATAAGTAAAAAATCGCGAGACAAAGGGAAATTGGTATCATATGTAAATGGTTCATTCGATCGCAAAGTAATCATAGAAATATATGGGAGCCATATGAATTTCTAGATTCCTCTATTGGTTATTGATCGGAGAAGAGTCTCGATAATGTCTGCATAATTCACGAACCGTAGGGAGACACACTTAAGGATTCGATGTTGTTTAGTAGATATGTAATGTAAGTAGGAAAACGGAATGTTGTTCGGAGTCTCGGATGGGATCTGGGATATCACGAGGAGATCCGGAATGGTCCGGAGAATAAGATTCATATAAGGAAAGTCCAATTCCGGAGTTCAGAAATGATTCTAGAAGGGTCTAGAAGGTTCACTAGACCGGAAGGGGAAGGGTACATGAATGTGTTATGACTAAGTGGAATGATTGCATCATGTCCTAGGTCACTTGGCTGGGCAATTGAAAGAAAGAAATTAAACTCCAAAATTGGAAGTCAAAAGGCAAGTTTGAAAAGTCAAACTAGGACAATGTTTCCTGGTGGAGGAAGGAGAGAATCCTTCTCTCCCTCCACCACGCGCCTAGAAGGAGAGGGATTTGGGGTAGGATTCAAACTCCCCTCTCCCTAGCTGCCCCTCCCTCTCATAAATAGAGGGGAGGGGGTGCCCCCCAAAGACCACCACAAGCCCCACCCTACCAAGACACCGTTGCCTGCCGCTGTCGCTTCCCTAGTTGCCACCGGCTCCACCTCCTCCTCTTCGTCTTCTAAACCCTAGACTGCGGGGAAACCCTACTACTCCACCATAACCCGCTCCGGCTTAAGGTGAAGCCCTACGGGATTTCCCCTCTAACTCCGACACCACGTCGTCGTGCTGCCGGAATCACGAGGAGAGAACTACAACCTCCGCTGCCTACTAGAACAAAGGAGAGAAAGGTCTTCATCGAGTACCAAACATGTGATCGACTGCGAGAGCGCTACCGGAACACGGCGTCAGAAGGATCGTCTTCGCGATCTTGAGATCGGCAAGTGTACGACTACATCACCTACGAGAATCTTCACTCGTTAACCTCTTTGGAATCTTCGAGGGTGAGTACTCTAGACTCGTTGCTACAATCTAGTAGATAGATCTTGCCTTGTGTGTGTTCATGCGGTAGAAAGTTTTTGTTTTCCATGCTACAAACCCCACATTTTTAATGACATGGATTTTTTGGTTATAGATCTATGACCATTCTGAACCAATTGGTCGTAGGGAATTTGGGAGGGTCCAAATCTTGAAAATAATAACCAATTTAGTCAAGAAGGTCATGATGTCGTACCATGAAAAGTCCATAGATAGATATGACTGGGTTGGAGCCTTTTATTTGACATACTGTGGCCAATTTAAATGGTCGTTATGTTAAATTCTGAGGCAAAAAATTACAATATTGCCAACTCAGCAGTATCGTCTTCAAGTCATGTCCATGTGATATTTTTTTGCTTACTTGTCACATCTAGGTGGCATCTAGAACGAACCAGCACAAATTATTTCAGCAAAAATGAGCTCTATGGGGATCGAAACCCCACGATCTTCCATTAGGCCTTGTTTACTTCTGCTGTATTTTTATCCTCAAAAGATGTGGGGATATGAAGGGATTTGGTGTTCACCCAATACTCTTCAATCCTCTTAAATACCCTTCACCAAAAATACTCTACCATGATGAAGAGTTTTTCAGCCAAAAATATACTAGTGTGGAAGGGATTTATGGGGATATTCCGGGATTATCCCCTTCAAATCCGGCCTAGTAAACGACCTATAGGGGAAATTCCGAGATACGAAATAATCCCCTCCCATCCCCTCGAATACCTTAGAAGTAAACAAGGCCTTAGGGCATGTACAATGCTAGAGAAAGCATGCCTTCTCTTAGCTCTCCACATCATTTAGAGAAGACACAATATATAACTTATACAATGCATTATCTCTTATTGCTATCTCTAGCAATTAATAGAATTAACTATTTTTAGTAAAAAATTGGTTGACTAAGAGAACGCATATGGTACAATGGAGAAAAATAGTCTTCTCTTATTGCTAAGAGATCATCCCTTAGTTAAGGGAAGACAACCCCCTCTCTCTCTTGTTTCTCTCTCCTCAATTTAAGCAAAAATCCATCGTGGCGAGTATAAAGGAAGGCTGACGTTCCCGCATTGTATGTGCCCTTAGGAAACTAACCACTACACCAATCAACTAGTTTGTGACAAATAAGGATCTCGGCACCCTTTAAAACAAGCCAATCTCACATGTAAGAAAAATATGGAAAAAAAGAGCCCGCCCAGAAATCGAACCCATGACCTCCTCCTATAAACAAAGCCACCAAACACCACGTCATTGTACAGTCAGTGTTAGACCACCCCGCGGGTAGTATTTAGATAAACAAAAATCGGGTTGTGCCTGGACAGGAAAAGAACTTTTTTCTCCTTGTGATTTTATTTCGCGGTTGGTCCACCGGCCCATAGACCATTAGAAGGTCAGTTTTGGGTGGGAATTGTGGGATTTTTATAAGTTTTGAGCCCACATAATTAGAGTGCTTCAAACTTTTCTAGAAATTTTGCCTATAACCTCAGATTAATATGATATAAATATTATTTTGGTTCATCTCAAAGATATGTATAACCTTCATGTTCACGAGTTTCTCATTTTATGTCATCCCGATTGTGTGGTCCATCTTTTTTGTTCTTGTGCTCTCAAAATGCAATCAAAACTGCGACATGAACGTTTTTCGCTAGAGGTTGAAACTTTTTAAATTTTTGATGGATCTCTAATAAAATAGCATACTACAAGTCTAAAAATTATTTTTGCAAAAAATCACGAGCATTAGATAGTGTACCTATAGTTCAAATCGGACACACTTCCTACCGATTTGGCAGACATTTGTCTTTTTCACGAGGGATGGACGGAAAGGTTTAAGATACCCCGGTTCATACATTGTACATTTAAGGTGGTATAATATTTTTGAAAAATATGGTGGTAGCATTTTGAATGAGCACTTTGGTGGTTGCTTCACAAAACGCCTGGTTTTTGGCATTCGGAAAATAGAAAATATATTTTTTGTGCGATAAAAAGAAAACTTTCTCCTACAACATTGTTCTTCATCCCAATATGCACATGCATGCATAATATGGGCATATTATCACAAGCTACGTCACGATTCTGACAATAATATTGATCTTTTGACCTGAAAGTCATGAAATCTCGAACAAGATAGGTTATTTTTGTGAAGGTTTTTTCGAGATGCAATAAATGTATCAAGTTAGATATTTTTTTTCTTGCAAATATATCACATAATATGACACTACGCGAAGGATTTACATTGTTTGGACCGTCTGATAAAGCTCGTTATAATTTAGTTGTAGTTATACTATACTGTTAGTCATCATCTAGTTGTATCAACACTATGTAAGACTGTAATAGGATAAGCTTGGCTACTATTTCAAGAATTTCATATATTCTCTTTCTGTCCATTTCAAAATTTTGCCATTTGTGGTGTTAAAATGTCTCTATTTCAAATATTTGTAATTTGTCTTATTAAAACGTGAGAACAAGTGGAATGCCATGGCAAAAAAATATTAGGCAAAAAAGCCATGAAAAACATTGGGCCAAAGAGAAGCCATAGCAGAAGAATATATGAGCATTTGGTTTGGCCTACTAAATAACTGGACCATAAATATCAAATTTGTAAAATAAAAAGGCTAAAATTGTTGGGCTCGGCCATGTAGAGTACCTCAGTAGACTGGGCTAAATTCGATATACAAGTATTGCCACATAGGATTGGCTTATGTGGATAGGCTATGCCATGTAGGATGGCCTTACGTGGACATGATAGATAGCCGGTGACCAAACCATCTATTTTGGTTATAACAGTACATGACTAATTTATAGAAAAGATCTTTATAGTTCATCGGTGACTCTCAACTTTTAAACATGTGTTTTTGGTCACAAGGTCATAAAATGGAGAACACTGACCATTTAGTGACCAATATAGAGGATAAGAAATTAGCACATTTCTTGTAGTGATGTATCCATCAACACCAATATCATTACCATCTCCATTCCAATATCCATTCCGTTCCCCTCATAGTTTGTGATTAATTGAACCCTAGGTATTGTTTAAAGTGCTATTTGCATGTTTATGATTGTCAACTTGTCTTTTTTTGCTGAAAAAATTATATTTTCAAATTGTGTTGTAATTCATATGCCATGGATCCATATCATGTTTATGCCTCACATGTGTCTTTCCAATGCATGCGCCCAACGCATGCAAATAAAGGCAGTTCCTGAGGAATTACACTTCAGTTTATAAACAGATCAAAAGCCTATTAAACCCGCGAGGTGGGACTAAAATTTCCACGCAAACATCCCTCATACCATCTCTACATCTTCATGTGCGAGGCCACGTGGCCTCGATAGGAGGATTATATGCACCGGACGTAAGCGTTCCAGCTCCAAAATTCTAAATAGCTAAATAGAAGCACTCTTTTAGACACATATGAACTGTCATAAATCGCGGGTCGGACAAATCGTATAGTTCAAGGGGAAACAACTATCACTGCATTTACTATATTTTTCCAGATGCATAGAATCCAAACATTTCTCAATTACACAAAAGTCGTGACACTTTTTCTCTATGCTCTATTTTCGCATAATCTTGATTTAGTACACATTTGTTTAGACCACGCTGGTTGGACTTGGTACGTTGTCATAGAAGCTTTCCCAATGTAGCATATTTTCTTTTAAATGCTTTCTTGTTTACTTCTTTTGATGATTTCTTATCTTCTCATACCTTTTTGCTGAACGAATACCACGTTCTCACATTTTTTTTAACTACTTTCGTCTTTAATCCTTAGAATGCTTTGTTTGTTCTTTGTGTCAAACGTTTCGGTTCATTGACCATCACGTTTGGTTCTCAAATGCTTCTTCGTATGTTCTTAGCTTTTCGCCTGAACGAAACGAACCCACCCCGCGTTTTCACCCTTTTAACTGTTTTTGTGTTTAGTTCTTCTAATCGCTTGACCTGTTACAACTCGTTTGTTGTTGCTTTTTGTTGGGATGACCCCAGGTAGGGTCAAGATAAGTAAAAAGAGGGAGGAGCCGTCATGATCTGGGCCTGATCCGGCCGAGTCATATAGGAGTCGACCGAATGAGGTCCAATTTATTCCAAGTCAGGTAGCTAAAACCTGACTCAGCCGACATGTGAGTTATATTGGCATACTGCTATTACGCATCTTAAGTGCAGGTTAAGGTCAGTCCGAGTCATTCGAGGCGAGGCCGAGTCAAGGGAAGCTTGCTCAAGAAGGAGCAGGCGAACCCCGAAGTCAACACTAGTCACTGTCTCTTCTCAGGAATCTGCACAGTATCAAGCGCTACAGACAAGAGACAGAGCGGCAGAGGAGCATAAGAAGGTCACGGAGGTGACAGTCCTCAGGCCCGAGGCTCACATGTGGTGGACTCTGTGTCTTTGCCATCGATAGAAGGGGGACACGGAAAGAAGCCCGCCGAGTTACTACTTTAGGACAAGCATATTCCACAAATATGCTTGCCCAAGTTAGCCCTATAAGGAACCAGACCACTCCTTTATAAGGAGGGGCTGGACGTCCTGAGGAGGAGATCGATTCATTTTTACTCTGCACTAGTAATAACTTCCTCTTCCTCTCACTAAAACAGCTCGAGGAGCAAGTGTAGATCCATTGGTGTTGAATAAATTTGAGTTCTAGAGTTCTGAGTGCAGAAATCAGTACACCTTCCCTCCTTGGATCCCACTAGCATCCATTGGCCCCCAACTTAAGCCTACCCATGGCATCTGCCGTGCCACCACCATGACAGTTGGTGCCCACCATGGGGCCAGCATCGGTGCTAGCTGGAGTCAAGATCTGGACGGAAAACTTCATCGACACTGGCGAGCGCGTCGTCTCCGGCTTAGTCTAGAGATTTGACATCTGGGACTACGTCACCGACAATGCTGGTAGCTTCGGAGTGAAGCCACCCCCGCGCAACGGCTTCTTCATCAACCTTGGCGCCCATAAGATCTACGTCTGCGTCGACACGTCCCGCGTCTACCCACGCCGAGTCATCCTCGTGGGAGAACCTCCCTTCAGCGCTCCAGGCGGCCCGCATAACGCTTGCCCCGCAGGCAGCGTTGAGGTGATGATGACAGCACCAGCAGCAGGAGCCGGACCAAGCAAGAACCCGGCGACGGCAGACCCGGCAACAGCCAAGCCGGCAGCCGCAAAGTAGGCAGCAGCAGATCCGTCAGCAGCAAATGCACCCGAGGTACACGAGGTAACCCCCAAGGCAGCTAGAGTAAGGTGGCCACCTCTAGAAAGGCCGGAGAATATCTTGCAGGCAGCCATAGATAACCTAACGACACCTGTAACACCTATTGTAAACCCGGAAAATGCACATGCCGAGTTAGAAGAGACTAGGTTGAGAATGTTAGAAGAGGTTAAGAAAGTATCTGTGCTGCAGGAGTCCTTTAATAGGACCCTGCGAGAATATGCTAGGGCAAATAAGCTGGACACCTCTCCTACTCGGATGGATGATCTGAGAATGAAGGGAAAGAACCTCCTTAGTGATATTAACAAAGAGCATGAGTCTCAACAGGGTGATTTGGCTGACCCAGGGCTGCCGAGATATAGTACCCCGGCAAAGAACCTCAGGGCGGCAAATGTCGCAGCCTTAGAGTTGGAGGGATTAACAAGGGAGGCCCGACAAAAGCAACAAGAAAGAGTGAATCAACTGGTGTGCATAGCGAACCAGTAGAATGAGGAGATACTCATAGCTAACCCGACGAAACCGGGAGGTTCGCGTTTGGTTCATTCGGCTGGAGCTGCCTCGACATTATCAGCTGCCGCGACATCCTCACCCTGAAATGGATTGCAAAAAGATAAGGCAATGACCTCGGGAAAAAGGAACAAACAGATTGTTCCATATGATCCGGCAATGGCCGGAAAATCAAATGAAAATAGAGGCAGTGGAAGTCGAGGTAACAATGGTGATAGAAACCTCGGTCGTGGCAATAGAGAGCATGGGATCTTGGGAGAGGAAATCCCCAGAATAATAAGCCGGCTGAAGGGAGACATTATCAACCGCAATATCATCAGCTGAGGCATGAACTCCGGCAAGGAAGGGATGTAGGACATGTTCCACATAACCCGGTACAGAACAGATACAATGATGGTTATTCGGAAATGGATAATGTCGGATTTGCTGGGCAAAACCCCCATGCGGTGGAAGAAAGAGCTGCATACAGAAATTTTCCGCCAAATGATGCAATATTAAAACTTGATAGGTTGTACTGGTCTGAATTATTAGAAGAACAGGGTCCTCCTGGTCCGGCATGTTTTGGCCCCAGATTATGAGCGAGCCACCTGTCCCAAACTTTTAGCTGGCGAGAGGCACAAAAACATATAACGGAAGTACCAAACCACAAGACTGTTGGATTGATTATGCCACGACAGTGAAAATTGCAGGGGAAATTTGATATGGGATGTGAGATATGTACCTCAGATGTTGGAGGGACCAGTCAGGGTGTGGATGAATAACTTACCAACAGGCAGTATCAACAGCTGGTTGGACTTTGAGGGGATGTTTGTCAGTAACTTCACCAGCACATACAAGAGACCGAATAGGCCTCAACAACTAGCAATGTGCAAGAAGAGACCGAATGAGACCGATAGAGAATTCCTAACACGATGGTGTAACCTCAGAAACTCTTGCGAAGGAGTGATTGAATCACAAGCAATTGATTGGTTTGCATAAGGGTGAAGATATGCAAGTGTGCTATGGCAAATGCTACAAAGAGATATTCCGACTACATTGGCAGAGACAATCAGAATAGCCGACTCATATGCATTGGGTGATCCGACTCAGCCCGAGCTTATGTCGGCAGAACATCATGAGCAGCATGACCATTACACTCGTGATGGTGCAGGATCATCCAGGCGGAACGAATTCCAAAGTAGAATAAGAGATGGCAGGCCATATTATAGGTACAGTTCGAATCAGGTCACAACCGTGACTCAGGATCAGCCGGGTGTGGGAAGCAACCAGCGCCAGAAAAATAGTCCTCAGCGATGGACGCCGAGGAATGATGGGAAGAAGCAATGGACTCCTGAACAGAAGAAGCAATGGCCGGAGATGCCGAAGTACACGTTTGAGTCAATGCTGGATCAACCATGTAAGTTCCACACGCCCAAGCCGGCAAAACCAGCCAACCACACAACTCATAAGTGTGCCTGGATGAAGAATTCAATGGGAAACTCGGCAGCAATGCAGGCGGCACAGCAGCAACCGCACCATTCACAACAACCATAGCTTACAGGAGGAAACGCACAACAATTGATATTACCCCCACCATCTTCGAAGTATGAGAATCATGACCGGAGGAATGCAGTTCACCATGTGGCAAATCAAGGCCAAGATGGCAGAGGCAACCCCGGTAATAATGGCGCAATGAGTATAGAGAGAACCATCAGTCATACTGTGTATTCACCACGGAACATCAAGACAGACAGAGCGTACAGCGCCGGCATATGGAAGTGAACGCAGTTATGCCAGTAGTTCCGAGGTATATGCACTAGTCGGATCAAGAGATAACTTGGAGCATCGGGGATCAACCCAAGATCATGCCAAACCCCGGGTCATATGCTTTGGTTTTGGACCCGACGTTTGTCGGACCCAGTATCAATGTGAAATTTTCAAAGGTGCTAATAGATAAGGACAGCAACATCAACATTATGTACAAGGATACGATGCACAAACTCGGCATCTCTCCAAATAGGCTGCAGTCGACCAAGATAACTTTTCATGGGATAGTCCTAGGACTGTCCTGTGAGCCCATTGGGAAAGTCCGAGTAGACGTTTTATTCGGTACAAGGGAGAATTGCAGAGCAGAGAATTTGGAGTTTGAGGTGGTGGATTTGGAGAGTTGTTACCATGCATTACTCGGACGACCGACATTGTCTAAATTCATGGCCAGCTGTCATATTGGTTACTTGAAGATGAAAATTCCAGGACCACAAGGAGTAATCATAGTAGCCGGAGATTACAGGAGATCGATGGAGTGTGCCTCGGCCGGATCAAATTTGGCTGAGTCCTTGGTGATCGCAAGGGAGAAAAGGAGAATTCAGGAGGTCGATGCTTTGGCCCAGTCGGCACAACTTAATATGCCGGCACTTGCTAACCCACATGGATGTGTGTCCTTCCAGCCGACTAAGGAGACAAAGAAAATCCAGATTGATGATCAATTCCTAGAGCGCACCATTATCATTGGTGTCGGACTGAATGATAAATAGGAAAGCGAGCTCACCAACTTCCTCAGCGAGAATCGGGATATCTTTGCATGGTCTATGCAAAACCTGAAAGGGGTACCGAGGGAGTTGGCTGAGCACTCTTTGCATGTAAGGCCAGGAGCAAGGCCGGTGAAGCAACCTCTCCGTCGCTTCGCCGAAGACAGGAGAAAAATCATAGGGGATGAAATAGCTCGGCTCCTTGCAGCTGGGTTTATTATGGAAGTACTTCACCCGGATTGGCTGTCTAATCCGGTGTTGGTTGAAAAAGAATAAGTATGATCCGAACATAGCTGTCGTTTGGCGTATGTGCATCGATTACACGAAACTTAACAAGGCGTCTCACAAGGATCCTTTTCCCTTTCCTAGGATCGACCAGGTTATTGATTGAACCGCAGGCTGTGAACTGTTATCATTTGTAGACGCGTATTCTGGCTTCCACCAGATACCGTTAAACCTGGTTGATCAAATAAAAATTGCGTTTATCACCCTGTATGGGGCGTATTGCTATCGTACCATGTTATTCGGCCTGCGCAATGCAGGAGCCACGTATCAAAGGTGTATGCAAAAATGTTTGCATGACCAGATTGGAAAAAATGTTTAAGTATATGTTGATGATGTGGTAATAAAAACCAAAGAGAGCCGTACGCTCCTAGAACATATCCGGCAGAGATTCGTGAATCTAAGAAGATTCTGAATGAAGCGCAACCCGGAAAAATGTACCTTCGGTGTACCATTCGGAAAGTTACTCGATTTCCTTGTGTCTAGCCGAGGCATAAAGGAAAATCCGACTAAAATTCGGGGCAGTTGAAAGGATGGAACTGCTGAAGTGCCTAAATGACGTACAAAAATTTACTGGAAGCCTCGCATATTTAAGTCGGTTTATGAGTCGGCTAGGTGAAAAAGCATTGCCTTTGTATCAGTTGATGAAAAAAATCTGATAAATTTACCTAGACACCTCAGGATGATAATGCCTTTCATGAGTTAGAAAAGATGCTAGCCACAGCACCAATTTTAGCCTCGCCACTATCAAAAGAGCCTATGTTGCTCTATGTAGCACCAACAAACCGAATTGTAAGCGATGTGATAGTTTTCGAGCGAGATGAGGAAGGTAAGTCGGTACAAAGGCTAGTTTATTACCTAAGCGAGGTACTGTCTGCCTCAAAGAAAAATTATCCACATTACCAGAAAATGTCTTATGGAGTAAATATGTCGGCTAAAAAGCTTAAACATTATTTTGAGGAACACCCCATAAAAGTGATTTGCGAGGCACCAATAGCCGAGATAATGAGAAACAAATATGCAAGTGGCCGAATAGAAAAATGGGCAATTGAGTTATCCCCTTATGCTCCACAATTCGATAGATGAGATGCAATCAAATCTCAGGCAGTGGCCGAATTTTTTGTTGATTGGGCCAAAATGCAGTATGAACCCCCGCTGCCTGATCTGAATTATTCGACGATGCATTTCAATGGATCCAAACTAAGAAATGGGTTAGGGGAAGGAATATCATTAACCTCTCCAACGAAATATCAACTGAAGTATGTGTTACAAATACACTTTGCTGCATCAAACAATGTAGTCGAATATGAGACGCTTGTCCATGGCCTAAAATTGGAAAAGGAAATAGGCATATGTCGGATTTTATGCTTCGGTGATTCGGACCTCGTAGTCCAACAAGTATCAGGAAATTGGAATGCATTGGATGCAAACATGGCCTTATATAGGTTTCATGTACAAAAGGTTAGTGGATATTTTGATGGGTGCGAATTTCATCACGTACCTCAGGCAGAAAACAATGCTCCAGATACCCTGTCAAAGCTCGGATCGACCAAACAATCAATTCCACCCGGTATCTCCTTAGAACACCTAAGAAAGCCATCATTCATACCTTCCCCAGAGTCTGAATCAATCCTCTCTCGTTAGATCAAAAAATCTGAGTTTTTCCTAATGGAAATTGATAAGGAAAATGAGCCAAATAACTCGGGGACTGACTCGCCAAACCCGGGGACTGATCCAGGAAATTCGGCAGAAATCATGTCAGGAGAAGTGATGGAAATTGATGAAACAGTTGCTCCAGCACGCGAAATGCCAGAATGGGCACAGCCGATCTTTCTATTCCTCAAAGATGGGACCCTACCGAATGATGAGGTACTCGCTAGGCAAATAGTAAGAAGGGAAAAGGCTTACACAATAATAAACAATGAACTTTATAAGAGAAGTGTAACAAATGTGGTGCAAAGATGTGTTAGCCTGGCAGAAGGACAAGAAATCCTTTTGGACATACATCAATGGGAATGTGGGCATCATGCATCATCCAGAGACCTTGTGGCCAAGTGCACTAAAGGAAGCAAAATAATTGGTAGCATGATGAAATGGTTGCCAGAGATATGCTAGCAAAATGCATATGCCTTCTTTCGAATTAAAAACAATACCCATCACTTGGCCATTTTCTGTATGGTGCCTGCATATGGTAGGTATATTTGAGCCGGCTCGCGGCGGCATGACTCACATTTTAGTCATGGTGGACAAATTCACGAAATGGATAGAGGTAAAGCCAATAATATAATGTGACGGGTTCACAGCAGTGAAGTTCCTTAACGATATAATTCTAAGATATGGATACCCACATAGTGTCATCACGGATAATAGCACAAATTTTGCTGAGGGAGCCTTTTCTCGATTCTGCCGAGATAAGCGCATAAGGCTCGATGTTGCATTAGTAGCACATCCAGCGTCAAATGGACAAGTGGAAAGGTCAAACAGACTTGTATTATCCGGGATAAAACCTCGACTCATAGAGACACTCCAAAGGTCGGCGGGCTGTTGGATTGAGGAACTCCCAGCCGTGTTATAGAGTTTGAGAACCACCCCTAATAGATCAATGGGATATACTCCATTCTTCCTTGTATATGGGGCATAAGCTGTGCTACCAGCCGACATAGTGCAGGACTCGCCTAGAGTCACACAATACACAAGCGCCGAGGTGAATGAAGTATCTCGGCAAGGCGATGTCGACTTATTAGAGGAAGCAAGAGAATCGGCATTGTCTAGATCAGTCGTTTATCAACAAGACCTCAGACGCTATCATAGCAAGAAAGTAAACCCCTGAGTCTTTAAGGAAGGAGATCTGGTACTTCGACTCGTGCAACGCACAGCTGGCATGCATAAGTTTTCACCTCCATGGGAGGGCCCGTTCATCGTGACCAAAGCACTACATAATGATGCATATTATCTTATAGATGCTCAAGCACCAGAGAAGAATAAGGCAGACGAATCTGGAGACGACTCAAAAATACCATGGAATGTAGCTTTACTTCGTCCATTTTACACTTAGAGGAAGTGTATTGTATCCCGTATTCGTCATATGTCGGTGTTGTATGTCAGAAATAGATCAATGAATGAGACCTCGGAAACTCGAACAGTGGCTCGGGGACTGCCCCATGTTATTTATCCCTATGTTATGTATTTGATATATTGGAAATGAATCAATGAGTGAGACCTCGGCAACTCGAGCAGTGGCTCGGGGACTGCCCCAAGTTATTTATCCCTATGTTATGGATTTGATATATTGGAAATGAATCAATGAATGAGACCTCGGCAACTCGAGCAATGACTCGGGGACTGCCCCATGTTATTCATCCTTATGTTATCTATTTGATATGTCGGTTGGCCTATATGTTCAATCTTAAATTCGAATTAGTGATGTGTGACATCAAAGGCCAAATCCCTGACTTATTGCTGTCTAGAAAAAAGACTTCATGATAAGCGAGATAAGAGCCAACAGAAAATCAAACACACGAAAAACGACTAAGGAATGAACTATACGTAAGACGACTCATGTTATATTATCTTCTGTATGAATGTTGTGGTATATCGACCCAAACGCTCATCTTCAAACATCACTCGTAGTCGCTATAAAAACAAATAATGAGATCTATCTGTTTCGAACCTACAGTTTATAAATCGCAAAGAGTGATGCACGCCAGATAATTGACTTGAATAGTAACAACTTAACGGCAAGCATAACATATGAAAAACTCCAAAGTTATACAAACCACACAGTACCAAAAGGAGAAAATTGTCTTAAAACAACATACACCCGACATACCGGGGACTTGGCAAATAAAAAGTTTTTCAGCTCAAGCATTGGTCATAGCCAGATCATTGGCAGGAGGAGAAACAGTAACAACGGGTACATGGGCTTCCAAAATGGATATCTCGGTTACCAACAGAGGCACCTCGGCTTCTGTAGAAGCAACAACTTCAGGAGCGGGGGTCTCTGAGGTTACCTGAACCTCCGCGGAAGTTACCTCGGCTTTGACAGAAGCAACCGTGATATCTTGAGTGTTGGTTTCTTTGTGCAGAACTCTTCCCTGAGCTTGGGAAGCTTCAGTCACCTTGGACAAAGACCGAGCTTCAGCGCTTCTCCCCAACTCATCCCCTGATTCGTCCAAATTCCCAGAATCTTCATCGAAATCATCTTCGTCACCAGAGTCTCCTTCAGATTCATCGTCCTCAACGGCCTCGACATTTTCGTCGACCTTATCTTGAAGGAAGCTCGGCCCTTCATGACACTGATGCACATCGGCATACTCCACGAGTTGATAAGCACGGGCTTGCCGGAGGGTGTCGTGGTGGTGGCACGGCAGATGCCATGGGTAGGCTAAAGTATGGGACCAATGGATGCTAGAGGGATCCGGGGAGGGAAGATGTAGTTACTTCTACACTCAATGACTAACAAGCAGATCTTTATTTCTCCTCTCTTGTGCTACAAGTGCTCCTCGAGCTATTTTCAGGAAGAAGAGAAGAACTACACGAGCCTTATGGCGTAGAATGAATCGATCCCCTCTGGATCCCGCGCCTCCCCTTATAAAGGGGTGCCTTGGCTCCTCTAGGGCTGACGTGGCAAGCATATTCGAGGAATATGATTGCCCCAATATAGTAACTCGGCGACCTCCTTTCCGTGTCCCCCTTCTAATGATGGCAAGGTTCCAGAGAACCCCACCTGCGCGCCTCGGGCTCCATGACTGTCACCTCCGTGACCTCCTTCTGCCCTTCTGTTGCTCTACTCCTTGTACTTTGTGCTTGGCTCTGTTCAGATTCTTCCTAGACCGTGACTTTGGTTTGACTATAGGCACCTCCTTCTCCTGCAAGCTTCACGTTATCCGGCCTTGTCTCGCATAACTCGGCTCGGCCTTCACCTGCATTCAAGTTATTCGGGCTCACTTGGCCGACTTAACTCGTATGTCGGTCGGGTAAGGCATTGCTCCTTCCGTAGGTGTCATGGTCGTGCTTATCTCGGCCGACCTTTATATGACTCGGCCGATATCAACAGTAACTCAGCATATGACAAGGGAGACTCCTTTTATCTTCCCCTGTCTTGACCCTATCCGGGGTCACCTCCCCAACATTAGTCCCCGAAGCTGGTGTGGTCCTGCTCATAACCTCGGCCGGGCCACATCAGTTTCCCAATATTCATTTCTCCTCATCTCCGAGTTATCTTTTCCTATTCGAGGTATCCGCGCAGCTTCTCGTGCATGCCTCGTCCTACGTGTAACACTCATCATTATTTCTCTAGTTTTTTGTTCCTCTATAGTGCCCACTGACAAGCTACAGTGATTACTGCGCTGTCGGCCGTCGCGACGCCTCAGCATCTTGCACGGTCAGGGGGCCTGATCCTCTCCTGCGTCGTGTAGTCTTCGGTGTGGCTCCACTCAGCCGCGAGCGGTTCCGCCGCACGCAAGATCTACACGGTTAGCGCTCGCACGCATGATCCCACTACCGTCAGGGCTGCGCGGTTATAAAGAGGGGAACGGGCTAGAGGGTTCACTTTTCCCCTTCGCTCACCGTTGCTCTTCTTCCTCCTCGCGCCCGTGCGTCTTCTCGTGCTCCTGCGGTTGCGCCATTTTCGATATCTTTGACAGTGAGGCCACAGTTCCTCTGCTCCGTCGACCTCATCGTCGTGCGCTTGCTCCGGCGCCGTCTCCGGTGAGTTTTTCTACGGTCCCACCGCTAGGCTCCCTCCCTAGATGCATCTGCTGTTTTCTAGATTTCCCGTGGCGGATCTTTTCCGCTCCGTCGCCATCCTCGCTTTGAACCACGACGGGGCCCTGCGCCTCTAAGCCTTGCTCCGCCGTTAGTTCTTCTTCTGTTGATTCCTCTGGCGACCCTATGTCGAGTTCAGTTAGTGGCGCGATCGTCGAAGACGACGACGTAGCGTCTGGTCTAGAGCGGGGCTCTTGGCAAGGTTCCTCTGTCACTCGTCGTGAGATCGAGTGGCTGATTAGGACTCGTCGGGTTCCTGACGAGGTAAGCTGTCGCTTACCCGGCAACGAATCTTCTCCTCTACTCAATGAAGGCGAGTACGTTGTTTTCATGTCCCACTTTGCTCGCGGGATCGGTCTTCCCCTTAGCATTTCGCTAGGGATTTCCTCGATTACTTCGGCCTTCAGCCGCATCACCTTCCGGCTAATGACATCGCCTCCCTATCCGCTTTTATCTCGGCCTCGGAAGGATACTTCGGTCTCTGGCCATCTGTGTCCGTATGGTCTAAATTCTTCCAGATCCGATCTAACATCGTTCCAGACAAATCCCTTCACCCCTCTGAGAAGTTGCTTACCTAGTGTGGAGCCACGTCCATCACACCTCGGAGAAAATCTGAGTTCCCTCGTGTTGCTGGTCTCGAGTCTTGCAAAAAGTGGCATAGATCGTTTTTCTATGTCAAGAACACTGGAAAGGAAGACAAGATTCGGCTCCCTGCCTTCTCCATCGGCCCCCCTTCCAAGAAGAACTGGAATTACAACCCCAGTAAGAGCCATGCTTTGGCCGAGGCCTTCGAGATTCGGCTGAAGGAGTTGATCCGCACCGAGCTATGTGGCGAGGATCTGATGACCACCTTCGTCAGCAGCCAAATCTGCCCTTTCCAACATCGCACACACAAGCTCTGTTACATGAGCGGTCCCCTCGATCCCAACCGAGTTTCAACGGTTGAGCTCGAGGACTATCTTATTTACAAGCGTGTCCGAGCTATCTTCAAGACTGATATGCCGGAGGACTGTACCTGGGGGCTGAAGCTGTTCACCCGCGGGAATCCCCCTCCCGAGGTAAGTTTACGCATTTGTGTTTTGCTTCCTAATCGCGTTTGTGACTCCTTTTGCTAATTCCTCTTTGTCTCTTTTCTTGCAGAGATTTGTGGAGCAAAAGATCGAGGATGCCGAGGTTCTGGCCCTCCTGTGGACCGCAGATCGGAACACCCCGGAAAGCGGGGAGCCTGACTCGGAGGAGTTTGTTCCAAAGTCAGACGTCGCTCCGGCTCGCGCCCGTGGAAAGACCTCGGCCCACGGGGAGGAAGGTGTCTCGAACGACGTCCAAATTCTTGAGGTAGTCGCTGCAATGCCTATCTCTTATGCATTTCCGGCTTCTACTTTCCCAGCTAATCAGGTCGGTCAGGTGCACGACGTCGAGCCTCTCGCCTCCCAACCTCCTGCTACCTCGAGGAAGCGTACCGCTCTGGCAGGTCTTTCCGAAGCTACTCCCAAGAAGCGAACAAAGAAGTCAGCCCAGCACCTTCCGAGGCGTAAAACCATGCCTGGAGTTACTGGGTGAGTTCATTTTCATTTGTATTTCTTGTTTCTCTCTTTCTGTCTTTTGATTCGACTTTCTATGCTTTTGCAGCGCTCCTCTTTCTGTCAAGCCAAGTGGTCCGAGTATGATGAGTCATACAACTCGGCTGCCTTCTCATCCGCCTCCTGAAGATACTTGAGCTCCTAGTCCCGCTCGCTTTGACTCTCCTCCTGCGCCGACTCAGACATCACATCGGCAAGATGTACCCGCGGTCTCCATTGCTGACGCCAATATAACTCTGTCAGTAGATCCTCCTACCAAACATGTTGCCTCCATTGTGAACCCCGAAGTTTCCCCCGAGATTCCTTTGACCCCCACAATTCCAGCCGCAACTCCAATTCCAGCCGAGGATATCACCATCTCGGTGCCCTTGGAAACCATAATTCCTCCGGCCCCCAAAGATGTCAGTCCAAGTGTCGAGGTTGCGGCCCCTGCCGACATATCTTCTAAGGCTAAGAAGGTTGTTGTTTCCAGACCTTCATCATCTCAGAAGGGGCCGGCTAACTCCTCTCAACCCAACATCGCTGATGCGTTCCGCAAGGGGGTTTCCTCTGCTAAGCCTGTTGTCACCCCGGCCGCTGATACTCAGCTTACTCTCCACAAGAGCCCCGCGGAGGCGATGGTTACACAACGGGTCTGAGGTAAAGTGCTGACCCGTACTGAGAGCGGGAACAACCTCGGCTCTTTGGTGGAATACGCCAATAATTGGAATGTTGTCGATCAGCTTGAGGGCAATCCGAGCAATCAGCCATTTCAGCTCTCCGACATCAACAGTCGCTTGCATATGGCTGCCAAGATCGTTCTTGAAAGCGATAAGATGAACGAGGTGAGTGCTTCTGTTGATGTTTGGTCAGTTTTTCAAATGATAGTATATATACCCTAGTCCCCGAATCTTGCAACCGAATAATTTGTTGTTCATTTGGAAGCTTTGTTAGGCTTAAGTGCGTTACTTGCCGAGTAAATTTCTTGTATGACTTTGATTCATCGTGGTTCATCAGTATCCCATGTTAAGTGTTGCCGAATCCGGATGTATCTCAGCTTTGATTATCCAGCCATTTAGGTCCGAGATAAGGTTTGCTACGTTCGGATCTGTTTTAGCTTTGAATACCTAGTCACCTAGATCTGAGTTAAGGTTTGCTTGATTCGGATCTATCTTAGCTTTGAATATCCAGCCTCCTAGGTCCGAGTTAAACTTTGCTTGATTCGGATATGTCTTAGCTTTGAATATCCAACCTCCTAGATCCGAGTTAAGCTTTGCTTGATTCGGATCTGTCTTAGCTTTGAATGTTTAACTATTTAATTTATTTTGGCACTTAGGTTGCCCATGATCGGCGGACAGCCGAATTCCAAAGGTTGCTTTTTGCGCATAATAAATTGGAAGAGAAGTATGAGAAAGTTCTCCCCGTAGTGAAGAAGACTGGTAACTTAACAAATCTTGGTATTGTCCCGTAAGTTCATAATATTTTCAACTTAAGGTGCTAATCCATTTTTTGCTGGTAAGCAGGTAATATCAATAATCTTAATATCCGTCTTAACAAGAAGGTCAACGCTCTAGAAGGTTAATTATTCTTTTCCTCAATTGATTTTTGTTCGAGATTTATCTTGGGTTTCTTATAACCTTCTGGCTTTGGTATAGACGAGCTACAAACATTTGCAGCGTTGCATCAAGAATGCATACCCATGCCTGATATGATGCTGCATTTTTTAGAGCAAGCCGCCACTCATTCGGCGCAACTGAAAGAGAAAGATGACGAGATAACCCGGTTACGTGCCGAGGTTGAGTCTCTCAAGCTTTCTCAGAAATCCGAGTTAGAGAAAGTTGATCAGGAATTATCTGAAGAGAAGAATCGGCTGAGTCTGCAACTGCAGAAAGATAAAGAACTCCTCGAGGCTGCCAAACTGAAGAATCGGACGATGAGCGAGGAAATCACTCGCTTTGAGAAGACTAAGGTTGACTGGACTCTGGATCTCCAGAAAATGTTGAGTTATATTCATCGTAAGTTTCTGACCGTGGCCGAGTTATCTTCTTCTCTTTCTTAATTTTAACTGATATACCTTTATTTTGCGTATATCGTTTTCCGGAAGCTAGGCCCGTGAGATCTAGAGCAGTAATTTCTGCTCGCCAGCGCCAAGGTGTCCCCGCAAATTCGAGTCCACAATATTCAATGAAAGACTTCTTGGTTGCCGTTGGCGCTGCTATTGGGCCAATGAAGATTATGGGCAGGGATTTGGTGCAAGCAGCCATTCGGGCCTATCATGTTCTCTGGCCGAATACTTCTAGAACTCCTGATATCGACGAGATCAAGATACTTGTGGAAAGATTAATGGCATCCCAGACCCAGTTAAATCTCTCGAGGGAATCTGCTGGAAGGGCTGGTGCTGACATGGCACTTACATCCGTTCTGTCTTGGTACGAGGACATTTCACTCGATACTCTGATAAATTTGCTCAATGGCTCTCGTTCTGTTGAGGATCCAGAAATCGTCGCTCGCCGCCAAGCTCGTGCCTTTCAGCTGGTTGAGTACGCTGATGTGCACAATTGGATTGAAGGGCCGAGTTTTCTTTCTAATCCAGCGGATGACGTCGAGATTGAAGACGCCTCTGATGATGATTCGGCCAGCGACGATGAGGCGGAGGGTGACTCGGACAACTCCCATGATTCTAATGCGAGCTCGGATGGGGACGATGGTGCGCGATCATCTTCCAAGGGGACTGGGCACTCTCAAGCTCAAGCTAATGTTTCTCAGCAGCCCAGGATTTCCCCCGAGGCTACTATCGCTTCTGTTGAAGGCAAAGTAACTTCGGCCGAGGCGCCGCCTACCTCGGAGCGCCTCATTCCTAAAGATGCCCCTGCACAGGACACCGAGGTTACGCCGCCATCAGCCGAGATAGCCGCTCCTGATGCCCCCGATCATGATGCTGGCCCTTAAGGGTGCTTTGGCCCTTTTCGCTGTTTATGTTCAAAGAACCTCTTAACTTATTTCCAGTCCCCGGTATGCTGGGCGTATGATGTCTATGGAACAATCGTCTGGCTTGTGATGCGAACCTTTTTTGCTTTTTGCCGCTAAGGCATGAATGATGGTAATCATTATTACTTTGCATTATCCTGAGAGATCCTCATTTGTCGAGCTATGGAACTTTTATGTGTCTGGCGACAAATAGTCGATTATACCCACTAGTCCCCGAGTTATCACTTGGGATATCGAGTTCTTGCGTGTGCTCAAAGAGTTACCTTGGACCATGTGGTCGTCTCCGAGTTGCAAACCGAGTCGCCGAAATATATTTCATGGGTTAATGCAGAGAATTTTACGGGGTAATTCCTGAGTCATTGCTCAAGGCGTCGGGGTTTAATGCATGACTCAGAATAAGAAATAACATAGGGCAGTCCCCGATTCACTGCTCGAGGCGCCGAAGTTTAACATATAACTCAGAATAAGGAATATCATAGGGCAGTCCCCGAGTCACTGCTCGAGGTGCAGAGGTTTAACATATAACTCAGAATAAGGAATAACATAGTGCAGTCCCCGAGTCACTTCTCGAGGTGCCGAGGTTTAATACATAACTCAGAATAAGCAATAACATAGGGCAGTCCCCGAGTCACTGCTCGAGGTTCCGAGGTTTAATACATAACTCAGAATAAGAAATAACATAGGGCAGTCCCCGAGTCACTGCTCGAGGTGCCGAGGTTTTAATACATAACTCAGAATAAGAAATAACATAGGGCAGTCCCCGAGTCACTGCTCGAGGTGCCGAGGTTTAATACACAGTAGATACTTCGACTTGAAGCATCATATTACAACGCACCATAGATGGATCCTACGAGTAAAATGGACGAAGTAAAGCTATGTTCCATGGTCTTTTCGATTCTTCGCCGGCTTTGTTTGCCTTGTTCTTTTCTGGTGACTGAGCATCGATTAGGTAATATGCATCATTGTGCAATGCTTTACTCACGATGAATGGCCCCTCCCATGGGGGTGATAGTTTGTGCATGCCGGCTGTGCGTTGCACTAGTCGAAGAACCAAATCCCATGCTTTAAACACTCTTGGATTGACTTTCTTGCTGTGATATCATCGTAGGTCTTACTGATAAATAGCTGATCTTGATAGTGCCAATTCCCTTGCCTCCTCTAGTAAATCAACGTCGTCTTGCCGGGCTACCTCATTTACCTCGGCAGTCGTGTATTGGGTCACCCGTGGCGAATCATGCATTATGTCGGCTGGAAGCACAGCTTCTGCCCCATAGACCAGAAAGAATGGGGTATACCCTGTCGACCTGTTCGGTGTAGTCCTGATGCTCAACATTACTGTTGGCAGTTCCTCGATCCAACATCCTGCCGACCTTTTCAAAGGTTCAATGAGCCGAGGTTTTATTTCGGACAATACCAGTCCATTTGATCTTTCTACTTGCCCGTTTGATGTCGGGTGAGCCACCGAGGCAACATCTAGTCTTATGTGATTCTCTCGGTAGAACCTAGCAAAGGCTCCTTCAGCAAAATTTGTGCCGTTATCTGTAATAACACTGTGTGGATAACCATATCTCAAGATGATATCTTTGAGGAATTTCACTGCTGTTTGTCCATCACATTTTCTTATAGGTTTTACCTCGATCCACTTTGTGAATTTATCCACCATGACTAGAATGTGAGTCATTCCGCCTCGGGCTGACTTGAACGGGCCTACCATATCTAGGCACCATACAGAGAATGGCCAAGTGATTGGTATTGTCTTTAATTCATATGATGGCATATGAATCTTGCTAGCGTATCTCTGGCAACCGTTACATTTTTCTACCAGCTCTTTTGCCTCTTTTAATGCCGTCGGCCAATAAAATCCATGCCCGAATGCCTTGGCTACTAACGCTCTGGACGATGCGTGATGCCCACATTCTCCATGATGTATATCCAGGAGTATTTCCTGGCCTTCTTCCGAGTCAACACATTTCTGTAGCATGCTTGTGACGCTTCGCTTGTACAACTCATTGTTTATGATTGTGTAAGCTTTTGCTCTTCTTATTGTCTGTCTATCCAGTACCTCATTACTCGGCAAGATTACATCCTTGAGGAAGGAGAATATGGGTTGCTCTCATGTCGGTATGGTTTTCTCTGGGACAATTTCACTGTCGATTTCCATGTTTTCTGCCGACATAACAACTTTGAATCCTTCTGTATTTATTCATGTGATGGCCAGGTTCACTTTCAGAGAGCCTGGGTTGCACTCTTTGTCAATTTCCATTGGCACACTCCCTTCTTTTAATTCTGCCGAGATATGAATGGATTCGGATTCCGGGGACGTAATAATCGATGGTTTTCTCAGGTGCTCTAGGGTGATTCCTGGGGAATTGACTGCCTAGTTGATCCGAGTTTTGACAATGTGTCCGCGGCGTCATTTTCCGCCCGAGGTATATGATGAAACTCGCATCCATCAAAGTATCCACTTATTTTTTGGACATGGAACCTATATAGGGCCATATTCGCATCTAGTGCGTCCCAATTGCCTGATACTTGCTATACTACCAAATAGAAATCCCCGTTGTCGTGGGAATGACCACGGCAGATGCTGCAATCGGCAGCGAGTAGTAGAACATGGGGCAAGGGCGGCCAGCCATCTGCGGTGCGAGATGAGGACGGAGACACAGGGTTTTACCCAGGTTCGGCCCCCCGGAGGGTAAAGACCTACTCCTGCTAGATTGTATTATGATGGAAGTACAATGGGGCGAGCTCGACGGCTAGGCGGCGAGTCGCTTGGGTGGATGATGGAACGTATCCTCTACACGCCCTCTAGGGAGGTTTATATAGACTCACCCCCTAGGGTTTACATATCTCAACCGAATCAGTTAAGGTTTCGGCAATCGTTTAACCTAATCCGACTGGGCCTACCTACTCTCCTGGGCCTTCAGCTTCCAGTCGCTTGAATCAACGCCAGGTCTTGATCCACTCGCCGTCCTATAGGCCCACTCGCCAGTTCCTGGGCCGGTCGGAAACGTCCTGCTGGGTATACCCCGGTAGGCATATCCCCATCAGTAGTCCCCGAGGCCGTCGTTGATTGGTCGCAGGTGTTCGTTGGCAGTCGGAGTATACGGGTCCAATGCGGACGCCCAGTCGAATCGGCGGCGGACTCCTGAAGAAAGGAAAAACCAGTTATTCTAGTCGCAATGACAGCGATCAGTCGGGTCGCAGCTCGGCGAACGGGTCGGCGAAATGCTCAGTCACTGTTGTAATGATCGGGTCGGCGAGTCGAATGGACGAAGTTGGACCGTTAGATGAGGTCAAACTAGCCGTTAGGGTAATCCAACGGTAACTTTTGGCGTAATCACCGCGTAGTAACGGCTCCCGAAATTGGCGGGTAGCAACCGCTATATAAGGAAAATGGCAGGCGATCGGGGAAGACACTCCTTCATCTTTCCTCCGATTTCGCCCACCTCCGTTTTCCTCCGCGTCGCGATCCAATCGATCTAGAAACCTTCGACCTCCGCGAACCTTTCAGCCAATGGCCCCCTCCACCGAACCATGGGGCAGGTCCAAATGCACCAGGGCGCTACTGGCATCCTTCGAGGAGGCCGGGATCCTGCGCGCCGGCAGGTGGCGCATCCCCGCGGCCGGAGAGGTGACTCCGGATCCGCGCGAGGGAGAGTTTGTTTGCTTCACCAGCCATCTGGAACGGGGGCTGGGGTTCCCCACGTCTCTCTTCTTCCGGCGCTTCTGCGCCTTCTACGGGATCCAGCCGTCGGACCTGGGCCCGCACAGCATCGAGCAGCTCGCCATTTTCGTGGCGTTCTGCGAGTGCTACCTGGGCTGCAGGCCCTACTTCCCCCTGTGGCAAGATCTGTTCCACGGGAGGATCAGTCGTGAAGAATCAGGCGGCCCAATGCTGGCGGCGGGTGGCCTGACGTTCCAGTTGAAGTCGAAGGCCTCCTTCTTCGACCTGATGCTGCCTGCCAAGGCGGCAAGCGAGTGGAAGAAGTCCTGGTTCTACGTCCGGCGACTCGACGGCGGTAGCGATCCCAAGGTACTCCACTGACCGGCCCGAACTGCGCCGACTCCAGGTCGGTAAGCTCCTAGTAGACCAGCGGATGGTCGTGGACGAGATGCTTCAAACCATCCGCGGCCTGAAGAAGAAGGGCCTTCAAACCATCAACTTGTATAACTGTTGGCTCGGGCGGCGACTTGTTCCCCTGGCTCGCTGTGACCATTACATGTACGAGTACACGGGCAGGGAAGACTCGACAAAGTCCTGCCTTCCCGAGTGGAAACTCGAAGACTACGTTCTGGCATTGAAGAAGATCACCCAGGCAGCATACCTGGACGCGAAGGCTAGGGTCGCCCCCTACACCACGAAGCATCCAGCTCTGACGGTAAGTCGCTGTTTTCACTATCATTCGTAGTCGCAGTTGATGTTGTCGCAGTTATATTGATATTGTCTCGTGCCTACTGCAGTTATTTCAAGTGGTGGAAGGGTGGCTCCCACCCGCGGACAATGAGAACTCGAGGTCGTCCGTCCAAGATGAGGGTGAGTCGCCTCCTGCCAAGGGCGGCGTCGGGAGCGACGCGAGTGATGACGACGACGATGATGACGAGCCCAGGGAAGAGGCCGCCCCGATGGTTCGCAAGACTCGCGGGCAACATCAGCGCGAGCTCGAGGCGAGCAGAAGCCTCGAACGTCACGATGACGATGACGACGAGCTTCCCGAGCACACCTCGCGTCGTGAAGCTACACCGTCGAAAAAGAAGAAGAAGAAGGAAGTAAAGGCTCCACCAAGGAGGAAGACGAAGCCGGCGAAACAGGCATCTCCGCCTCGTTCGGCGAGTAGTTCCGACGCCACCAGCTTGACCAGGGGTGAAGCGCCGCAGACGGCAGCAGCACCGGATGCCACTGTCGCCCTGATTGAGGTACCTCTGGCCTCGCTTCCCCCCTATTCGCCCCAGTCTCTGGGTTGGGGGTTGCTCCAGCCGCAGCAGCTTCGCCTCCCAGGAGAGCTCCTGCCGAAGTCGATTCGGAGGCTCCTGTCGCGGCCTCGTCGTCGAAGAGGCCTTCCGTGTCTTGGGCACATGATGTTTTGGAGATGGGCCTCAGTCAGAAACTGGGCCCCGAACTGGAGAAACCGGCCAACATCCGCACGGGGCTGCGGTTCATACCAGTCGCCAAGTAAGTTTTGTTCACCTGCCTTGACTTTCATTGTACTCGGACCATTTTTCTCATGTAATCAATTCACAGGACTGGAGTTAAAAAGATAGGCCACCCGTCCGTGGCCAAGGTGCCGCCAGTCGTCGCCGAGGAGGACCCCTCACGGAAGAGGAAAGCTGATGAGGTCGCTGCCCCCGCAGACAGTGCCAAGAAGGCCAAGGGCGATGATGTCGTCACGGTGTCTGACGACAAGACGGTTGCTCCGAGTGGTCCTGCGATGGAGGCGGCCTTGAAGACGAAGGAGGATGTTTCCTCGCCTGGGATGGCCGAGCCGGCTTCTCTTGGTGCTGGAGCGTCCACCGCGACCTTCCCCCGCTTCATGGCCAAAGCGGTTACAGCGAGTGGTACAACGCCATCGAGCCGCGTACCTGGGGTCACCGAAATGGAGGTCGAGCAGCGTTGCGGGCACACTCCGGCTCTTCTCGCATCTGTGGACGCGCTACAGCTCCATGGCATGCTGGGCGCAGCCATCCAGGTATGTCCAGTCCCCGAGGATCGGGCCACTGAATTTCAGTGGTCAGATTCTTTTGGTGTTTGTTTTTATTTGTAGCACCCAGTCCCCGAGTGTCCAGTCGCTGAATTTCAGCGGGTGGGCAATTTTGATCTCCAGTCCCCGAGTGTCCAGTCGTTGAATTTCAGCGGGTGGGCACTTTAGGATTTTTGATCTCCAGTCCCCGAGTGTCCAGTCGCTGAATTTCAGCGGGTGGGCACTTAGGATTTTGTTGTTGTTAACTGTTTGATTTGTGCATAGGGCTTGCAGCATGAATCAGTTGACCGGCTTGCTGCGAAGTGTCGCGCGGAGAAGGAACTTGTCGCCGTCCAAGAGGCGAACAAGGGACTCCAGGCGATCGCTGCGAAGGCAGAAGAGGTCCGCCAGGGCCTTGTCCCGGCGAGTGAACTGACGGAGGCTCAATCTGCATTGTGTTCGGCTAAGAAGCGGGTCGCCGACCTTGAGCGCGAGCTTAAGGAAGCGAAGGCGGAGGCGAGTTCAGCGGATGGGAGAGCCAGGGCTGCGGTTACGGCTGCCGCTGAAGAGCGTAAGGTCTCTGACGCCCTCGTTGCTGGGCTACAAGACGACTTCTCCTCTCTTCAAAGCTTCATCACGGGCCTCTGCCGTCCTTTGATTGTTAAGTTTGCCTGCCTCTTCCTGTAGTAGCTACTTTGTGAATTCGTCATTGTACTTACTGCCGACCCCTATCCGCAGGTCGGATTATCGACAGTTCGGAGGAGGCGCAGTCGTATGACGCGCGACAGTGTGTGGCCACTTTGGTCGACTCGGACATGTTGTCTGCGCCTTGCATTCGAGCGTATCTTCAAGAGATGTCGCCCACGGAAGTGATTCCCAGCGATCTCATCGAAGTATGGCGAGGCGCCGCCAGTCGTCGAGTTCATGACGCGATCGGCATTCCGGCGCGGGGCGGCAACGGCGCTTAGCCTTGGGCTTTCCCACTTCCCGGATGTAGCATCCCAATTGTCTAACAACTGTAATGCTACTTGATCTAGTAATATAATGGCCACTTCCTACATATAATTGTTGCCTCATCATGTTATCATGCTCATGTCATCATGCCACCTTGCATTTGAGCATCATATAAAACCTTTGGTGTTTTGGTTCTTATCTCATATGCATTATTAATTGTATTTGCCTCTTGATATTGTATTTGGTTCTTAATATATTGTTGAAATGCCCAAGTTGAGTTGGGGGCATATCTCTTATTCTTTTCCACCACCTTTTCTTTGTCACCACCTTACACTTCCACCATACCATAACCTATGAGCTTGTAATTTTCTTTGGATTTTATTTCTAGCTCATGTGGGTTGGATGGACCCAATTCTAAATCCTTTTGCTTGGCTTGTTCCATATTTCTGGAATGCATAGGTATGAATGCCTTGAATGATTGTTTTGTTTTCACAAGATTGAAACTTGGCATTTAATGCTTATGCGTGGCCCATGCAAGCTTGCACCAATCTCTTAGGGAGTGCATTAAATGTAATGCATGTCCCATGCAACCATCATCAACTTTGGTCATCTTTGGATTTATTTGAAGTTTGAGTGGTTCATCTCTATCTCTATCCTTTCTTTTAGGCTTGACATATTTTTGATCTTGCTTAAACCCCATTCCCATCTCTAGCTACCCCATCACCACCTCTTCTCCTTTTTCTCCCTTTGTCTGTCTTGTTTGAGCTGGAGTGATCATGCTGGATCTAGTCTTTTGAACCAATCCATCTCACCCCTCATCTCTCTACCCCTCTAGCTATCTCTAAACCTACCCCTCTGATCACCATACCCCCCAGCTAACCCTAAATCCTAAACCTAATCAACTGACCACTAACATCATCTACCATTCAACCCTAAGCTAAACTAAAACCCTAATCCAACCACTCCATCTAATCCTAACCCGAGCCATACCCCCTCCAACTAACCCTAACCCCCCCTCTCTCACTTGATCCCCTCATCTAAACCCTAGCTCGACCCCACCATGTTCCACCTCCCTCTCGGCCTCTCCTCTCTCTTCCATGCATGGCCCACAGGGCTACCCTCTCCCTGGTTCCTCCCTTCCCTCTCTAAGCTACAAGACAAAGAAGGGGGCAAGAGAGAAAGTCCTAGCCCGAGCTCACCCTCCTCCCCTTTTGCAAAAGTGCACCACCCCCGTGTGCCTCTCTCCTCTATCCTCCTCTCCTCCCTTATCACCCCAACCTCCCCAGCATCTCTCAGATCCAAACCAAGAGCCCTGTGCACCCCACCTTCCTTCCCCTTCCTCCTTCTTCCTCCCAAGCGGAAACCTCCACCATGCCCCCAAAACCCTAGCTTGGCCCCTCTGCTCTCCTTCGCTCCGAGCACGCCAAGGCAAGCCAGAACCCAGGACCCCTCTCGCTTCCCTGCTCATACGAACATGGGAGCCTCTGGACCTCGCCGGAGAAGCGTCGCCGCCGCCGTGCCCGCGAGCAGCAGGAGTGCTCCGGCCCCCTTCTTCCCCGACGATCGACGCTACCCCGAGCCCGCTAGCTGCACCAGACGGTCGCTGACACTGAGCAGGGGATATATCAAGAGAACCAGGAGCACTACCCAGATCCGTCTCTCGCTTCAACTGAGTTACCAGGCAAGCACTACCACATGCTTGCATACATACAGTACCTAATGCCTCTATCTTATTCTTGCATCATTGAGTCGCGATTGCATTAAACTGAATCCCAAGTATTGCATAGCCTTTACTTTTAAACCCCACCAAGCTTGTTCCTCCATCCCATGAGTTTTACTACAGGAGTTGTTTGAGCCATGCGAGTCGTAGAACAGCATGTGTAGGGTATGTGAGAGTCTGATGGATAACGAGGTACCTAAACAACTTAACCTGAGTAGTAATGGGATAACTAATGAAGGTGGCACCGGTGAGCAATATCTGCTATTTGGTTTTTCCTGCTCACCTGTGTCCCGTAAGACCCCGAGTACTTGATTCCTGTTCCAAGAATATTCGCGCTATCCACATCCGGGAGGCTTATGGGACCCCCCTGAGCCAGAGCTTGATTCAGTCTTATTTCTTGGGGCCACAAACTAGTTTGAGGTTTTATTTACTATCCTGTACTTATGCCATGCTTTACTGCTTTATTATGATTGTGCGAGGAGCACATGTACTGTTTAGGATCGGGACACGTTTTCGCGGTGTCGACAAGCCCAGTTTTGGGTTCCCAGTCGTTCACAGTCGTCCACCCAAACCTCGGGTCTGTCTCGGAGTCAGCTAACTTTGTTGCGGGTGTACTCCAAGGGGTGGCCCCCTGAAATATTTCTGAATCCTGTGATTGCTTTGTCGTGAAGGCCTCGTTGGGGTTTGATTTGGTTTTTCCGAGGTTGATCGAGTGTGTGTTGCTATTTGTGCACCCCTGTAGGGTAAAACTTTCTGAAAGCCATGTCCGCGGTTATGGACGACTTGGAGCACAGTTTCTCGATCATAGACAAGCATAACTAAAGTACCGCTTTTAATTTGACTAAGTAATTGACTAGTAAATAGTGCAACGCTCATGGAATGGTTAATAAAATTGCCAGCGGATGGGGGTTTGTTCGTCCGCTTCCTCGTTGGTAAGCGAGGAGGAGGATGGATCTGTGGATATTACTGTTATAACTGTTTTCATTAATTCACGGACATCCGTCTATCTTTGGTTAGGCGGATGGTTAGCGTTTTTCTATAGAACTGTTAGGGTTTATCTTTCGCTGCAATTGCGTCACCCCAGGTTGTGTCCCCTTTAGAGGCATAAAGACTTGCTGAGTACCCTTAGGGTCTCACACGATAAATTATTGGTTCAGATGAACAGGTACACTCGCAGGACGGATACTGGGTGGAGGAGGCTGATGATGTGGGCAACGATCGTTCGGCGTAGAGATTCCGGGAACGGGGATCCGTGAGATCTGTGGGCGGGATGTGCTTATTTCTGGGGCATCTTATGCCGATTTGCTTCTTATCCGTACTCGGACCTTGTTTGCCGCTTCCGCCTGTTACTCTGATGTGTGATGTATGAGGAAATATCCTAAAATATTATATCTATCTAGGTCATTTGAATCTTGCCGTATGGCGTTGCTATATTTCCTTTCTTTCTAGATGGTATGGCTCTGATGTACTTTTGTATGGTGGCTTGCATACATACTCACTTGTATATGTAGTTGATCCCTTCCCCTGCCGATTACGCCGCTCGTACTTGTCCCGATGATTGGAAATGGTTGGGACGGCCGAAAGGTCTACCCGTGAGTGGCTTTTGGGCCCCACCGTACTATTTCAACCATTTCCGCTCATCCAAGCTTGTATCTAGGAGCGTAATTCACCGAGGTAGTTACAATTGGTATCAGAGCCGTCCCGCCCTTCAGGGTCTCAGCCAAATGGTCGTTGTCAGTCTAGCAAATATTTTGGTAGTTATGTATACTAGGGAAAAACAAAACGTGAGAGTAGGACTGCTTCCACTTTTCTTCTTACCCACCCACCCACCCTTTTCTGGTAAGGAAGTGTAACGTTTTCAATCCTCTTCTTAAAAGTTCAAACTAGGATTCACGTGTTCTGGGTTTCCGTAGTACCATAGGTTGTGTGTTTTTTTTTGTGTGTGTGTGTGTAATTCCTTGTCTGTCTGTTGCATCCAAGTTGTTGTCTAGTCAGCCTTTGGTTATCAACTGTTGGTACATTCCATACCGACAGGCTTTTGCAAACCGACGCGATCTATCTGATTCGTTGTATGCCGACGCAATCTGTCTTACTCTTTGTTATCCGACGTTATCTTGTTTGGGGTGTTCGTTTCCGTAGTTACCAATCTTTAGGTTCAACGTAAGAAGAAGGGGTTAGGATATGTGTTCCACTTGTTCATGTGCGGAGTAATGATTTGAGTGCGGGATGGAGTCGCGACCATACCACTACTTTTATCATTCGCTTTTGTATATTGAATTGGTAGAGTCACTAATCTTGATTCGTTAAGTAATTTTGCGCATCTATTGGTATTTTAATGCCGAAATTTGTGGAAAAAATTTCTTTGATATATTTGTGTACCACACTCCTTTTCAGTCGTGTGCGATATGCTTAATATCTTCTAGGTGCTTTGAACTTTGTTGATATTTTAATATCATCTTAGTAAATTGTATCCTTTAATCTTGGTTAATTCCATCTTGGTACTATTTTGGATTATTATTATTCTCCATTATAGTCTTGACTTGTGTTTTATATCAATCAGGATGGCTCCACCACGCCTTACGATGAGGACATACCACTGATCGGGATCCATGTTGTCAAACATCGCCATGCCTATGCCTAGGCAATGCAAAGAACCAACAGCGCTTTGAGGAAAGTGTTGAGGAATGAGTTTGCTCACGCCTCCACCTCCCAAGCGAGGAGACATCAAAAGCTTCCTGAAATTCAACCCTCGCCAATTTGATGTTTCTGATCGACCACTGGATGCGGATGATTGGTTGCGTGAGATGTCAAGGCTACTCGAGACTGCTGATGTTCCTGAGCAAGAGTGGGTAAAGTGTGCTACTCACCTTCTGAAGGGGGATGCAGCTCTCTGGTGGGAGAATTACCTGAAGGCAAACTGTGCTGGTTTTCAGCCTACTTGGGAACGGTTCACTGGAGCGTTCAAAGAGCAGTATCTGTCAGAAATTGTCATGGAGAGGATGAAGGAAGCTTTTCTCAACCTTAAGCAGGGAAATGATAATGTCAACACCTACATCAGGAACTTCATGAATCTTTCTCGTTATGGTGGCGATGAGATATCTGATGACAAGAAGAAGCAAAAGAGGTTCAGGCAAGGGCTCAATGCATCGATCAAATATGCAATCACACATGCAAGGCCGGCATCTTTCCTGGAACTTCAGCACACAGCTCTGCAAGAGGAAGCAAGTAGGCAAGTGTTTGAGGAGTCAAAGAAACACAACCGTGATGCACCAAGCTCTTCAGCTATGTCAGCTCCTTCTAAGCGGCGTGTCTGGGTTCCTAACACCCCACCGTCGCTCCCGGCTCCACCAAGACCTGCAAGCTACGCGTCAAGGCCACCAAACTTCATCACTGCTGCTCCCAGGGGCTACAACCACCACTACCCTGGAGCGCCTGGCGGAGTCCCTGGCTACGTTGCTCCACGTCCACCTGGTGCTTGCTTCACGTGTGGAGACCCTGGACATCTAAACTGGAACTGTCCGTTGAAAAACAAAGCTCTTCCTCCACCCCCTCCAAGATCTGCGGCAAGCTCTCCTTTGGTTCGTGCACCACCACCTCGGGCTCTCAACATCAACACCAAGCCCGGGTCTACTGTTGCTCGTGCCAAGCGTGTCAGCCGCTCAAGCCGAGCATGCACACAGGTTGTGATGGGTATGCTTTCCGTTAACTCAGTCCCTGCATGAGTTTTGTTTGATTCTGGTGCATCGCATTCATTTGTTTCTCACAAGTTTGCAAATGAGAATGAGTTAGTCTTGGTTCCTCTCCTTAAGCGGTTGGTGGTACAATCTCCTGGTTCAAACATGAGGGCTGTTCATATCAGCCATGGCAATCAAATTGAGATTGGTGGCTCTTCGTTCGGCATCCTTAATGGTTACGGGCAATTCGACATTGATGTCATCTTGGGCATGGATTGGTTGACAACAAATGCAGCTGTGATTGATTGTCTTTGAACGCTCGATTCTCTCAAGATTCACGAAGGCCATATAGTCTTTTCTCCTAGTTTGACTCCTGCATCGCTTTTCTCTTTGGCGGCTCAATGATGATGCTATGGAAGCTATTCAGAGTGTACCGGTGGTCTGTGAGTTCCCAGATGTTTTTCCTGAAGAG
This sequence comes from Avena longiglumis, assembly GCA_030063025.1. Lineage (NCBI taxonomy): Eukaryota > Viridiplantae > Streptophyta > Magnoliopsida > Poales > Poaceae > Avena > Avena longiglumis. The sequence goes on along the minus strand of CP125975.1, from coordinate 474,241,761 downwards.
TTGCCGGGTATGCCTCCGGATCGTGAGGTTGAGTTTGTAATTGAGCTTGAACCTGGAACGGCTCCTATATCCAAGCGGCCTTATAAAATGGGTCCTGCTGAGTTGGCTGAACTCAAACGTCAACTTGATGAACAAGAGAAGTTGGGTTTCATTCAACATAGTACTTGTTCTTGGGGTAGCCCAACAATCTTTGTGAAGAAGCGTGACAGGACTGATAGACTTTGTGTTGACTATCGGGCTCTCAATGCTAAAACCATCAAGAACAAATATCCCCTTCCGCGGATTAATGATCTCTTCGATCAGCTAGCTGGAGCTGTGGTGTTCTCTAAGATGGACTTGAGAAGTGGTTATCACCAAATCAAGATTCGCAAGGAAGAGGTACCCAAAACAGCTTTCACCACCCGCTATGGCCTGTATGAGTACACGGTCATGTCTTTCGGTCTCACCAACGCACCTGCTACCTTCTCGAGGCTGATGAACTCGGTTTTCATGGAGTACCTTGATATTCGTTGTGGTATATCTGGATGACATCCTAGTATATTCAAAGTCAAAGGAAGAGCATGAAGAACACCTTCGGTGTGTCCTAAACAAGCTTCGTGAGAACCGCTTGTATGCAAAGTTCTCAAAGTGTGAGTTTTGGCTGCCTGAAGTAACCTATCTTGGTCATGTCATCTCTGCCAAGGGCATTGCAGTCAACCCGGAAACTGTGAAGACAATTGTTGATTGGCTTCCTCCTGTTAATGTCAAAGAAGTGCGGAGTTTCCTTGGTTTGGCTAGTTATTGCCGTCGCTTCGTTCAGAACTTTTCGAAGATAGCGAAGCCTCTTACTGATCTCCTCAAGAAAGGCAAGAAATACCTTTGGACTCCTGCATGTCAAGCAAGCTTTGAGACACTCAAAGAGAAGCTCACTTCCACACCAGTCCTGGTTCCTCCGGATACATCCAAGCCTTTCCAGATATTCCGTGGCGCCTCTTTGCAAGGATTGGGTGCGGTCCTTATGCAAGAAAAGCAAGTTGTTGCTTATGCCTCTCGACAATTGAAGACACATGAGCTCAACTATCCCACACATGACCTCGAGATCGCAGCAGTTGTCTTTGCTTTGAAGCTGTGGAGGCACTACTTGCTTGGCAACCGTTGTGAGATCTTTTCTGACCACAAAAGTTTGAAGTATATCTTCACTCAGCCTGATCTCAACCTTCGGCAGAGGAGATGGATTGAAGCAATCAATGATTTTGATTTGACCATCAACTACACTCCGGGCAAAGCTAATGTCATGGCCGATGCTCTTAGCCGCAAAGCTTATGTCAACAACCTCATGATGGAAGAACAACAGCCTCTCTTGTGCGAGGAATTCCGTCAGCTCAACCTGGAAATTATGGAACAGGGGCATCTCCTGAACCTTCTGGCTACTCCTCTCTTGGAAGAAAAGATTCGCTCTCGTCGGCTTGGTGATCCGCACACCAAAAAGATCATCTCTAAACTTGAGCTTCCGAAGTACGAGTCCTTCCACGTTGATGATCAAGGCACGCTTTTCTTTGAACACCGGATGTTTGTTCCGAACTACCCGGGTTTAAGAGAGCAAGTTCTCAAGGAGGCGCACGATTCTGTTCTATCTATCCATCCTGGCAGCACAAAGATGTACATGGACTTGAAAACACAATATTGGTGGCCTGGTTTAATACGATATTGTGCCAAGTATGTCTCGGAGTGTGATGTCTGCCGCAGAGTGAAAGCTGTCCATCAGAAACCTTTCGGTCTTCTACAGCCATTGAAACCTCCGGAATGGAAATGGGAGAAAGTAGAGATGGACTTCATCACTGGTTTTCCAAGGTCGCAGAAGGGCAACAATGCAACCTTTGTTGTCATCGACAGGCTTTCTAAAGTGGCTCATTTCTTCCCCATCAAGGAAACAATTTTAAAATTGGTTGGCTGAGCTCTATATCAACAGAATTGTCTCTCTGTATGGGGTTCCGCTTGAGATCAGTTCAGACCGTGGAAGCATCTTCACTTCCAAGTTCTGGGAAAGTTTCCAAAATGCTTTGGGAACAAAGTTGAACTTCAGCACCGCTTACCACCCTCAGTCGCAAGGACAAGTTGAAAGGATCAATCAGATTCTGGAGGATATGCTTCGTGCTTGCGTCATCTCTTTTGGCATGAAGTGGGAGGAATGTCTTCCTTATGCTGAATTCTCTTACAACAACAGCTTCCAGAAAAGTCTGAAGATGGCACCATTTGAGGCTCTCTATGGTCGCAAGTGCAGAACTCCGATTGGTTGGTCGGGTGCAGGAGAAAGAATATGGTTTGGCCCTGACATTGTAACTCAAGCGGAAGAGAAGGTGCATATCATCCTTGAGAACCTGAAGATTGCTCAAAGTCGCCAGAAGAGCAATTATGACAGGAAGCACACGGACATGGTGTATGCCCCTGGTGATCTCGTTTACCTTCGTGTCACTCCCATGAGAGGCACATGCCGCTTCGGTATCAAAGGAAAGCTGGCTCCTAGATACACCGGTCCTTTCAAAATTCGTGGTAGAAGAGGAGAAGTTGCTTATGCTCTTGATCTCCCGGAAAAACTCAAAGTCCATGATGTTTTCCACATCTCTCAACTCAAGAAATGCTTCAAAGATCCCGGCAGAACCGTGGATCATGAGCTAATCGATCTCCAAGAAGACCTGCCTTATCAAGAACACCCCACAAAAATCCTTGAGACCGCAGAAAGAAGGACTCGCAACAAGTCCATCAAGTTCTGCAAGGTGCAGTGGTCGCACCATTCTGTTGATGAAGCCACTTGGGAGCGTGAAGATGAACTCCGTGCCAACTATCCTACCCTCTTTGTGTCTTCTTCTTCCTAGAATCTCGGGGCGAGATTCCTGTTTAGTGGGGGAGAGTTGTAGCATCCCAATTGTCTAACAACTGTAATGCTACTTGATCTAGTAATATAATGGCCACTTCCTACATATAATTGTTGCCTCATCATGTTATCATGCTCATGTCATCATGCCACCTTGCATTTGAGCATCATATAAAACCTTTGGTGTTTTGGTTCTTATCTCATATGCATTATTAATTGTATTTGCCTCTTGATATTGTATTTGGTTCTTAATATATTGTTGAAATGCCCAAGTTGAGTTGGGGGCATATCTCTTATTCTTTTCCACCACCTTTTCTTTGTCACCACCTTACACTTCCACCATACCATAACCTATGAGCTTGTAATTTTCTTTGGATTTTATTTCTAGCTCATGTGGGTTGGATGGACCCAATTCTAAATCCTTTTGCTTGGCTTGTTCCATATTTCTGGAATGCATAGGTATGAATGCCTTGAATGATTGTTTTGTTTTCACAAGATTGAAACTTGGCATTTAATGCTTATGGCCCATGCAAGCTTGCACCAATCTCTTAGGAGTGCATTAAATGTAATGCATGTCCCATGCAACCATCATCAACTTTGGTCATCTTTGGATTTATTTGAAGTTTGAGTGGTTCATCTCTATCTCTATCCTTTCTTTTAGGCTTGACATATTTTTGATCTTGCTTACACCCCATTCCCATCTCTAGCTACCCCATCACCACCTCTTCTCCTTTTTCTCCCTTTATGTCTTGTTTGTTTGGAGTGATCATGTGGATCTAGTCTTTTGAACCAATCCATCTCACCCCTCATCTCTACCCCTCTAGCTATCTCTAAACCTACCCCTGATCACCATACCCCCATCTAACCCTAAATCCTAAACCTAATCAACTGACCACTAACATCATCTACCATTCAACCCTAAGCTAAACTAAAACCCTAATCCAACCACTCCATCTAATCCTAACCCGAGCCATACCCCCTCCAACTAACCCTAACCCCCCTCTCTCACTTGATACCCTCATCTAAACCCTAGCTCGACCCCACCATGTTCCACCTCCCTCTCAGCCTCTCCTCTCTCTTCCATGCATGGCCCACAGGGCTATCCTCTCCCTGGTTCCTCCCTTCCCTCTCTAAGCTACAAGACAAAGAAGGGGCAAGAGAGAAAGCCCTAGCCCGAGCTCACCCTCCTCCCCTTTTGCAAAAGTGCACCACCCCCGTGTGCCTCTCTCCTCTATCCTCCTCTCCTCCCTTATCACCCCAACCTCCCCAGCATCTCTCAGATCCAAACCAAGAGCCCCAGGCACCCCACCTTCCTTCCCCTTCCTCCCTTCTTCCTCCCCAAGCGGGAAACCTCTCCACCATGCCCCCAAAACCCTAGCTTCGGCCCCCTCTGCTCTCCTTCGCTCCCGAGCACGCCAAGGCAAGCCAGGAACCCCAGGACCCCCTCTGCTTCCTCTGCTCCGCCCTGAACCGCGGGGAGCCTCTGGACCTCGCCGGAGAAGCGTCGCCGCCGCCGTGCCCGCGAGCAGCAGGAGTGCTCCGGCCCCCTTCTTCCCCGACGATCGACGCTACCCCGAGCCTGCATTTGACGGTCGTGACACTGAGCGAGGATATATCAAGAGAACCAGAGCACTACCCAGATCCGTCTCGCTTCAATGAGTTACTGTGCAAGCACTACCACATGCTTGCATACATACTACCTAATGCCTCTATCTTATTCTTGCATCATTGAGTCGATTGCATTAAACTGAATCCCAAGTATTGCATAGCCTTTACTTTTAAACCCCAAGCTTGTTCCTCCATCCCATGAGTTTTACTACAGAGTTGTTTGAGCCATGCGAGTCGTGAACAAAGATGTGTAGGGTATGTGAGAGTCTGATGGATAACGAGGTACCTAAACAACTTAACCTGAGTAGTAATGGGATAACTAATGAAGGTGGCACCGGTGAGCAATATCTGCTATTTGGTTTTTCCTGCTCACCTGTGTCCCGTAAGACCCCGAGTACTTGATTCCTGTTCCAAGAATATTCGCGCTATCCACATCCGGGAGGCTTATGGGACCCCGAGCTGTGAGCTTGATTCAGTCTTATTTCTTGGGGCCACAAACTAGTTTGAGGTTTTATTTACTATCCTGTATTTATGCCATGCTTTACTGCTTTATTATGATTGTGCGAGGAGCACATGTACTGTTTAGGATCGGGACACGTTTTCGCGGTGTCGACAAGCCCAGTTTTGGGTTCCCAGTCGCTCACAGCCGTCCACCCAAACCTCGGTCTCGAGTCGCCTAACTTCGTTGGTGTACTCCAAGGGTGGCCCCTCAAATATTTCTGAATCGTGATTGCTTTGTCGTGAAGGCCTCGTTGGGGTTTGATTTGGTTTTTCCGAGGTTGATCGAGTGTGTGTTGCTATTTGTGCACCACAGGGTAAAACTTTCAAAGCCATGTCCGCGGTTATGGACGACTTGGAGCACAGTTTCTCGATCATAGACAAGCATAACTAAAGTACCGCTTTTAATTTGACTAAGTAATTGACTAGTAAATAGTGCAACGCTCATGGAATGGTTAATAAAATTGCCAGCGGATGGGGGTTTGTTCGTCCGCTTCCTCGTTGGTAAGCGAGGAGGAGGATGGATCTGTGGATATTACTGTTATAATTGTTTTCATTAATTCACGGACATCCGTCTATCTTTGGTTAGGCGGATGGTTAGCGTTTTTCTATAGAACTGTTAGGGTTTATCTTTCGCTGCAATTGCGTCACCCCAGGTTGTGTCCCCTTTAGAGGCATAAAGACTTGCTGAGTACCCTTAGGGTCTCACACGATAAATTATTGGTTCAGATGAACAGGCACACTCGCAGGACGGATACTGGGTGGAGGAGGCTGATGATGTGGGCAACGATCGTTCGGCGTAGAGATTCCGGGTACGGGGATCCGTGAGATCTGTGGGCGGGATGTGCTTATTTCTGGGGCATCTTATGCCGATTTGCTTCTTATCCGTACTCGGACCTTGTTTGCCGCTTCCGCCTGATACTCTGATGTGTGATGTATGAGGAAATATCCTAAAATATTATATCTATCTAGGTCATTTGAATCTTGCCGTATGGCGTTGCTATATTTCCTTTCTTTCTAGATGGTATGGCTCTGATGTACTTTTGTATGGTGGCTTGCATACATACTCACTTGTGTATGTAGTTGATCCCTTCGCCTTCCGATTACGACGCCCGTACTTGTCCCGATGACTGGAAATGATTGGGAAGGCCGAAAGGTCTACCCGTGAGTGGCTTTTGGGCCCCACCGTACTATTTCAACCATTTCCGCTCATCCAGGCTTGTATCTAGGAGCGTAATTCACCGAGGTAGTTACACCGGAGGACTTTGACCTTGTCACGTGACGAGTGGCTACCCCTCGTCGATGGGCTCGGTGGAGATTGCCGAGGTGCTGAAGCTGACGGACCGGGCCGCGGTATACTCCGATCGCGTCTGGGCGATGGGCGACCTCCTCCCCTATCAGGAGACGACTGTCGCGCCCAATGATCCCGAGCCGCCGCACCGGGACTTCAAGGTCGAGCAACCCTTCCGTGCGGCGATGGCGGGTGAGTTGACAACGTACCCGTCGAACCCGTACACTCCCTTCATTCGCAACCGCAAGGGCGGCGGCGAGTCGACGTTGAAGCCTGCATAATAGAAACATTGTGCCCTGGGGCGTTAGTAGTAACTTGGCCATTGGGATCAACTTGTATTTTGTAACGACTTTGTTCTGCTGTAATGCAATTTCGTGTTATTTTGTGAATTGTCTTGTGATTTCGATTGCTGATTGGTCGAGTCCCCGAGCGCGTCCGCCCTTTTTATGGGGTTTACCTCGTTTGTTATGTGTTTGTGGTTTTGAACGTTTTGTCAGTTGTTTTGTTATTGAGGTCGACTCGCCCGAGCTTGGAAATCCAGTCGCAGGGCGACTCCCATGAGTACTCTTTACTTGACCGTTTTCCCTTGCGCGAACGAGGTCGGGTAGACGAGTCCCTGAGCGTGGTACTTGGTGGTTCTAGTCGCAGCTCTAGGGTGGATGAGGACTGGGCACGTTAGAGTGAGCGCATCACTCCTGCCTGACCCATCGGATCAGTCGCATGGCGAGTCCTGGGCACGCTCTCGTACTTGGCGTTTTTCCCTAGTCGCTCATGCTTAACTGGTCGCTAGTCCCCGAGCGTGGTACTTGGCCGTTCGAGTCGCTGTGTCGAGGATGCGGAGGATCATGGTCGCTGTGAGGAGTGAAAGCAGTTGTCTTGGCTCGTTAAGCCAGTCGAGCTAGGCGACTCCAATGGGGCTACGGGTAGGCGTTTTTCGTGGACGTTACGAGTCCTGGGGTAACCTAGTGCCCCTGTAACGCACTACTTGGCTGTGCCGGTCGCTGTGCCAGAGGTTGACTTCTGCAGACAACCCTTGGCGAGTCATGCTCTAGGTCGGTGGGCATGACTACCTCGGCACCATAGACCATGAAGAAGGGGGTGAACCCTGTCGACCTGTTGACAGAGGTGCGGATGCCCCAGATGACGGAGGGTAGCTCCTCGACCCAGCATCTGGCGGTGCGCTCGAGTGGTACTTGGAGTCGTGGCTTTAGGCCATGGAGGATGCTCTAGTTGGCCTGTTCCGCCTGGCCGTTGGACTCCGGGTGGGCGACTGAGGTAAGGTCGAGTCGGATGTGGTGCTCTTCGCAGAATTCAGCCATGGCTCCTTTGGCGAAGTTGGTGCCGTTGTCCGTGATGATGATGTTTGGGAACCCGTAGCGATATATGAGCTCGCGGAGGAACTTGGTGGCAGTCTTCCCGTCGCATTTCCGGACTGGCTTGGCCTCCACCCACTTTGTGAATTTGTCGACCACGACCATGAGGTGAGTGAAGCCGGAGGGGGCCTTTTTGAAAGGGCCTACCATGTCCATACCCCACACGGAGAACGGCCAGGTGATGGGGATTGTCTTGAGCGCCGAGCTCGGCACGTGGGTCTGGTTGGCGTACTTCTGGCACCCGGCGCACTGCTGGACAATTTCGACAGCGTCTGCGTGTGCGGTGGGCCAGTAGAAACCGTGTCGCATAGCCTTTGCGACCAGAGAGCGGGCGCCGGCGTGGTGGCCGCAGGCGCCGGAGTGGATGTCGTGGAGGATTTTGCGTCCTTCGGCATGTTGGACGCAGCGTTGGAACACGCCGGTCACGCTGCGCTTGTGGAGCTCGCCGTCGATGATGACGAAGGATTTGCAGCGACGCTCTATCATCCGGGCGTCTGTTTCATCTGCTGGTAAGGTGCCTCCCTCCAGGTAGGCAATGTACGGCGTAGTCCAGTCTTCTGGCTCGGCGATGAGTGCGACCAGGGCTGCCTCTGGTTGCAGCAGGACGCCGATGTCGATCTCCCTTTGGGGGAGAAACAGAAGGCTTGGTGATGGTGTCGAGGAAGACGCCGGCGGGTGGTGCGAGTCAAGCTGAGCCGATACGAGAGAGTGCGTCGGCCTCCTCTTTTTTCCGCCTGTCGATCCACTCGACGGAATAGTCTGCGAAGTGTCCGCCTAGCTTGTCCACTGCTTGGCGGTATGCCGCCATGGTGGGGGAGACGGCGTCGCAGGTGCCGGCGACTTGCCCAGCGACGAGGTCTGAGTGTCCGTAGCAGCGTAGGCGGTTGACATTCATCTCCTTGGCGGCTCGCATGCCGTGGAGTAGTGCCTCGTACTCGGCCATGTTGTTGGTGAAGGGGGTGAAGTCGAGGCAGAGGACGTAGCGGAGCTTGTCGACCTTCGGGGAAGTCAGCACGATCCCTGCCCCTGCGCCGTTTGCGTTCTTGGAGCCGTTGAAGTGAAAACTCCAATAGTGGAGGTACGGCAGCTTTTCTGGCTGCTGGGCTTCTTCCCAGTCGGCGATGAAGTCCGCGAGAGCCTGCGACTTGATCGCTTTGTGCGGCTCATACTTGATGTTGTGGACGCCGATTTCGACGGCCCACTTGGCGACTCGCCCTGTCGCCTCATGGTTGCGGATTATGTCCTGCAACGGTGCTGAGGAGACCACCGTGATCGGGTGCTCCTGGAAGTAGTGCGGCAGTCGCCGCTGTGCTCTGAAGACCGCGTATACCAGTTTCTGGTATTGCGGGTATCGCTGTCGCGACTCGGTGAGGACCTCGCTGATATAGTACACCGGTCGCTGCACTGGGCACTCCTTTCCTTCCTCTGGTTGCTCGACGACCATGACGGCGCTAACGACGCGCTCGGAAGCCGCGACATAGACCAGCATGGGTTCCTTGTCGACGGGGGCGGCGAGTAGCGGTGCTGCGAGTAGCACCTTCTTGAGGTCGCGGAGCGCGTCGTCCGCCTCCTTGTCCCACTGGAAGGTGGGGTTCTTGCGCATCAGGCGGTATAGGGGCATCGCCTTTTCGCCCAATCGGGGGATGAAGCGACTGAGAGCCGCGACTTGCCCGGCTAGCTTCTGTACATCGCGCTGGCACTCGGGTTTTCCGAGTCGAGCGATCGTGTCGATCTTGGTGGGGTTCGCCTCGATCCCGCGTTTGGAGACGACGTATCCAAGTAGTTGCCCTGCTGGTACACCGAAGGTGCATTTGCCTGGGTTTAGCTTTATCTTGTATATCCGCAGGTTGGCGAATGTTTCCGCCAGGTCGGCGAGTATGTCGCTTTGGCGAGCGGACTTCACTACCACGTCGTCGATTTAGACGTAGATATTGCGGCCAATTTGGCTCGCAAGGCACTCCTGCATGCACCGCTGGTAGGTTGCCCCGGCGTTCTTGAGGCCGAAGGTCATGGCGGTGTAGCAGAAGGATCCGAATGGCGTGATGAACGCCGTCTTTTCTTCGTCCTCAATAGCCATTTTGATCTGTTTGTACCCAGAGTAGGCGTCGAGGAAACACAGCGACTCCAAGCCCGCGGTGGAATCGATTATTTGGTCGATCCACGGGAGGACGAATTGCTCCTTTGGGCAGGCGCTGTTTAAATTTGTGTAATCGATACACATCCTCTAGGTTCCATTTTATTCGAGGGGGGTTTGCAGCCACTTGAGTATTTTATTGGCGGATGAAGCTGCACGGCAGTAGACGCTGCACCTCCTCGGCGATGGCTCGGCGCTCTTCATTGAAGGGCCGATCGCTGATGACAGGTCGCACTTTGGGGTCGGCGTTGAGTTTGTGCTCAGCGAGTTCCCTAGGGACACCAGGCATGTCAGAGGGCTTCCATGCGAATATGTCCCTGTTCTCACGGAGGAACTTGATGAGCGCGCCTTCCTATGCTAGGCTCATGCACGTCCCGATCGTCACCGTCTGGCTGGAGTCGCCTGGGACCAGCTCGACGGTGCGGGTGTGCGTCGTTGCCTCGAAGGCTGAGGTCTTGCCGCCCTCCGAGTTGGGCTTCTTGTGTATGGTGGGGTCGTCGTTGTTGACCCTGCTCGCGTACTTGGCGAGCTCGTCGGCGTGGTTGGCCTCTGCCGTGATGACGGCGCCGGCGAGTTCGGCTCCTTTGGCCTCGCACTCGGCGGCCATGTCGGGGTCGCCGTGGATGGTGATGACACCACGCGGTCCGGCGAGCTTCATCGCGTTGTAAGCGTAGTGGGGCGCCGCCATGAACTTGGCGAACGCCTGGCGCCCCAGGACGCAGTGGTAGGGGTTGTCGAAGGGCACCAGCTCTAAGACGATCTGCTCGGTGCGGAAGTTTGCCGGTGTGCCGAAGGTGACTGACAACGTCACCTTGCCGATCGGGTACGCCTTCCGACCGGGGACGATGCCATGGAAAATGGTGTAGGTCGTCTCGACCATCGACTGCGGGAGCCGCAGTCACCTGAAGGTGTCCAGGTACAGGATGTTGATGGAGCTGCTGCCGTCCATCAATGTCTTGGGGAGCCAGTAGTCTCCCACCTTGGGCTTGACTACCAGGGCAACTCAGCCTGGGTAATCGATGCGTGGCGAGTGGTCCTGGCGGCTCCAGGTGATGGGTTGTTCCGACCAGTTGAGGAACTGGGGAACGTCAACCTGCGCCACCGCATTGACGGCGACGGCGCGGGCGATGACCTTCTTCTCGCGCTTCGTGTTGAAGCCTGTGAAGGTGTGGAGCGAGCTAGCCGCGCTGCTGAATTTTCTGCCGTTTGGTGGGTTGTTGTCGGGGTCTTCCTGCGCTCGCCGTGCCTTCTCGGTCTCCGAGAGAGAGTGGCAGTCGGCGGTCGTGTGTGTGGCGGGCTTTCCTTCCCTACTGTGAAATGCACAAGGTTGGTTAAGGAGGGCCGCGGCGTCGAACCTTGGTTTCGCCCTGTAGTTTCCGCCGTCATGGCTCTTGGGCTCAGCTGCGCGTGCCAGCGTTGGCGAAGTCGACTCGCCCGTCAGCGGGCGCTTGCGGTGAGGCGAGTGTTGCTGGCGTGGGTCGGACCGTCGTCCGTTGTCGCTTCCGTCAGGCGGCGTTGACCTCCGACTGGCATCGCCGGTTTCCTGGTTTGGGTCTTCCTCCGCGTATCTTTTGGCGATCTCAAGGAGGTCCGGTATGTTGTCGAGTGTGCGGTATGCTCGTTTGAGCTTGGCAACCAGGGGCTCGTAGCGGCACGAGGTCTTGAAGCAGTGGATTGTGGTGTCTGGGTGGATACCGACCGCATTGTACCATAGTTCTTGCTATCGTTGGACCCAGCTGCGGTTCGACTCGCGAGGTCCCTGGACGCATCGTTCCAGGTCCTCGATGGTGGTGGCGCGGGTGTATGAACCCTCGAAGTGCCTGACGAAGGCGTCGTGCATCTCTTCCCAGGAGTCGATGCTGTCCGCGGGGAGAGTGTTGATCCACTGCTTTCACGCCCCCTCCATCATCAGGGGGAGGTAGCGGGCGGCGAGTAGATCGGTGTGACCGGCTATCCCCATTGCCATGAGGTAAGTGTCCAGCCACACAGAGGGATCGTACGTGGGGTCGTACTTCTCTATTTCCTTCGGAGCTTTGAAGTTCGTCGGGTATTTTTCGCCTCGAATCATCGGTCCAAAGCATCGGGGCCCAAGTCGGCTTAGCGACCCCATCGGCTCGCCGTCGCGGCGATTGGTTAGGGTATGTCGCAGGTCGTCGGGCTGGCGTGCGCGCCAGCTCTGGTTGTTGATGATGTGGGTGTGGGCTTCGACGGGCTGACCGTTGGTGGCGACAAAGTTGGTCGCTGGCCTGGGGTCGTTGGTGGAGAGTGCCGCGTTCGCGGGTCGGTGTTGGAGCTGCAGTGGTTCGGGTGGCGGGCAGTTGAGGGTGTTTGCCGCCAATGGACGGCCGCTCTGCTGCCCGATGAACGCGAGTACATCCGACCCTGTGAGTCGACGCCTGCGTTTTGTTGCTCGACCGCCTTGGCGAGCAAGGCCTTGATGTACTAGATCTGTAGGGCGCCGACACCGGTGGCCGTGATGTTGTCGGCCGCTGCTCGGCCCGCCACGAGGTTGTCCATCGGGGTGGAGAACATGGTAGGTCGTTCGCGTCTCGCTCCCGTGAGGAGACCACGATCCGCGGCTGGTCCCTGGGGGGTGCGAGGTTGGGTGGAGGTGGGACGCCATTCGCTGTCGACCCTAGTGGGGGTCGGGCGCTTCCTCCTGGTGGCGCGTTCTCGCAGATCGCGTGCTCGGCCACGCGGGTCAGGTCGTTCTCTTCGTTGAAGTTTAGGGCGCGCCCCTAGACGGTGGGGTTCAAGCGCGACCTGATTCGCTGGTGGTGGTAACGTGACAGCTCCTGCGCCGTCACCTGCTCGAGGCGAAATTTTTCGCGCTCGGCTAGCTCCTTGCGGACTGCTTCCGCTAGCTTCAGGCGGAGTTCCTCGACCTCCGTTGCCATTGCATTGGGAGGGATCGGGGTGGAGAAGGGATCCTCCGGCGGGTCGGTGCCAGTCTCCATATAGGTCGCGGCGTGGCGACCGGTCCCATCATGGAGATCGGTGGAGTTTTCCGATCCAGAGTCGAAGTCGAAGATCCCAAGGATGGAGGGATCCTCGAAGTCTCCAACGCTGGAGACATGGGTGATGGAGCCCGCGGGTGAAGCCGCGATGATGGATCGGGCGAGTGACATCGGGGTCGCCGAGTCGGCGTCGTCGTTGAGGGCCGCGTCTTTCGCGGCTGCGGTGGTTTTGGCGACGTCGCTGTGGGCCGAGTTATACTCGGAGGCGAGGCGGTGGATCGTGCGGACCTGGCTCTCGGAGAGCCGGTTGCATGGCGGCGACTCGCGGATGCAAGTTGAGTCCTCCGAGACAATGACGTCGGTGAGGCCGACGAAGAGGCTGATCGTGCCGACAGGCAAGATCATGCTATGTGTGACGGGTCGCGCCGCCGGGACGTAGCTACTCGGCAAGATCTGGAGCATCTCGCCAATCGCTATCATGCGGCCGGTGGCGACCGACTCGTTGATGGGCAGATTGTATCTCGTCGCAGAACACCGGCCAGACCAGCCAAGCCCCATGGTGGGCGCCACTGTCGTGGGAATGACCACGGTAGATGCTGCAATCGGCAGTGAGTAGTAGAACATGGGGCAAGGGCGGCCAGCCATCTGCGGTGCGAGATGAGGACGGAGACACAGGGTTTTACCCAGGTTCGGCCCCCGGAGGGTAAAGACCTACTCCTGCTAGATTGTATTATGATGGAAGTATGTAACACCCTCAGAATCGGCCCTATGCAACTTTTAGCGAAACCCGCCAAACCCGCATTGAAACGATTCAAAGGTGCCCACCAGGCACTTGCGTGCGGGTGGAAAACGAAGTAATAACATTACACAACAGTCCTCGATGGGACCCACAGAACAGATATATTTACAACACGACTCCATGAGTCAAGAATACAGATATACAATACGAAGATCCACATCACCTTGAAAATGATGCAGCGTCCGACTACAGACAAGATGCAAATGGGGCTAAGAGCCCTGAAGAATAACCAATGGCGTCCATAACCCTGCCCAGGCCAAGCCGGAAGGGTAACCCTGCTAACGACGTCGATCTCAAAACCTGCTTAAACAAAAGGGGTGCCGACAAAGGGCAAAGGAAAAAGAGGAGCGTCGGTACTGAGGCCAGTACACGGCGAGGCTAGAATTCGGCGGTCCTCGCCTACATCGGTATGGTGGAATAAAGCGGCAGCAGCAGCATGCACTAAAAAACCTATAGAGACTCGATATAACTGGCGGCTATCAGAGAGGGTAAGAAAGACCTATTCGGAACCAACCTGATTCTACCATCAAACAAACCCATCCTGGTGTTTCCCCCTCGAAACCAAACGAGGAAGTCAACCGAGGAACTCACACCGTTGGCAGTTTTATTTATTCAGTTATCGTGGCAGTAATTACTAGTCAGGTGTAGATAATCATCCTGATAAAATAAGCAGTGGGCACTTTTAGTTAACCATTCCGTTGTAGTTGCGACACTTACTAGTCAAATACAATTAGCATGAGATATCCCAAAAACCCAGCAGTTGTTGGTACTTTTATTTAGCCATTCCGTTATAGTGAAACTGATTACTAGTCATATCGGATACAAGTCAATTTATAACAGTAAACTTTAGTTATAGTTGTCTATGATCAAGTACTGTGCTCCAAGTCGTCCATAACCGCGGACACGGCTTCTCGAAAAGATTTAACCCTGCAGGGGTGCACCAAAGTATCCACAAGCACTTCGACCCTTTTTGCCAGATCAGTTAACATACACCCATCGGTATGTCGGCGGGGCCTAAGTCATGACGTTTCCAGACCCAAAGCAAGCACGGGGGGCCACCCCACTAAGTCTACCCGCAACAAAGTCGGCCGGTCTCCGAGACGGACTCGGGTTTGCGTCGATGGTAAACGACAATGAATCCCAAAACCTGGGACTGTCGATACCGAAAACACTCCGCTTCCTAACAAAGACGTGTGCTCCTCGCACAATCGTAAATAAAGCGATAAAGCATGGCATAAGTACAGGATAGTAAATAAAACCTCAAACTAGTTTGTGGCCCCAGACAATACTTTGAAATCGGTAATAATCAATGGGCGCCCATATCTCCCCACCGTGGTTAGCGCTCGATCTCGGACAGTGTCAAGAACTCGGGGTCCTACTGGACACAAGTGGGCGGTCGGAAACCAAATATTATCTATCACCCACCGATGCCTCTGCTTACCTACTTCAATTTTAGTTGTTAAACAGTAAATAAAGTGAACGATAAGTAAAACCATGATCATCTCCAACATCAAACAGGTGGCAATACTCCAACAACTGTGGTACTTGACGACACGCAACAACACTTGAGCAAGCGACTACGACGCGCAAGTCCAACTATCTACCAAACAACAGGTAATAGGATGTGTCCCAGGCAATATAAGGCGGCGAGGGATATCACGGGTACGAAAGCTAGAGCATCGCAACACAGATAGCAATAGATCAACAGGAGGGAATAAATACTATAAAATTAAGATAGGTAGAAAGGGGGAGATGCTCGCCTGAAAACATTGCCGCGGGTTCAACCGAAGAACGGACGACACTCGCATCAACTCAACGGCCTTATTCGCGAAGAAGCAAAACACTAGAATAAACACCGGATGCAATATTTAATACTACGGCAAAAGATCGGCATGATGCATGTATGATGTAAGGCATGGCAAAGGTGCAATGCAATTAGGCAATATTAAGCGGAACCGGGGGTCCCGACAATTAATTAGATGGTTCAAGTTATTCATCTACCCAGCAAATTAAATGTTGCATTATCAAGACAAAAGATAGCACCGGTTCGCTACACAAATTTAAATGAGGCCAATATAAGGCTAGATTTGCCCGCATATGGGCCCCATATTTAATTATATGGTGAATCGGCATAAGGCCCCCAAACCACAGACAAGTATGCATGCATGAACAATTAATATGCGACAAGTTGGATTATATTATAAAATAGGGTTTTCGGAAAGGGGTTCACACATTTAGGGTTCGGCAGATCTTGGGGTTCCGGGGTTCGGGGTCGGGTCTCGGGGTTCGGATCTGGGGTTCGGGGTTCGATGGGCTCGGTCTCGGATAACGGAGGTAGGTCTTGTCGCATCCGGGAAGCAGGACTTGGTTCGGCGTCGGGGCATCGGATTCGCCCCGGTTGGTGTCGATCTTGTCGGCCCCGCGCAGTTGATCTTGGTGTTTCTGGATGATCTTGCCGACTCCATGCGAAGGCCTTGGCGCTCTAGATCGGTCTTCAGGGTCTCGGCCATCGGATCCTTGAAGGAGGTCATGGCGTCCGCGAGGCGATCTTGGCGTTCACCGAGAGGGATTCGACAGGGTTCGGGTCTTCGGACGCCGCGAGGAAGATCTTGAGGTACCGGCGGGTTCGTTGTCAGATCGGTCTTCGGAGGCTCGGGATCTCGACGCCTAGGTTCCGTGAAGTTCTGGGATAAGCTTGTCGATGGTCCTGCTTGTGCTTCCAGTTGTCGATCTTGTCGCATGGCCACCGAAGCGCAAAACCACGTTGACACTTGCGGTCATTGACACGGGCAGGGGTGCGCGACGCAGAGGACGGTCGGTGGCGGTGTCATCCATCCCGGGCGGCGGAGCGGAGATGCTCGCGGGGGGGGAGGGTCGATTCCGGCAGCGGAAGAGACGGCCCGGCGTGCGAGGAGCTCGGGAGAGCGCGGCGCCGAAGCGGCGCTGGGGTCTGGCGCGGCGAGAGAGGCGGCTTCGAGTCCGGCGGAGGATGGAGACGAGCCGCAGCTCGGCGCCGGCGGGCGAGCTTGGTCGCAGAGGGAGACGGTGGCGGACGGGCTGGTGGCGGAGGCGGCTCGAGGTCGGCGATGGGGCTCGCGCCCGAGGAGGATGGAGCGGCGGTGGTGGTCGGAGGAAGAACGGCGGTGGCGTTGAGAGGCGGCGGCGGGGGCAGCGGCGAGGGTGGGCGGCGGGCGGCCAGCTCGGCGAGGGTCGCGGAGGTGGGGGCTCAAGGCGTCGGCGAAGGAGGAGGACGGCGGGAGGCGGCTCGCGGGAAGAGAGGAGGAGAGAGGCGGGCGTGGTCGGAGGAGGTGAGGACGGTGGATGCGGGAGGTGGGTCGGCCAAGGAGGTGGGAGGCGGCGAGCGGCGCTGAAGGCGGCTGCCGGCGGACGGTTGGAGGCGGGTGGTGGAGCGCAGAGGAGGAGGATGGGGGAAGAAGGAGGGAGACGAGGGAGGAAGAGAGACGCGTCGGGGTGGGGGACGCGTGGGGCGCGTGTGGCCAGGGGACGGGGCCCGCGGGGTGGGGCCCGGCGGCAAGGAGGGGTGCGCGTGTGTGGGCTGTGTGTGTGGGTGGGGTGGGCCAGGAGAGAGGAGAGAGAGGAGGTGGGCCGGGAGGGGACCAGGATGTAAGAGGGGTAGGAAAGGGTGTGAAAAAGAGAGAGGGAAGGGAGCTGGTGGATTGCTGAGGTGGCAGGGTGGGTAGGAATTGGGGGAGAGGGTGAGGTGGCGAGCTGAGAGTGGTGGGTAGATTAGGGTTGGGTGGGAATAGGAATTAGGGTGGGCTGGTTTAGGTGGACCGTTTTGTACTGGGGGTGGTCGACTGGGTCGAATCGGCCTGTTCGACTGCCCCACTAAAATAATTAAATATTTTATTTAATTCAAACAGGGCTTTTGCAAACCGATAGCAGATAAAACAAAATAATCCGGAGACCCGGGTTTTGCGTTTGAATAAAGACGGGGCGTTTAGAAATCAAATTAGGTTTTCCCGAAAATAGTTTTATGCGAACAAATGCAAGATGATGACGATGCTCAAATGCAATGTGGCATGTTGACATGAGCATGCGGTCATGATGATGCAATGCACAAAAACAACGCGATTTTCTAGTAGTGGTTTTGCGGGATGCCACAATTCGACACCACTAACAATGGATCTCGCCCTCGAGATCCGCCCCATGGTACCGGAAAGAAGGTCGGCGATCCGAATCTTCTCGCATCGTGTAGATCCTCGCGACACCACTAACAAGAGGTCGTTGTCCGTGATCGTCGAGAGAACACTCCGGAAACAAAAGGTCGAAGGTAGAGGTATCAACAAATAAAGCCACCTCTAGCTTCCGTGGACGGAGTAAAATTGCATCGATCCACCATTCAATATACAAAGCAAATGATAAGAGTAGTGGTATGGTCGCGACTCCATCCCGCACTCAAAGCATTACTCTGTACACGAACAGATAGGTTATGCAACCAACCCTCAGGATTCAGACTGAAGATCTCGACAAACAAGGTTCAGGAACAAAGGGGTGATGCAGACTCTGCATCGGATCTGGCGTAGATGATGTCGTCGCGTCGGAAAACACCGGAAGGCACGAGAAGGAACAAAGAGAAATCCAACAGATGAAGGATTCCTCTGATAGCATGAAGACCGGATGTAGAAGCATCGTTACCAAAGGAGGAAGCGAAACCCTGAAGGTACGACGGAAAACCCAACCACGAGAAATCCTGGACTAGAAGAAGGAAAGAGGACAGATCCAAAACACGCAGAGGTAAGAGGAGAACAGCAGAAGGTAAGGAGTAAAATCAGACCTAATCAGAACTATCCAACCGATTTTGCAAAAATAGTTTTGACACTCTACTTCGGCCGTTAGCTAGGTTATCCTACAGGCTGGACTTGTGGGGTATCGTAACTGCTGGGCTCTGATACCACTCTGTAACACCCTCAGAATCGGCCCTATGCAAGTTTTAGCGAAACCCGCCAAACCCGCATAGAAACGATTCAAAGGTGCCCACCAGGCACTTGCGTGCGGGTGGAAAACGAAGTAATAACATTACACAACAGTCCTCGATCGGACCCACAGAACAGATATATTTACAACACGACTCCATGAGTCAAGAATACAGATATACAATACGAAGATCCACATCACCTTGAAAATGATACAGCGTCCGACTACGGACAAGATGCAAATGGGGCTAAGAGCCCTGAAGAATAACCAATGGCGTACATAACCCTGCCCAGGCCAAGCCGGAAGGGTAACCCTGCTAACGACGTCGATCTCAAAACCTGCTTAAACAAAAGGGGTGCCGACAAAGGGCAAAGGAAAAAGAGGCGTCGATCGAGGCCGACACGGCGAGGCTAGAATTCGGCGGTCCTCGCCTACATCGGTATGGTGGACTGAAGCGGCAGCGGCAGCATGCACTAAACAACCTATAGAGACTCGATATAACTGGCGGCTATCGGAGAGGGGTAAGAAAGACCTATTCGGAACCAACCTGATTCTACCATCAAACAAACCCATCCTGGTGTTTCCCCCTCGAAACCAAACGAGGAAGTCAACCGAGGAACTCACACCGTTGGCAGTTTTATTTATTCAGTTATCGTTGCAGTAATTACTAGTCAGGTATAGATAATCATCCTGATAAAATAAGCAGTGGGCACTTTTAGTTAACCATTCCGTTGTAGTTGCGACACTTACTAGTCAAATACAATTAGCATGAGATATCCCAAAACCCAGCGGTTGTTGGTACTTTTATTTAGCCATTCCGTTATAGTGAAACTGATTACTAGTCATATCGGATACAAGTCAATTTATAACAGTAAACTTTAGTTATAGTTGTCTATGATCAAGCACTGTGCTCCAAGTCGTCCATAACCGCGGACACGGCTTCTCGAAAAGATTTAACCCTGCAGGGGTGCACCAAAGTATCCACAAGCACTTCGACCCCTTTTTGCCAGATCAGTTAACATACACCCATCGGTATGTCGGCGGGGCCTAAGTCATGATGTTTCCAGACCCAAAGCAAGCACGGGGGGCCACCCCACTAAGTCTACCATAGCAAGTCGGCGGTCTCCGAGACGGACTCGGGGTTTTGCGTCATGGTCAGAACGACAATGAATCCCAAAATCTGGACTGTCGATACCGCGAAAACACTCCGCTTCCTAAACAGTACAGTGTGCTCCTCGCACAATCGTAAATAAAGCAGTAAAGCATGGCATAAGTACAGGATAGTAAATAAAACCTCAAACTAGTTTGTGGCCCCCAGTACATACTTTGAAATCAGGTAATAATCAATGGGGGGCCCATATCTCCCCACCTGTGGTTAGCGCGCTCGATCTCGGAACAGGTGTCAAGAACTCGGGGTCCTACTGGACACAAGTGGGCGGTCGGAAACCAAATATTATCTATCACCCACCGATGCCTCTGCTTACCTACTTCAATTTTAGTTGTTAAACAGTAAATAAAGTGAACGATAAGTAAAACCATGATCATCTCCAACATCAAACAAGTGGCAATACTCCAACAACTGTGGTACTTGACGACACGCAACAACACTTGAGCAAGCGACTACGACGCGCAAGTCCAACTATCTACCAAACAACAGGTAATAGGATGTGTCCCAGGCAATATAAGGCGGCGAGGGATATCACGATGCGAAAGCTAGAGCATCGCAACACAGATAGCAATAGATCAACAGGAGGGAATAAATACTATAAAATTAAGATAGGTAGAAAGGGGGAGATGCTCGCCTGAAAACATTGCCGCGGGTTCAACCGAAGAACGGACGACACTCGCATCAACTCAACGGCCTTATCCGCGAAGAAGCAAAACACTAGAATAAACACCGGATGCAATATTTAATACTACGGCAAAAGATCGGCATGATGCATGTATGATGTAAGGCATGGCAAAGGTGCAATACAATTAGGCAATATTAAGCGGAACCGGGGGTCCCGACAATTAATTAGATGGTTCAAGTTATTCATCTACCCAGCAAATTAAATGTTGCATTATCAAGACAAAAGATAGCACCGGTTCGCTACACAAATTTAAATGAGGCCAATATAAGGCTAGATTTGCCCGCATATGGGCCCCATATTTAATTATATGGTGAATCGGCATAAGGCCCCCAAACCACAGACAAGTATGCATGCATGAACAATTAATATCGACAAGTTGGATTATATTATAAAATAGGGTTTTGAAAGGGTTCACACATTTAGGGTTGAGATCTTGGGGTTCCGGGGTTCGGGGTCGGGTCTCGGGGTTCGGATCTGGGGTTCGGGGTTCGATGGGCTCGGTCTCGGATAACGGAGGTAGGTCTTGTCGCATCCGGGAAGCAGGACTTGGTTCGGCGTCGGGGCATCGGATTCGCCCCGGTTGGTGTCGATCTTGTCGGCCCCGCGCAGTTGATCTTGGTGTTTCCGG
The DNA here is from genome assembly GCA_030063025.1 of Avena longiglumis. Taxonomy (NCBI): domain Eukaryota; kingdom Viridiplantae; phylum Streptophyta; class Magnoliopsida; order Poales; family Poaceae; genus Avena; species Avena longiglumis. Next base: position 474,220,831 of record CP125975.1, on the reverse strand, counting down.
ATGATCTTGCCGACTCCATGCGAAGGCCTTGGCGCTCTAGATCGGTCTTCCGGGTCTCGGCCATCGGATCCTTGAAGGAGGTCATGGCGTCCATGGCGATCTTGGCGTTCACCGAGAGGGATTCGACAGGGTTCGGGTCTTCGGACGCCGCGAGGAAGATCTTGAGGTACCGGCGGGTTCGTTGTCAGATCGGTCTTCGGAGGCTCGGGATCTCGACGCCTAGGTTCCGTGAAGTTCTGGGATAAGCTTGTCGATGGTCACGCTTGTGCAGTTGTCGATCTTGTCGCATGGCCACCGGGCGCAAATCCACGTTGACACTGCGGTCATTGACACGGGCAGGTGCGCGGCGAAGGGCGGCCGGCGGCGGTGTCATCCATCCCGGGCGGAGCGGAGATGCTCGCGGGGTCGAGCGGCGGAAGAGACGGCCGACGCTGCGGGGAGGAGCTCGGGGCGCGGGGCGGCGCTGCGGGTGGCGGCGGCGGCAGAGGCGGCTCGAGGCGACGGAGGATGGAGACGAGGCGGCTGGCGCGGCGGCAAGCGAGCTTGGTCGCGAGGGAGGGACGGCGGGCGGGCGGGCTGGTGGCGGGCGAGCTCGAGGTCGGGCGATGAGGCTGCCGGGCCGGAGGGATGGAGGCGGCGGTGGTGGCCGGGAAGAAGGCGGCGGTGGCGTCGGGAGAGGCGGCGAGGTTGAGCTCGGGCGGGGCGTGGCGAGGGTGGGGCGGGGCGAGGCCGGCAGCGGCTCGGCAGTGTCGCGGAGGTGGGGGGCTCGCGGCATCCGGGGGCGACGGAGGAGGACAGCGGGAGAGGCGGCTCGTGAGGGAGAGAAGCGGGCGGCGTGGTCGGGAGGAGGTGAGGACGGTGGATGCGGGGGAGGTGGGTCGGCGAGCGGAGGTGGGATGGCGAGGCGGCGCTCGGGCGGCGGCTGCCATGACGGTTGGGCGGTGGTGGGCGCAGAGGAGGAGGATGGGGAAGAAGGAGGGAGGAGGGAGGAAGAGAGCGTCGGGGTGGGGGACGTGGGGCGCGTGGTGGGACGGGCCAGGGGTGGGGCCAAGGCAGGGGTCTTGGCGTGTGTGGGCTGTGTGTGTGGGTGGGGTGGGCCAGGGGAGAGAGAGAGAGAGGAGGTGGGCCGGAGGGGGACCAGGATGTAAGAGAGGGGTAGGAAAGGGCTGTGGAGAAAAGAGAGAGGAAGGGAGTTGGTGGATTCTTTGAGGTGGCGGTGGGTAGGAATTGGGGGAGAGGGTGAGGTGGCGAGCTGAGAGTGGTGGGTAGATTAGGGTTGGGTGGGAATAGGAATTAGGGTGGGCTGGTTTAGGTGGACCGTTTTGTACTGGGGGTGGTCGACTGGGTCGAATAGGCCCGTCCGACTGCCCCACTAAAATAATTAAATATTTTATTTAATTCAAACAGGGCTTTTGCAAACCGATAGCAGACAGAACAAAATAATCCGGAGACCCGGGTTTTGTGTTTGAATAAAGACGGGGCGTTTAGAAATCAAATTAGGTTTTCCCGAAAATAGTTTTATGCGAACAAATGCAAGATGATGACGATGCTCAAATGCAATGTGGCATGATGACATGAGCATGCGGTCATGATGATGCAATGCACAAAAACAACGCGATTTTCTAGTAGTGGATTTGCGGGATGCCACAAAGTACAATGGGGCGAGCTCGACGTCTAGGCGGCGAGTCGCTTGGGTGGATGATGGAACGTATCCTCTACACGCCCTCTAGGGAGGTTTGTATAGACTCACCCCCTAGGGTTTACATATCTCAACCGAATAAGTTAAGGTTTCGGCAATCGTTTAACCTAATCCGACTGGGCCTACCTATTCTCCTAGGCCTTCAGCTTCCAGTCGCTTGAATCTACGCTGTGTCTTGATCGATCGCCGTCCTTGAGCCCTCGCCGTTCTGGGCGGTCGGAAGCGTCTGTGGGTATACCCCGGTAGGCATATCCCCATCACCCGTAACATAGGATCTGACGTATACCAATTTCTTTTGCCACCTTTAATCCATGGACGAGTGCTTCATATTCGGCTACATTGTTTGATGCAGCGAAATGTATTTGCAGTACATATTTCAACTAATCTTTTTTCGGTGAGGTCAGCACTATCCCTGCTCCCAAACCATTTCTCAGCTTGGATCCATCGAAATGCATTATCTAATAATTCGGATCTGGTAACGGTGGTTCATATTGTACCTCGGCCCAATCCACAAAGAAGTCGGCCACTGCCTGAGATTTGATTGCATCTCGCCTATCGAATTGCGGAGCATAAGGTGATAATTCGATTGCCCATTTTGATATTCGGCCGCTTGCATCCTTGTTGCTCAATATCTCGGCTATGGGCGCTTCACCGATCACTTTGATCGGATGTTCTTCGAAGTAATGTTTAAGTTTTTTCGCCGACATGTACACTCCATAGGCCATTTTCTGGTAGTGTGGGTAGTTTTGTTTGGAGGCCCATAGTACCTCGCTTAGGTAATATACCGGCCTTTGTATTAATTTATCATCTTCATTCCTTTCCACAACAACCACCGCACTTACCACTCTGTTTGTGGCAGCTACATAAAGCAACATAGGCTCTTTTGACAATGGAGAGGCTAGGATTGGTGCTGTGACCAACATCTTTTTCAGTTCATGAAATGCATTATCTTCTTGCGGTGTCCAAATGAACTTATCGGACTTTTTCATCAGTTGATAGAGAGGTAATGCTTTTTCCCCCAGCCGACATACAAATCGACTCAGCAAAGCTAGACAGCCCGTGAATTTTTATACATCATTTAAACACCTCGGCAATTCCATTCTTTCAACTGCTCGTATTTTAGTTGGATTTGCCTCTATACCTCGGCTGGATACAAGAAAACCTAGTAATTTCCCAGCTGGTACGCCAAAGGTACATTTTTCGGGTTAAGCTTCATTCGGAACCTTCTCAGGTTTGCGAACGTCTGTCGAATATCGTCCAGTAATGTTTTGCTCTCTTTGGTTTTTATAACTACGTCGTCTACATATACTTGTACATTTTTTCCTATCTGGTCATGTAGACACTTTTGCATGCATCTTTGATAAGTTGCTCCTGCATTACGCAGGTCGAATGGCATGGTGCGATAGCAATAAGCCCGTCTGAGGTAATAAACAGATCTTTATTTGATCGGCGGATTTAACGGTATCTCGGTGGAAACCGAATCGCATCTACAAATGACAACAGCTCACAATCGGGTCGAATCAATGACTTGGTCTATCCTAGGTAAAGGAAAAGGATCTTTGGGACACGCCTTGTTTAGGTTCGTGTAATCAATACACATTCGCCATAATGACGGCTACATTTGGGTCATCCTTTTTCTTTTCTACCAATACTGGATTTCATAGCCAATCCGGATGAAGCACTTCCATGCTGAACCCGGCCGCGAGCCGAGCTATCTCATCCCTATTATTTTCTCTCTTGCCATGCGGCGGAGAGGTTGCTTCACCGGCCTTGCTCCTAGCCTTACATGCAAAGAGTGCTCAGCCAACTCCCTCGGCACACCTTGCAGGTCTTGAGTGGACCAGGCAAAGATATCCCGATTATCACGGAGGAAGTTGGTGAGCTCGCCTTCCTATTTGGCATCTAGGCCGGCACCAATGGTGATGGTGCGTTCTGGGAACTGCTCATCTATCTGGACCTTTTTTTGTCTCTTTAGTCGGCTGGAAATAAACACTTCCATGTGGGTTGGATAATGCTGGCATATTCAATTTGTCTTAGGTGGCGAGAGCCGCTACCTCTTGAATCCTTCTTTTTTCTCTTGCGATCACCAATGACTCGGCCAGATTTGATCCGGCCGAAGCACATTCCATCGACTTCCTGTAATCTCCTGCTACTGTTATCACCCCCTGTGGTCCGGGTAACTTCATTTTCAAGTAAGTGATGTGACAGTTGCTCATGAATTTGGCCAATGCCGGCCGTCCGAGTAAAGCATGATAGCAACTTTCTAGGTCCACCACTTCAAACTCCAAATTTTCCGCTCTGCAATTCTCCCTTGTGCCGAATAATACATCTACTTGGACTTTCCTAATGGGTTCGCACGAAAGTCCCGACACTATTCCATGAAATGTGGTTCTTGTGGACTGCAGCATATTCTGCGCTATTCCGAGTTTATACATCGTATCTTTGTACATGATATTGATACTTCTCCCATTGTCAATGAGTACTTTTGAAAATTTAACATTAATGATGGGCCCTACAAATGTCGGATCTAGTACGAGTGCGTACGACCCTGGATTCGGCATTATTTTCGGGTGATCCTTTATGCTCCAGGTTTTTTCCTGATACCAAGGCACATATCTTGGTACTGCCGGCATAACTGCATTTACTTCCATATGCCGGTGTTGTACACTTTTCCTGTCTTGCTGCTCAGTTGTGAACACACAATATGACTGATGATGTTCCCTGTAAACATTATGTCCATTATTTCCGGGGTTTGTCCTTCCATCCTGACCTTGATTCATTACTTGATGCACTTCATCTCTCCGGTCCGAGTTATCATACCTCGGGGGAGGAGGGGGTAACATTAACTGTTGTGCATTCGCCTACCAATCGTGGTCTTTGATGCGCTTGATGAGAAGGCACTTGCATGCCCGCCGGGTTCCCCATTGCATTTTTCATCCAGACGCATTGTCGAGTTGTATGATTAGCCGGCTTGGCCGGGTTTGGAGTGTGAAATTTACACGGTTGATCCAACATGGATTCAAATGTGTACTTCGGCCTTTCCTGCCACTTCTTCTTATGTTCCGGTGTCCACTGTATTTTCCCTTCATTCCTTGGTGTCCATTGCTGAGGACCATTTTTCTGCCGCTGACTGTTTCCGTGACTCGGATGATCTTGCACTACCGCTGCCACCTGATTGGAGGCATATCTGTATTCCTGTCTTTCCTCTCTTCTTCTACCTCTGAACTCGTTGCGTCTCGATGATCCGGCTGCATCTCTTGCATATTGATCCTGATGCTCTCGATGTTCTGCCGACATCAGTTCTAGTTGTGTCGGATCCCCCAAAGCATATGAATCTGCTATCCTGATGGTTTCTGCCAAGGTGGTCGGCATATATCTTTGCAACCTCTGCCACAAAACACCGGCGTATCGACAGCCTTGAGCGAACCAAGCTATCGCTTGAGATTCTATAACTCCTTCACATGAGTTTCTAAGGTTACACCACCGAGTCAAGAATTCTCTATCTGTCTCATTCGGCCTTTGCTTGCACAAAGCAAGCTATTGTGGCCTGTTTGGTCTTTTGTAAGTACTGGTGAAGTTGCTGACAAACATCTCTTCAAAATCTAACCAACAGTTGATACTACCTGCTGGCAGATTGTTTAGCCATACTCTGGATGGTCCTTCCAGTATCTGCGGGACATATCTTACCGCCCATCGCAAGTTTTCACCAGCTATCTTTACTGCAGTAGCATAGTCAATTAAACAATCCTGTGGTTTGGTGCTCCCATTGTATGTTTTCGTGCCCCTCGCCAGCTGAAAGTTCGGCACTGGTGGCTCGCCCATGATCCGAGGTCCGAAACATGACGGACCTGGCGGACCCTGCTCCTCTAACAACTCGGACCGGTACAACCTGTCCAGCTTTAATCTTGCATCATTTGATGGCAAGTTTCTGTACATGATTCTCTCCTGCATTCCATAATGGTTATTTCCACCATTCCCTGCATATTCCATATCTGAGTAACCATCATTGTACCTCTCATTTTCCTGATTTTGGTGAGCTGGTCTTACTTCTCGTTCTTGTCGAGGTTCATACATCGGCTGAGGATTTGGCGGCGGGTCCCTCCTTCCTTCCGTCGGGATATCGTTCTCACGATTCCCCCTTCCGAGGTCTCCATTACCTCGGCATCCGTTGCCTTTGTTGGCACGGCCGGGGTTTCACTCACCACTTTTACCTCGGCTCTCATTGCCTCTGTTCTCATTGACTTTTCCGGCTACTGCCGGATCATACGGAACAATTTGCTTATTTCTTTTTCCTGAAGTTACTGCTCTATCTTTTCATGCGTTGTTTCCGGGTGAGGATGCGGCTGCCACCGATAGGGCGGGCGCTGCTCCAGCCGAATGAACCATAAGCGAGGCTCCCGGTCTTGTCGGGTTAGCCCTAAGCATTTCTTCATTCTGTTGGTTCGCAATGCGTACCGGCCCATTCACTCTTTCTTGTTGTTTCTGCCGGGCTTCGCCGGTTAATCCTTCTAACTCAAATGCTGCGGCATTTGCCGCCCTTAGGTTCTTTGCCGGGGTGCTATACCTCGGCAAGCCTAGATCAACTGAATCTGCCTTATGAGTCTCATGCTCTTTGTTGATATCATTCATGAGGTTTTTTCCTCTCAATCGTAATTCATCTACCTGCTCGGGGGCAACATCTAGTTTATTTGCCTTGGCATACTCTCGCAGAGTCCTGTTTAAGGACTCCTGCAAGGCCGACACCTTTTTTGCCTCTACCAGTACTTTCTGCCTAGTCTTTTCTAAGTCAGCATGAGCATTATCCGGATCAAGTATCGGCGCTACCGGCGTGGTCAGATTATCTATAGTTGCCTGGAGAATATTTTCTGGTCTATCCAGAGGTGGCCATCTTACCCTTGCTGCCTTTGGGGTTGTCTCCTGCACCTCGGCTGGCTTGGCTGCTGACGGATCTACCTCGGTAGGCTATGGAGCTGCTTTCTTTGTGATCACCTGTCCTCCCGCCATCGGTTCCTTGCTTGATCTGGCGCCTACTGCTGCTGTCTGTGCCCCGGCCGCGACCATCACCTCGACGCTGCCGACGGGGCGTGCTCCACGCGGACCATTCGCAACGCTGAGGGGAGGCTCTCCTGCATCAATAACTAGGTGAGGATAAACACAAGAGGTGTCGACGCTGACGTAAATCTGGTGCGTGCCCAAGTTGATGAAGACGCCGTTGCACGGTGGAGCTTTTCTCCTAAAGCTGCCTGCATTATCGCTGACATAGTCACAGAGATCAAATCTCTGGACTAAGCCAGAGACAACGCGCTCGCCGATGTGGATGAAGTTCCCCATCCGGATCTTGACTCCAGCTAGCACCGCTGCTGGCCCCAAGGTGGGCGCCAACTATCGTGGTGGTGGCACGGCAGATGCCATGGGTAGGCTAAAGTATGGGGCCAATGGATGCTAGAGGGATCCGGGGAGGGAAGATGTAGTTACTTCTACACTCAAATGACTAACAAGCAGATCTTTATTTCTCCTCTCTTGTGCTACAAGTGCTCCTCGAGCTGTTTTCAGGAAGAAGAGAAGAACTACACGAGCCTTATGGCGTAGAATGAATCGATCCCCCCTCTGGATCCCGCGCCTCCCCTTGTAAAGGGGTGCCTTGGCTCCTCTAGGGCTGACGTGGCAAGCATATTCGAGGAATATGCTTGTCCCAATATAGTAACTCGGCGACCTCCTTTCTGTGTCCCCCTTTTAATGACGGCAAGGTTCCGGAGAACCCCACCTGCGCACCTCGGGCTCCATGACTGTCACCTCCGTGACCTCCTTCTGCCCTTCTACTACTCTGCTCCTTGTCCTTTGTGCTTGGCTCTGTTCAGATTCTTCCTAGACCGTGACTTTGGTTTGACTATAGGCACCTCCTTATCCTGCAAGCTTCACGTTATCCGGCCCTGTCTCACATAACTCGGCTCGGCCTTCACCTGCATTCAAATTATTCAGGCTCACTCGGCCGACTTAACTCGTATGTCGGCCGGGTAAGGCATTGCTCCTTCCGTAGGTGTCATGGTCGTGCTTATCTCGGCCGACCTTTATATGACTCGGGCGATATCAATAGTAACTCGGCATATGACAAGGGAGACTCCTTTTATCTTCCCCTGTCTTGACCCAATCTGGGGTCACCTCCCCAACAGCGGGCAATATAGTCCGGATCAGTGATCCAAGGGGAGCCACTGGACAAATTCATCAGGATGTCAAGAGAGATGTTCGCATACCATGACAAAACAACTGTGAGCTCCATGTCAGCCCCGGCTCGCCCTGCGGATTCCCTCCAAAGATTCATCTGGGTTTGGCAGCCCATCAGCTTATTAGCAAGAACTTCGACCTTGGTGATATTCGACTCATTCGGCCAGAGCACATGAAATACTCAAATGGCAGGATCCACTAGATCCTTACCCATAACCTTCATAGGACTAATAGCAGCAACAAGAGAAATTAAGAAATCTTCCATGGAATACTCCTGATCCGGCTCATTGGGGAAACCCCGACGAGAACGGGCATCAATCACAGCTTTACTGCTCACGGGTTTAGACTTCGGAAAATAACCTATAATACAAAATGTAACGCAAGTCAATACGCATAGTCAATGCTAATTCGGCTACTCGCCACAAGGGGAAAAGAGAACTTACAATGGATGTATCGCAGCATTTTCTAAAGATCGCCGGCCCAGTGAAATCTTTTCTTTTCAAATCGAGGAATGTCGTCAGTCATGGACTTGTTCGATGACTCGGTGGTGTCGAGAAGCTCCTTATTTTTCTAAATCTGGAGAGTTAGCCGACCCTTCTCCTCAGAGAATTCTTGGTCAATCTTCTCCAACTCGGATTTGTGTGCCAATTTCAAGGAGCCAACCTCGGCACGAAGCCGAGCTATCTCATCGTCTTTCTCCTTCAGTTGCGCCGAATGAGTGCCGGTTTGTTCTAAAAATGCAGCATCATATCAGGCATGGGTATGCACTCTTGATGCGACGCTGCAAAGCTTTGTAATTCGGCTGAGCCGAGGAAAGGGTACTATAAGATACTCAGCAAAAATTCGAAAGAGGAAGGAAACAAGTAAAAGAAGGTGGCCAACTCACCTTCGAGACTGGAGATTTTCTTATTTAGCGTAGTGTTTTGAGTGTCGACATTGGCTAAACAAAGAAAAAGCAGAAGTCGGTTGAGAAAAAGAAACTTGAACAAAACTTTCAACATACGCGGTGAATAATGTACCTGTCTTCTTCAGAATAGGAACCATCTTCTCATACTTGACCTGTATCTTCCTATGAGAAAAGAGCAGCTTCTGGAATTCGGCGGCGCGCCGGTTATGAGCAACCTGAAATAACAGAGCATTATAGAAGAAAATATTCAAAGCTAAACCTAAAAGATCCGAATCAGGTAAAACTTGACTCGAATCTAGATGGCTGGATATTCAAAGCTAAACCTACAAGATCCGAATCAAGTAAAGCTTGACCCGGACCTAGGTATCTGGATATTTGAAGCCAAACATACTAGATCCGAATCAAGTAAAACTTGACTCGGATCTAGGTGGCTGGATATTCAAAGCTAAACTTAAAAGATCCAAATCAAGTAAAACTCGACTTGGATCTAGGTGGCCGGATATTCAAAGCTAAACTTAAAAGATCCAAATCAAGTAAAACTCGACTTGGATCTAGGTGGATGGATATTTGAAGCCAAACCTACAAGATCCAAATCAAGCAAAGCTCGACCCGGATCTAGGTGGCTAGATATTTGAAGCCAAACTTAATAGGTCTGAATCAAGTAAAACTTGATTCGAATCTAGGTGGCTAGATATTTGAAGCTAAACACCAAATTTCCAAATCAAGTGGAACTTGAATTGGAACTAGATGGCTCATTATAGGCCTAAGTTATTATGCTTTAACAGTAAAACTCGGGGACTAGTGGACATATAATGTAATGCGCAGAAAATAAAGCATAAATTGAGGCACACACCTCATTCATTTTGTCGCTCTCAAGAACAACTTTAGCAGCCAAACGCAGACAACTGCTAATGTCGAATAACTGGAAAGGTTGATTACTCGGATTACCCTTGACCTGGTCAGCTTTGTTCTAGTTATTGGCATATTATACCAAAGATCCAAGACTCCCACCGCTCTTGGTGCGCGTTAGCACTTTGCCTTTGGCCTCCCGCGATTGATGGGCAGCTACCTCGGCCGTCGGGCTCTTATGAAGCACAATTTGTGTGTCGGCAGCGGGGGCAGACCCGGACTTAGAGACAGAGGCTCCCTTATGAAGCATGTTAGCAACACTCGGTTGAACGGAGCTCGACTTAGCTTTCTAGGCCGGCTTTGGTTTAACAGTTGTATCCTTCTTGGCCTTAACGGAAACCTCGGCTGTAGATCGAGATGGGGCAGGTTGAGCTAAACTTGGAGCACTAGTCGGCACACTCGAGACGACAACACCCGGAGCAGGAGCCGCGGGAGTAACAACTTTGGCAGGAGTTGCCTTAACAGGAGAACTCTTGGAGACATCGGTGGCAGGTGACGGGTCATTCGACTGATCCGGCATAGCAACGTCGACACCTAGATCAGATGCAACTTCAACCCCCTCCCGCCGAGGTGGACTGTTAGTCGGCATCAAAGTAGGGTCGTCATGAGTAGGACTCGGGACTTGGACATTGTCTTGCGCAAGCGGCGAGGATGGCCAAGTAACCTGAGAGGTCATGCTTGGGCCACTCAGATTGGCAGAAAGTGGATCCTTGGCGAGGTGAAAGATAACCAAATCAGAAATAGAAAGAGAGAAATAAGAAATACTAATCTAGTCTGAATAAACTGACTTACGCGGAAACCCCGGGCATGACTTTTCGCTTCGGATGTTTCTGGGCGGACTTCTTGATTCGTTTCTTGGGAGCTCCTTCGGAGGGATCGCTCGAAGCAGCACGTTTCTTCAATGAGGGAGGAGCTTCAGTGGCAAGGGGCTCGGCCTCGTGCACCTGGACAGCTGGGTTAGCTGGAGAAAAAGGAGTCGGGTCGTAAGATATAGGCACCGCAGCAACTACCTCGAGAACATGAACATCGTCTGAATCACCTTCGTCGACACGGACGGAAGATTTTCCTTGCGTACGGGTGGGAGCAGATTCGGGCTTGGGGATAAACTCCTCCGAGTCTGGTTCCCCGTTATCCAAAGTCTCACGATCCCCGCTCCAAGGAAGAGAAAGTACCTCGGCATCCTCCGAAGTTTGTTCAGCAAATTTCTACAAAAGTGTAAACATAAGCAAACTAAGCAATCAACAAGGAAACAGAAAATAACCCGAACAAAATGGCTTAGATTCGAATTACCTGAGGAGGAGGGTTATCATGGGAAAAGGGTTTCATACCCCCACGCCCAATCCTCGGCCATGTCGGTCTTGAAGACAGCCCGGACACGCTTCCGAATCTAGTCGTCTTCAAGTTCGACAGTGGAAACTCGGTTGGGGTCGAGAGGACCGCTCATGTAAAAGAGCTTATGAGATCACAACTGGAAAGGGCAAATTCGGCTGCTGATGAAGGCGGCCATCAGGTCTTCACCACGAAGCCCCGCCCGGATTATCTCTTTGAGTCAGAGCTCAAATGCCTTAGCAAGAGCATCAGTCTTCTTTGGATTGTAATTCCAATTCAGTTTGGAAGGAGTGCCAACTGAAAAGGCCGGAAGCCGACTCTTGTCCTCCGTGCCGGTATTCTTCACGTAGAAGAACGACTTGTGCCATTTCTTGCAAGATTCTAAACCGATGACTCGGGGAAACAGAGAGTTCTTCTGGGGTGTGATGGAAGCAGCCCCGCACTGGGTCAAAGATTTCTCGAAATGATGGAGAGATTTATCCGGCACAACGTTGGCTCGGATCTGGAAAAACTTTGACCAAACTACTACAAAAGGCCAGAGGCCAAAATACCCCTCTGAGGCCGAAATAAAAGCCGACGGAGAGGCAATAGCATTAGCCGGCAAATGATGCGGTTGAAGGCCGAAGAACTCTAGGAAGCCTTTGGCAAAATTGCTGAGGGGAAGGTTGAATCCTCTAGCAAAATGCGACATAAAAACTATGTATTCACCATCCGTGACTATGGGGATGGATTCCTTGACGGGTAAGCGACACTGTACCTCGGCGGGAACTCGGCGTGACTTGTGGAGCCATTCAATTTCTCGGTGGGTGACGGTGGATCCCTGCCATGAGCCCCGCTCGGGACCCATAGTGAGATCTTCTTCTCCAACGAGGGCGCCGCTATGCGAGCTCGACATAGGCTCGTTGGAGGAGCCAACCGAGGAAGAATCGCTGGCAGCGAGAAGCGGTCTTGAGGTCCACGGCCCCATCGCAATGACGGTGAGTGTAGTGGCGGCAGAGTGAAGGAGCCGCAGTAGAAACCAGAGGCGAAGACGATGCACGGCGAAAGAAGACCAAATAACGACAGCATGTCGCGTGAACTGGAGCACAGTGGCGGCGGCGCGAGAAGGAGCATGAAGAGGATGAGAATGGGGAAAGTAAACGAACCCTTTCCCCTCTTCCTCCATTTATAACCGCATACAGCGAGCGTTAGCAGGATCGCGAGTGCGCCGCGGTTACCACAAAAACACGTGTATCGTGTGTTGGCGGTCGATGATTGGAGCCACAGGAAGGATCACACGGCGTAGGAGGAGATCCGGCCGCCATGACCGTTGCGGCGATCGAAGAGTCACTGCGTCGATATGACCTCCGCAGTAATCATTGTGGCAATGTCAGTGAACACTGTAGCGGTACAAAAAAAATGAGACAAAGGGTAATAATTGAGACACGTAGGGTAAAGCTTACTAGAGAAGCTAAGGAGATGCCTCGGGTAAGAATAAATGACTCGAGAAATGAGTCATACCTCGGAATAAGAGAACGAGTCAAGAAAAGATAAATCGAGAGAGGCACCGACTAAATAATGAGTCGGAGACATAAGCATAGAGACCGAATATCTGGAAACTGTTGTGATCTAGCCGAACAACGTCGACTAGACCGCACCAGCTTTGGGGACTAATGTTGGGGGATGACCCCAGGTAGGTTCAAGATAAGTAAAAATAGGGAGGATCCTTCATGATCTGGGCCTGGTCAAGGTATGATCCGCCCGAGTCATGTAGGAGTCGGCCAAATGAGGTTTGACTTATTCCGAGTCAGGTAGCTAAAACCTGACTCGGCCGACATATGAGTTATGTCGGCCTACTGCTATTACGCATCTTAAGTGCATGTTAAGGTCAGTTCGAGTCATGCGAGGCGAGGCCGAGTTAAGGGAAGCTTACTCAAAAAGGAGAAGACGAACCCCGAAGTCAACACTAGTCACTATCCCTCCTTAGGAATAGTGTCAAGCGCTACAGATAAGAGACAGAGCGGTAGAGGAGCAGAAGAAGGTCACGGAGGTGACAGTCCTCAAGCCCGAGGCTCACATGTGGTGGACTCGGTGTCTTTGCCATCGATAGAAGGGGGACACGAAAAAAATCCCACCAAGTTAGTATTTTTGGACAAGCATATTCCACGAATATACTTGCCCACGTTAGTCCTAGAAGGAACCAGGCCACTCCTTTATAAGGAGGGGCTGGGCGTCCTGAGAAGGGGATCGATTCATTTTTACTCTGCACTAGTAATAGCTTCCTCTTCCTCTCGCTAAAATAGCTCGAGGAGCAGTGTAGATCCATTGGTGTTGAATAAAGTTTGAGTTCTGAGTGTAGAAATCACTACACCTTTCCTCCCTGGATATCACTAGCATCTATTGGCCCCCAACTTAAGCCTACCCATGGCATCTTCCGTGCCACCACCACGACACTTTTGCTACAGTTTTCGGTAACTTTCGTGAAAGGAGAATCCATGTCAACCGTTTTGGTCCATCGGCAAAATTCCCATAAATCGATGTAAAACATGGATATAAAAACACATATGATACAAAACAAAATACTGGGTGCCATGGGAGATACCCATGCATCCCCATTTAGCCATTGGATCTAACTATAGGGTATTTTTAACCGTATATTTTAGTTAATGGTGTTAGTGTAACCATTTTCACCATTTCTTTGTCAACGAGAAAAGAGCAACGGTTGTTTAGTTTTATGCGCACTTCATTCACTTCCAAGCAAAAAGATACACATATTCATCAACAAAACTAGCTGCATCCATTCCCAATTAACTAAAAAAGAAATGTTGTGTTCTTTATCAATAAAAAATGAGCACCTGTTGTTTTGTTCCATTTACGATTCGATCATTTCTAAGAAAATGTATAGAAATCCACCGACGGAAAGAAGCTGCGTCCGTCGCCAATATGCCATTCTTTGTACATGAAAATATAGCAATGGTTTCTAGCCAGGTGGCTAGATAAAATAAGACAACGGTCCTAGTTCGTTTTTTTTGAAAGAGGACTGTTATTTTGTTTGCGTAAGGATAATAGCATGTGGATGGAGGGAGTTTTTGCAACAAAAAAATCACCACTCATGGTAAACGGACGTGAATTGAGTCAAACGGCAGCATCAATCACAAAGCTACATCCAATGACACTAAGCGCGTGTGCATGTATCACCATAGGCACCAAATTCGCATCCATGATACAAATATGATAAAACATGTGACAATAAACTACAAAGTTTATATATGTATTTTACATGCATTACCGACTAGCTTCCCAAATATGCCTCGAGATGCCAGATACAAGAGACTAGCTGCAAGAGCAGGAACCGGCTGCCATGCACGAGTCATCCACGCACCACAAGCACACCTAAGAGGCAGCAACACCCTTATGTCGAGGAAGCTCCCCCACAACCAGGCACCTGTATAGGTCTAACACTTCGATTCCTCTGCCACCACTCCTTTATTTTTGTCTTCCTTAGGGGTATCCACACTCGTAACTCACTTAGATCCATTTGTATGTTTGAACAAAAACATTGCACATGGTCATTTCCGACTGACCGTTACCAAAGAGCTTCACACCATACATATATTAAGTAAAGTCTTTGTCGTACACACGATCACCACAATTCCACAAAAAATAACTGAAAGATAATTTACCTCCCTAATTGTGTTTTGGGTGTTTGTTTACACCAAAAGTAAGATTTAATTGTGTGCTAAGTATTTTAGGTATATCTGATAAAAACACAAGACGGTGTTCGACCCCTCGGAAAAGAGCGAGAAGGTTTTCCTTAGTTTTTCCTTATTGAGTGGTAGGAAAGTCGTACTATTAAGAAAGGTTCTCTTTGGAAGGCCTAGGTGCAATAATGTTTCTACCACAAACCTATATGCACCCACTAGACCTCAAAGTCTAGTTTTTGTGGAAATCCTATTCGGAGACTTCGGTGTGCTTAGACTGGAGACTCTAGTGTGAAAATACCAGAGCTCCGGCGTAAGCACCCAAAACTCTGCCCCCCCTCTTGCCTAGGGTTGTGCCAAGTGGTGCGACAGTCAGTACTTGGTCCAGAGTTTGACCGGAGTTTTGGTATGGAGTCTTTGAACATGATTGGCCATGTAAGAGTTTCCGATCTTTCGAGACCAGAGACCCTGATGTGGACTGGATACTCTAGTGTCTCTAGTACAAATACTTAGGTGTTAGTTTTCCTGCAACGGTAGATTCTAGGAAGACCTATAAAAGTCCCCCTTCTTCTAAAAGTGGGGTTGACGACTTCCACTCTCGATCCTCCATTGTTGTTGAGCTCCATTGCACTAGACCTCTCTCTCTATCTCTCTCTCTCAACTCAATCTTGATTCCCTTTTGGGAGTCAAGGGAGAGAATACCTAGATCTAAAAAGGAATTTAATTTATCCATTCATTCCATTGAGAAACTTGTTACTCTTGCGTTCTTGGGACTCTAGAAGGAAGGTCGTCCCAAAGCTCGTTATTAGTGTTTTCTAGATTCATGGTCATGTTGGGAGTCTCCAATTGAGTTGTGCAAAATACTCCACTTGTTTACAAGGTTTTCTATGGCCGCCTTCAAGTCCACACCATAGTGGATCATGTGTCCGCGGTTTGTGGTGCACACACGAGAGAATAAAGTGAGCCTTTGCGGCATTAGTAGATTTCATGTCACCACACCTCTCCCTCCAACGAAGAGGACGCACTTCCTCTCAAAATGATAGAACTTAGGGAATACACCTTCAAGTCTCCCATTGCGATTATGTCTATCATTTATCTATTTGTATCATTGTTTACTTGCTTACTTATCATATAGGAAAATTTACTTATTAGTTGCATATCTAGAGAATTTACTTTTGTGTAAGCCTAAACTGAAAAGTAGATAAAAATTGGTTAGAGCCTATTCAACTCCCCTTTAGTCGCTCACATCGATCCTTTCAATAACCTTCACTAATGTTTCTCAATCTTGGCTGAGCTACTCCTTTTGCAAAAAGGAGCAACCCGTCGACTTCCAGAAGTTATAGTAGCTGAGAAGTTTTATATATATATATATATATATATATATATATATATATATATATATATATAGGGTGGCGCTATTTGACACCCAGGGTGTAGAATAGTTATTCTACACCCACCCTCTATCTTTAGAATCGTATATTATTTTTACGTCATGTAAATTTTATATTACTTTGTAAGTCGAGAAGAACATAATAAAATTTAGAAATAACATAATTTTTTTTGTTTACATGCCGTAAAAAAATTCGACATAAAAGACATATTTTTGGCGTTTTTTACACTATAATGACTCATAAACTTTATTTTTGTGTCAATTTTTTTGGTTATGGTGAATATATGAACATAATTATTCGTATACAAAACATAATTTTTTAAATCTAACAGCGTAAAAATATGTTGGGTGCAAAATAACTATTCTGCACCCTGGGTGTTGAATAGGGTTTCTATATATATATATATGGTAGGACAGACGCCAAATCACTCATGGTGAAACTGTTCGACAACCAAAAAAATAACATCACAAGCCATATCGGCGCTGGTCATTAATTATACCAGATCGAGGAAGAAGGAGAATAGTGGCATTATTAGACATGGCTAGGGGAAACCAAAGGAGGACTATGTTAAACTTAATGTGCATGCTAGTTTTGATGCAGATAGGGGCTCAGGTGCAACAGAAGAAATATTATGAGATGATCATGGCTTCTTCATTGCTGGTGGAAATTGCATTATTCCTTTTGTCCAAGATGCAGCAACCGCGAAGGCGATGACTCTTAGAGATGGGTTACAAATGGTTGAACCGATGGGTTGTTTAAAACTGGTAATTAATCTGATTGTTCCGAAGTTGTTGATGTGATGATAAATGGAGGCCAGATTCAGGAACCGGTGGCTGCTATCTATGAAGACTGTATCTTACTTTGTAGAGAGTTTAATGATGTAATCTTTGAGCATTGTCCTAGGGAGCTAATTTTGTAGCTCATGTTCGAGCAGTGGTGAATCCCCAATTGTGGCAGATGATCCACCTGGTTTTATTGTCTATGTAATTGCAAACGATGTATCTTTGTTTTCCTAATTAATTATATAATCTGCTGTGGTGGCTTTAAAAAAAATGTGCCCAGTGGATCGCCGTTTTCCCACTCAAGGAACACGACGATGCCCTTAGAATAGCTAGCCACCACAACACAGGGTGTGGTTCCGTCTTAATGCAGAGAATTATTACAAGGCTAAGGAATACGAAGAATCAATAATATCCACTTAACTAACGAACCATCAGGTATGTACACATCCTCTATTACTAATTCAAACCCCAATAGCTAAGCTATCTAGTACTCCAACACATCGTTCAGACCCTAGCAGCCACCTCGACGGCTCAACCCCGAAACCGGCCCGACGATGTCCCTACCGCCGCAGGCGGCGGCAAGAAGCCAACAATGGTCCGGCAGATCCCCGCCACGCCACTGCTTGCAAATGCCGTACCCGCCGATGTCGGCACGGGGTTTACTGTCCGCTTGTAGGGCCCTAGCCATTTGGCCATCACGAACCGCCTCTTCCTCCAGGGCGGCACGCTGAGGCCGCTGCGCTTGAGGGAGCGCCTCGCCGCTGAGGCCGCCAGCTTGACGACCCTCTTGAGGTGATCCGTACGCGCGACCAGTACCTCCGGAAGCGCCGCGCGGATCGCCTCGTACTCATCCGTCGGCCGCGCGACCTCGAAGCCGCCCGCGAAGCCTACGTCCACGACGTACCTGGTTTCGTTCTCGCCGCCAGCGCCAGGGACCACGACGACGTCGATGTACTCGTGGCTCCCGGCGGCCATGTCGCTCGACTTGTCCCACCGCGCCTTGCACAGGCCGGCGTCGTGGCCGCGCTCACGTAGGCGGTACATCACGGCCCGCCTGAACGCCGACCGGTTTGTCCGCAGATCGTCTAGCCCGCGCATGGCGTCCGCGACGGCGAAGACGAGCCGTCGGCGAATCTCGTCGTCCGGGTCGAGGATGGATTCAATCTCCTCGAGCGTGTCTGCCGCCGCCGCAGGTGAGCTGTTGGCGCCATCGGGATCGTCGTCCGGATCGGAGGAGGCTTCGGCGGCGAGGATGGTGGCAGACGGGACGGTGGCTTCCGTCTCGAGGAGGTACTCGTTGACGAGACTGGAGAGTGCGGGCGCCGCGTCGTGCTCGCTGCCGCTACTGTCGTCGGCGCTCCTGGGGAGGGCCGCGAGGCGGGCTCTCGCGGCCGCGTCGAGGGGCGCGGTGGCACGCTTTGGCCTGGCGCGGGGCGTCGGCGCCGTTTCTGGCATCTGCAGTTGGTGGGAGTGGGGTGGATACATGTCAGTGATGGACTGATAGTTTGATCTGCGATTTAAGCAATCAAGCAACGCGGTGCCGTGCATGGGATCGATGTATATATTCTCTTCGTATATTCGCGGTGGAGTTGTGGTCAAGAAATGTCAGCAGGTGTCGACAGCACGCGACACTGTTAGCTCACTAATTAGCTTACGAAGCGAACATAATGGTAGTAGGGCATAGCATACTCATTAGCTCAAGAACTAAAAGAGGCACAAAGAAGTTTATTCTGGGTTGAAATTTTGTCTCAAACCTCTGGATGCAAAGATCAAAGTAATCACCGTTTCTAAATAAACAGTAGCACTTTGGAGGATTTTAGGAACATGATTTATTGATTGCAGTTCCATATTCTTAGCAATCTAAGGGTTTTAAAGAAATATAATCAATAGAAAATGGCTTTTTCTTGTTCCTTGTCAACCACAGAGCGCAAAAAACTACCCCTCCATATATTTGTAAATACAAGGCCACTTCATATTAGGTGCCAAACTTCACCTAGTAGTTTGACCAACAAAATGTGATTTGTTAACAGACCACGATGGTATACAATACTCTTGTCTTCCTCGACAATACTACAAGACTATCTGCCCAATGAGGGGATTTGCACAACTAATTTGTAGAAAACAACCAAGTGTGACCATGTTGTAAGTTGTAATGAGCATTAACACGCAGCAGCAATTGAGGATGGGATTTGATTAACCATTTACTTTTCGGACTCGAACCTATTTAACCATTTTATATAAAAGGGGAAAATGGGTTAACCATTAGGTTGCTAGGTTAGAAATGGTTAACTATTGGTTATTAAGGTTCGAACCATTTTCTGAAATATTTATTAATCTCATGAACCGAAATATTAAGTAAGCACGCTCTTCAACATACAAGTATAGTGCATGAACATAAAGTTAAAGCATGACATCTAGAACAAGAACAACAACAATATGAAAACTAACAGTGTACATAGTTTAGGCTACAACAGCTCAGGAAATACAAAGGCAACAAGACTAGATATTTTCAAATATGACGAAGGCATGGTGCCATTCCAAACATCACACTGAAATACAACATCCCATCTTAGATTCAGAAAAGTCTACAACAACACTGCCAAACTTGACTTATCATTACAGGACTTGTGCTCTGCATGAGTCTGATCTGATGTGTGTTTCTGCTTACTACTTCGTGACATAAATATGATCAGTGTACTTAACAACTATTATGTCCGCTCATTGCTATTAATACTACTACAAGTGTATTTCCCATGATCTTTAAAGCTGCACATGTACGGAAATGAAGATGAAGCTATGTGTATTATATATTGAGAACTAATTGAAGCTGCCAGAGAATCAGCGACAATCTATGGTTACTGGATGCAATAGCCTGGTGACGGTTGCATCGGATATCTTCAACCAAGTTTCCTAGCGGCATACTAGTAGATTGACATCTGTCTAGCTTTAGTATGCTTCCTCTTGTGAAGTTTTCCGGGGGTTTTTCAGATGGTTGGTGTTTGTATCAACCTTATCTGATCCATGAGATGTTTATTTTTACCTTTTGTACTATTTTGTTACTTGATACTTTTTTAATAAATTGCTGCATGCATCTGAGGATGCAGAGGCCGGGGTCGACCCCATTTCGAAAAAAGAAAAAAAATTGAAGCTGGCTTGGTGTAACCTGGATTGTATGGAGGGGCACCGGTACGCCGGCACCATCGCTGCCGGTGAAGTCGTAGTTAGTGAGATCGTCGACAAGTCATGGGAGGAGATGGGGTTGGCTCATTAGGGAAATGGATGGAGGGAAAGGCGCGCAGGCTGGCAGCTCATCGATGGTGAAGGCGATGCTCGGGAGGAACGAACAGGGGCGACGCTATGTGTCGAGAGGCATACCTGCGGGAAGGTGACGGATAACCTTTGGTCAATTTGGATCGAACCTAAAGTGCCTAATGGGTTTTGGGGTAAACCAAAAGGCCCATTAGGTTCTTATTTAGGTTAGGTTAACCTAACTAATGGACAAAGGGTAACCAAATCCAAATTTTTAGAAGCAATTGGTCTTCAACTGTTGCACCTGCTTTGGATGACCCCTAGCTAACCCTAATTGTCCTCCAAAGCAATTCCCGAAGAAGGAAACGACATGGATGCCATTGTTAGCAAACCCAACCAATGAAGGCATGACCAAGGATTTGCACCATCGATAGTAGATTCCCCAAAACTCCTCACAATTAATTCATTCAATAAGGAGCGTGCATACGCCGCCACTGTTAGGTCAAGCAAAGGCTAGAACTCGGAGCCATTTTCATTCATGTGATGCCGTCACCACATGTTGGTCCGACATTCCAACACCTCTATGTCTTGATAAACTACACGGGGATAGGAAACACAATGTGGCATGCATGCCCAAGATAAGACGTGTCACCAACACTGGATGGTTCGGCAACAAGAACAAAATATCACTTGCACATTCCTAAAGAATGAGTCAGCGGTTAGTTCAAATTCATTAGTTCGCTAAGCCATCCAAGAATTTTTAGGTTGGTGTCAACATGCCAACATGATCCATGACACATGATCCGGAGAAGGAACACACTCAAAACATAAAACTACATCGCCACACCTCGTTCCACAAATGCGACCAATATAAGGCGGCACGACCTCCATGGGAATGAGAACAAAACCCTACAATTAAATGTATGTATCTAACCGGTCCTTGCAATGATCCACAATTATGAAAAAAGGGTAATCGCACGGAAGGCCTGACCTTTTTTCTGTGGACAAAACAAGGTACTTTGTTTAGTGTTACTTTAGGCTTTCTTTTATGCCACAATTAAATTTTAGGGCATAACTGGGATGTAGTTAGTGCAATTAGTGTGAATCCGGCAATTAACTACTCCCTTCTCTCCGGTATAAAGGGCCGCTGAGAATTGGCAGCGGGACCAAGACAAGAACCGATTGGGTATAACGATCAGCAGGAGATTGATGGCAGGGCCAATCAGCGGAGTAGTTTTAGGCAGGCAAAACGGAAGTGCATGCTCGATCGATATCTCACAACTTCATGCGTTCAAAGGGAGAGGACATGAGCGTTTTTAGGAGGACATTGAATCAGCCAATTAATTCTTTCAGGCCTTCCTCCCTCCACAATTTGGAACAACCTAAAAAACGCTAGGGGGCCTTTATACCGGAGCGGAGGGAGTATCTCAGATCGAATGTGGTTTCCCATTTTGCATGCTATTTGTAATAAATTCCTATAAAACAATGATCCAGAGATTACAATGCATCTACTACATAGAAGGGCTCCAAGAAAGAAAGATAAAAGCAAACTAATAAAAAGAAGAGGAGAAAAGGTTGTGCAGGGTGATCTACACAAACCTTGGCCTTGAGTTCACGCGGTTCATGCGAATGATATTCTGATTGATCGAAGCTTCAGCGGGGATGAACTAACCAATGAGAACACACTGCCCGTTCATGTGCGTTTATAGTATGTATAGACGTTAGGAAAATGATACTGTTCCTCCGGGGGATCGCGTCGTCGCGTCCCCCGGCTCCTCGCGCTGACGCGTGTCCCGGCTCACGCGCGCGTAGGGCTGTCCTTATCTTTTCCTCTTCTCCCGTGATGGTAGCATACGAATCTCACACGTCTCATTTTATCTTGTCTATAGTCCTCTCCACGGTCCTACTCCACACCAGATGCTCCGCCCAAGCATTAGCTACACATGGTAGGAGGTTCTGCTACCCATGGTACACGATGCTGCTACACATGGCAGGAGGTTCTGCTACCTGCGGAGCGCGGCGTTGCTACGAGCGGCGACCTGTGCTGCTATCCATGGCGCGAGTCAGGAGATAAGAGCAGTTGTCTTCTGCTACGAGGTCTCCGACGAGGTCGCCGACGAGGTCTCCGGCGAACCCTCGAGCTCCTCTCACCGTCTCCCGCGCCGGCGCGCCACCCCGCGGCGCCGCCTCCTCCGCCACCGGCTCGCGCCCCCACCTCTTCCCCCTCCTCTCCGGCGCCCCGCCACCGTCGCCCGGCGAGCCTCCAAGGCCCTTCGCCACCGCCTCTCCTCCTCCCGGCCTTGTGAGCCCTTCCCGACCTGCGCGCGCGTGGCCTCTCCACCGCGCCTCCGGCGACCCTCTGCGCCGCCCTCCGCTCCCGCCCGCGCCGCGGCTCACTCCGCCCGCCAGATTCCCTCCTCCTCGGCCATGTTCCGTTTCCCCGCCACCTCCTCTGGCCGTGGCCTGAGCACACGGCTCCCCTCCCCGCGCCTCTGGCCGTCGCCAGGAACGATGGTGCTTTGCCATATCCGCATGTGCTCCGCCATGGGCGACGGTTCTGGTCGCCGACGAGTCAGCGTAGAGGTCGCTACAAGTAGCGGTGAAGCTTGCTACCACTATGGCGACGCTTTGCTACAAGCTGCGGTAGGGCTTGCTACCACAGCGGCGCGGCGACGATGCTTGCTACCACGGCGGCGGCGGGGCTTGCTACCACAACGATGGTGCTTTGCTACAAGCAGCGCCAGCGCTTACCATGGCGGTGCTTTGCTACCGGCGATGGCAGCGCTTGCTACCATGTGTTAATGTCTCGATGATGAAGTCTTTTTTGCTACATGTGTTAATTTTTTTGCTAAATCTGTTTAATGGTTTTGCTACAATATAGTAAATTTTTTGCTACAAGTTCTCCGGCGAGATATTCCGGCGAAAGTCTCCGGCGAGTCTCCGGCGACATCGATTTTGCTACATTAGAACGAAACTTCTGCTACAAAGTCCCCGGCGAGGTCTCCGGCCAGTTCTCCGACGAGAACGGTCTTTTTTGTTTTATTTTCTGGGTGAACCGTTTTCTGCTACAGTGTAGCAAAAGCGGGACGTATGTAGCAAATGTTGATCTGAGTGTAGCAAAAAGGGGATTTAGGTGGACACGCGTCAGCTAGAGGACCCGGGGGATCAGAAATTTTTATCCCCCGGGGGACGCGTAGTACTGCCCTAGACGTTAGCATTGCCATTATTGGTCTCTGGAGTCCTAAAATGGAGGATACTGACTTCCCGGTCTAGGTTCCCGGCACTGGGGAAAGGTGTCCAGGTACAATGAACTGAAGGGACTCTAGCATACGTCATTTTTGTCCATGCGCTCATTTTGTCGTGTGCTCCTTGCCTTCCTGTCACTGAACTGTAAATAGTGTCAGCAATGTACTGTACATCATGTTAAGAGAACGTACGGAATTGGTATTATATTCTTTCTAAACTGTATCAGATGTAATCACATCATATGCATCGATTGATTTACTAAACATCATGTTAACTTTACACGGTACGATGCTGGCGTAAACAAAATATGAGAATATGGTTCATTTTTATATACTCCCTCCGACCCATATTAATTGACTTGGATTTGTCAAAATTTGAATAAATCTAGACACTATTTAGTATATAGGTTCATCCAAAATTTAACAAACCAAAGTCAATTAATATGGACCGGACAAAATTTAACAAACCAAAGTCAATTAATATGGACCGGAGGGAGTAACTAAGTTGCACCTGTCTTACACATGAGAGATTAGATATATAGTACGTATAAAACTATAATTCAAAATAAATATACATAATTATTTATCGATATGTTTCACCATCTAAGAGAAATGTCATGCATGGCAAATAAAATGTTTTATGTTTGTAAAATAAAATGTTGGTAGAACTTTGGAGAAATGGCTCAACATTTGTAAGAAATGTTCATGTACGACAACAATTATTCGCGCAACTCCTACTTTTTGTATCAACAAAGCAATGACATAAATGAACTATGTTGGTAAAACACATGGAAAACTACAAAAATAAAAAAGGAAAAAAATCAAAACTTATTTATTAAATAGTACCAAACTAAAATAAAAAAGAAAATAAATACAAGAGAAAAAAGGTAAGATAGGAAAAATGACTAAGAAGAAAATAAATGAAAGAGAATAGAAAGGAAACTCATTCGCAAAAAGAAGAATACTTCATCCGTTTCAAAATACAAGATGTTTTATGTTTATGAAAAAACTTCACAAAGCTAAAACATCTTATATTTTAAAACGGAGGGAGTAGAAAGAAAACTAGCCGAAATTTAACAGTAACCATAACAAGATCAACAAAGAACATCGACAAACTTCAAAGTTACTTCAACTCAGCAGTACGTAACAAAATTTAGGAAAATAATTGTACTTTACAATATGGGCCATAACATGTTGCACAGGTTGCACCGAGGCTTTCTGTTTGGTGGTAGGGCTCGACAAGAAAAAATCATGAGCTAATTATGGTCAGATGACGAAATCTCTTACTAGATCAGAGCCAACTCATCAAACCGGCCTAGGAATGAAAAATTACAAATCATGTTGCGAAAAGTCCAACTTACAATTTTTTTCACACAATGCGCAGTTCACGCTGAGTTATTACTAATTAGTCACAGTTTGCCAACCATGTACACTGTCTATCCAAACAATTGTTTACAGGAGAATGAGAACGGCCTTGCATGCAAAGGTATTAATTGTGACAAGTAAATTACACTTCCAAACTGCTTACGAGTGTAACAGCAACCAAACTCCCTTAAAGGACTAGAAATTCAACTGTGCTTTCCTGCACAGCCCTAAGATCTAAATCCTAAGCTCAAGATCGTCCATGCACAATGCAGGCAAAGTTGAGCTCTAGCTTTCATCATGCCAAAACAGCAGTCACTTCATATTTCAATTTCATTAGTCTAATACACATACAGAAACTAAAAAGTCTTCAACATCAGTTCCCAAAACTAGTTCAGATCTGAGCCTAAAGAATTACAGTATAACTTAGGATGATAACTCAATAACCAATGCATGAAACACTAATATGAGCCATAGTAAGTAGCAATACCATATGTCACTACATAAGTGGCATTATGTAGGCGACAATTTAAGGTCAACAGTTGGGCATCACTTCCAAATGGATATAAATTTTCCTCAGAACCCAGAACATGATACTCCATGTTCTCAGCCGTAAGTAAATACCATACCTAATGTTCTTTTGCCAATTGCAGTCAACATACTTAAAATATTTCCATACAAGGCAGTTTCCATGCATGATAATATTCAGTTTTAAACAAGGAACATGCCTATGATGTAAACAAAACATGAACTTGATGCAAAAATTGGTGAGATAACCCGCTAGACAAAAGCTTCCAGTACAAAAAAAATTAGGAGGAGCTAATAGAACAATCACCTCAACAATGGCACAAAAATAACATCCTAATAGTAGCATGAGTGCCAGGTAAAGAACTAGAACTGCAGTCACTGAAAAAAAATCTTCAGAACATAATAAGGATATCCTAAATTTCAGCAATAAAAAAAGCACATAGCAATGGTATTTATATCAGAAACAAGTTTGATAACAGCCATCATGACCAGCCAGTGTATCCTCTGGTACGGTCCACAAGTCATCCGAAATCGTGTTCAGAACACATGTAATTTGTTCATGATTCATGTTTTGCAAACATGCAGTTTCCAACATACATTGTACTGAAACATAGCACAAGCAACTGCGCAGACTAAAAGAAAACCCCTGCTGTCAAAATTTTGAAGAGAAGGAAGCCGTATGAATATCTGTGAACCTCTGATAACCGTTGTGCCAACCCTGAAAGGGACAAATCTTTTGAATAGGTAAAACTGATCAGAAAAGCTAATCAGTCCGAGCTTCATCACTAGAGATTGCAACATCGAAAACGCAGATGCTCAAAACTTCAAAAGGGCAGCTCGGTCACTGGGAGACCATCAGCGAATTCAACCTCGGAGAACCATTCACTAGCACCACCATTCTTCTGTGTATGAAGGAACTCATGGAGGACCAGGCTTTCTTTGAGCATATGTGGAGTAATTCTGAGGCCCATAACAAAAGATTCAAAAGAACCCTGCAATTTCCCAGCCTTATCATAATGCAACACGGTGTCGGAGCCTTCTGGCACCAGCATATCCCCCTCTCGATACGGGATAGCCGGATAAAATGGCAAAGGCTCATAAACAAGCTTGACTGACAGCTCAACTCGGTGCTTGCAGACCCAGTTCGCCTCCTCGTAATCCTCTAGGAACCAAAGATCAGATATCCTCGCATCTTGCTCCCAGTAGAACATGGCAAGCGTGCCCTCCATCTCAAACAGCCGTGTGTCGTTGTTCTCATCCTGTATCACAGCCGTGGGGGGAGGAGCAATCCACCTGAATGACTCAGCAGCTGTGTCGAACACCAGTATGTTGCCCTCTTGGCTCTGCTGCGGCGGCCAGTGCAGGCTGCCATGGAGAAGGACGGGCGGCCATTTGGAGGAGACGGCCAGCCCTTTCGCCAACCCCTCGCCCACGGCAGTTGACGATGTGCCAAGCTCGATGTTCCTGGCCTGCTGGGATCCCAGCGTGAAGACGTAGTACTTCCTATGGAGGCCCTCAACTCGGCGATACCGCAGTTGGTGATACAGCACCCGGTACTCCGCGGAAGCAGCGTGCCTGTAGAACCCCGCGATACCTCGGCCATCACGAAACAGCGGCAGAAGAGCACCTTGGCGTGTGGCAGGGTTGCAGACGAAGAAGGTCTCGTGGAAGCTGAGGAGGAGGAGGCCGTCGCACGAGGCGTGGACCACGACCGCGCCGTAGATGTTGTAGGTAATGTTGGTCGCGGCATCGTTGGAGAAAGGGCGGGGCGCCTTCTCGACGAACCGTGCGACCATCCGGCGCTTGTTGGTGCTGAGGTCGACGGCCTCGAGGCAGTTGATGTGCGGGGCGACGAAGGGGTACACCGTGAGGAGGGGCTGGGCTGGCTGCCGGGCGTGGTGGTCGAGGATGAAGGCGTCGTCAGTGGCGAGGCGACGCCAGGCCTTGCAGATGGTGCGGCAGCGGAGGAGGTGCCTGGGAGGCAGGCGGACGAGGATCTCCCGGATCATCTCCTCCGGGAGGCATCCGGAGGAACCGCGTTGGATCTTATTCGCCGCCATGGGATGGGAGCAGTCGAGGTCGGAGGAGTTGGCGAACCTTTAGAAATGCCTGAAAATTCCCCAAATCCGGATGAGCGAACAAGTAATTGTTGGAATTCCAGTCCGTGAACACGCAATCGACTAAGATTGACCTGAGCGCGCTCACCTGCCCTTTGATTTCTCTCGATCTCGCCGCAGAACCAACCCGCTAAAAAAGTTGTTGACAGAACCCAAGACTCTGAAGAACAAGAAGTGGAAAGGGAAGATATGGCTGCGGTGCGGGGATTGGAGATTCCAGAGCGCTCCTCGCCTCCTGGGCTTTTTCATCTGGGCCTTCATTAACTCGTAGATTGGATAGAGCCCATAAAAGAACAAATCAAATCCTACCATCAACGGTCTGACCAGGAGTTTTTGTTTGCTTCCACTAAAAAAAAGGAGTTTTTGTTTGCTACGTCCAGTGTGCTGTCAGCTGGATGACCCACCTCAATATGTTAGTGAACTGATTAGTCCACACACTAGATCGTAGGATACGGAGAAAGTGAAGGCGTGCGTGGCTTCAATGGATGTGAAGGTGATTCAAAACATTCCGCTTCCATCGTGCCAGCAGGGGACTGCTGGGCCTGACAGTACGATCATAAAGGTCTTTTCTCGATCAGATCAACGTATAGAACGTTGGTCGACACACGAGAGCGTCGGACGGCGTGGCTGGAGGCATCTGCGAGCGGTTCGAATAAGGATTGGACCATAATTTGGAAGGTCCAGGTGCCATCGAAAATTAGGCTTTTTCTTTGAAGACTAGCTAAACAATCACTTCCCTCGGCTGATGTGTTACACCATTGGAACATGGCGAGCCATAGCGCATGTGTTCTATGTGGGTCACAAGATTCTTGGCGTCATGCCCTGATGGAGTGTAATATGGCTAGAAGCGTCTAGGCATTGCTGCCGGAGGAGATGGTGGAAGTACTGATCAATATTCATGTGCCGAGTGCGAGGCTATGGTTGGCAGAGGTCATGAGCGTGTTATCACATGAGGAACTGACGCTGATTGTAGTTATTCTATGGCGAATTTGGCATGCAAGGAGGACGGCGCTACATGAGGAGGTCTATCAAAGCCCTTTCTCGACCATGTGTTTTGTGAACAGGTTTTTACGGACCCGGGACTGCTGAAATCGCCGGTGCAGTCAAAACCGGTGTCTGGGATGATGGCTCCCCGGTGGATTCCGCCCCCAGCTGGGATTTCAAAGGTAAATATTCGACGCAACTCTCTCCAATAATAGCAGCATGGTGGCGGTGGCTGCTGTAGCTCGGGACGAGCATGGGGTATTATTGACGCATCGGCTATTGTGATCAAAGGAGCAAATAATCCTGATACCCTTGAGGCTGAAGCATGCAGAGTCAGAGAAGGTGTTGTGCTTGCAACCGATTTGAATTTGCAGAAGGTTAAACTGGCTAGTGACTGTGCTAATATGATCCGAAATATTGCTGAAAGAAATTCTATGTGCACATATGGCCAGGTGGTGAAGGAAATTGTGACGACGAGGGGGAGTTTCAGTTTTTTGAGACTCTAATGGTGATGCCCATGAGCTAGCTAGACTCTCTTTATTTAAGTGTAGGTAGACATTTCTGGTTCGATAATCCACTTGAGGGTGTCTGTATAAACATTTTAATTGAGTAATAAAGGGTGGAGGATTCTCAAGAAAAAAGGAGTTTTTGTTTGTTTGTTTGGTGTGTGTGTGGACCGTTGCTCTAGAAATGTGTTTGGATTCCTCAAAGTAGTTTCGAAGACAGCCTAGCTGCCTCCACCTCAGACTCTCCGTAGCCTTCTCCATAGATCGGTTCTTCCTCTTACGACCAGCCTCTTCGTCGTTGGAAGGAGTGGGGACCCAATCTATGTGTAGAGTTTTTAATTAAAAAATAGTGTTTTCAATAAATTAGATTAGGGTTTTGGTAGTTGTTTTCTTTTTTGTCTTCACGTCAATGGAGATGGCATCGACTAAAATAAGTGATCTTTGGCCCTTCGTTCAACGATGAGACTCTCGTCCCGGCGTTGATGGTGATATTGGAAGATTAAATTTCTTTAGGTATGGAACTTTAGATTTTGCTTCGCCGGATCGTTTTTGATCTTTTCTCATGGTTTACCGTGAGGAAGATACACTTTGTATTTTATTTTAAATTTCTGTCACATACAAAAAAATCCCAGATGTACTCTCATAACACCCCTTCAACAGAGACAGGGTAGAGTGCACTAAGACAGAATACATTGTTACTAACAGACGCTTAAACCCCTGTTGTGACAGGCTACTCTTCCGTCAGAGCGTGTTTGTCAGAGATGACTTTCTAACACTGGTGAGCGGGCTACCCGTTAGAGAAAACGCGCGACTCAGACCGGCATTGTTTAGTCGCATGGCATTCGTGCATGCGTTAGAAATGTAGATAGTCCAACAAGAAAAAAAGAAATGTAGATAGTCCGGAGTTTCACGTGTGTTTCAGACAGTTTTAGTATCCGTTCTAAAATAGATACTGTATCTTAGATTTGTCAAACTAAGACATCTATTTTAGGACGGAGGGAGTAGTGGCTCAGTTTCCTGGCTGAAGTTTCTGGGCATGTTAGCTACGAAACCTAGGCGAAAAATCTCTATGAGTTTAGCCTTAGCTGCACTGCTTCTCAGTAGCCCCAGACGCTCAACACACATAAATTTCAGGAGCATCAATTTCATAGAAAACAAATTATAAGTGCTACACAACAAGCGAGATAAAGTCAAACAACAGATTTCTCCATACACACATGCATGACATAACTAATCATCTTTTTTCTCACCATGTGGGGTGGCCGGTGAGAGCATCTCTAGCAAATACCGTATTCGGCTTCGTCCCATAAAATAACCGTTCGTTTGCGGTATGAGACAGAAAAAATGACCATTCTAAATACCCTAAATCGTACCGTATCTGAATTTTGTTCGGTTTACCACAAAAGGTCGTTTCCATGCCACATATTTCCCGTATCGAGGATTGCGGATGCCATGTACCGCATCCTCACTTTCACTTGGCGCGAGCGACATTTCCGGCCATGTCGTCGTCGCCTTTTTCGATCTCCCTGTCCTAGCGCCTTTCCCCACCGCACCGCCCTACCGCCGCCCACCGTCGCCGTCATGAACCCTCCCGAATATCCGTCGGCCGATTCCACCGCAGAAGCCCAGCTGGCAACCCCTCACGTCGCGGATGTCGTGGACAACAGCCTTCCACTTGCGCAGGTGGTGAAACCGGCGAGAAAGCTGTTAGAGTACGTATACGTGTATAGGCTAGAGATAGACTAGGACTCTACATCTTATACTCCAAGTCTCCATCTACCCCGTGTAACTCTATATAAACCCCCTAAAAGGGTCAGATCAATACAACATAATATTCTAGGGATTTAATATTTTTCACATGACTAGGCACGTAGCCCCGCGCTGCCGGCGATTCAACTTGTTGGAATTTTTGCCTAAATAGGCCCAGCCCATTTATTATATGCCAATAAATTCCTGAAATCCTAGAGGCCCATTTGGCCATTCATGCAAGGCAAGAGCTGGAACAATTGTTTAGTCCCACATTGCTAGTTGAGTGAAAGTTGGACCAGCTTATAAGGTGAGCTCTCCTATCACTTGGTAAAAGGATGAGAAGGAGAAGAAGAGAGTTCCACACGCGCGCTCCTCCTCCTCGCTCGTCTCGCCGCCTCGCATACCTTGCTGGTTCTGATGGAATCTCGCCGAGCTTTATTTTGCCATGCATGAATGGTATATGAACAGATGTACTGAAAGCGTTTGCTTTGAGTGGACTGTGTCTGAGTTAAATGAATACGATTGAGTGGAGGCTGTCCGTGGACTGCCGTCTTTTCGCCTCGAGACTCACGCTTCCGGAGAAGGGCGATAAGGTTTTGGGAGCTCTATCGGTAGCGACTCTTCGCCACGGACTCCCTCACGGATAGCGTCTTCCCGACGAGGACTTCTTCCCCGACATCAAGACTCTCTTCCTCGACGACATGGCCAACGGTTCCAACGCGGCGGTTCCACTTCTTTGCAGATACATCTTCTGTCTCAATCTTGTTCTGATCATATCCAAAGTTTTATGCCTTGCAGTTTGTTTGGCTACATGCCTTAATATGTTTTCGCTATTTCACATGATTAGTATTTTGCCTACTATTCTAATCATGTTTTATCTAGCGTTTATTATAGATAATTCGCTTGGTAAATTTCTCTATTACTCAACAATCCAAAAACCTTATTTCAGGCAATTTGCCCCAAGTGGCTTTGTTGCTTCTATGAAGCCACCTGTGTTTGAAGGTGTGAATTACAAACGATGGCGTGCGAGAGCGAGGCTCGGTTTCGCACCATGAGCTGCTATAACGCCATCTATGGCGCACCTGAGGGGGAACTTAATCCCGCTCAGGAAGAGGCGTTCCAAAAATTTGATACCACTTTCAAGGCTGCCTTGATCAGCATCCTTGGCGACAATATTGTCGATTCATATCTGTCATTTAGCAATGGCAAAGATATGTGGGATGCGCTCGAGAGAAAATTTGGAGTCTCTGATGCTGGCAGTGAATTGTATGTCATGGAACAATTCTATGACTATAAGATGATTGATGACCGCTCCATTGTGGAGCAGGCTCATGAGATACAGTCACTTGTCAGGGAGCTTGAGCACTTCACTTGTGTGTTACCGGACAAGTTTGTTGCCGGAGGCATCATTGCAAACTTCCCCAGTGATGGAGGAATTTTGCTACTTCTCTGAAGCACAAGAGACAAGAGTTCTCCGTGACGGATCTCATTGGGACTCTTGATGTGGAAGAGAAGGCGAGAGCAAAAGACACACGTGATCGAGGTACCGAGGGAGGTTCTAATGCCAACCTGGTACAGAAAAGGAACTTCCAGCCTCACAAGTTCAAGAACAAAGGCAAGTTTGATGACAAAGGAAAGTTCGATGGAAAGAACAAGGCCTCACAGTCCACCAGCTTCAAGAAGAAGACTGATAAGAGGAATGGTGCTTGTCATGTGTGCGGTGATCCTAATCATTGGGCTCCTGCTTGTCCCAACCGCTTTGACAAGCGCCAGCATGGGAAGAGCAAGAAGATCGCTAATGTTGTCATGGGCGACGTTGAGATGAAAGATGTTGGGTATGGTATATTACCTCGTTCTTTCATTATGTCATTCTCCGATTGGTGGATTGACACGGCGCTAATGTACATGTGCTTACGATATTTCCATGTTTTCTTCATATCGGATCGGAGGACTCAAACCGTCGATGGGGAATGGCTCGCATGCTTCGCTCATGGTGTTGGTATGGTCGATCAAGTTCACTTCGAGAAAGACTGCGCTTTGAACGTGCATCATGTTCCTCAATAAATAAAAATCTTGTTAGCGGATCTCTTCTGTGTCGAGATGGCTACAAGATTGTATTCGAGTCCAATAAATTTGTAATTTCGAAGTATGGAACCTTTATCGGTAAAGGCTATGAATGCGGAGGCTTGTTCCACTTATCTCTGTCAGACATTTGTAATAAAGTTGTTAATCATATTTACACAAATTTTGAATCAAATGTCCGCACTCTCTTGTCATATTAATTTTGGTTGTATGACGCGGCTAGCCAAAATGAATTTAATCCCTGATTTCTCAACTGTTAAGGGATCTAAGTGACAAGTCTGCGTGCAAGATAAACAACCTCGCAAGTCACATACGACTGCAGAAGTGAGAAATTTAACACCACTAGAGCTCATACATTCTGATCTTTGTGAGATGAATGGTGTGTTGACAAAAGGTGGAAATAAATATTTCATGACTTTGATCGATGACTCTACGAGATATTATCATGTGTATCTTCTGAAATCAAAAGATGAGTCTTTGAGTTTCTTCAAAATCTATAAAGCTGAGGCAGAAAATCAACTTGATCGAAAGATTAAGAGGCTTAGGTCTGATCGTGGTGGAGAGTATTTTTCCAACGAGTTTGATTTCTTTTGTGCGGAACATGGCATAATTCATGAGAGGACGCCTCTACTCACCCCAGTCAAATGGAGTAGCCGAAAGAAAGAACCGTACTCTAACAGATTTGGTTAACGCCATGTTAGACACATCGGGTCTTTCTAAGGAATGGT
Organism: Avena longiglumis; assembly: GCA_030063025.1. Lineage (NCBI taxonomy): Eukaryota > Viridiplantae > Streptophyta > Magnoliopsida > Poales > Poaceae > Avena > Avena longiglumis. The sequence continues at coordinate 474,187,362 of CP125975.1, read as the reverse complement.
GGGGGGAGGTACTATTGACCGCGTGTCATGTCCTAAACCGAGTTCCCACAAAGAACAACGAAATTACTCCATTCGAAGAATGGGATAAGAAAAGACTAAAACTCTCTTACTTACGTACTTGGGGTTGTTTGGCAAAGGTTAATGTACCAATCCCCAAGAAGCGCAAGTTTGGACTAAAAACCATTGATTGTGTTTTTCTGGGCTATGCTTTTCATAGCATTGGTTATAGATTCTTGATAGTAAAATTTGAAGTACCTGACATTCATGTCGGTACAATCATGGAGTCGACTGATGCGACTTTCTTTGAGGATATCTTTCCAATGAAGGATAAACCTAACTCATCAAATCCGGAGATACCTAGTTCATCTAATCAGGAATTTGCTATATTCTCTGAACCTATCATTCCGACTGAACACTCTGAAAGTCCTAAGGAGTATGATAATGAAATTCCTAAAAGGAGCAAGAGACAAAGGACTGCAAAGTCTTTTGGTGATGATTTCATTGTGTACCTTGTGGATGACACTCCCACTTCCATTTCAGAAGCTTATGCATCTCCCGATCTTGACCATCGGAAGGAAGCTGTTCATAGTGAGATGAATTCCATCTTAGCTAATGAAACATGGGAGATCACTGATCGTCCTTATGGGTGCAAACCTGTAGGGTGTAAATGGGTGTTCAAGAAGAAACTAAGGCCTGATGGTACTATTGAGAAGTACAAGGCAAGGCTAGTGGCCAAGGGTTATACCCAAAAGGAAGGTGAAGACTTATTTGACACTTACTCACCTGTAGCAAGGTTGACCACCATTCGAGTACTACTTTCTCTGGCTGCCTCACACGGTCTTCTCGTTCATCAAATGGACGTTAAGACGGCTTTCCTAAATGGAGAGTTGGATGAGGAAATTTATATGGATCAACCATATGGTTTTGTAGTAAATGGTCAAGAAAGAAAAGTGTGCAAGCTACTGAAGTCTTTGTATGGTCTTAAACAAGCACCTAAGCAAAGGTAACGAAAAATTTGATAAAACCTTAACCGCAGGCTTTGTTGTAAACGGCGACAAGTGTGTATACTATCGCCATGGTAGGGGTGAGGAGTCATCCTTTGTTTGTATGTTGATGACATATCGATATTCGAACCAACCTTAATGCAATTAAGGAGGTCAAAGATTTCTTATCTCGTTCCTTTGAGATGAAGGATCAGGGAGCTGATGTCATCCTGAACATCAAACTATTGAGAGATGATGATGGTGGGATTACATCGCTTCAATCCCACTATGTGGAAAAGATCTTGAGTCATTTCGGTATAGCGACGTCAATTTTATCCTACAAGTATGATCCTAGTGTGTTGCTTGAAGAATCGAGGAAATGCTAGATATCAACTAAGATACTCTCAAATCATTGGCTCGCTTATGTATTTAGCTAGTGCCACGAGGCGACATCGCCTTTTGTAAGCAAACTCGGTCGATTTGTTTCAAATCCAGGAGATGATCACCGGCATGCTCTTGAGAGAGTTATGCGATATCTAAAAGGCATCATGAGCTATGGCATACACTATATCGGAATTGAGGGTACTAGAGGGTTATAGTGATTCAAATTGGATATCTGATGCTGACGAGATAAAGGCCACAAGTGGATATGTTTTCACACTTGGTGGTGGCGCTGTTTCTTGGAAGTCTTGCAAGCAGACCATCTTAACAAGGTCAACTATGGAAGCAGAACTCACGGCACTAGACACGGCCACTGTTGAAGCAGAGTGGCTTCGTGAACTCTTGATGGACTTACCTGTGGTTGAAAAACCTATACCCGCAATTCCAATGAACTGTGATAATCAAACTGTGATTATTAAGGTGAACAGTTCTAAGGATAATATGAAGTCCTCAAGACATGTGAAGAGGAGACTAAAATCTGTTAGGAAAATGAGAAACTCCGGAGTTATTGCATTGGATTATATCCAAACATCTAAGAACCTGGCAGATCCCTTCACAAAGGGACTATCATGCAATGTGATAGAAAATGCATCAAAGGAGATGGGTATGAGACCCATACTATGAGTTTTCCACATTGGTAAACCACTCTATGTGATCGGAGATCCCGTGAATTAGAATTGGGAGACAAGCTGTTGGTTAGCTGAGAGGAAAGTATCCCTACTTTAATAAACACCACTCCATAAAGATGCAATACTTTCCTATTCTGCATGGCAGGTTGATTTATTATCTTAATGTGTTCTAAGTGGATTATCCTAAGCAAAGATGTTGTCCTTGTTGGAGATATTCCCTAGAGGCAATAATAAATGTAGTTATTATTATATCTTTGTGTTTATGATAAATGTTTACATTCATGCTATAATAGTATTAACAAGGAAACATTGATACTTGTGTGATTTGTAAACTTAATTTGAAGTCCCTAGTATAGCCTCTATACTTCACTAGCTTGTTGGTTGATTAATGATTGTGGTTTCCCTATCATGAACATTGAGATGTTATCAACAACAAGATCATATCGTTAGGAGAATGATATGATGGACATACTCCTATAGATAAGCGTGGCATAAAGATCAAGTCATTTCAATAGTTCAATTGCTATATGTTTTCTGATACATAGTAACCTAATTCCTTCGACCATGAGATCATGCATATCACCTTTACCGGATGGATGCTTTGATGACATCAAACACCACACCGTAACTGGGTGGCTATAAAGGTGGCATTGAGTGTTCGGAAAGTATTGGTTGAAACACATGGATCAAGAGTGGGATTTGTCCATCCATATGACGGATAGATATACTCTGGGCCCTCTCGGTGGAATGTCATCCAATTAGCTTGCAAGCATGTGAGCTCACAAGGGATCACATATCACGAACGAGAAAAGAGTACTTATCGGTACGAGGTTGAACTAGGTATGCGAGATAACGACGATCATAACCTCGGATAAGTAAACTATCGTGAGACAAAGGGAAATTGGTATCGTATGTAAGTGGTTCATTCGATCGCAAAGTAATCATAGAAATATGTGGGAGCCATATGAATTTCCAGATTCCTCTATTGGTTATTGTTCGGAGAAGTGTCTCGATCATGTTCGCATAATTCACGAACCGTAGGGAGACACACTTAAGGATTCGACGTTGTTTGAGTAGTTATGGTATTATGAGAAAGAGACCGAATGTTGTTCGGAGTCTCGGATGGGATCCGGGATATCACGAGGTGATCCAGAATGGTCCGGATAATAAGATTCATATAAGGAAAGTCCGTTTTGAGTTCGGAAATGATTCCGTGTTTTCATCTGAATGTTCTAGAAGGTTCGGAATGTCCCAAGACTCCGGAGGAAGGGGTACATGAATGTGTCATTGCATATTGGAATGATTGCATCATGTACTAAGTGTTCTCGCTGTTCCAAATAAAGGATTAAATTGAATCCCAAACTGAAAAGTCAAACGGCCAGTTTGAAAGTCAAATGGCTAAAACAGGAAAGTGAGGGAAAGAGGAAGGAGGAGGTTGAAACCGACTTGGGGGAGGAGTCCCTCCTCTCCAAGTCGGCGCACCACCCAAGGCCGAGTTGGGTAGGGACTCCCTCCCCTTGGCCGCACCTCCCACCTATAAAAGGAGGGGCATGGCCCCCTCCTCTAGACACACAAGTTCCTATCCTCTAAATCTAAACCCTAGCCCTAGACTCCGGTTTAGAGCCGTTTTGGTTTAGAGCTTCTAATTGCCCTAGCCTTCGGATTAGAGCCTTCTAATTGGTGTGTCTAAACCCTAGACCACTAAAGCTCTCTCATACTCCACCATACTCGCTCCGGCTTAAGGCGAAGCCCTGCGAGATCTCCCCTCTACTTCCGGTACCACGCCGTTGTCTTTCTTGAATCGCGAGGAGAGTGCTACAACTTCATTTTCTTTGGAACAAGGGAGAGGAAGGTCTTCGTCAATCTGAACGTGTGACCATTGGGGAGCGCTTAACGGAGCAGCGCCGGAAGGATCGTCTACACGATCTTGAGATTGGGAAGAGTACGACTACATCACCCACGAGAATCCGCTCTCGTTAAACACTTTGGAATCTTCGAGGGTAAGTTATTCCATCGACTCGTTGCTACAATCTAGTAGATAGATCTTGGCTTGTTTGTTTGTATGCGATAGAAATTTTTTGTTTTCCATGCTACGAAACCCTACAGTGGTATCAGAGCCGTGTCTATATGTAGATCTGTTGCACGAGTAGAACACAATGGTCATTGTGGGCGTTGATGCTTTTATTGCCGATTGCTTCTTGTGTACTTTGCATCTTGCGGTATGTTGGGATGAAGCGGCCCGGGCTAACCTTACATGACATCGTTCATGAGACTTGCTCCACGCTTGACATGCAACTTGTATTTCACAAAGTGGCTTTGCGGGTTCCTGTTTCTCCTAGCATAGTTAAGATCCAATTTACAACGGGTGATCAACAATGCTAGTATCAATGTTGTGGTTCTTGTTCGTAAGTTAGAACGACACTTATTGAAAGCCCCAAACCACGTAAAATATGCAAAGAAAGTAGAGACGTCTAACTTTGTTTTGCAGGGGTGTGCAGTGATGTGATATGGCCATGATTGTGATTATATTTGATGTATGCAATGTTCCTTATTGTAAGTTGGCAACCGGCAGGAGCCAGATGGTTGTCTTTAATTTATGTTAAGACCCGCGTGTCTATTCAAAGTAGTTGTAATAGTTGAAGCCGGTGGACGACAACCATGGAGAAGCGTCATTGACCTTGATGCAATGCCGGTGATGATGGAGATCATGTTCGTGCTTGAAGATGGAGATCGGAAGCACAAAGAAGAAAGGCCATATCATATCACATATTATTGAATTGCATGTGATGTTAATCCTTTATGCATCTTGTATTGCTTAGTAGACGACGGTAGCATTATAAGATGATCCCTCATGCACATGAATTTCAAGTCATAAAGTGTTCACCCTTAGTTAGCACCGTTGCTAAAGCTTGTTGTTTCGAAGCACCACGTGATGATTGGGTGTGTTAGATTCTGCAAGTGTATACAACGTGAGCAAGCCAGATTTGCTCATGCGGAAACTAAGGTTTGATCTTGACGAGCCTAGCATGTACAGACATGGTCTCGGAACACGGATCACCGAAAGGTAAAGCATGAATCGTATAGTAGATATGATGAACATGACGATTGTTCGCCATTGAAACTATATCAACTCTCGTGATGATCGGTGTTGATGTAGTGGATTTGGTTCATGTGATCACTAAAACAATGTGAGGGATGTTGTTTTGAGTGGGAGTTCACCTAGTTTAATTTCATTATTAATATGAACTCAATTTGTCATAAACTTAGTCTAAACTATTGCAAATATGTTGTAGATCAATGGCAGCCCCTACCATCAATTTTAATGCGTTCCTAGAGAAAGAAAAGTTGAAAAACAATGGAAGCAACTTCGCGGATTGGTTCCGCAATTTGAGGATTGTCCTCACGGTGGTAATTTGACCTATGTCTTTGGATGCACCATTGGGTGACCCACTGCACGGTGATGCTCCCGATGAAGTAAAGAATGTTTACCTCGCTCGGAAGAATCAGTACTCCATAGTTCAGTGTGCTATCTTGTATGGTTTGGAATCGGAGCTTCAGAAAAGGTTTGAAGAATCAAACCCATATGATATTGTCGAGGATCTCAAATTGATTTTTGAGACTCATGCGGCAATTGAAAGCTATGAGGCTTCAAAAGTTCTTTAACGCAAGATGGAAGAAGGCAGCTCACGTTGAGCATGTGCTTAAGATGTCCAGGCACGCAAACAAACTTCAAAGCTTGGGTATAGTGATTCCTAATGCTTTGGGGATTTACCGTGTCCTCCAATCACTACCACCAAGTTACAAGAACTTTGTGATGAACTACAACATGCAGAACATGAACAAGACGTTGCCAGAACTCTTTGCCATGTTGAAATCTGCAGAAGTGGAGATCAAGAAAGAGCACCAAGTGTTGTTGGTCAATAAGACCACCAAATTCAAGAAAGGCAAGTCTAAGCAGAAGGGACACTTCAAGAAGGGTGGTAAGAAAGTTGCCACGCCGGTGAAGAAGACCAAGGCTGGACCCAAGCCTGATACTGAGTGCTTTTACTGCAAGGGAGAAGGTCACTGGAAGCGGAATTGCCCAAAGTACTTGGCGGATCTGAAGAACGGCAACATCAAGAAGAAAGGTATATATGATATACATGTTATTGATGTGTATCTCACTAGTACTCATAGTAGTGCCTGGGTATTTGATACTGGTTCGGTTTCTCATATTTGTAACTCGAAACAGGTGCTGCAGAATAAACGGAAGCTAGCGAAGAACGAGGTGACGATGCGCGTGGGAAACGGATCAAAAGTTGATGTGATCGCGGTCGGCACGCTACCCCTTCATCTACCATTGGGATTAGTTTTATACTTAAATAATTGTTATTTGGTGCCTGCATTGAGCATGAACATTATATCGGGATCTTGTTTATTGCGAGACGGTTACTTGTTTAAGTCCGAGAATAATGGTTGTTCGATTTATATGAGTAATATGTTTTATGCACATGCACCTTTGATAGATGGTCTATTCTTATTGAATCTCGATAGTGGAAATACACATATCAACAACATTGAGGCTAAACGTTTGAAATCAGCGATAATTCGACCTATATGTGGCAATCGTCTTGGTCACATTGGGTGAAACGTATGAAGAAACTCCATTCCGATGGACTTATTGAATCACTTGATTTTGAATCACTTGAAAGATGCGAAGCATGTCGATGGGAAAAATGACTAAGACTCCATTTTACGGTATGATGGAGCGAAGCTACGGACTTATTGGAAATCATACATACCGATGTGTGTGGTCCAATGAGTGTAGCATCGCTGATGGTTATCGTTATGTTCTTACCTTCACGGATGACTTGAGTAGATATGGGTATATCTATTTCATGAAACATAAGTCCAAAACTTTCGAGAAGTTTAAGGAGTTTCAAAGTGAGGTAGAGAATCAACGTAACAAGAAGATTAAATTTCTACGTTCTGATCGTGGAGGTGAATATCTAAGTTACGAGTTTGGCGAGCATTTGAAGAAATGCGGAATACTTTCACGATTGACACCGCGGAACACCAGTAATGGTGTGTCCGAACGTCGTAATCGAACTCTCTTAGATATGGTTCGTTCTATGATGTCACTTACAGATTTACCGCTATCATTTTGGGGTTATGCATTAGAAACAGCCGCATTCACTTTAAATAGGGCACCGTCTAAATCTGTTGAAACGACACCGTATGAATTATGGTTTGGGAAGAAACCTAGATTGTCGTTCCTTAAAGTTTGGGGGTGCGAAGCCTATGTAAAGAAGTTACAGCCGGACAAGCTTGAACCCAAAGCGAAAAAATGTGTCTTCATAGGATACCCGAAGGAAACTATTGGGTATACCTTCTATCATAGATCCGAAGGCAAAATCTTCGTTGCCAAGAATGGATCCTTTCTAGAGAAGGAATTTCTCGCGAAAGAAGTGACTGAAAGGAAAATAGAACTCGACGAGGTTGTCGAACCTTCTCTCGAAATTGCGAGTAGCGCAGCACCGGAAGAAGTTCCTGTGGTGCCTGCACCAATTAGAGAGGAAGCTAATGATGGTGATCATGAAACTTCGGTTGAAGTTGCTACAGAGCCTCGGAGGTCAATGAGAACTCGTACCACTCCAGATTGGTATGATCCCGTTATGAGTGTCATGTTGGTGGACAACACCGATGATCCCGAGACATATGAGGAAGCGATGATGAGCCCAGATTCCAATAAATGGCAAGAAGCCATGAAATCCGAGATTGGATCCATGTACGAAAACCAAGTATGGACTTTGGTGGACTTACCAGATGGCCGGAAGGCTGTCGAGAACAAATGGATTTTCAAGAAGAAAAGCAGATGCGATGGTAATGTTATCTATAAAGCTCGACTTGTCGCAAAAGGGTTTCGACAAATTCAAGGAGTTGACTACGATGAGACTTTCTCACCGATGCGAAGCTAAAGTCTGTGAGGATTATGTTAGCAATCGCTGCATATTATGATTATGAGATATGACAGATGGATGTCAAAACAGCATTCCTCAATGGAGACATTGATGAAGAGTTGTATATGATGCAACCCAAAGGTTTTGTCAATCCTAAAGATGCTAACAAGGTATGCAAACTTCCACGGTCCATCTATGGATTGAAACAAGCATCCCGAAGTTGGAATCAACGTTTTGATAAGGTGATCAAAAGTTTTGGTTTTATACAAACTTATGGAGAAGCTTGTATTTACAAGAAAGTGAGTGGGAGCTCTGTAGCATTCTTAATACTATATGTGGATGACATATTGTTGATTGGGAATGATGTAGACCTTCTTAATAGTGTCAAGGAATATTTGAATAATAGTTTTTCAATGAAGGATCTTGGCGAAGCAGCTTACATATTAGGCATAAAGATTTATAGAGATAGATCGAAACGCCAAATATCATTGTCTCAGAGTACATATTTGGACAAAGTTCTAAAGAGGTTTGGAATGGAAGAAAGCAAGAAAGGGTTCTTGCCCATGTTGCCCAATACGATCTTGAGTAAAACTCAAAGTCCGACATCGGCAGAAGATAGAGAAAGGATGAGTAAGACTCCCTATGCCTCAGCCATAGGATCTCTAATGTATGCCATGCTATGTACTAGACCCGACATTGCATATGCTGTTAGTTTAACTAGCAGATATCAAAGTGATCCAGGAGTGGATCATTGGACAGCAGTCAAAAACATTCTTAAGTACTTGAGAAGAACTAAGGATATGGTTCTTTCTTATGGAGGTGATGAACAGCTCGCTGTTAATGGTTACACCGATGCTAGTTGGAACACCGATCCGGATGATTCTAAATCACAATATGGATACGTATTTATTTTGAATGGTGCAGCAGTTAGCTGGAGGAGTGCAAAGCAAAGCGTTGTGGCGAGATCTTCAACTGAATCAGAATACATGGCTGCTTCGGAGGCTTCACAAGAAGCGATATGGATGAAAGAGTTCATTACAGAGCTGGGTGTGGTTCCTAGTGCTACCGACCCAATGTCTATCTACTGTGATAACATGGGAGCCATAGCCAATGCGCAAGAACCAAGGTCACACAAGAAGCTGAAGCACATCAAGCTACGTTTTCACGCTATTCGAGAACATATCCAGGATGGGGATATAAAGATTTGCAAAGTACACACAGATCTAAATGTGGCGGATCCGTTGACTAAACCTCTCCCGAGGGCAAAACATGACCAACACCAAACTGCCATGGGTGTTCGGTATATTACTATGTAATCTAGATTAGATGACTCTAGTGCAAGTGGGAGACTGTTGGAGATATGCCCTAGAGGCAATAATAAATGTAGTTATTATTTTATCTTTGTGTTTATGATAAATGTTTACATTCATGCTATAATAGTATTAACAAGGAAACATTGATACTTGTGTGATTTGTAAACTTAATTTGAAGTCCCTAGTATAGCCTCTATACTTCACTAGCTTGTTGGTTGATTAATGATTGTGGTTTCCCTATCATGAACATTGAGATTTTATCAACAACAAGATCATATCGTTAGGAGAATGATATGATGGACATACTCCTATAGATAAGCGTGGCATAAAGATCAAGTCATTTCAATAGTTCAATTGCTATATGCTTTCTGATACATAGTAACCTAATTCCTTCGACCATGAGATCATGCATATCACCTTTACCGGATGGATGCTTTGATGACATCAAACACCACACCGTAACTGGGTGGCTATAAAGGTGGCATTGAGTGTTCGGAAAGTATTGGTTGAAACACATGGATCAAGAGTGGGATTTGTCCATCCATATGACGGATAGATATACTCTGGACCCTCTCGGTGGAATGTCATCCAATTAGCTTGCAAGCATGTGACTGGCTCACAAGGGATCACATATCACGGGAACGAGAAAAGAGTACTTATCGAACGAGGTTGAACTAGGTATGCAGAGATACCGACGATCATAACCTCGGATAAGTAAACTATCGTGAGACAAAGGGAAATTGGTATCGTATGTAAGTGGTTCATTTGATCGCAAAGTAATCGTAGAAATATTTGGGAGCCATATGAATTTCCAGATTCCTCTTGGTTATTGTTCGAGAGTGTCTCGATCATGTCCGCATAATTCACGAACCGTAGGAGACACACTTAAGGATTCGACGTTGTTTGAGTAGTTATGGTATTATGAGAAAGAGACCGAATGTTGTTCGAGTCTCGGATGGGATCCGGATATCACGAGGTGATCCGGAATGGTCCGAGAATAAGATTCATATAAGGAAAGTCCCGTTTGAGTTCAAAATGATTCCGTGTTTTCATCGGAATGTTCTAGAAGGTTCCTAATGTCGTGCACTCCGGAGGAAGGGGTACATGAATGTGTCATTGCATATTGGAATGATTGCATCATGTACTAAGTGTTCTCATTGTTCCAAATAAAGGATTAAATTGAATCCCAAACTGAAAAGTCAAACGCGGCGGTTTGAAAGTCAAACAGCTAAAACAGAAAGTGAGGGAAAGAGGAAGGAGGAGGTTGAAACCGACTTGGGGAGGAGTCCTCCTCTCCAAGCCGTGCACCACCCAAGGTCGAGTTGGGAGGGACTCCTCCCTTGGCCGCACCTCCCACCTATAAAAGGAGGGGCAGGGCCCCCTCCTCTAGACACACAAGTTCCTATCCTCTAAATCTAAACCCTAGCCCTAGACTCCGGTTTAGAGCTTCTAATTGCCCTAGCCTTCGGATTAGAGCCTTCTAATTGGTGTGTCTAAACCCTAGACCACTAAAGCTCTCTCATACTCCACCATACTCGCTCCGGCTTAAGGCGAAGCCCTGCGAGATCTCCCCTCTACTTCCGGTACCACGCCAGTCTCACGGAATCGCGAGGAGAGTGCTACAACCTCCGCCATTGGAACAAGGGAGAGGAAGGTCTTCGTCGAAATCGAACGTGTGACCGATCAGGGAGCGCTTTGAACGCAGCGCCGGAAGGATCGTCTACACGATCTTGAGATCGGGAAGAGTACGACTACATCACCCACGAGAATCCGCTCTCGTTAAACACTTTGGAATCTTCGAGGGTAAGTTATTCCATCGACTCGTTGCTACAATTTAGTAGATAGATCTTGGCTTGTTTGTTTGTATGCGATAGAAAATTTTTGTTTTCCATGCTACGAAACCCTACAGTCCTGCAGAACATCTTTTGAAGAACACACCTATATGAGTCTGACTGTTAAAACGTCGCAGTCTATGACACTCTGGTGCTCTCTAATAAACTCATGAAAGGTCATGGAGTATGACATATAAGCTCCACCCGCGGGGAAGTCCCACGGTAGCCTAGTATCGGTCAAGACTTTTTGTGAAGCTAGGTTCGCAGCAAACTTGCAGTTCAAGGCATAGTCCACTGTACAAGTTGCGGCCTAGTATAACATAAAGCTCTAGGTGGAAGTTCAACTTAACAGTCTCCACTATAGTACCGGTATATAAACAATGTTTTGGAACCAAAGGCAAACTTCATGTGCCTCTGGGATCTGGTGGGGGATTGTTGGAATTTTTGCCTAAATAAGCCCAGCCCATTTATTATATGCCAATAAATTCCTGAAATCCTAGAGGACCATTTGGCCCATTCATGCAAGGCAAGAGCTGGGACAAATGTTTAGTCCCACATTGCTAGTTGAGTGAAAGTTGGACCAGCTTATAAGGTGAGCTCTCCTATCACTTGGTAAAAGGATGAGAAGGAGAAGGAGAGAGTTCCACACGCGCGCTCCTCCTCCTCGCTCGCCTCGCCTCGCCACGACGCGCCACGATGCAAGGCCATGGTTATGGAATCTCACGAGCCGAGCTTTATTTTGCCACGCATGAATGGTATATGAACAGATGTACAGAAGCTGGAACGTTTGCTTTGAGTGCACTGTTAATACGAGTTAAATGAATACGAATTGAGTGGAGGCTGTCTGGTGGACTGCCGCCTGTTCGCTTCATCTACCATCCATTCGTTTCATCTTCTGCGCCTCCAGTTCCAGAGCACTGCGCTACCTCCATCTTCCCCATCCCGTCTTGCAGCGTTCACCGCGAGCCGGGACAGTAGGCCTCCGAGACCCCGCTGCTTCCGGGAGAAGGGCGATAAGGTTTTTGGGGAGCGCTATCAGCGCGACTACTGGCTTCGTCACGGACTCCCTCACAGATAGCGACGTCTTCCCCGACGAGGACTTCTTCCCCGACATCAGCACTCTCTTCCTCGACGACATGGCCAACGACGGTTCCAACGCCGGTTCCACTTCTCGCCGTGTACATCTTCTGTCTCAATCTTGTTATGATCATATCCAAAGTTTTATGCCTTGCAGTTTGTTTGGCTACATGCCTTAATATGTTTTTGCTATTTCACATGATTAGTATTTTGCCTACTATTCTAATCATGTTTTATCTAGCGTTTATTATAGATAATTCGCTTGGTAAATTTCTCTATTACTCAACACAACTGGCCCGGTATGGATCTCTGGTGGTCAGAAGAAAAGCGGATCCAAGGCGTCCTCCGTCCTGAAGCAGAAGAAACCCGTGAGCCGGAAGGCCCTCTCCGCATGCATGCCGGTGACGGCGCCTCCCCCTCGACCGGCCACCCAATTCGCCCCTGTCTCCTGGAAGGTATGTTTTCGTGTAGATTTGATTGCCATCAAATTCGCTCTATATATGGTGCAGGTGCCATGAAAATTTGATTTCCTAAATATTGCCATATTTTTGTGTTCGTAGCGAGGATATGCTCTCGGTTTTGTGTTCATTCGTTGACATGCTGAACGACACCGGGGTGAACGTCAACGGTGGTCCCCCTACCTGACGAGACTGGTACAGTTGTTCCCGGCGACGGTGGCGAGGAGAAAGCCGTGCGAGAGACCAATGACCAGGAAGATGATGAACTAGAAGAGGTGGATGAGGAGGCGTTCTATGCCGCCCAAGAGAAGGTGAAATCGAAGAGATCTGCCAACTACAAAGTAGAAGAGAAGAGACCATTCATCTTGGTCGTATTGAGGAACAAACCATTCATATTGGTCCCTTCTCTTTTGTCAGCCAACTCTTCACTTTGTCTGGCGGCCTTCAGTTTCTCATTCAAACTCATTTTGACCATCCTGGACTTAGCATTACCATTGCGCGCCTTCACATATGAGGCCTTGCAAATGTAAAAGATGGCTTTGAGAATTTCACATTTTTTTTCTTCCTTCGATGGGCCGATGTTGTCATCCTTCAAGGGTTGGAACAGAGTTATGCAACACCGGAACTCATATGTTTAGCGATGTTTCAAGAAAAAAACGACGCTGAAGTCGAAGTCACGATCATTGCCAATTGGGAACCAAGTCACCTGGAGACACCACCGCTAGTGGGCGAGTGAGGGAAAATGCAACTCTAGCATGTACTGGATTTAGCGTGCATGTAAGAGACGTATATTGGCTTTATTTGCTTTGAGATTTGTACAAAAAAAAGAATCTTTGCATGCACATAGTACCAGAGCTGACTAGTCCATGATACTTTTCCCCACTCATTTAACTCTCCATCCAAGATTTAAAATAGTCACAAAATTTGCAATAATTATCAAATAAAAATGTGTTTGAACCTGTATATTTATGTTGATTAAATCTTTTAAATAAGCCTAAAATTAATAAAATTGAAAACTCAAATTTTGAAACACAATAAAGTGTCATGATTCTGAATGAAATAGACCGTTTTATTGTTTTCTTTTTTTCCTTACTATATTTTTTTGTTTGAACACGAAGGAATTTGGCAATTATTTTTTAACTATGATGGACGAAACTTTGAAACACAAAGAAACAGTTTGTTTTAACAATAAAAAACCACCATATTTCGTACAGTTTTTTATTATTTCATTAAGTTTTAAAAGTCAATTTACAAATATTATTAGAATATATTTAATATTAGTCTTGTTTTGAAGCTCTCTTTATTAGAATCTCAAAAGTACAAACGGTTTTAAAATTAGACTTATGGTTCAAAATCTATAAGCATTTTAAATTATACAACAATATGAAAGAGAAGCGAATTAGTCTGGCACAAAATTAATGAAACAGAGGAGAAAAGGGGTGGGGCCGTGCACGTTATATACCGTGTACGGTAGAATCGCTGTTCTGAGCGAGTGAGGTGTCGACACTCCTCGGCGACGCCTCAAAGAAGGGAAACGTGGGCACGACTCACATGTGCGGTAATCTTGTAGTTCAAAACAGAAACCAAGATGCACCGAAAGTGTCGACGAATTTATATTACAATGCAGTAAAGGTACCAGAAATGGCTAGATGCTATATCTAGAAGTAAACCTTTGGAAGACAGAAAAAATACTAACCGCAGTTATTTTATACTTTGTGGTTGGTAGTTGCAAGTACACATCTCCCTATCTATCTAGAACAAGTAAACATAGAAAAAGAGACATGACAGCATGCTAGTAATCTAGTAAATCTGAAATCAACTAGAGATGGTCGAGGTGTCGTCACGGTAGAGGTGCCATTTGTCATATCTCTGGTGTCCCGGCAGCAGCGGCCGCAGCCGTGGCGCACTTCGACACTCCGAGCAGCAGCAGCCCCGCAGCTCCTCCAAGCACCACCCGCAGCACCTGCAGCAGTTCGTTCCCACATTCAATCAGCAGCTCAATCTACCTACATACTGTATCTAATACAGTACAACGCAATCTAGGAACCAAGGTTCATACAGGTAGAGGCGGTTGCAGTCGATGCTGGCACAGTTGCGGTGCCTCAGCTCCTCCACCTCCGATCCACATATGTAGCACCGACCCAACCACTGTGATGACGATGACGGTGGCTTCCCATTGTCAATATCACCTTCTTCTCCTGCATCACCTTCTTCTGCAAACTTCGCCGGTGGCAGGGACAGCCGGTCATCAAACACAAACAGATTGCCTACCCACTCTGCGCATCCTTCACTCTTCAGATAGTTAGACACGCCCCCCTTCAGAGTGTACAGGTTCGGGAAACCCTTGTCCCTGTCAAGGACACACGGAATTAAATATTTCATGCAAATTAAGTAAATATATAGGCACCCATCCAATAATATATTCACACTCTTTTTACCTCAAAATTGTTGAATATACGTCACATCGTATGCCACCTGTGCAGTACATTAATATGTCTGTGTTGTCTTTATCTACTCCATGCAGAGGATCCGTCGAATCAATCTGCATATACACTCAAATTAAACAGGAATTACATCTCATCTATATACGAATTACATTGCAGCAAACCGGCATTAATTAACTAGAGGAATACCTCCTGCTCTGAGAGCCCAAAGGAAGTGCTTCTGAAGCAGTCCACGTTAGGCCTCTTAGCTCCTTCAAAATGTCCAATGTCCCATTCATAGTCTGATGCAAAACAACAACATATAAGTTAATTACTACTTCGAATCAAATCAACCCACCAAACATAACAGAGAAATTTATCAAAACGGTGCTTCCTGACTGGCAACTACTGGGGGGATTAGTTTACCATTTCTAACATCAAGGAGCAAAACCTTTCGTTCACATGTATCTCCAGCTGCTTCAGTTTCACGGCGTTTTCTAGCTTCAAGTTTTTCCCTCCACTCAGATGGGGTCAGTGGTGAAGCACGCATGCTAGGTTCCACCAAAGGAAGATGACAACTGCCTCCTTCCAACTGCAAGTTTTGTTTTCAAATGAGATGTCTGGACAATTGGACTTATCTCTGGCATGCTCTCAAGTCTGAATATAGTAAACTAAACAAATCTTTTCACTTGTACCAAATAAGCCCATATGAAAAACATAGTTCTCTAATGATGCAACTTCATAACTGTTGCACAAGACAACACAGAAAACATTGTTGTAGACCTGTAGTGAATATGACACTTAATGACGGCAGTGCATGTCTTTGGCATGCCATCTTCAGCATCTTAAACAGAGCAAGAGCAATATTTATTTAGCATGTAAACTCCTATAAGCTTCAAAAAAATCTCTCTGAACTATAGATGGTTCATGAAATTTACAGCGTAGATCTTGGTTGAACTTACATTAAGTTTTAGCATACTAATTAACGTGAAAAGCCATATCCCAGAATTACAAAAAATAAAATAAAAACACAATGGGCAAAAGAGATACCCACTAGTTGCAATTGGAATCAGTAAGATAACCAAGTTCATTACACCACTGAAAACGAAAGCAACAGGAAAAAGGTCTAGGAGGCTTGCCACCGTGTATGATAGTATCGGGAGAAGATCCAGGAAAGTTCAGAATGTGAAATGGTCGCCGATTTCTTAAGAACACAAGGTTGTGAGCTGAAACTTTGTACACAATATGACAACTATTATCTTGTCAACTCTTGGAGAACATACCTGTTCCCAATTTCACCATTTAGACCTATGACTAGAAGTCTGGGACAACATATTCAATTATTTTCTTGTAACATGGAGTCAGTTACTTAAATGGTTACCACTTAGCAGGTAAGATTATGCACCCCCACACCCCTGGGAACCACAATCTTCATCTTATCACCGAGGCACCGAGAATATCAGACTGTACACGTATGAAGATACTGAACTTTATTTACATATGAAATAGTAGTCGTTGCTTATATTACCTGAACAAGTGACGGTTTGTACCGTAGCTTCAACCGAGGAAAAGCATGCCCACTTAACGCTGGCGAAATTTGGACGAGTATATCATAAAAGCGATGGTCTTTTCTGAGCCAGTCCGCATACGCCATTGCGTCTTTGCGTGGACCACTGTACTGTGACAAGAGCACAAGTTAGAATATGAGTTGGTAAGAATAATCATTTTTCAAGAAAATGCAAAAAGATTTTGCTTTTCATTTCCTTGCACAGGGAGAATTTACAGTTCAGCCTCCATAGAGGAAGGACAGTCATGGGTACATAAATTTGGATTAATGGACATCCCAGGTCGCTGGTAGCACTACCCGTAGCACAGGGGCGCCTGCTCTAGTCCGTGTGTTACGGAAATTATTTGCTCATGCAAACATGGGACCTAGGACATGTGCATGTATTAATCTAACCACTCTACTAATTCAGCCCTGCACCTTTCTTGGATGCCTATGGCAAACTAACCATGCCTTAACCTGCAGCATTTATATATCGCTAACAAGATTTTACTCCACCCTGCAATCATGTTTCTTGTCCTTGCTAATATTCATTGGAGGCTAGGAAGCACATGGATATAGGTTATGAGATGTGACATTGTTATGGTGACGAAGTAAATTCATTGCTGGTGTTAACAGTTGTTCGGTATACCTCATTGTAGGTTCAGTGTTAAGGTTATGTTCAGAGTGGGTATGTGTACTGTGTAACCCACGGTATCGTGACTCTCTCAAACTTCCACACACACACGACATAGTTGCTAGTGCACAGTTCCCTGTGCTTTTGACTAAACCATTAACCAACATACTCATGCAGGTTGAGGTATAAACTAAGTTGTGAGATGTGACATTACTATGGTGATAAATTTATACTCATTGCTCGTGTTAGCAGTTGCTCGGTTTACTTGATTGTTAATCCGTTTTGAAGATTATGTTCATAGTGAGTATATGTACTGCGGAACCACGGTATGGTGACTATCTCAAAAACGCATGACATAGTTACTAGTGCACATTTCCCTATGCTTTTGAGGAAAAGATTTTACCAACATTTTCCTGTGAGACTATGTCGAAAACAGAGGCTTTGGCTTACCTGAGCATTGATCCCCTGCTCGTTCATGTAAATGCGGCCATGTATGTCGCGTCCCTGTAGTAAATATGCAGAGGAGATGCAATGCAATGTGTAAGTGTTGGTGACTGAACTGAACTAAATGGTGTGGGGGAGGAAAAGGTTAACCTGGAGAAAGTGGAGGTGCGCGGCGACGTCGGCGCGTGGGTCCTCGACGGGCACCAGCTTGTAGAAGGTGACGACCACGAACTCCTCCTTGTCCTCCTGCTGATCTGCTTCTTCAAGGGGGCCGACGGCGAGGTGGGAGGTGGGGGCCTGGAGGGACGAGCGGAGGCGGGTACGTGGGACGGAACGCGGCGTGAAGAAGAGGAAGGGTTGCCGAGGAGGCCGATGGAGAAGGAGTTGGAGTTGGAGGTGGTGGTGGTGGACGGCGGCCGCCATGGCCACGGGCTGGACGGAACACGGCGAGACCACCAACTTGCCTGCCTATCTTCTTCTCTATCCTCTTTCTTCGTATCCACATTGCCACGTCAGGCGCTTTCTTCTCTCTTTCGTTTTCCCAGTCTTCACTTCCATTTTTCTTTTAACAGATCAGATGACATGGCATGGGAACTTCCATTGGAAAGAGCAATCAAAATTGGGACAATGTTGTTATAAATCGATCAAGAAGTCGTCGGGTTTTGGAGGAATTTGTTCTCAATGGCTCTTTATATTAGCATCTCCACTCACGGCCCTAAAGTACCCTAAAGGGCTATGGGGTGCCGACGCTTAAAATCGCGCTTACCTGATCCCAAATCTTTTTTCGTGCCGCGGTCCATTTAGTTATCCCACGCTCCTAGACGGAATCCTACACATATGAGGGTAAATCGAGGGCGTTGGATGGAGCTGAAAATGACGCGAGCCAGCCCTAGTAGTGGGAGAGCTTTGTTCCCGTCTTTTTTGCCGCTTCCCGCTTTTTCTTCCCGCCCTTTTTCCCGTTATGTGTAGGCGCCCTTCCCTTCCTCGCTTCCCCTCCTGCCGCCGTTATGGAGAGGCCCAAACTCAATTTCTACGAGGCCGTGATGTTTGCCCACTACGACATCCTCGCGCCACCGTGCGTGAGGCTTCCAGACGGCTTCGAGCTCAGCTACGCCATTGTGCCCATGGCGTTGCCCTTGCATGGCGCCGAGTTGGTGATGTAGATAGAGGAGCGTCGCCGCGAGCTACCGAAGCGGAAGAGGCCAATGGCCCAGTACGCGCCCACGAGCGCGTACTGGCCGGAGCGGTTCAAGAAGGAGCGGGCGAAGGAGCTTGCACTATGCCGAACTCACCGGCGGCAGCTCCATCCGGATTTGTGCAACCCCAAAGGGGAGGGAGCGCTTATGGACAGTGTGCGGGTGTACAATATACACCGCTATCGATGAGGCGCGCCATGAAGAATTCATGAGGAGGGTGAAGGCCATTGGAATCGTCGACCTCGATTCTAACACGGAGGAGGAGGACGGCGACGCGGCGGATAACGCCAATGGCAAACACGTTGACAGCGTATAGTTGATTAGGATGACAAGGAGTTGATATCATTTTTATCTATGCATGTGAATGGTTGAAATAAATTGAATATATAACTATTAGGGAGGGGAGCGTGACCGGAAAGATTCCCCTCTTAATAAACTAAGAAAATATCCTACGCCTTTCCATATGGGATAAAAATTGCTGCCACTAGAGAGCACATATAAGGGATCGAGTGGAGATGCTTTAATTAACTCTTCTTAGAGCATCTCCAATAGACGTGCCAAAATATGCGCGCGCTAAAAGAATACGGCGCGGGAGCGGACACGCGAAGCTTCAGCAGGTGCGCAAAAACACGGTGCACGCTAAATTTTTTTGCCCCGCGTGGGCTTCTGCGTCATCCTACACGCCAAAACCGGGGCGCGCGCACCCAACCGCCTGGAAGTTTCAGCCGCCACCGCTCCATCTCGCCTCGCGCGTCGTCCGGCCACCTCGCCCCGTGCGTCGCTCGGCCACCGCTCCACCTCGCCTCGTGCGTCGCTCTGCCTCTGCCTCCGCCCGTGATGCCTCCCTGCCGCCGCTCGAGCTCCGGCTACCGCGGTGTGCGCGCGCGTCCTAACGGGACATTCTACGCTGAAATCCGGAGTGGTGAGGAGCGCATCAGCCTTGGCACGTTCGAGATAGCGCATGAGGTGGCGCATGCTTACGACGCGGTCGTCTAGCGCCTCGTCCGTTCTCAGCGGTCGATGAACTTCATGGACGTCTGGACGCGGCAGCAGGCGGAAGACCTCGTGCCGTCGGCGCAGCCCGTCACGCGGGAGGCGAGGCAGCGACAGTGAGGAGAAGAAGAATGGCGCCGGTCCGTTGACCATCACCGTCAACTCTTCCTCCTTGGAGTTCGAGTGGCACTACTAGGAAAACGGCCTTTAGTGGCGCACCTGAAACCATCATCTGTGGCGCACCTGCAGTGCGCCACGGGCCTTGCGCTACGGCTATCTCTCAGCCGTGGCGCACTGCCTAGTGCGCCACGGTTGTGTAGATATAGGCGTAGCGCACCTTCTAGTGCGCCACAGAAGTTTGGCGTGGTGCGCTACCCCTTGGATCTTCTGTGGCGCACTACCTAGTGCGCCACTAAACGTCCATGGTGCGCTTTAGGTGTAGTGCGCCATAAGGTGACCATGTGCCATGATGTATTTTTGTTTTTTTAATTTCCAAGCCAGAGTAGACGCAATAAAGATTATATACAATATTACAGCAGATATACACACACAGATACAAGATATACAATTATATATATAAATACTCAATATGAAAAACAAGATTGAAACAAATACATATAGATAAGTCTCATACATGAATACATAGTCCAAGTTACATTGTTTTGATCATGTTACAAAGTAGTAGTTGGTGACATGCGAATACATGTGTCGATCGAACAAGTTAGAGCTCTAAGCTCGCCTAGACATCTAAACTAGCTAGCTAGACACAAACGCGGATAAATAACCAAAGAAGATAAGCATGATCACCGCCATGACGAAGGTGTAGGTATTCATCCGGTTCCTTGTCCTAACTACCGCTAGATAGCGCGTATCTAGCTTCCGCCTCGCCATAGTGTTGTACCCTTTGTAGCTATTGCCGCTAAACGGTGCACTGTCTCCCAGTCTTCCCAATCATCGAGACTCGGGGAACCGTCCCTTGTACACGTACCACGTCATCTACAAGTTGACAATAATAACTAACGGTGATTGAAAAACATATATAATTAAAGTCGCATATGAAGATACACTTATAGAAAGTACTCTTAAATCAAAAGAGCAAACTCAAAAGCATGCCTCATATATAACTAGGTTGTTGGACACGAATATGCTTATGACGGGATCATAGCCAAGTAGGATGCACAATTCTGGACTTGTGCATATCACAAGGCTAACAATCCCGTCATAGCACATTCACATATATATTGTGCCACGACATTTCAATCATCGGCATATTCTCGAAAAAGACAAAAATAACTCGAAAAGCATGCCTCATATATAACTAGCTAGGTCGTTGGACACAGGAATATGCTTATGACGGGACTGTTAGCCAAGTAGGATGCACAATTCCTGGACTTGTGCATATCACAAGGCTAACAATCCCGTCATAGCACATTCACATATATATTGTGCCACGACATTTCAATTCCTGGACTGTTAAGAATGCATCAACATGCCCAGCCACATCAAGCAATGGGCTTTTACAGTTATCATCTGGATTCACCAGGCACCAAGCATATGATGGAAAGAAAATAACTAAAGCATGCTAGGTCTCTTGAAAAAATAAAATAACACATATGAGCATACACAGCAGCAACTAAAACCCAAGGATACATGTTTCTGTCAACTAAAGCCTGCTAGGTCTCTTGAAAAAAGAAAATATCATTCAGTTGTGCTCATATGATGGAAATAACCTGAACAGAGAAAATAACTTATTCTTTTAGTTCCCAGATGCTAATTCATTCCACTACTTCTACTCTCTTTCTAATTACTCCACCACTTATCAACCATCATTAGTATTATAATCCACCTATATGGGGTGCAAGATGTTGATCAGATACACGAATATTTTCTTATCGCAACTTGTGCAATTTGCAAGTATTGTAAAGCATGCCCAGCAAAGAGACTTTAGTTCTCAAATATTGCACCCTGACAGAAGACCTATTACGCATACTTACAGAAACCAGCTAAGCTAGAATCAGACACCATTTGAACTTGCAGTGATTTAGTACTCAGATTTTCACAAGAGTTTAGTACTCAGATTTTTTACAACTTGAATCAGACACCATTTGAACTTGCAGTGATTTCAAGAAATACTGGTGAGCATGTGCTCATCACCCAATACAAATGCATAATGTAATCACCACTTTACTGCTGTGTTCTAAAAAAAGTACTACACACAATGCTGAAAGTTTTGCTGTGTACAGTAGTCAACCTTCCTGGAAATTATCCAGTCATACCACATATATTTTACCCTGATGGTGTCAGTTATAGTTGAAGATTTATTTACCATGGTTGGGACTTGGGAAGTGATCAAATTAAAGATGCACTACTAAAACAAATGAGGATATAATGGTATCATGCCAATAATCATTGTATCTTGTTATACAAAGAAGCTAAGAATTCAAAGTAACGGTGATCTGTTGATGTACTTAAGCTGTTACTGTTGGCAACCTTCCAGGGTGATAATAACGTTTTTCAGTTATGTTCAATGGTGGTCTCTTTCATGCAGTAAACCTATATCTGAATTCTTAGCTCGGTTACGTACTTGCATTTTAGTAGCGGAAATTCAGCGTGGCATCCTTCCTGTGATATCATCGAACTCGCATCCTGAAAGAACAGAGGCTTTGATCTGAGGCAACATTCCTAGTGATCCTATGTGAAGCTTTTAGGTAACCAAATGTGTAAATTAAAAAATTCTAACATGACTTTTAAAACTTGTATCTGTTCTGGATAAAAATGTTCTACACCGGATTTATTTTTGGAAATACGTGTTAATATTTTATTTGCAGAACAAAAATATCTATCAAAAGAATTATACAGACCAGTAAGAAATGAATCTATACAATGTGTAACATTACATCAAAAGAGTACTACTTTCCTAGAAGAATTCCTATTTTCTTTCGAAGTTAAGTTTGTGCTTGTCAATTGTGTGGCAGGCATGATAAGCAATTACAAACCAGCCCAGTTTTGTGTCTTTCAAATCCAAGCGATGAAATTATTGATGTACGGTGAAAGGGGACCAGGAAGTTAACTGTGACTGCATATCAGATTATTCAAACTCCATCAACCAACACTAGCAACACAACAGCAGTACTAGAAAAGGAAAGTGACCACCATGCCAAATCATCACAAAAAAATAAAGAGACCACCATGCCAAAGATAGAGATTACCAACGATGCAATATCTTTCATAGCCACAAAAACAACCACATTACAAGTTGAAAACCAGAGCAGTTAATAGAATGCACAGTAACCAACATACTAAGTTCAGATTTCAGACAATTGCTCGGATGCACGGGAAGTAACAGAGCACCCAAGTTAAAACCTTCCGTAACACATTTCACGGCGAGCATGGGAACACCGAACACCCATCATCCACCATATATACCAGCGAGCAGCTTGCAAAATAACCACTGAACTACATCATCTACAGCATGGTCAGTTAACCTTAGAGCAGCTTGTAAAGCAATAGGCCAACAGCAGTATAAGACCTTGGCTTCAGTCCTAAGGGAAGAGCCATGCTGCCACAGGCATCTCCCTGCAGCGCCTCTAGGAAATCATTGGATAAGGGGAAGAGACCTCGCCGAGTATCATGTCATAGGCGCCGCAGGAAGAGAGGGAGAGAGGGGAGAGAAGATGCTCACCTTTTGACCAGGCGGCACGACGGGCGACGATGACGCCAGGCGACGACGGGCGGACGACGGCGGCCTCCACCTCCTGAGACGCGCGCGGCGGCTGCTCCTCCTCGGACACGGGCCTCCTCCTGAGACGCGGGCGGACCTCCTCCTCCTCGGGCGCGGGCAGGCCTCCTCCTCCTCAGACGCAGCGGCGGCGGATCGAGAGCGGCGGCGGCGGTCCTTCGGCTTCGGGCTGAGAGATGGAGAGATGGGGATGAGAGAGGGGCTCGGGCGCCACACGTGTGGATAAAGGCACTTAGGCGTAGTGCACTGAGCCATAGTGCGCTACGGATATCTGTAGCGCACTACGGGCTAGTGCGCTACGCCTATCGGCTTCTAACTACTGGATAAGAGAACTACAGACCCACTAGCTAATAACTATACTAGCCTATCCCACTGGTTCTGCCCACTACTCTATTCTAAACCTGAGAGCACCCAGGTTTGAATCCTGGTGCCCCAATTTTTTGTTTTGATTTTAAAAACACTTTTAAATATTCCAAAAAATGCCCAAAAGTGGTGATATATGCCATAGAAGTTTTATTTTGATTTTAAAATACTTTTAAATATTCCAAAATGCCCAAAAGTAATAATATTCCAAAATGCCCAAAAATATGATTTAGAGTATAACTAAATTTCATAATACTTTGTTCATGAATATTACAATCTTTTTTGACCACGTTTACAATATTTTTTGAGCTAGCGTTTTACAATCTTTTTTCCCTTCTTTGTCGCGGTTGAATAATTTAGCCCGGCACTTTAATGTTTTTCTTTCGAACGGGCTACCTTTTTGGGTAGGGTTGTCCTTTTCTTCTTGTGATGTATGTTGTTGCATCGTAGTCGTCGTCATCTTCAATCTTTGGATCGCCAGTCGGTCAAGTCTTGCTCGTTGGCGACTTCATCCATTCCGATGATGTTTCTTTTCCTCTCCTCACGACAACACGGCTAGGCTTTGTCGGTCGGTAATGAAAAACATTGGTCCACTTTGGTAGCGTACCACGGTTCATTTTCGCCACGTTTGCACGTGACCTTGGATTTGGCTGCGGGTATAACCATGGTTGTGAAATACCGGTCTTCTCTTCGACGCTCTTTGCCCATCGACACGGAACATCGGCACCTTTTCTCCACGAGTCGAGCTCCCAAATCTCCTCGATTCTTCCGTAGAATCTTTCCTTCACGTTGTCATCGGTGTAGAATTCGACGTTACGCTGAGTTCGATAATCACACTTGTTGTCCTTTTCCTCCGTGTAGAATGTGTAGCCGTTGATATCATACGCTGATAGGTCACCAGGTTTTGCATCGGTCCTTGCGACAAGGTGAATATGATCTTTTCCGTGTCGGAAGAATGCGGCGCTGGGATTATCAAGGAGCGTCGCCTAAACCAACGCGTGAAATCTGAGTTGTTCTCTTTGATTATTTCTCCTGCGTCCTCTGTATGCCCCGGTCAGTACTTCTTCTCGATTAACCTTTTGTGCTACCCAAGGATCGACCAGTTCTAAATGCTGTAGCGACGAGGTTTGCTCGATCAAAGTCTGCGCGTCGAAAATCGAAGTCTCGCATGCAAGATCGGCGACCCTCTGTGACGATCCGTCGAGCTTGCCAAGGTGTCTGTGACGGGAAGACCGACAGGTTCTCGATGTCTAGATAATTCGTGCGAAGAGATGCACTCTTGCCGTAAAGCCCTTGGCTATGCTTCCATCCGACGGGACCTGCGAACGTATCATTTGATGTGTCCGTTCATCCTTTCGAACGCCATCATGCCGCGCGGAGGAACATCGGCCCGAGTTGAGCGATGTCCTCCACGACATGGACCAGCAGATGCACCATAATGTCGAAGAATGCGGGTGGAAGTATACCTCAAGCTCACATAGTATCACCACGATCTCCTCCTGTAGCCTTCGAGCTGATTCAAGCCAATCGACTTCCTAGAGATGACGTCGAAAAACTTGCATAGGCCAAATAACGTTTCACGGACGTGCTCGTCCATTATCCCTCTTAGTGCGACCGGAAGTACTGCGTCATTAGCACGATCGTGAGACTTCATGCCATCGAACCTACCTTCGCGGCTCTCATAGTGAAATAATCTTGCGACGGCGTCGTAAGTATTGGCTCGATTCCCATAACGTGGCTAGCTCCTCTTTCAACAGCCCGAGATACAAATTGATGTCGGTGCCACCGGTTGTTTCGCCCTTGAATTAGCATACTCATTTGTATGTACTTCTTCTTCATGCACAACCATGGAGGAGGTTGTACATCCATACAAACACGGGCCAAGTGCGTGCGTGCTCTGGCTACCGAGCGGATTGAGTCCATCGGTGCTCGCACCAAGCTGATGTTCCTCGAATCTCCACCGAATTACGGAATTCGAGGTCCAATGCTTTCCACCGCTAGCATCCGAAGGGTGCGCCAGCTCATCCTTTCGGGTCATCATCATCTCCGGCTTCTTCCTTTCCGCATGCCATCGCATGAGCTTCGCCTTAGGGTCCGCGAAATAGCGCCGCAGACGAGGGTGATAGGAAAGTACCATACCACTTTTCGAGGCGCTTTCTTCCCTTTCTTGTATCGACTCACGCCGCTGCCGGACATGTGGTTTTCTCCGCGTCCTCGTCCGATAAATGATGCAATCGTTGATGCATACGTGATATCTAACGTCGGTAGATCGAGAGGATGACGATTTTCTTGGCATCCTCGATACTAGTTGGACATGTGTTCTCCCGGAGACGATCGTGCGAATGCCATCATATCGTCAAGCTTGCGTCGCTCAATTTGTGCTTTGCCTTCATCTCCATAGCCTTGAGCGTTACATTCAACCGGGTATCATCGGGCCTGCATCCTTCATACAATGGAGTAACCGCGTCTTTCTCAAGTTGCAAGCTTGGCTTTCTCTCTAGCGGCAGCCTGGCGTTACTAAATGCTTGAGAAGCAGCTCTTACACATAAGGGTCCCGCACCCACTGACGTTGTTCCATCGTAACCGCTCCTCCGATCTAGATCATCATCATCCCGATGCTCGCACCTTCACCATCTCCGAGCCTCTTCATCATCTCGCCCGTTCGCCGTGATGATGATCATCGCCATGTTGGCCACCTTCTTCACCGTCTCCATCATCTACGCCATCGCTTATCCAACGAGTGTATCCATCCATGAAACCATGGCGAGCGCAGTGCGCTGCAGATTCCCGGAATACGGGTCGATCACCCAGATTGAGTTTGCATCTTCGCACGGACATCTTATATCATCTTGTTATTTCGTATCATGTCGGCCGTCGCACATTTCAAAAATCTAGCCACAATGCCTTCGCTCATTATGCGGACCATTTTGCTCGCATGATGTACACGGTACAATTTTGAAGTCTATTAGAACCACATAATGAATGCATGCATGCAATGGTCGATAGAAAATTTCGGCATGACCTATCCTAAAATTAGGACCTTGCCAAAATGGAAATGAATCAACATTTTGGCAAAACAAATGGCAACTTGTTCACATACAAACACAAGAGAGAGAGAGAGAGACCGATCCATACACACATGAACATATCATTATCCTCTCCATACACACATGCATGAGCATCATCGATACTCTCCATATACACACACATATGACCATCGATCCTCTCCACACATACACACATCATGAGCATCGATCATCTACATACATATGAGCACAAGCATCATCCATATATACATGAACACATCCTTACATGGACAACTTACCGAGATGAGAGACCGATCGCGAGAAAGATGGAAAGGAGAGGTGCGCGCGTCGACCGGAGACGGATAGATGAGAGACCGGAGACCTCCTCTATTACTTATGTAACATCCAAAGCAAGTTTTACATGCTAAAAATGGTGAATGTATGGAGAAATTGAGGTGGGAAGGAGAAGATCCCGACTAGATCTAAGGAGGAAGAAGAAGGGGAAAGTGAAGTGTGGGTGGTGGATGTGTGGGCACACATGTGCACATAAAGTGCTGTCCTAAAAGAATCGACACATCCGTGGCGCACATGTCCCTAGCGCCACAGGAGTACAAACTTCACGTGGCGCACTAGGGCGAGTGCGCCACAGATGTTTTAGTCTCGTGGCGCACTAGGGAGTGCGCCAGAAGTTTGTGGCCGTTCGAGCGAGAGGTGGGCATGCGCTCAGCGTGGCGCACCAGCACACGTGCCACAGATGGCCCTAACAACCGTGGCGCACATGACTATAGTGCGCCAGATGTTTGGCGTGTAGCCAGGGCCTGCCCACACACATCTGTGGCACACTATAGTCATGTGCGCCACGGTTGTTATAGTTATTAGTAGGGCACTGCCCACAGGTGAGCCACGCCTGTTTTAGCCGTGGGGCACTTCAACCATGTGAGCCACGGATGTGCTGATTACCTATAGCCGTTTTCCTAGTAGTGTGGTCGTCGACTCCAGTGTCGTCCACAACACTGAACTCCTTCGACTTCGAGTGGGAGTCTGATTAGTTTTAGTGTAGTCTAGTTTTAAATTCGGTTGTATGAAATACGGGTTAAACTATGTACTCCCTCCATCCCAAAATAGATTCATCCAAATTTTGACAAATCTAAGACATCTATTTTGAGACCGGGGGAGTAATATATTTATATTTTTAGTCTATTTTTATATTTTATTTGATCTATTTACATATACAATTATGTGATGCAAAAGGACCAATTCAGCGCTGCATTTTGGCGCGACGGTTTGCTCTCAGTCGGCGTGCTGCATTCGCATAGCGCGCGTGCTGTAAACCCGAATATACATCGCCTGTTATAGCGTGTCTATTGAAGATGCTCTTACGGCTCCTTGCAAAATTGTCTTCTACTTATGGCCCTCGAAGACACGCCAATCACGATGATGTTTTTGAACAACATAGACAGGCCAATCGTGTTGGCAATTTTCCAAGGACTTAGCCATTTCACCACAAATCTAGTCCAGTCTCCAGTAAATACTACACTAAGTCAATAATACCAATCGCATTGGGGTGTCTATGCTGTTCAAAAAATGCTAACGCGTTTGGCATTATCTCCGAGGGACTAGAAGTTGAGAAACGTTTAGTGCTGAAGCAGAATGGCTATTTCGGACAAATTATAGTAGTAGGAGTACCATATTTTTGGGGTGGCATTCTTCACCATTGCAGCCTGATACAGTGATACGAGGCACGTGCACATCACATTCACAAAAGTTAAGCTGCTTAATTCAGTTCTGCTCAGAATGCAGTAAACCATCAAAGCCTTGTGAGACAGGTAGCAAACAAATCACCAAGTGTACGAAGATAATAAGATATCAGCAATAGTTAGCCCGCGAACCCGCTTCAATCTGGCCAGCAACAATTTCATAAGAAGTGGGTATTGCAAGCAAGGCTCCAAGTAAACAACTATAGATATGACAGACATTAGTTGACACGCGAACCCGCTTCGGAAAAGGGCTGCAAATGTCCTAATAGTAAACCACACTTCCAGTGCTCTAGTCAAAATCCTAGCAGATGGAATTTGGTGCATGTTGTGCAATTATCTAACCCAAAACTCAAGCTACAGTCTAAAAACAATTGTGACATTGTGGGAGCGAAGATCCAGCAGATTATATGCTTGGATTGTCATGGTAAGAT